>CM057340.1:434832916-435450912 GCA_030015575.1 Agapanthus africanus | reverse complement strand
GAAAAACGTTCCAACAACATTAGAATATGTTTGTTTAGCTTGAATTGGTCCGAATCAATGCAGTCCCATCAATTAATCACACCACAAAAGAACGAAAATATGATGTACGTATATGCTATCGGCATTTGCCACTGGGTCCCGTCATCACCCGTTAGGTTACTTAACTAACGACAGAGCGGGGACAGGACTAGCGTGGGTGTAAAACATATACAACATCTACTAGTATATATATCAATATATAATATTCGCTCAAGGCGTGATAAAAATGCAACATCACAGAAATGTAATAAGCATCACAGAACAATACAGATAATCTGGGATCCCCGGGTTTCATAGAGCCACTACTGAAACCTGACGTTCTCCTGGTCGTGTGGATAGCCTGTGCAATAAGTTCCTAGACCCCTACGGGTGCGGCAAGTTACCCGCCAAAACCTGAAGCGAGGCAGCCCCCTTTAACAACGTGAATGGACCACCCAGCACTTCATGGAATCCGGTAACTTGAGCACCCCTCCTTGGGTCAACCTGTACCCCCTACGAGTGCGGCGAATAGCCCGCCAATTCTAGAGTAAAGCCCCCTCCGTCTCAAAGCCATGAGATGCGGGCCCGTTGCCCTCTAGAACCCGGCTATCCGTGCACCCCTCCGTGGGTAATTCTAGTACAGAAAGTAAAATATACTTGGGTACATCGACCTCAGCCCGGTCGTGCCCCAAAAGAATAATATACAAAATGGCAGTGACGGCAGTCCACATGTCGGACGCTCGCACCGCAATATCAAATGTACAAATACAACCAAACAGTACTACCATTGCATCCAGGCTATCCACCACGACAAATCCGCAACATCACAACACAACACAGAACATCAACGTGAATGTCACGTTCGCAAATCCGTCTAAAAAAGCTATAGCAATAAGACAGGATTTACCGCTCGAATGACATTCAGGGTAGCAGATATAATATAAATACTGTGAACTAACATGTTTTAAAAATTTCGATCGACAAAGTTTCCCGAAGTGGGCCCCAAGCACAATTCCCAGTACTCAAACAAATCTAGGCCCAAACAAAATGTAGGGTTCCTAGGCACTCTCAAGAGGTTTCACAAGGCATCAACCATGCCAATTTCAAAAATTACGGCGCCGAGAAACCCTAATACGGATCGTTGGCTAGAAGTTTAGGCGAAAAAGAAACTAGTTAACAACTTAACTAAATGGTAAACGGAAATACAACCTATGAAGATCCGGTTCTCCACCTCCATGGCTCCGCGATGATGTCTCCTCGCTGTACAAATCGGATCTTGGGCTCTAGCGTCGGCTTCATCGGAGTAAAAGCGGGCTAGGTCATCGACGACGATGCCGAAGATGATCTACGTCGAGGCATCGCTAGATCAAGCTCCAACTTCACCAAGTCATGAAACTTGTGAAGAAAACACACTCTACTACTTGGCAAGAGGTAGAGGATGAAGAAATAGGAAGTGGGTTCACTTTAGAATTGGATTTCTCACTCATTTCATCAAGTCACCATTGATGAAGTCTAGGTTTTCTTCTTGAAGAAGAAGAAGAAGAAGATGATAATATTATGATAAGTTTTTTTAAAATGAAAAGGAAAAATGAATACATATTATAATACTAACCTTAGTTTAGTGTAGAGAATAGACCATGGTTAGATATGATGGTTAGGGTTAAGCAAGAGACAAGAATGGTGGACTAGGTCAAAGTTTCATGAAGCTTCAACTAAACTACAAATAAAGCCACCATTCTTTCTCTTTATGCTTATCATTTTCAAAATGAATATTTAAATAAAGCATAAAGAAAATGAAAACCCTTAACCATTACACAACCATGGTTTAATCTTTACACAAACCCTAATGAGCATGCATCATCAAACATGATACAAACTAGTGTACAAAAGTATATCACATATACAATGTGCACATAAAGTGAGAAAATCCATTTAAAGTGAACCAATACTAGTTAATGCAAAGTAATATATCAAATATATAATTATGCATTAAATCATCAAATCAACACTTGATTTAACGATCCGGTCATATCGCATATAACCGACTAGTATCCAATGTATCGGCTTATCGAATCAACCCTCGATTCGATAACTAGGTTATATCGCATATAACCATTCGATACATTCATCGCGAGAATAGAATACGGTATCACATACACGCATTATTCTCGGTCCCGCACATATCTCATATGCGCTCCTATTTCGTTTCGCTTGAGCCAGGAAACCTCTGTGTAGGACTCTAAAGACTCGTCAATACGCCGGCAGCAGGTGTTGATCATATCAAACACCCACAAGCCGCAAGCGGTCTGCTAAACGTAACGGCCACCCGGGTATTGAGCGATCAGAAGATCGACGAGCAAGCCCGCTCACACTCCTATGAATCCAACCAGTAACACTTACCGTACAGTCCGGTCTGATCGCCTGATATGTCGCATATCTCGCCTAGGGGTGGTAAACGTCAGACCCCAATAGCTCGATAAGCCGTGTCGATATGAGGTCTATAACAATTCGAGAAACTACTGGTAACACTTACCAGTAAATCTCAGCAACCCTGGCCAAGGATTTCCGGTTATAGCCAATCGAACACAGCGCAACATCAACTCCCTATACCGGGAGAGACGAATCCCCTCCTATCGCTCATTGCCTCCATGTGATTCGGGACTGTACCCAAAAACCACCGTTTTGCACGCCCTCTTGGACGTGGTAAGATGGAAATCAAAGCACAGTGGGAACCACACAAGACTCTATGACGATTTCGGGTCAACAGACTACTCTGTACCAGTGTCACCAGAGAACTGCCATCTGACGTAAGGTATAATACCATCTGGGAGTTCTCGGCGAGTCCGTCCAGTGTACCCAGTCTCCACTGAGCACTTGTATATCATCTCTGATGTCAAACACCAATGGATATGGGATCATCCATCGCCCATCTGTATAGGTCGAGGAGGTATACGCTAGTCTACTCTGGTATATCGATGCCCCGTCTCGATACACCTACGACTAGGGACTTTGAAGGATGTACTTATGGACTACCATGTCCCCACTAGTATGATCCGCATCATAGTCCAGGTAGTCAAGTATACATCCTAAGGGCTTTACCAACATGTAACAGAGAGACAATTAGTATACACGTTAAGGTAAAGATCAACCAGATAGCATACTATCATGTCGAGCAAGAAAGTCCTCCCTATATATGTCCAAGCATCCACTACAATATACATCCTATGTATAGTAATGGCCTCTAGGGCATACATATAACTAACAATCTCCCACTTGCACTAGGGCCATCTGATAGCAGTGGTTGTAGTATCTCATACTCAACCATCCCATAATAATCTCTCTCTAGGAACAGGCCTTTGTGGGTGGATCCGCTGTGTTGTCCTCTGAGTTTACTCTCCTAACCTCGATCCCTTGGAGATCAAGCATCTCCATGATCAGGTGACATTGCCTTAGAATATGTCTGGATCACTGATGGGACCGTCGTTCCTTGGCATAAGCCACAACTCCATTGTCTCACAATGGTAGGAACGTAGTTCATCTCATGAACCAATATACACCCAAACAGCCTCTTTGGTAGCATCTTAAGTAGCGATGTATCCTGCTTTTATCGTCTAGTATGTCACGGTATCTAGCTTGGAACTCTTCTAACATACCGTCCCTTTACTGAGGGTAAAGACAATGCCTGTGACTGACATTCAGTTGTCATTATCACCCTGGAACCCTTCCAGTGATTCTCCTTAGGATCGGTTGATATCGTCTCACTACAACTAGTGAGAATCCTAACATCCAATTAGATCTATCTCATAGATCCAAAACCCAGGATTTAGGAGGTATCATTTTTATCCTATATGGAGAATCATTGTGATAAACGGAGATTGACCGAGCGTAGCATAGGAAACTCCTTTCTTATCAAGTGTATGTCATCCACGTACTCTACGAGGATCGTCACCATACTCCCTACTACCTTTTTGTTTATACAAGGTTCATCTACCATTTTGATGATGTCAAACTCTTTGACTACTTCATCAAAACAGACGTTCCAACTCCGCGATGCCTGCTTTCTCCTATAAAGCATCTTGCACACGTTTCCGCTGCTCCTACTGTCTACGAAGCCCTCTGGCTGTGTACTTATAGACGTTCTCTTCTAAAACATCATTTAGAAAAGCAGTCATGGCACCCAACCGCCAGATATCGTAGTCATGGTACGTAGCCGTGGCAAGTAGGATCTGGATGGACTTAAGCATAGCTACTTGAAAAGGTTTCATCATTATCCACGCCTGGTCGATGACGAAAAGCTTTAACAAGTCTAGCTTTGAAAGTCTCAACTTTTCCATCTACACCAAGTAATCTTCTCAAGATATACTTGCTCCTGATGGCGATTTAACACTTCAGATATAGCAACCAAAGTCCATACTTTTTCAGTGTACATGGATTCCATCTCAGATCACTAAGCATCCAGCCATTCTTACAGAGTCCCACTCCTGATGGTCAGTTCGAAACTAGTTGGGTCATCATCTCATGATGCAATCCTCGCTCCCACTGTCATAGAGTAACCGAAGTATCTCTCAGGCGGGTGAGGAACCTTACTAGATCGGCGGAGAGGCTGAGGTTCGTTGGTAACTATTGAATCCTTTGGTTCTTTCAAATCATCAGCTGCAGTTTGTATAGCTGGAACATTTCCAGTTCTACATAACTGACCTTGCCTCGAGCTTGTCCGGATTTTGCTTTTGGACATAGCCCGGACAACCCCAAATCTTAACCAACTTAAGATATGGGCTCTTCCCTTATCATATCACATATGAAATGGTAGGCAACTGATTTGATTGGAACCCAATTCAATTGGTATGTAGCTTCTCAAGTGCATAACTCCCAAAAGGAAATAGGTAACTCAGTAGTACTCATCATAGAGCGCACCATATCGAATAGGGTGCAGATGCTCCGCCCCGATATACCATCGTGCTATGGTGTATACGGAGGAGTAATGCTGAGAGAGAATCTCATTCTCCTTTAGAATAGTCTAGGATTTCCGCACCCAAGTATTCTCCTCCTTGATCTCATCAAAGGACATAATACTTATACCCTTATTGGTTCTCTACTTCTAACTTATATTCTGTGAATACCTCAAAAGGTTCTGACTTGTGTTTCAACGGGAACATATGTCTGAATCTTGAGAGATCATCAGAGAATGTAACGAAGTACAAAGAACCAGTCCTGGCATATGTAGACAGGGGACCTTATATATATTAACATGTATCATCCCAAGAGTTCACTAACTCTTTCTCTGTTTCCAATAAACAGAGCTGGTGTCATTATATCTTTGTGACACGACTTGCAAGTTTCACAAGATGTAGATTCAAACTGATTTAAATATGCATCTTCATGTAACTTCAGCTAGTCGGGTCGCATTGATATGACCTAGTCTACAATGCCTCAAGAAGGATTCGTTCATTTCTGAACACTTCCTCTTGTGTGTGTTCTGTATACTAGGAACTGTAGTTTGATTTAGAACATCAATGCTTTTAGATAACGTGCCTGAACCGATCAACTTTTGTTATAGGAAATGTTCAAAACATTATCCAACAATACAAAATTTTGTCATTTCTTTACTGATAAAGAGACTGATATGATTTTTTATATCAGGTTCGGTATCTAATAACATTCGTTCAGAATCAATGTATTTGGAATACAGGGTGACAGTGACCAACAGACTTGGCTGCAACACTTGCCCCGTTTTCTGTCTCATGAAACTTATCATCCGTTCTCAGTTCTCTACCTTTCTGTAGCCCTATGTAACATATTACATATCTGGGATCCTGATCTGGTATCATATACCCAGGACGTAGAGGATACTGAGAAACAGTTCTTCGTAATGAACACACCCGAAGATGATGCATCATATGCACTTTCTTCGTTTGGGCGGCACGGGAATTCTGGTAATCCCCTATTTCCTGCTCTGTCTTATAACAATTATAAGTTGGAGCGGGACCAACGTTCCCCAGCTCAGTATAACAAGCGGGTTCGGTCAAATAATCCGTATTATTATCTTGATTAAGACGTGATATGGTCGCTACCAGGAGAGAGAGAGAAGAAAACACTCAGCGTGCGCTCTTGCAAGAATAGATTGGTTATTATTTTATCTAATCAGGATGGCTCCCACTGCTTTTTATCAAATCTTCCTTCAAACCCTAAAAGGAAAGACTAGCCGGGATTAATTACACACTATAAGTTCGCCAATCTTTTAGCCAGGCCAGTGTCGGTACTTTGAGGGAGGTGCCCCGTGTTTTCGCACGGACCTAATTAATGTAAACATCGTTTTCCCAGAGGCGTAACCTCGTTAACACCTTTCTAGACACCTACTTGATCGGCTAATTGTAATGTATAAAACTCTCCCAGGAGTAACTCTTACTCGCAGCGGGTATCGGGATCCAACTATCTCATAGAAGGTATGCAATCTCATTGCAAATTTCAACACTTGAAATTCCCGATAATATTTTGCCCCATGCGATCTATGACCTTGACTGAGTCAACAAACCATAGACCGCAAGTAAAGTTCAACCCGTCATTTCTCGATTGAATTAAACCCACCCGCACGACCCTTGACTGAGTCAACAAGGCCGCACGACTACCCTAATCCAATCGAATCATATGCTTTGCAGATAAGCAATAATCAGCTACCGCACACTACGCCTTGACTGAGTCAACAAACGCAGCACGAATACTAACTATTACCTATTTGAAATGACGGAGGGCTACGACAGGTTTTTAAGAAAACCTTTTGCGTAATGAATTTTATATCATTGTAGAATCAAATGATTTTAAAAATGGAGTGTTTTTGAGGCTTTTCTAGTTTTGCTAAAGGGGTCACTCCCGGTGAAGGGATCGTCGGCCCTTTCCTCGTCGAATGAGGTGCAGGATATATCATATATATCACTGTGCAAAGCAAAAACTCTTAAAAGCAATCAAAAGACAAACCGAGTGTGCAGCATCTGCCAGTTATTGCTAAAGGAGTCACTCCCGGTGAAGGGATATCGGTCCTTTCCTCATCGAATAAGGT
Organism: Agapanthus africanus; assembly: GCA_030015575.1. Lineage (NCBI taxonomy): Eukaryota > Viridiplantae > Streptophyta > Magnoliopsida > Asparagales > Amaryllidaceae > Agapanthus > Agapanthus africanus. The sequence continues at coordinate 435,443,840 of CM057340.1, read as the reverse complement.
GCTGGATATATATATATACCGCTGTGCAAAGCAAGAACTGTAGCTACCTGTTTTATTTTAAAATTCGATTCTACAACATCTTAGGTTTCTTTTATTTCATTAATCACATTAATGAAGTCCCATCATTTAAATACCTAAACATCACAGATAAATACGACGTACACTTATGCCATCCACATTCGCCTCGATGTCCCCTCGTGCACCGTTAGGTTAGGTAACTAACGGCAGAGCGGGGCAGGGCTAGCGCGGGTGTAAAACATAAGTAACGCCTATATAATATATCATATATACTATATACTGTATCTATCACAGAACATCACATGATCACATCACAGATATCGCAGCAGAAGAAACATATGAAACATTGGATATACTAGGATGTCCGTGTTTTCAATACGAGCCAGTATAAAACACGGATTCCACGGTCGTGACGAATAGCCAAACCCACACCCCTAGACCCCTACGAGAGCGGCAAGCAACCCTACCAATTCTAGAGTTAGGAGACCCGGACTCGACTCCTCGAGTTGGTTTCCCACTGGACTCCAGAACCCGGTTACTTGTGCTCCCCTCCTTGGGTCTATCCTAGTGCAGAAAAGTAAATAATATACAAACGGTGAAAACTTCCGCAACCTGGAAGTGCCCCAATAAAAGAATATTACATACAAGTTTTTACATGAAAGAAAATGAAAAAACACTCATCTCACATAAAAAACCCCGGCTATTCAAACACGACGATCCAATATAACATATCCAGCAACACATAACATCACATGTCGTCAACGTAAGTAAATATGCGCATCCCAATTGTCGTTGACATATAGCAACGAAACCGGCGATATCACATATTACACTTACGGTCACAGAAAAGAAAGTGTAAAACACAACAGTTGGAATCCGCAACCACCTTAGACATCGCATGCCTGACCAAATGAATTACTTAGACATCACATGCCTAACAATTATAAACCCCACATTTTAGTCTCAGAATCGAAAACACTTTTCAATACCAAGTCGGGCAATTCAACAAGATTCCCGACATCCTGATCGAATGCTCGTCGCAAACTTCAGTAGACGGCTGCACCCCCGATACCGTCGACGAAGTGCACCAAGGCGGAACACCGCTACCGCGAGCACCCGAACGGATGTTTTCGGTGACGGGGTTCTCCTACAGTCACTTGGTTGGGCCTATGGAGTGAGGCTGTCTATTAAGTTTACCCGGCGAGTATCCGCGTACGCTACGTGATTGCGACGGACTTTTGATCACATCAAAATTCCGTGGCAACCGATCAAGTGAGACTAAACAGCTAGATTTATAACATTCATTCAGCTATCTCATAATTTTTTGTGAATTCCAATTATTGTATTACATTCCGGATAAATAGAAAATGTTAAACTTTCCGATCGAACAATCGAACACCCAAGTTTTCCCGAAACAGCTCAACTCATGAAATAAGTCTAAAAACATTCAGTTCGTGCCTCAGTACCAACGGTCCAGCCGTAGAAGGGTCAAGCCAACGCCTCATATGTGGCACGCCGTACTGCCCCAAACCCGAAGGTTCAAAGGGCAGTTCAAGACGGTCACATAATCGAGTTAAGGTTTGTTGTCTTCTAGAGGGACCATCGCGTTACTTGCACCACTTAGAACGTCTTTAAACCACGGAAAAATCCAACACTTGGAAATTTCCCGACAGGGGAAAAATTGGGTATTTATATCCGGTCGAACTTTTTAACATATTCTAAAATTTATCCGGAAAGCGACATAGACAAAATCTGATACTCCGATCGAAACAATGAATCCCCAAAACAACCTCAGAAAATTCAACTCTTGAATAAAATATAAAAATTTCCAGAAGACTCAGCACTTTGACACAAGAATTACTGTGCAAGACACGTGGTCTAAATCACCAACATGGCCGCGGAACCGCCGCGAAACCCAGGGTGGGGCCGCGGTTCCGCGGCTCTTTGGTCGATTTAGAGTCACGTGCTTCACAGTAACTCATAGGATTCCCTGCTGAATTTTTTGGCAATTTTTAATTCACAAAAATCCCTGTTTTTGAAAAAAGTCCGGAGAGCATGAAAATTTTAGGGTTTCGAGTTCGTTCGGGTTTCAAACTTCGTCTACGCATCGCCTAAGGCTCTAGCTAGGCTCTGATACCACTGTAGGGTTCCTAGGCACTCTCAAGAGGTCTCACAAGGCATCAACCATGCCAATTTCAAAAATTACGGTGCCGAGAAACCCAAATATGGATCGTTGGCTAGAAGTTTAGGCGAAAAAGAAACTAGTTAACAACTTAACTAAATGGTAAACGGAAATACAACCTTTATAGATCCGGTTCTCCACCTCCATGGCTCCGCGATGATGTCTCCTCGCTGTACAAATCGGATCTTGGGCTCTAGCGTCGGCTTCATCGGAGTAAAAGCGGGCTAGGTCATCGACGACGATGCCGAAGATGATCTACGTCGAGGCATCGCTAGATCAAGCTCCAACTTCACCAAGTCATGAAACTTATGAAGAAAACACACTCCACTACTTGGCAAGAGGTAGAGGATGAAGAAATAGGAAGTGGGTTCACTTTAGAATTGGATTTCTCACTCATTTCATCAAGTCACCATTGATGAAGTCTAAGTTTTCTTCATGAAGAAGAAGAAGAAGAAGATGATAATATTATGATAAGTTTTTTTAAAATGAAAAGGAAAAATGAATACTTATCATAATACTAACCTTAGTTTAGTGTAGAGAATAGACCATGGTTAGATATGATGGTTAGGGTTAAGCAAGAGACAAGAATGGTGGACTAGGTCAAAGTTTCATGAAGCTTCAACTAAACTACAAATAAAGCCACCATTCTTTCTCTTTATGCTTATCATTTTCAAAATGAATAATTAAATAAAGCATAAAGAAAATGAAAACCCTTAACCATTACACAACCATGGTTTAATCTTTACACAAACCCTAATGAGCATGCATCATCAAACATGATACAAACTAGTGTACAAAAGTATATCACATATACAATGTGCACATAAAGTGAGAAAATCCATTTAAAGTGAACCAATACTAGTTAATGCAAAGTAATATATCAAATATATAATTATGCATTAAATCATCAAATCAACACTTGATTTAACGATCCGGTCATATCGCATATAACCGACTAGTATCCAATGTATCGGCTTATCGAATCAACCATCGATTCGATAACTAGGTTATATCGCATATAACCATTCGATACATTCATCGCGAGAATAGAATACGGTATCACATACACGCATTATTCTCGGTCCCGCACATATCTCATATGCGCTCCAATTTCGTTTCGCTTGAGCCAGGAAACCTCTGTGTAGGACTCTAAAGACTCGTCAATACGCCGGCAGCAGGTGTTGATCATATCAAACACCCACAAGCCGCAAGCGGTCTGCTAAACGTAACGGCCACCCGGGTATTGAGCGATCAGAAGATCGATGAGCAAGCCCATTCACACTCCTGTGAATCCAACCAGTAACACTTACCGTACAGTCCGGTCTGATCGCCTGATATGTCGCATATCTCGCCTAGGGGTGGTAAACGTCAGATCCCAATAGCTCGATAAGTCGTGTCGATATGAGGTCTATAACAATTCGAGAAACTACTGGTAACACTTACCAGTAAATCTCAGCAACCCTGGCCAGGGATTTCCGGTTATAGCCAATCGAACACAGCGCAACATCAACTCCCTATACCGGGAGAGACGAATCCCCTCCTATCGCTCATTGCCTCCATGTGATTCGGGACAGTACCCAAAAACCACCGTTTTGCACGCCCTCTTGGACGTGGTAAGATGGAAATCAAAACACAGTGGGAACCACACAAGACTCTATGACGATCTCGGGTCAACAGACTACTCTGTACCAGTGTCACCAGAGAACTGCCATCTGACGTAAGGTATAATACCATCTGGGAGTTCTCGGCGTGTCCGTCCAGTGTACCCAGTCTCCACTGATCACCCGTATATTATCTCTGATGTCAAACACCAATGGATATGGGATCATCCATCACCCATCTGTATGGGTCGAGGAGGTATACGCTAGTCTACTCTGGTATATCGATGCCCCGTCTCGATACACCCACGACTAGGGACTTTGAAGGATGTACTTATGGACTACCATGTCCCCACTAGTATGATCCGCATCATAGTCCAGGTAGTCAAGTACACATCCTAAGGGCTTTACCAACATGTAACAGAGAGACAATTAGTATACACGTTAAGGTAAAGATCAACCAGATAGCATACTATCATGTCGAGCAAGAAAGTCCTCCCTATATATGTCCAAGCATCCACTACAATATACATCCTATGTATAGTAATGGCCTCTAGGGCATACATATAACTAACACAAAAAATACCAGAAACCAAATTTCCAAGTCAAAGACCACCTCAGAAAATTTAGTGCACTGTGGCTACAGTACGGCGGCTGATATACGGCCAAAACGTGGGTACGGCCGCGGATCCGCTGCGCTACAGTGAAATTAGCCCACCAAATTTTCTCAGTTCTCTTAAAAAACCCTGCCTGATTTTCTGACATGCCCAAAAAAATTTTTAGAGCACAAAAAAAATTCGACAGAAATTGAATAATTGAAAACGCGGTTTTTGGAAATTTTGTCCGATCGTAGTTCTAAACACGCTAGAGCAAGCTTGTAATGGTTAATGGCGTGTCTCTGATACCATGTAAGTCTACGGTAGCGCCTCGGCCGTCTTTCCGAGGCCAAAATGCGGAAACGAAACTTTTTCAAACTAGAAACCGGCGCTATCGTATGCTTAAAACCCGGATCGAACCATTAACCTACAACTAGCTATCTAGAGAAGGGATAGAAAGGCTATACCGATCGATCCGTGTCCTTCGGTCTTTGGCCACCATCCCAAGCTCCTCGCGGCAACTCCGGTCTTGATCTCCTCGTCGGAAAGGGCACCACATCTACGAGTCTTTTTACGGGCTCCCGCTTCATCCGAAGCAACCCGGGCACGAAGTGTGCTAGCCGACGTATCCAAGGTGTTGTAGAGAATGTTTGTGATCATTTTGTCTCTTACATCCATTGTTCTGGATGGAGGTTGAAGGTGTTGCCATTAATGAAAATGGTGAGCTAGAGAAGAAAGAGGAAGAAGAAGAAGAGAAGGCTTTCTCTTTCTCATGTGTGATATGATAAAAAGAGAGAGTTAGAAAAATAAAACACAAGAGCTCACCCATATCATGGTGATTAGTCGAAAATATTGCATATTTCAGCCGGCAATTTCCTCATCATTTGCACTCATTTAGAAGTGTACGGTATTCATATTTCACATATTAGCAAAACTATCGCAAAATATCAGATTGCATGTGTTAGACTCTAAAACCGGTATTTTTAGGGAAATTGACCGCATTTCATGGCATCGCATCATTCATATATTGCGCAACACTTGTTTTAAGATCTGTGCTGCAAAATCCAGAAGAAAGGCCAAAATTTACATGGTACCGGTCAAACATTACGCCAACTCAATAATTTCAATTCTGGTATCAATCCAAAGGGACAAATACAAATCAACATATCAGATAAAGCTCCAAATATTAGCCCAAGACCACTGCAGAAAGACGAAAGCCCAAGGAGCCAACATGGCCGCGGAACCGCGGCCGGAACCTGCTTGCGCCGCGGTTCTGCGGCCGTCTTGCCACTTCATCCACCAATTTTTGCTGCACAATGCTTCATTCAGGGCCCACATTTAGCTCATGTACTTCAAGTTCCATAAGACTCCAAAGGCTTCTGCCAGATCAGCAAGCTTTGGGATCAACACTAAACTAGCCTATCATTCTAGAAACTTCTCCTTAAACCCTAGCTTAAACCCTAAGCTAAGCCTAACAAACTCCTTCTAGAAACCTCAACAAACTTTTGGAGGGAATTGTAAATTCAAACCTAGACCTAGGGTTTGGGAGATCTATAAATAAGACCCTAGGCTCACTTGTAAGAGGAGATCTCTTATCTTGGAAAAATCCTTGACTAGTTCATTCTAGTAGCTAATAGATCCATTCACTCTCTTTCTTCATCTTCTTCTTCCACAAGTCTAGTGAGAGAGCTTGTGTGAAACCCTAACCCTAATTCCAATCAAAAGACAAGATCCCGAGTACCCATCAAGCAAGAAGCCTTGCAACCTTTTATGAGCCGAGCCGATCTTCAACAGAGCAAGTGGTCCAAGCCGATCCGCGACTCACGAAGCCGAGCGACGCCAAATCGACAATTTAGTTCTTCCTCTTGTAGTTCTTGAGCGACTGTAATCAAATTGTTGATATAAATAAAAGGTGATATTCTTTTATTTATTTTTCTTTAAATTCTTGCATCATGATATCTTTTCAATTCTTGAATGCTTTCTGTGTGATGATGTTTGAGTAATACTCCGCTCGTCGAGGAGTCGAGAAGATCAATAGAATGATGATGTAATATATCTTAAATCGATTCTTGAATCCTACGAGTTTTGTAAACCCTAGCAAGTTCAAGAATCGACGACCCAATTCGTTGCGATGCTTTCTTGATTGATATCGCTCGAGATTGGGGAGTTACGATCGTTTCTTGAAATAGCTAGAGGCTAGAATGTGAATGATATCTACGAAAGAACAAGGGTTAAACAATGAAACCCTAGTTTCATCAAGAAAGCCCTAACTCTCGTCGATCATCATCGATCTAGTATCAATCCTTCGAAGGACAAGAACACGAAATCTTGAGATTACATTACGTCTATAGATCCGATCGATTCCTACGAGCCTCATTTAGATTCTTGACATTTTGGTTGGAAATATCATCGAAACACCGATTCTTGATTTGTTTATCAGTTTCTTGATTCTTGATTAAACATCGTGACACCTGAATCAATCGATAAATTCTTGAATCATGTTTTCTTTTCCTTTCGATTAACTTTTCAATTCAAACAAATTAAATACAGAAACGAATCGCACAATCCCTGTGGACGATCCGCACTCGCTTACGATCTACAATCGACACCGTAATTGATTGCGGTCAAATATAATTCTTTGATTGTGAATTTTATTCAATATTACCGACACATAGAAACTTATTCGCTTATTTCGATTTACACAAACAAGAAATCATTACAATCAAATGAAACTGTTATCGGGAATCATTTGAGTATTTGATTTGATACACACAATCGGAAATATACGAACAATCAAATGGCGCCGTTGCCGGGGATCGCGCGCTAATTCGTTTCATATTATAGTTTGAATTGAAAGAATTATTCCATTGTTATTTTGAGATCAAAATTCGTGCAAACCCTAAACGATTTGTTGTGGTTCATTGCAAGGAAATCTGGAGCTGTTTGGCAATTGAAGAAAATTTTTAGAATATACCAGAGAGCAGAGGGAGTCTACAGAAGCTCCCTGGAAAATTTTGGTGCAGTGTTCCCATTGTCAGACCGCGGAAGCGCGGCACATAGGAGGATTTGCGGCGGAACCGCGGCAGGCTTGGGGCTTCTCTGTGCAATTTTTCTTCAGGTGACTTCTTACCTTCTCCTCTCTCCTCTTTTTAGCTCCAACTAATAATTTGCTGCAGGATTCTTTGCAAATAATCGCAGCGCCGCAAAAGCAAAATTAAAATTGTGCATGATTTTGTTTCTTCGTTGTTTGCATTCTAAATACGGAAATTAAGGGGCACGGCCTAATCCAAATTAGGTGGGGATTTCATTACCCTTCCTAGGCCCCGAAAATCACAAAACTTGCATCCGCATTGACCCACATTAACTAAAAAATATCTAGAGATGACTCTAAGGACCGTCGTGCTCAATTAGGACAGAAGAAGGCCGTGGGTAATTCATTGCTTATCCGCGTTTTCTTGTGGTGCCTAAGGCGAGTGTGTCTAAGGCTAGTGGTTTTTAATTAGGCCCACTACTTACGTAGTGGAGTACCTTCCCACTTACCTGGCACTTATCCGGCCACAGGGGGACAAAGAGGCAGTGGAGGATTCTATCCTGCGACTTGTCTTTTGGCAGTTAGGAGCGGTCTAGAGCCGGACCTAGGTGACCACTAGATTCTAGGGTTGTGTGCTGCATTTGTTGTGTCGCATCATTTTTTCAAAAATCCGTCCCTTTTTCAAAGCAAGCACCGCATTCATTCATTACCCCTAATTATAAGTCAACGCTGCCACTTGTACTAACCCTTTTTAGTGCAATATAGGCTGGACACGGGATTCTAGTGCCCGTTTAGTCCGCGTACCTCCTATCGACTCCGAAGTCGATATTTCTCCATTTACCTTTCCTTTACCCACTACCACACCCACACCGATGGATCCGAATCCATCGAACTTCTTTAACCCTAATCTGCCGCCGTCCATTGGTGCGCAGAATCCACCCCGCATCTCTCTCCAGGAAAGGTGCTACCCTATTCGAGGTCCTCTTTCGACCTGCCTATCCACACCACCAGCCAACAGGGATAACTTTGAGATTAAGCCCCAGTATATCAATCTTTTACCCAAATTCCACGGACTCGAGACTGAGGACGCTTACGTTTTCATTACCAAATTTGAAAACGTATGCGCAATGATGGGTACGTCACAACTTTCAGTGGATGCTATGCGTCTACGACTTCTTCCATTTACATTGTGCGATATAGCCAAGAAGTGGCTATATAACACTACCGCACACTCTATCACGAAATGGGAAGAATTCGTCGCTGCATTCCTTAAGAAATTTTACCCAATACAAAAGACAGCTCGAATCCGTAGCGAACTGAATCAATTTGCCCAGCTCCCTACTGAACCATTTTCAAAATGCTTTGAACATTTCAAGGATCTATTGGTTCAGTGTCCTCATCACGGTATCCCGAGATGGGAATTGTGCCGAATCATTTATGAGGGCATTAATCCAAACACTAAATAGAGCCTTGAAAACATGTGTCAAGGTACTTTTATGACCAAAGATGATGGGGAAGCTTGGAAGTATTTAGAAGAGTTCGCTGAAAAATCACTACAGTGGGAGAGTGGAACCCAACCATTGAATAGGGGTGGTGTACACCAAATAGATGTGTCCATAGGTGTTCGAGCTGAAATGGCAGCAATGCAAAAGAAGCTCGACGCTATGGAACACAAATTTGCAGCAGCCTCCCTAAACCCAGGGTCGCTCCCCAAAACTGTTTGTGGGTGCTGTTCTGATCCGTCTCATTTAACGGAAGAATGTCCATTAAACTCTGCGTTTCAAGGTCACGAGCATTCTAATGCTGCATTTCAAAGACCTCGAAACGATCTATATTCTTCCACGTACAATCAGGGTTGGAGGAATCACCCGAATTTCTCTTGGAACCAATACCAATCTCAAAACACAGTTTCAAACACGAATAATTTTCAAAGGGCTCTTCCTCCACTTCAACTCACTCAGCACCCCTATCAGTCACAAAATTTCCAAAATCAGGTCAACTCTCCTGCACAGTCTAATCCTATGACCTGTTCTGACGAGTTCTCTCAATTCACTCAAACCATGAAATCACTTTTGTCAAATTTCATAGAGATTTCGGCTGAGGTTAGATCTTCCGTCTGTGAGATAAAGAAAAACTCAGCGTCCCAAGCTGAGAGTATCAGAACGATGGAAGCTGAAATCGCACGACTTAAAGCCGAAACGAGTGCGAGAGAAAAAGGGAAACTTCCCTCTCAACCCCTACAGAATCCTGGGAATTACAATGTAAATGCCATCACAACGTTGAGATCGGGAAGAGTGCTGAACAACCATGTTGGGGAAGAAGTTGATGATACTGAAAATCATATCAACACCCCGGCTGAGACCTTTCCATACACACACACTTCTCCTTCTGATCCTTCTTCTTCTACCACACCATCTTCTCGCGAGCCTATTCTCCATTTCGCACTAGGCTCGACACCTCAGTATAGCCCTTCTAGTTCTCCACAGACGGTCCCCACATCTCTTTTGGGACCGCGTCTACCCCCGCTTCCTTCTCCTGTGATGGACCCTGCGCTTATTGCGAAAGCTCCTTACCCGAATCGGTTAAGGGGTAATAGAACGAGTCCTCATATGGAGAAAATTATGGAAATGTTCAAACAGGTTAACATCAATATACCTCTCCTAAATGCAATTCAACAAGTCCCCGCATATGCGAAAATTCTTAAGGACTTGTGCACTAGGAAGAGGAAGACTCAAGTGCCGAAGAAGGTCTTTATGGCTAATAATATTAGCACTGCTTTTATTCCCCAGCTACCAAAGAAACGAAAAGACCCAGGATGTCCTACAATATCGATTTCTATTGGGGGTAAAAACATAAATCGTGCTCTTTTAGACCTTGGCGCAAGTGTTAACCTCCTTCCATATTTTGTATATGAGCAATTAGGGATTGGAGAGTTGAAACCTGCTCACTGCACTCTCCAAATGGCAGACCGTTCAATTACCAAACCAAGGGGTGAACTAGAGGATGTGTTGATAAAGGTCGGGGAATTTGTTTTCCCTGTAGACTTCATTGTATTCGATACACAGCCTGTAGCAAACCCCCGAAGCCAAATTCCGGTGATTCTGGGTTGTCCTTTCCTTACCACTTCCAACGCTGTTATAAACTGTAGAAATGGTTCAATGAACTTATCATTTGCAAATATGACCATTGAACTAAACATCTACAAAGTTGGAAGTCAGCCATCAGAACCTTCTGCTCATATTTTAGATATGTGTGCTGTCCATGAGATCGCTCCCGATAGTTGTGGAGCTGAGGATCTTTGCTTTCTAGATCTCGACGACATTACCACATCTCTGCTTGATCTTACACATGATCTTAGTGAGGACACTTTTCCTACACTTGAGTCCTGCACTCCTGACTTTACTCCACCCGAGTCTGTATCTTTCACAGGCTCTGAGCTTCTTTGTAATTCCAAAAATCACTCAAATATCCCACCTTCTATTATTTCTCCGCCTGAATTAGATCTCAAAATTTTACCTTCTCATCTTAAATTTGCATATTTAGGTGAGAATGAGTCTTTACCGGTTATCATTTCCGCATCTCTTGCATCAGAGCAAGAGAATGCACTTTTATCGGTATTAAGATCTAATAAAGAGGCATTTGGTTGGACTATGGCGGACATCAAAGGGATTAGTCCCTTGATAGTTGAACATCATATACATGTGATGGATGATGCCAGACCGACCCGAGAACCACAGAGACGGTTGAATCCCGTCATGAAGGAAGCGGTTATGAAAGAGATCGTCAAATGCTTAGATAATGGTATTATATACCCCATCTCCGATAGCCAGTGGGTGAGTCCTATACATGTCGTTCCTAAGAAATCCGGCATCACTGTTATAACCAATGAGGCAAATGAGTTGATTCAGACACGCGCCCAAACTGGGCGGCGTGTATGTATTGATTATAGAAAACTCAATACTGCCACGAGGAAAGACCACTTTCCTCTACCATTCATTGATCAGATGCTGGAACGCTTAGCGGGACGAGAGTATTATTGTTTTATGGACGGATACTCAGGCTATAATCAGGTCCCCATCGCCAAAAAAGATCAAGATAAAACCACTTTTACTTGTCCTTTTGGTACCTTTGCTTACAGTCGCATGCCCTTTGGGTAATGCAATGCTCCCTCTACCATTAAGCGGTGTATGATGGGGATATTCTCTGATATGGTAGAGAATTTTCTGGAGATCTTTATGGACGATTTCTCGATTTTTGGATACTCTTTTTCTGATCGCCTATCGAATCTTGACGCAGTTCTTACTCGTTGCAAAGAGAAGAACTTGACATTGAACTAGGAAAAATGCCATTTTATGGTCCAAGAAGGAATAGTACTTGGACATGTCATTTCACAGAAAGGCATTGAGGTTGACAGAGCTAAGATAGATGTCATTCAAAACCTCCCTCATCCTAAAAGCGTCAAAGATATTCGATCTTTCCTTGGCCATGCGGGCTTTTATAGGAGATTCATTAAGTACTTTAGCAAAATTGCTAGACCTTTAACTCTTCTCCTGGCCAAGGATACGACCTTCCAATTTGACTCGGACTGCGAGACAGCTTTTGACTCACTTAAACACTCACTCACTTCAGCCCCCGTGTTATCATCACCAAACTGGGACTACCCCTTTGAGCTGATGTGTGACGCATCTGATTTTGCAGTAGGTGCAGTCTTAGGACAGCACATCGAAAAGATGACACACGTGATATACTATGCAAGTAAGACCCTGAATGATGCGCAAATCAATTATACAACCACCGAAAAGGAACTTTTAGCGGTAGTATTTGCATTAGAAAAATTCAGGCCTTACTTAATTGGCTCTCCTATAGTTGTATATACTGACCATTCCACTTTAAAATATCTTCTGGCGAAGAAAGATGCAAAAGGTCGACTAATACGTTGGATCCTTCTGTTACAAAAATTCGATCTTGTTATCAAAGATAAGAAAGGATGTGAAAACGTAGTAGCTGACCATCTTTCACGCATCTCTTCTTCCCCTGTGACCCTGCCGATCAATGATTCGTTCCCTGATGAACAACTCTTGAACGTATCTGCTGAACCATGGTTCAGGGATATTGTGAACTATCATGCCACAGGACTTATACCGAGCGATTGGTCAAAACAGGACAAATACCGTTTTCTTTCCCAAGTAAAACACTTTTACTGGGACGAGCCTTATTTGTTTAAATATTGTCCTGATCAAATCATTCGCCGGTGTGTCCCGAAAGAAGGGTTCAAGAGTGTTCTTTCTTTTTGTCATGATCAGGCCTGTGGGGGTCACTTTGGTCCTAAAAAGACGGCGGAAAAGATTTTGCAATGTGGATTTTATTGGCCGACCTTATTCAAGGACGCATTTGAATATTGCAAAACCTGTACACTGTGTCAGTACACGGGTAGAATATCCCGGAGGAATGAAATGCCTCAGCAACCCATTCTGGTTGTTGAAATATTCGATGTTTGGGGCATTGATTTTATAGGTCCTTTTCCTAACTCCTTTGGGAATCTGTACATATTGCTGGCGGTTGATTATGTCTCAAAGTGGGTAGAAGCCATTCCATGTCGCACTAATGACAAGAAAGTTGTCATTAAGTTCTTAAAGGAGAATATCTTCTCGCGATTTGGACACCCACGCGCTATCATTAGCGATAATGGGACACATTTCTGCAACAGGTCTTTCGAGACTCTGATGCGAAAATACTCAATCAACCACCGACTTTCTACACCCTATCATCCCCAAACAAGTGGGCAGGCTGAAATCTCAAACAGACAAATCAAACTTATCCTGGAGAAAACTGTTGCTAAAAATAAAAAAGACTGGTCGACCAAACTGACGGATGCTCTTTGGGCATTCCGAACTGCATTTAAAACCGACCTAGGAATGTCTCCATATAGGATAGTGTTTGGAAAAGCATGTCACTTACCCGTCGAGATAGAGCATAAAGCATTGTGGGCTATAAAAGAAATAAATTTTGATCTAAACCTTGCTTGCAACTTTCGGAAGCTGCAAATAAATGAGCTAAGCGAACTCCGCGATGAAGCTTATGATAACACTGTAATCACAAAGAACAGGACTAAGGTTTTTCACGATAAAAACATTTTGAGGAAAACACTTTCACCTGGTCAACAAGTCCTTCTTTATGATTCACGTTTACACCTTCACGCGGGTAAGCTCCGATCTTGATGGAAGGGACCTTTTGTTGTGCGGTCTGTATACCCGCACGGGGCAGTAGAAGTAGAAAATGTTAAAAACAGCACCTTTTTCAAAGTGAATGGACATAGACTTAAGCCGTATTTTTCCACTAACCCCACGGAGGAGCTCTTGTTCTTACAAAAGCCAGTTTATTTGGATTAAAATTCCTCTGTCTCACCTTCATATCCAGTATATCACTGCATCATTTTTTTTGAATGAAGGTGAGTGAAAAGAGTAAGTTTGGGGAAAGTTCTTCACTTATATATTTTGCCCCCACTAATAATTCCCTCCAGGCTTACAGTTTTTGTAGGTATAGCAATTGGCAACAGTGAGGACACTGTTGAAAACAAGTTTGGGGGAGGTTTGTGCTTATTTTCGCATCATTTGCATATCATCTGCTTAAGCACAAAACATTTCTTTAAAAATTTATAAAAATTGAAAAATTTTCAAAACCGATAAAAATTTAAAAATTTTCAAGTATAAAAATAATTTTAATATTTACACTTTTTTGTACATAAATAAGATAATGAAAGTTTAGATAGTGAACAATTACATCCATGAGATTAGAAAAATTTTAGAAAACTAAGAAAATTAGAAATTTTCTTATACGAACTAGTAATAAGTAGTTATGAGCCGTTGTCCCAAGGGTTAGTAAGATAAAGGACATCACTAATCTGAGGATAAAAATAAGTCTAAAAAATAGTTTCTATTCTGGAAGCCAAATATTTTGAACGTTGATACCCTGCTATTCGCACTTACACACGTCTTGAAGCCTGGGATAGTAGAGGATACCTTGAAATGCTCTTGTCTTAAAGCCGATGTATGAAGGAAATAAAAAGAAAAAGAAAAGTGAATAAAAAATATAAAGTGGTGAGAAAAATGGACACTGGTTTTGTTATCGCCAAAGGCAATAAAAAATATATAGCGAGGGTGCTTCTTCACCTAGTGCCCTAAGGCCAACTGGTCTGGGAGTCACTGCTATGCCTGAGGTGGTGCAAGACGAGGAAAATACACCAAATAAGCAAGCACATGAGTAATCGATCGGTTAGTACCTCAAAAAGTATTTACGGTCGCATGAAAGTGTGTGAGCAATCTCATCTAAATATTCATTAATTAAAAAGTACTGAGGCTGATGGATAAGAGTATGATAGCTTGAATTGAATTCTCCGGGTGTAGGGATATCTTTACACACACGCAGGGTTATATGATCGATGTTTGGAAGAAAAATAGGAATGAAGAATAAGACGATGTTTTATTGAGGGAGGACGTGATTTCTAACATCTTTTCATGACCATTAAGATAGGGCTCATGACAACCGAAAAGCTAGCTTAGTTGGAAACCCTAATTTTCAAGGCTTTTCTTTTACAATTCTTTTCTTTAAATATAATATTCATGAACTTTCTTTTATTATTGGATTTTGTGGGTGCAATCCGCTGAAAACCCACAGGAGAAAACACTCCTCCTACTAGGGACACCTAGAGGTTTAGAGGCTTGTTGCACATGCTCAGTGCAATCGTGTTGCCTACGAAAGTGTGCTAGTTAGTTTTTCTCTTTCTTTATTTTCTCCTTCTCTTTTTAATAAAACAGTTCGCTCGAGACGATCGAAATTAAGTTTGGGGGAATTTGATTAGTCGAAAATATTGCATATTTCAGCCGGCAATTTTCTCATCATTTGCACTCATTTAGAAGTGTACGGTATTCATATTTCACATATTAGCAAAACTATCGCAAAATATCAGATTGCATGTGTTAGACTCTAAAACCGGTATTTTTAGGGAAATTGACCGCATTTCATGGCATCGCATCATTCCTATATTGCGCAACACTTGTTTTAAGATCTGTGCAGGAAAATCCAGAAGAAAGGCCAAAATTTACATGGTACCGATCAAACATTACGCCAACTCAATGATTTCAATTCTGGTATCAATCCAAAGGGATAAATACAAATCAACATATCAGATAAAGCTCCAAATATTAGCCCAAGACCACTGCAAAAAGACGAAAGCCCAAGGAGCCAACATGGCCGCGGAACCGCGGCCGGAGCCTGCTTGCGCCGCGGTTCCGCGGCCGTCTTGCCACTTCATCCACCAATTTTTGCTGCACAATGCTTCATTCAGGGCCCACATTTAGCTCATGTACTTCAAGTTCCATAAGACTCTAGAGGCTTATGCCAGATCAGCAAGCTTTGGGATCAACACTAAACTAGCCTATCATTCTAGAAACTTCTCCTTAAACCCTAGCTTAAACCCTAAGCTAAGCCTAACAAACTCCTTCTAGAAACCTCAACAAACTTTTGGAGGGAATTGTAAATTCAAACCTAGACCTAGGGTTTGGGAGATCTATAAATAAGACCCTAGGCTCACTTGTAAGAGGAGATCTCTTATCTTGGAAAAATCCTTGACTAGTTCATTCTAGTAGCTAATAGATCCATTCACTATCTTTCTTCATCTTCTTCTTCCACAAGTCTAGTGAGAGGGCTTGTGTGAAACCCTAACCCTAATTCCAATCAAAAGCCAAGATCCCGAGTACCCATCAAGCAAGAAGCCTTGCAACCTTTTATGAGCCGAGCCGATCTTCAACAGAGCAAGTGGTCCAAGCCGATCCGCGACTCACGAAGCCGAGCGACGCCAAATCGACAATTTAGTTCTTCCTCTTGTAGTTCTTGAGCGACTGTAATCAAATTGTTGATATAAATAAAAGGTGATATTCTTTTACCTTGTTTTCTTTAAATTCTTGCATCATGATATCTTTTCAATTCTTGAATGCTTTCTGTGTGATGATGTTTGAGTAATACTCCGCTCGTCAAGGAGTCGAGAAGATCAATAGAATGATGATGTAATATATCTTAAATCGATTCTTGAATCCTACGAGTTTTGTAAACCCTAGCAAGTTCAAGAATCGACGACCCAATTCGTTGCGATACTTTCTTGATTGATATCGCTCGAGATTGGGGAGTTACGATCGTTTCTTGAAATAGCTAGAGGCTAGAATGTGAATGATATCTACGAAAGAACAAGGGTTAAACAATGAAACCCTAGTTTCATCAAGAAAGCCCTAACTCTCGTCGATCATCATCGATCTAGTATCAATCCTTCGAAGGACAAGAACACGAAATCTTGAGATTACATTACGTCTATAGATCCGATCGATTCCTATGAGCCTCATTTAGATTCTTGACATTTTGGTTGGAAATATCATCGAAACACCGATTCTTGATTTGTTTATCAGTTTCTTGATTCTTGATTAAACATCGTGACACCTGAATCAATCGATAAATTCTTGAATCATGTTTTCTTTTCCTTTCGATTAACTTTTCAATTCAAACAAATTAAATACAGAAACGAATCGCACAATCCCTGTGGACGATCCGCACTCGCTTACGATCTACAATCGACACCGTAATTGATTGAGGTCAAATATAATTCTTTGATTGTGAATTTTATTCAATATTACCGACACATAGAAACTTATTCGCTTATTTCGATTTACACAAACAAGAAATCATTACAATCAAATGAAACCGTTATCGGGAATCATTTGAGTATTTGATTTGATACACACAATCGGAAATATACGAACAATCACATGGCTTCCCTTTCTCTCTCTTCTTATCATTTCACCACAAAATCAATCATATAATGTGATATTTGCACAAGAAATGATACTATGACTCACCTATGAAGTACATGTATCATTTAATGCACAAAATGATAGTTTCTTGCTCACAATTTCCATTTGTAAACATTAATCCAAATGCTTACAACAATAAAAAGATACGACAACATCTAAAGTAAACTCGTGACGGATCACAAGGATACCCCTCACCTGTATATACATACCTGCATCCATATTCCGGCTGAATGCGAATGCGACGAGACTAAAATAATCCAACAAATCTAATACTAGGATCCGGCTTATACCAAATCCTACTAGTATGATTCGTCCGATCATAATCCGTGTACTGCTGCACGTATATGATCAGACCCTGCCATATGTCATACGGCCTCTACAACGTTTCGCCCGAAACTTGAGAAACTGTCTGTGGGGGACTCTAAAGACTCGTCAATATTTTGGCCGTGGATTTAATCACTAGCATGTCAGAGGTATTAGCCGTACGTAACGGGCTACCAGGTATTGATCAAAAGGGAGGTCGATGAGCGAACTCATCCTGACACCCTACTGAGCCTGTCAGTGACAGTATCCGTACTGTCCGGTCCGTTCATCTATGAGCATCGCATGGCGGGCCTAGGGCGTTGTAAAAGTCAGACCCCCAAAAGCGGTACAAGTCGTGTTGGAGTGTAGCCCAGAACACCGTGAGATACTACTGGAATACCTACCAGTAAATCTCCTGCCTTGTCCAAGGACTTCGTGTAATGGCTCTCGTAGACACAGCGCGACCTTACCCCCAATACCGGGAGAGTCGAACCCCTGCCGATCCGCTCACTGCCTCCATATGGCTCGAGACTGTACCCAACTAAAACCTGTTTGCACGACTCCTTTGAGCCGTGGTAGGGTAGTAATCAAAGCACAGTGGGAACTCACACGAGACAAATGACGATCTCAAGTCGATGAACTAACCTGTACACATGTCACCAGGGAACTGCAATCTGACGTCAGGTATAATACCAACTAGCATGTTCCCGGCGAGTCATGTCCGGTGTACTCATAACCCAATGAGCACCTGTATACATCTTAGGTAACCAACTGACACCAATGGCTTATGAGACTGGCCACCGCCCCTCGTCGGGGTCTCGACTGTATACACTAGTCTACTAATGGAGTATCGATGTCCAGTCTCGAAACTCCCACGACTAGGGACTTTTTAAGGATGTTCTTATAGACCCCAGCTCCCACGTATATGATCGCCATCATACTGCTGGTCGTCAAGCAAGAATCCTAAGGGCTCTATCAGCGTGCAACAGCGACCTGTAAGGTCACCTAAAACAGTACACGGTGATAAAGATAAACCAGATTGCATACTATCATCTTGAGTAAGACTGTCCTACCGGCATAGGTCCTCCCTCAATCATTGCAATCACGTGCCTGTTATCCAATAATTGACTCTGAGGGCACTATATCCAACAATTGTCAAGCTCAGTAGGATTTCAGAGTGAGTTCGCTCGCCAGCTTCCCTTTTCGTTCAATACATAGGCAACCGTTACGTACAGCTAGTACCTCTGACGTGCTTGTGGTTATACCCAGTGCCAGTGTATTGATGAGTCATTAGAGTCCCCCACAGTAAGTTTTCCAAGTTCGGGAGAACCGTTGTAGAGGCCGTATGGTTTTATGGCAGGGTTCGATCATATTCGTGCACTTGTGCACGGATCAGGATCGGACGGATAATACTAGCGGGTTTTGGTTTAAGAAGGATCCTAGTATTATATTGTTGGAATATTTTTGTCTCGTTGCATTTGTATTCGGTCGGAATACAAATGCGGGTATGTATTTACTGTTGAGGGGTAATCCCGTAATTTGGTACGGAATTACTTTTGGAGTTGCCAGTTCATTTTCCCGTCTAAAACATTTTGATCCATGTTTAACCATCGTGACCTTTCTATTTGACCTTCACCTTTTTTTATTGCACAGAAATCCTTGCTCCGTGGGGGCTGCCCATTTCGAGAGCACAGTGCGCAGCATGGGCTCCATTGACCGGGGCATGGACTCAAGTGTGAGGGGGTTATTTGCATTCATTGTTTTTTCTTTGCAAAAAGCAAGGGGTTTTTTGGTGGTGATGGGTGGGCGGCTGTGATGGAGATATATATTTTTTGGTGTTGCTTGATTATTAATCCCTGCACTCACACCCTCCCAAAAATTTCCGGCAAGCATTTCCTGCTAAATTGGCTAAGCACTTTTTCTTTTGCAAGATCAATTTTTCCATGCAAAATCCTTAGCTCACTTCATCTCTTCTCCATGGCAATTTCATTTAGCTTCATCCGATTCGTTGGATGCTTTGAGACAAACTATTCTACACACTCTCTACTTCATCCTTGGACATGTCGGCTAGCAAACTTCATGTACGAGTTGCTTCAATTTGAGGCGGGAGCCCGTATAAAGATTCGTTGACGTGGTGCCCTTCCGTCGAGGAGACCGGAGATCGAGCGAGATCGGAGATGTCGCGAGGAGCTAATGATGGTGGCTAAAGACCGAAGGACACGGATTGATCGGTATATCCATTCTAACTTCTTTGTAGATTGCTAGTTAATGGTTAATCGAACGATCCGGGTATTGGTTGCGGTAGCGCCGAGTTTTGAAAAGTTTTTGTTCCGCATTTGGTGTCGGATTGACAGCCGGGGCCCTGCCGTAACCCAACATGGTATCAAAGCCACCCATTAACCGCATACTAGTTGTTTAGACAATGTTAAAATATCGAAACCGAAACAACTCCTAAACAATACCAATAACATTTTTTGTGATGAGGGAAATTTGTGGCAAGTTGTGATTGATTTTTTTTTTTGGGGAAGGAAATTAAGTGGCTGCAAATTTTTTTTTTGGGTGAAGGAAAATTCGTTGCTGTTAGTGAAGGGAATTTTTCTTTGATCATTTTTCTCACTTCAAAAATCACATCACCCACTTGATTCCATAGCTATTTTAATTCCACAGCCACTTGATTCCCTGGCCATTTTAATTCCACAGAGAGATTCACTTTTCTTTGATTTTTCAAGTCTTGGCCAAATACCAATTGCTTCACATTTTCTTCATCCCAATGGAATTTAGTCTTTGGAATTTTGGAGCAGTGATATTATATGTTTAGCCCAGTTTGGATATGGTTTTATCAGTTTGTTTTGGGGCTGTTCGGGGGTTATTTCGAATTCGATATTTTATACATTGTTTAAAGTTTGCAGTGCATTACATTTCAATCTGTGACCGTGAATGTCATTTGATCGGTAAATCTTGTCCAATCGCTATAGCTCTTTTAGACGGGTTTGCGAACATGACATTCACGTTGATATTCTGTGTTGTGCTGTGTAGTTGCGGATTTGTCATGGTGGATAGCTTGGTGCAATGTTAGTGCTTTTTAGTTTTATTTGTACATTTGATATTGCGGGGCGAGCGTCTGACATGTGGACTGCCGTCACTGCCTGTTTGTATATTATTCTTTTGGGGAAAGACCGGGTTGAGGTCGATGTACCCATTGTATATATTTTCTTTTCTGTACTATGATTACCCCTCGGTGAAGTGCACGGATAGCCGGGTTCTAGAGGGCAACGGGCCTGCATCTCATGGCGTTGAGACAGAGGGGGATTCACTCTAGAATTGGCGGTCTATTCGCCACACTCGTAGGGGGTATATGTTGACCCAAGGAGGGGTGCTCAAGTTATCGGATTCCGTGAAGTGCTGGGTGGTCAATTCACTTTGCTGAAGGGCTGCCTCGCTTCAGGTTTTGGCGGGTAACTTGCCGCACTCGCAGGGGTCTAGGTTTTCATTGTACAGGCTATCCACACGACCAAGGGAACGTCGGGTATCATTTGCTGCTCAAAGGAAACCCGGGGCTTCCAGATTATCTGTATTATTCTGTGATGCTTATTACTTTTCTGTGATGTTGCATTTTTCATATCTAGAGCGATTATTATATATTGATATATATACTAGTAGATGTTGTATATGTTTTGCACCCGCGCTAGCCCAGTCCCCGCTCTGTCGTTAGTTAAGTAACCTAACGAGTGATGATGGGACCCAGTGGCGAATGCGGATGGCATATACGTACATTTTATTTTCGTTCTTTTCTGGTGTGATTAATTGTTGGGACTGCGTTGATTTTGATCAATGCAAGGATAAAACAAACCTATATATGATGTTGTTGGAACCAAGTTTTTTTTAAAAGAAAACTGACATTACAGACGTACACTTTTGGTTTGCACAGTGGTATTCGGTTATGCATATCCAGCACCTCATTCGACGAGGCAAAGGCCGAGATCCCTTCATCGGGAGTAACCCCTTGAGTAAAAGTTTGCATCAACGTAATAACTTCACTATAGTCGATTACTTTTTGCTTTGCATCACGGTATTCAGTTTGGAATATCATGCACCTCATTCGACGAGGAAAGAGCCGAGATCCCATCACCGGGAGTGACCTCTTTAGCAAAAGTTTTCGCCACTATATATTTATAAAACCACTTGGATTCCTTCAACGATATCAAGTTCATTACGTTAAAGGTTTTTCGCCAAAAACCAGCCGTAGCCCTCCGTCATTTCAGATTAGTATTGCTTAGTATTCGTGCTACGTATGTCGTGCATTGCCGAGGCGTAGTGTTCGGTAGTTCTGTAATACTTTTCTGTCGCATGGATATGTGGATTGGTTAGGACAGTCGTACGGTTATGTTGGCATTGTCAAGGACTCGTACGGGTGGGTTTAAGGCAATCAAGATAATGACGGGTTGAACTTGACTAGGACTCTTTGATATGTTGGTATTGTCAAGGTCACTTGGGTCCTAGGGGTAAAAACACATATCGGGAGTTTCAAACATACAGGAAACTTGCCAGGCTTGCGAATACCTTCTGGAGTGTGGTGACTTGAGTGGCTTCCATCAAGTTATCATACGATGATAGTTGGATCCCGATTCCTACTGATGAGTTAGTTTACTCCTCGGGTGATTCCGACTAATTCTTCTTTCAAGTTTGGAGGAGAATTTAAGGATACAGTAGAAGACATTCAGGTTAGAGTGCACGCAGAGTGTTTATTTTCTCTTTCTCTTTGAC
Organism: Agapanthus africanus; assembly: GCA_030015575.1. NCBI lineage: Eukaryota > Viridiplantae > Streptophyta > Magnoliopsida > Asparagales > Amaryllidaceae > Agapanthus > Agapanthus africanus. The sequence goes on along the minus strand of CM057340.1, from coordinate 435,421,491 downwards.
TGCGACCATGACCCGACCTTAGACTATAACTCAGTAACAAAATTAACCGAACTTTCTTAAAACACTGGCTTTTGGATTGTCTGAGTTGCATACATCATTGCCACTCCTTCTCTTACTCTTTGCATTTCTCCATAACACCTCGTATCACTATGAACATCCACTTCTATTGGATAAATCCATCGTATGGTTATATACGAACTCGAAGGAATTTCTTCGAGGATGGATTCTGGTTCTGGAGAGATAGAATAGGACTATTCAGTTGTCTTTTCTTTTTACCTTCTCTCAGGTTGTAAGGGCTCCTAGGATTAGGAGAGGTACACCTATTACGCTTATTGGATAGTCTTCTTCCAAACCATAGACAGGTGCTGAAAGGTAGGGAATGAAGAAAACCAATTAGCCTAAGTAGGGTGTGCAGAAGGTAATAAGTAAAGACATATAGAGGGATCAGAAAGAGGGCAAAGTAAAATGCGACTGCTATCATTCACGACCGAACCAGGTATTTACATCGCCACTCCTACTTCACCTTTGTATTTCTCCAGAACATCTCGTATCACAACGAACATCCACTTCCATTTGATAAATCCATCGTGGTTATATACGAACTCGAAGGAACCTTTTCAAGGATGGATTCTTGTTCAGGAGAATAGAATAAGGATTATTCAGTTGTATTTTATCCTTACCTTCTCTCAAGTTGCGAGTACTCCTAGGATTAAGATAGTACACCTATTATGTTTATTGGATAGTCTTCTTCCAAACCATAGGCTGGTGCCGAATAGTATGGAAGGAAGAAAACCATTTAAGCCTAACAAAGGTGTACAGAAGATAACGACTAAAGACATATAAAGGGATTTGGAGAGATGGCAACGAAATATACGGTTACAGTCATGAATCTAGATAATGGAAAAGGTATTACTAGGAATACCCGGATCCCTTTCGAAACATTTTCATGTTTCAGTTTCACTATGCGTTGTTAATAGAAAACTGATTTCCCAATTAGGTCCTTACTCCAGGGTATGTATTTACCAGGTTTGATTCTCATATCTGTATAGTTTTACAGATAATGAGCGGGAGTAAGCTATTGAGAATTAGGTGATTATCCTCATTATATTGGAATTCGTTGTAATTGGTGATATTTGAGGAAATCACCTGGGTACAATTTTCAACCTACGACACACAGGATTTGAGTTGTTCAACTCATCGGAATTATACAAAGTATTGTATGTTGTCTAGTGTCCATTAGGATAAGGGGGTTGGTCCTCGTACTGTATTCTGTTTACTTGTGACTTCTCAATTTTTAGATAAGTGTTTCGTAGAAATACAAGGTTTAAGTTATGAGAAGTTATAGGTACAAGAATAAAGTAGAAAACCACGTGTTGCAAGTATCGGGATTCTTCAAGGTGACCGAAGATGTAGATACTTGTGTATGGTATTCAGTAAATAGTAATGGTTTTGAGAAACTTGTTTCTCTTTCAAGTTACTCATAATTGGACGCACTCCTAAGTTGAGTAATGCTGATCGGTCTCTCCCCATTTAGTTGACATGCACTGGAGACAGCTGCATGATTTGAGTCTGATTCCAATTAAATTAGTGCCTTTATTTCTATATTAGATCTATATAGAATCAATTTATATCTTAACAATGTTAAGGTATAGGGAGTCGTCCGGATGATACTTAAAACCAGAATCCGGATAAACTCAAGGCACGTTTCAGTAATGGCTGTTTGTGGGTTATCCCGGGCTTTGGCGAGGGTTAACTTTCTACCATCAGGAAGATCAAGAGTGATATTGTTCTTGACTCGCCACAGTTTTAGTAAAATGGATTTTTTCAGAAAAACAGTAGTGGGTGTATGGTAGAACTGGAAGTGATTCCAGAACCATAAACGATTACGGAAATTTAATAGGACCAAAAGATTCAACCAGGATTGACATTCCATTAGCTACTCCGCAGATATGGAGGGTAACCTCAGGTATTCGAGAGGTACTCCGGTAGCCTCAAGGATGGTGACAGAGAGGTTCTTGTTTACCCAGACTTGCCATTGCTGCTGTTCCAGACTATGAGACCCGGCAAGAGGATGAATATAGCGTCGTTCTAAACTAGCTTTAGAAGTGTATGTGTATATGATTCTGCCAGAGGGTTGTTGTAGTCAGTGGGAGCAGCGGAAGCATAGTGGACAAGTAGCTTGTGTCTATTTATAGACTAAAGTAGATATAGCGGAGATAGATCATCTAATTTTAATATGACAGTCATAGGCTTTGATTTCATCAGAATAGGGGATGGATATGTTAAGAAAGTAGTAGGGTGTAATGTCCTGATATTTGGATGACATACACATAGTAGGAAGCGAAATTCCTATATTACGATCGGTTATACTGTGGTTGTCACACAGTAGTTTCTCCACATAGGATTTTGATATTATATAAGGCATTCTGGTTACTACATCTATGGTTTTAGATCTAGATTTAGGAAGTGTCCCAATCTGGGTACTTAGACAGTATTCTAAAGATATTTAGAATGGACGACTCCTAGAATGGTGGTGTACCTGAAGGTGATGGAGTCACCCTCTCCAAAGGTGTCTTACAGACTAAAGGGGAGAGGGATGTGCATGATTGACATATCACTTGCTTAGGCAATTGAGTTAATCCTGAGATGTCAAGTACCACACCAGATGTTGTTTTTGCACTAGATGAAATAACTTGATATATTAATCCAATCCTGAAGAAACGTTTGGAAGCAGTTTATGAACATAAGTGAATGTTCTAAGGATTTGATAATGGCTGCCTCCTTCGGGAGACGGTTATCATTCCAGGCTTCCAAGGTGACTTGATGACAGAGTGATTGTCAGAGTTACAGTTTTCCCTCTGATGAAGGGCAATAGTTTGGACAGGTGGTCCAAGCGGATACTGTGGTAGGCATGGTGCCGGATGCTGATTAAATTCAGTTGACGATACAGTCTAAGAAGTTTGGATTTGGAGTTCATTTATGAACTAGGTCCCATCAGATATCCAGAAAAATTCTTAAACAAGTATAGCTCAAAACGAGAGATGGCTTTCTCCGCGAACTTGAGATAAAGAGAGACATAGAAAGAAATATCAGGGCGGATCCACTCACTGAGGCTATTTCTCGAACGCAATAGTTTTACAAACGAGTTTTGTGAAACTGATTAGTAGAGGAGTTGGATGTTCGGTATCACACGGGCTGTGAGTATGCGACATCGCAATAATTAGCCTTAAGTGCAAGTGGGAGATTGTTGGATATAGTGCCCTAGAAGTCAATTATTGGATCGCGGGTACGTGATTGTGATGATTGAGTGAGGATCTATACCGGTAGATTAGTCTTATTCGAGATGATAGTATGCTATCTGGTTTGTCTTTATCATCATGTACACGTTGATAGAGCCCATAGGATTCTTGCTTGACAGCCAGCAGTATGATGGCGATCATATACGTAAGAGCTGGGGTCTATAAGCACATCCTTAAATAGTCCATAGTCGAGGGAGTTTCGAGACAGGGCATCGATACTCCAGAGTAGACTGGTGTATACAGTTCGAGACCCCGACGAGGGGTGGTGGCCGGTCTCACAAGCCACTGGTGTCAGTTAGTTCACCTAAGATGTATACAGGTGCTCATTCGGTTATGAGTACACCGGACAGGACTCGCCGGGAACCTGCTAGTTGGTATTATACCTATTGTCAGATAGCAGTTCCCAGGTGACATGTGTACAGGTTAGTCTGTCGACCTGAGATCGTCATTTGTCTCGTGTGAGTTCCTACTGTGCTTTGATTACTACCCTACCACGGCTCAAAGGAGTCATGCTAACGGGTTTTAGTTGGGTACAGTCCCGAGCCACATGGAGGCAGTGAGCGGATCGTCGGGGATTCGTCTCTCCCGGTATTGGGGGTTTATGTCGTGCAGTGCACGGGTGGTCATCACCAGAAAACCTTGGCCAAGGTAGTCGAGAATTACTGATTCGGATCAGTAGTTTCTCAAGTGGTGATGGGCTTCATACCGACACGAATTATCGCGTTAATAGGGGTCTGACTTTATCCACCCCCTAGACTCGATATACGATACTCTTAGACGAACAGACCGGACTGTACGGATATTGTCACTGTCAGGCTCGGCAGGGTTTCAGGATGAGTTCGCTCGCCAGTTTCTCTTTCGTTCAATACATAAGCAACCGTTACGTACAGCTAGTACCTCTGACGTGCTTGTGGTTATACCCAGTGCTAGTGTATTGATGAGTCATTAGAGTCCCCCACAGAAAGTTTCCCAAGTTTGGGCGAAACATTGTAGAGGCCGTATAATTTTATGGCAGGGTTCGATCATATTCATGGACTTGTGCACGGATCAGGATCGGACGGATAATACTAGCAGGCTTTGGTTTAAGCCGGATCCTAGTATTATATTGTAGGAATATTTTTGTCTCGTTACATTTGTATTCGGTCGGAATACAAATGCGGGTATGTATTTACTGTTGAGGGGTAATCTCGTAATTCGTTACGGAATTACTTTTGGAGTTGCCAGTTCTTTTTCCTGTCTAAAACATCTTGATCCATGTTTGACCATCATGAGCTTTTCGACCTTGGCCTTTCTTTTTGACCTTGACTTTTTTTCATTGCACAGAAATCCTTGCTCTATGGAGGCTGCCCATTTCGAGAGCACAGCGGGCAGCATGGGCTCCATTGACCGAGGCATGGGCTCAAGTGTGAGGGGGTTATTTGCATTCATTGTTTTTTCTTTGAAAAAAGTAAGGGTTTTTTTTGCGGTGATGGGTGGGTGGCTGTGATGGAGATATATATTTTTTGGTGTTGCCTAATTATTAATCCTTGCACTTACACCCTCCCAAAAATTTCCGGCAAGCATTTCCTGCAAAATTGGCCGAGCTCTTTTTCTTTTGCAAGCTCAATTTTTCCATGCAAAATCCTTAGCTCACTTCATCTCTTCTCCATGGCAACTTTATTTAGTTTCACCCGATTCGTTGGGTACCTTGAGACAAACTATTCTACACACTCTCTACTTCATCCTTGGACATGTCGGCTAGAAAACTTCATGTCCAAGTTGCTTCAGTTTGAGGCGGGAGCCCGTATAAAGATTCGTTGACGTGGTGCCCTTTCCGACGAGGAGACTGGAGATCGAGAGAGATCGGAGATGCCGCGAGGAGCTAATGATGGTGGCTAAAGACCGAAGGACACGGATCGATCGGTATATCCATTCTAACTTCTTTGTAGATTGCTAGTTAATGGTTAATGGAATGATCCGGGTATTGGTTGCGGTAGCGCCGAGTTTTGAAAAGTTTTTATTCCGCATTTGGTGTCGGATTGACGGCCGGGGCGCTGCCGTATCCCAACAACGAATGCACACACATGCTTACTTTGTTTTACTTGTGCGTTTATGGGGATATGTATATATATACACACATAATTATGGGAATACACACACACACACACACATACACATATACATGGATGATGAGGATTGTTATGGTATTTGGAGATGAGTCGATGAGATTGGGCATGGAGCCATGAGATCGGTGATATGTTCTGATTCGTATTATGATATACGACATGAGATTATAGCAGGCCTTTAGGCGTGTGCTTTCATACACACACATATATGAAGTTGGTATCAGTTTGTAATAGATTTAGATCAGTACCCCTAATACAGGAAATGATGATAAGGATACCAGATAAATGATGAGATAAATGTGAGATTCGACCTGTACCCAGATTGGGATGCCGTACGAAGGATTTACTGAACGAGCTTTATATTGATGATAGATCCGCACTCTTGATTCGAGGATGTCATGTTATATATTTTATCGTATGTGATACTATTGAGGCGGGATCACCGACTATTGTATTTATATGTATCAACTCAGATTTAGGTGGTTTCCTTACCTTTCGATTAGTCCTGTAGTTTACTTATAGATGTTAAACTAGACTCGAGTCATACCTATTTCAAAACTAACGAATCATGAGTATTTTAAAGATAGGCCAAGGGAATCTACCGATATTTTCAAAAGACGCATCTTTTCTTAAAAACACCGTAGCCCTTATTTTTCTAAACACCACGATTCGTGTTATTTCAAATGGCAAAACTGTATGACATATATATATTGATGTAGATTCTTCACTGTTGCGTTTATTATCCATTTTCTGCATATTCTTGCAATTCGCATCATATTGTATGTTTAAATGTGTTTATTGTTATATTAAACCCATGCTGTCAGGACACCAGCACCATTATCGATGATGCGTATGTTCCACATACACCTGCTTACCGGCTCACACACTTCATCATCGATAATTGCCATGTCACTGCACAGTTGGATTGTTGCATCAGGATATGACTCCTTGTATGACATACTGGCGCACATGCATATTGTACCCTCATATTTGCATATATACCTACTTGTACATCCATATTGGCGCACATGCATATTGTTCACTCATACTTGCGTATATACCTACTTGTACACCCATACTGGCGTACATACATATTATACACCTATACATGCATACATACATATTTGTACATACATAGATGATTCTGGCTTGATTTTTGAGATTTGGGAACTGCATGATATATTTTTTAAACGGATTCATTTAAAGAGCGGTTTTCCTACGATATGTGCATATTACTGTTTTATGTTGCACGATATACTGATATGCTTACATTTCTATTATATGTCGCATACATCATGCTTTATGATTATACGCATTGAGATATGTTGTTTCCATGATATTTCTGGATTTGAGAACCATGGGCATTTCAAAAGAAAATATGTACTGTTTTAAAAACCCAGTTTCTCTTGATATGATATTTCAGCAGCCACCATGAGTTTTATCGGTTCTGATATATATATATATATACCCCATGCGAGGAGGCGTCGTGGGCCGTATGAGGGTACATGGTGGGGACCAGAGGTACCCCGGGGCAAGAAAGGTATGTCGATGGACCACGCCGATGAGCCTGACAGGGGAACCATACCTACCGGTGATAGTATTTGGGCTTGGCAGATATCCGGAGGATACCGACCGGAGTCGAAAGATGATACGGGCTGATCCAGACTGACAAAGCCCGAGGGCCGATCCTGACTGACGGAGCCCGAGATATGAGGATTTACGTGTCGATGCTGGACACGGGTTTCATGATGTTTTGAGTGTCGATGCTGGACACTCAGGTTCCATGATTTTGATGTGTCGCGAGGGACACACGTTGATTTATATCCTCATACTTTTCTGCATATGCTTTTATGATATTTACGTGCATGATGCTGTTGTGTCATTGGTTGACCGTGGATGAGATCCACATGCATACAGGTATTGATTACATAGTTGGATGATTATCCACATACTTAGACTTGAGTATATTGTTAGCACTGGTTTCATGTTGATTACATTGATCACACCTCATGTTTATGATATGTTGCTACCTGAGGCACAGACACGAGCACTTGGTATTACACTTATATTTAGATGTTTACCCTTGCCACCTTATCATGCTTCAGACTTTATCATGTTGAGTATATATACTACTGATCGTTTTGACCTAGGATTGAGTCATATATACGATTTCTGCTCTGTGATGTTTTCTACTCACGAGTCAGCAACTCACCCCCATTGTGCCACAGTTTCTTGCAGGTTTGCTGTACAGGTTTCATTGCGGCTTTCTGGCACACTGCTCCTTTCCGGGTGATTTCTAGGGTAGGTGGACTCACCTGTATCATGACCACCATTGTACATTTATTTTCAGTTGTATCTAGTAAACTCCATCAACCAGACTTGTATATTTATTTCGACCTTAGAGTCGCGCGTTGTATTAGTATGGTTTTCTTGATGATTTTGAGTTTCCTTTTGAATTTTGATCCCCGCCCTTCGGCGTTGTATATTATATTGCTTGCATGGTTGTGACCGTCAATTGACGAAGAGCTAGCTCCCGCTTGGGATGCCTTTTATCATTGTACATATATTATTCATGTTGTACCCCGTTTGGGGCCAGTATTTACAAGGGAAACTCTGCCGAAATTTTCAGAAAGGACTTGGGATTTTAAAAATGCATACTTCGGCTTATGTTTTTAAAACCACTTGTTTTAAAACTAGTTTTCTTCACTTCTTCCTTAAAATGGTTTAAATTTCTGGTATTTTTGGCTTACTTGAATTAGATGGGGTCTTATAGACTTCATATGAATCAAGTGTCAGTCACGTGCCATTTCGGGTCATGACATGGTCTTCGTCTAGGTCATAAGAGAATGGGGAAAAAATCTACATCGGGAGTTTCTAAAGAAACTGAAACTTTCTAGTGCTGCATACCATTTGGAGTGTGATAATTTTGGTAGGATTCCTTCAGCTTTATCACACAATGATATTTGGATCCCGATCCTACTGTGAGTATATGCTACTTCTCGGTAGATTTCTTCACTAACACAATCAATGCTATAAACCAAGTAGGTGTCTAGAACGGTGTATGCGGGGCTACGCCTCCAGGGAAAAGAGGTTTTTGTAATTAAGGAACTTCGCGAAAGCGTTAGAAAACCTCCCTCGAAGTACCAACACTAGCCTGGCTGAACGGTTAAGCAAGTATTGTAGGGTGAAATTAATCCTGAATAATTCCTCTGTTATGGTTAGAGGAGGGATTCGAGATACAGTGGGAGCCATCCTGTTTAGATAAACTAAAAACCAATCTAAACTTGCAAGAGCATAATGCTGAGTGTTTCTTCTCTCTCTCCTGATTGCAGCGACCAAGTGACTAGATTAGGTTAGAAGTAGATAATAAAGTTGACTGAACCAGACTATATTAATTGTCAAAGGTCTTTCTAGAAGTCCATTGCCTATGACAAGCTGGACCACTTCTTTACTACTAACGCCCTTTCGTCCCAGGTCCAGTTTCCACCGTCGCAGATAATATCCGTTTGACAAGGGAAAAAGATTGTGCGAATGCCAAGTGCCTCGTGTTAACCTCAATAGATGGTGTATACCAGAGGCAGCACGAGAAGATAGATTTAGCTTCTATCTTCCTCTATAACAAAGTTTTATATGGAGAGCAATCTCGTATTGCAAGATATGAGATCTTGAAAGAATTTCTTCAAAGCGAGGTTGGCTGTCGGATCATCTGTAGGGGACTACCTCCCTATAATGATAAGCTGTATTAAAAAGCTCACGGACCTAGAGACCACGTTGGAGGACCAGTCATATGCTAACTTAGTTTTACAGTCCCTACCTTCTACTTACGCCTAAGGGAAGAAAGTTATACTTCTAGTTGATGGCATCCTGAAGGAAACCAGGGAAATACCCTTTCTGCTTAATGGGGAATCTTCCCCTTCTAGATCAAAGGCGAAAGCTAAGGGTGAGAAGAAAAAGGCCTCCACCAAGCTGATAGTCGGTGACAGTAAGGTAGAAAGAAAGGACAGGGCAAAAAGATTCATGGCTAACAGTAGGGAAGGAGGGTTGTTCCTATTGTCACGGGAAAGGGCATTGGCAGAAGGGATGCAGGGCTTTGTCACGACCCAAAAGTACGGAACGTGACCGGCACTTAGATTACGAAGCGTCTAGAGGCGCCACGTGACCTAAGTAAGCCGAAGCCCAGAGATCTAAACCATAAAAGAAGAAAAAGAAGAAAAGAAAAGAAAACAAGTAAAAAAAAACATCAGCAAATTTTACCAAAAATTTCGGCAGAGTCTCCTCTGTAAAAACTGGCCCCCAAATGGGTACAACAAGTATAATATGAATAAACAATAAAAAGCATCCCCAAACGGGTGCTAGCATCAACGCCAACAGGCGGAAACAACCACAACAAGCACAATAATATACAACGCCAGAGGGCGAGGCTCAAAACTCAAAAGAAAGCAAAACCACCAGATCAGAATAATACAGGCGCGACTCTAAGGTCGAAGTAAAAGACTGGTCCAATAACTTATCAAGTAATACAAATATGGTTGATGGAGCTTACTAGATACAAATGAATGAATAAAAGTACAATGGTGGTTCGGATACAAGTGAACCAACCTACCGTGCCAATCGCCCTGAAGAAAAGATGTGCCAACAAGCTGCCACGGGAAACCTGTACATCGAACCTGTAAAGAATTTGGCACAACGGGGGTGAGTTGCCAACTCGTGAGTAGAAGACATCTACGAAAAGAAATCGAATACACGACGCTATCCTAGGTCATAATAATTCACTACTATATCCCAAACATCTAGTAATAGCAGGGTAATACTACGTGTAAGTGCAAATACTCCGTGTCGTGTCAGTGCCTCATATAATACTAAGTCATATGAAATGAAATGCATGCACCATGAATGTAAAGTCATAAATCCTGAAATCCAGATATATATGTATGAGAACCTTTAGCCGTTATCATAGTAAAGTGTGTATAAGCATCTGAAATCTCAACAATGAAATCCATGGAAATCCGTGTCAAGCATCGACACAACACATGTAACCTCAAGTATCAATATGTCGGGCTCCGTCAGTCCGGATCGGCCCATATCATCAAATCCCACGACAACGGTCGGTATCCTCCGGATATCCGCCGCGCCAGACATCACCGGTAGGTAGCCTTCCCCTGCCATGCTCATCGTCTACAACTCGATCTTCTTGCCCCGGGGTACCATACCGGGCCCACCATGTACCCGAGACGGTTCATCCACTCCTCGAATCGGGTCTCGAAATCCATCAGAAAACATGAAATACTCATGGTGGACGACACATACATCACGAGAAAACCGCATCTTATTTTAAAAAAAAGAGAAGAGGAGAGAGAGAGAGAAGTTTTTATATATTTTTACGGTTTTCCCCAAAAATCCAGAAATCTCATAGAAATCCAAATCTCAAAATCATGAGTACTATATGATAAGTGTCGGCATATGCCCATAATACTGCATGATAACACGAAAATATGAATGCATGAATGTCTAAGTAATGAATGTCATATCTTATACTTAACATCAGAGAGTGATCACAATACTACATCGGTTTAGTTGTTAACTGATTCTATCAATAAAAGATAATATGATCTAAAGTGTACGTGACATAGCAATTACCGATGATGATGTGTGTGAGCCGGCAAATAAGTGTGCGTGGAATATGCGCATCATCGGTAATGGTGCTGGTGTCCTAACAGGTAAAGGTTATACTGATTATAGCAACATATAAAAGACATGCACCATGATGATTACAGTATGAATGTAAATACAGACGTGCATTATCCGCTTCTCTGCGAGATACGAGTACAACTACCACTATGTGAGTCGAACCTAAACCAGTGTCCATCTAACATCCTAAGGAACTAAACCTAATAGACTAGTCAGTAAGAAACTAGAGTCTACCTAAGGTCCGAATCAATATCTCTAATAGTCGACGATCCCGCCTCAACAGCGTCACGTACGTAGTACGGCTTCCTCGAATCAAGAGTGCGGATCAATCATCAAATCTAAGCCTCGTACGGTAAAATCCATCGTACGGCATCCCAATGTCGGGGTACGGTCAAGTATCTCCTAGGTGTCTCCTCATTCGTATAATGTCGTATGTATCATATTGTGATTAAGTCATACTCATATGATATCGGCATCAGGTCACACCAATATAATGTCGAAATCAAGTTATACATATATCATATCGTAATCAGTCACAAGTTACAGTCCGAGTACTATTCTAGCGTCCCATGTACATCAATATCACCACCACTCTTTGTAATTTATATATTCAAGTTCATTATCTCATTCCTTAATGATCCGCTAACACTTTATTACGACTGTATAGTCAAAAATCACGGCATCAAGCCCAGTTATACTGTTTCATCATACCTCGGATATCATATCACATCACTGAATCACCTATATGTGTTGTATATATATGTATATACCTATACCTAGTTCTATATATATACACATACACGTACACCATGTCGATTTTCAGTGTGTGCGCGGGTGTGTTTCTATCTGAAACCTACGAACCTCTTCCAAGGTACTCATCCTCTGATATAGTTTTCCTAAATCGGTCTAGTCCAGCCTAGGGTCAATACTAGGGTCCTACTAGGGTCACGTCTGGTTTCCTAATGTCAATAAGTACTATTCCTATTCTACGTTGCGGGGGTGCTAAACGCCATCCACCCGACTTCCCCCCGTAGATATGCATCTACTCACCTGGTCCATGTCTGCCGAAGACAGTGTCGCCATCCTCCTCTTCATCGCCCGCAGTCCACGTAAGGGTACCTAGACGCAAACATATAAATAGCATCGTAAACCGAATCACATACAAAAGTCAAACGATACGAAGAACAAGCACAGGTTAAAACCTATGTCCCGTCCACGCAAAAGAACCAAATACCGCTCGATATCGGCGTACAAACTCCGATGGATCGAGATAACATCATCAAACAACTTGTAGTTTTAAAACACATTACTTATATTGTAAAACATGATCAAATTCATCGAAACACTAAAATCGATCAAATCGTCCGTTTTCGAAAAACCCGAAAATGCCAATTTACCGTTTTTCATCGAAACTTGACATTTAAATGAAACCAATGGTCATAAAACTCATTAAATAGCATTACTAGACTATACAAACCATTACTATATTTTTATTACACAATTTTACATTTATTTGAAATTTCTAGTTTGCCACTTTTAACAATTTTAACATTTTCCAAACAAAATACCACAATTCCACCTCAAAACATGATTTTGCATAAATTAATCACTTAAACCACAATTTATGATGATAATGATGTAATGAAACTATAATTATATTTTTAATCACATTTATTTAGAAATTCCTAAAATCTAGTTTACAAAATAATAGCATTTTATTACTATTTTTCCAATTATCAAAATAATCTAGTGATCAAACTAGGTTTTTCATTCAATTAATATGCTAATATTCTCACTAAAATTACCATCTAATAATAACACCCTTAATAAGAATTTTATTTTACCCACAACAGATTTTAGAAAAAATCTAGTTAGCTAAATAGTTTAAATTAAACAATTTCGATCAACAATTTATTATACCACCACCATGCAAGAATTTTCCACTCTAAAAGATGTTAAACTAGCTATTATAACCCTAATTAATTAACAAAAACCACCTCTTGAATTTTCAAACCCTAACTTGAATTTTAGAATTTGCAACAAGAATTAATCTAATTAATCTAATTATGCTTTAAAAGAAATATCTAATAGAAATAAAACAAAAGAGAAGGATTTATACCTCCACAACCTCATGTCCAAACTTGAAAATGAGCCTCAAAAATACATGCTTTCCCACTCCAAAATCCATATAGAGAAGAGTAGAGAATAAAGGGTATGAAATAATTAGGTTTTTATGGAATTTAAATTGGATTTTTGTAGTATTTTTGATGATTTTTGAATAAAAATGAGGTGGAAAATGGGGGGGGGCAGCCATGGTGATGGGGAGGCCGGCCACAATAAGAGGAAGAGAGAGAAACACATGAGAAATGGTCTAGAAACTTCTCCAAAATGTCATCATCTTAATGTCTTTTCATGCTTTATTCATTTTCTTTTAATTCTTTTCTAAAATAACTCAAGAAAGGTCTAGAAACAAGGAAAAATTTGCAAATAAATTTTGCATGATACACACTAAATTCTAATATGCCATGGTTCATTTTTACAATTTAAAACCATTTAAATTTGTAATTTACACTAATTTAGTGTAAAAATAAAGCTTATGTTAATATTTAAAATAATTAATTTAGGAAAAATATTTTATTAAACCAAAAATTTATAAGTGGATAAATAAACACTATTTACTAGTAATTTCATAATTAAAATAGATATTTTTAAATTTATAGTGAAAAACAATCACGGTTTGGTTTTACGAAAAATACATTTTACTTTACGGAAAATCCTAAAATTCACTTAAACACTTTTATTCATTTAATTATTTATTTAATTATTTTTAAAATGTTACAGGCTTGGAAAGCCAAAATCCAGGATCCGAAGTACATTGTGGTTTTAACTTCGGGTGTGTTTGTAATTGAAAATTGTATGTCAATTAACTCTACTTCCTGGGTACTAGATACTAGATCAGGATCTCATTCCTTACGGGCTTTGAGAAACCGTAGAGTTATCAGGGCAGGTGATATGACTCTCAGGGTTGCTAACGGAATGAGCATGGACGTTGTATCTGTAGGGGAATATCACTTAGGATTGACAAGTGGGCAGATGTTGATTTTACTTAACTGTTTGTGTGTACCTAGTCTTATTTGTAATATCATATCTGTATTCTTACGTTCTAAGGAAGGATATGATTTTACATATGTAAGCGATATGGTCTACATCCACCTAAATCATGGTTTTGATTGGGTCAGGTACACTAGGGGACAGTATATACGTGTTAAATCAAACTCGGGTTTTCAAATGTGCAGAACACACTGTTAAGAAAGTCTCCAAAATAAAATAATGCTTTGTTATGGCATTGTAGACAGGGTCACATCAATGAAACACGATTGTCGAAGTTACATAGAGAGGGATATTTGAATTCGTTTGAATATCTTCTTATGCAACTTGTCAATCTTGTCCCATAGGAAAGATGACAGTAACTCTGTTCACTGGACACGGAGTAAGAGAGAGCAAGCTCTTGGGACTCATACACAGCGACATGTATGGTCCAATGTCTACAGATGCATGATGTGGTTATTCCTACTTCATTACTTTTTCGGATAATTTCTGTTGAAAAGGACATGTCTTCTTGCAAAAGCATTAGTCCGAGGCCTATGAGAAAATTTCGAGAATATAAGAATGAAGAGGAAAAACAAACAGGCAAAAGTATCAAGACACTGAGATCTGATCGATGTGGTGAATACTTAAATGCCGAGTTTCTGGATTACCTAAAAGTGAATGGAATTCTTTCTTATATTACTCCTCCATGCACACCACAACACAACGGTGTATCGGAAAAGTGGAACTGAACCCTATGGTTCGTTCTATGATGAGTAATGCTGTAATATCACGATCCTTCTAAAGGTTATGCACTAGAATCAGCTACATATCTTTTAAAAAAGGTTCATACCAAGACTGTGCCAACCACACCATATCAGATGTGGAGTGGGAAGAAACCCTATCTTCAGTATCCGAAGATAAAGAGATGTCCAGCTTTTTTTGAAAAGCAGCATGATGACAAGTTCAAGGCATACTCAGTACTGTATTAAGTTAGTGGGATACCCAAAAGAACTTCAGGGGGTATCTTTTCTATTACGCAAAGGAACAAAGGGTTTTTGTTTCTCGTCATGCCCATATATTTAGAAAAATCTTATTTTTGAAGGAAAATAGTGGGAGCGCAATAGAAACTAGAAGATATTCCAGAACCACAAACTATTACCGAAAGTTTGGTAGAACCAGGAGTTTTGAAAAAATAGGATATCCCCGTGCCACTCCACAGAACTAGTAGGCAGTCTCATCCGCTCGAGAGGTACTGAGGCTATCTCATAGACGGGGATAAAGAGGATTGCATCATCAACGATGGTGAGCCAACTAGATTCAAGCTAACTATGTAGAGCGGCGACTCGGTAAAATGGCTGGATGCAATATGGACAGATATGGAGTCCATGTACAGCAACAAAGTATAGAATTTGGACTTTGCTCCAGAAGGGGTAAAACCCGTAGGCTGTAAATGGATCTTCAGAAAGAAAATTGGTGTAGATGGGCAGGTTAAAACCTATATGGCTAGACTTGTTGAAAAAGGTTTTTCGTCAAGGACCTTGTTTTGGACTATGATGAAACCTTTTCTCTAGTAGGTATGCTCAAATCCATTCGGATCCTTCATGCCATTGCTTCATTCTAAGGATATGAAATCGGTAGATGGACATAAAGACGTCTTTTTCAAAATAGTGATTTAGAAGAGTGCATCTATATGGATCGGCCAGAGGGTTTCAATCAGAGTGGGAGCAGCGGATAGTGTGTAAGTTGCATAAGTCTACATATGGACTAAAGTAGGCATCGCAGAGTTGGAACATTTGTTTTGATGAGACGGTCAAAGAATTTGACTTTATCAAAAATCCGGACGAACAGTGTATATATATATATATATTTCAGTCGAAGGATTCTTATCACAGAGGTTCTCCATGAAGACCTGGGTGATACCAACTACATTCTGGGGATCCAGATCTATCGTGATAGATCAAAGAGGATAGTGGACTTTTAAAGTCAAGGTACATCAACACTGTTGGGTTACGGCAGCGCCCCGGCCGTCAATCCGAGACCAAATGCGGAACAAAAATTTTACAAACTGGCGCAACCACAACCAAATACCCGGATCTTACCATTATCCGTTAACTAAGTAACTGCTAAAGTGGTTCAGAAATTATACCGATCGATCCGTGTCCTTCGATCTTCAATCTCTGCGCTAAACTCTTCGCTGCTGCGCCGACGAAGTCCGCTCCTCGATCTCGCTTGTCAAAGTGGCACCACGTCATCGAATCTTTATACGGGCTCTTGCTTCAAACCGAAGCAACTCGGACATAAAGTTTGCTAGCCGACATGTCAAAGATTGAAGTAGAGAGAGTGTAGAATATTTTTTCTCAAAGCACCCAATTATTTGGGTGGAGGTAAATGAAGTTGCCATGGATATTGTGAGCAAAGGATTTAGCATGGAAAAAAATGAGCTTGCAAAAGAATGAGGTCCGCCAGAAAAAGAAGTCCTCTATAGAATTCTTTAAAATGTAGTGGTGAGGCTAAGATTATATTTTGTGGTGAGTGTGAAGTAGCATTAATATATTAATCAAAACAAAGAAAATCATGACACTCCAATAAAATATCCTTTTGCTATTCCAAAACTCCCAGCACACCCATCACCCATTAAATGAAGACCATGTCTCATCAATGTCATTGATGAGTCACCAAAGACAAAAAGAAGATGGCAGCCACCTTACACCACAAATTTCGGCCAAGACCAAATGAAAGATAATACGGCCAAAAAAGGATGCATAACAATAATTATTAATTAAACATTAAAAATAATGTTTAATCAAGCGGAGAAAAACTGGCAACTTCAAAAGTAACCCCGTAACGAATTACAGGATTACCCCACAACTGTATATATATATACCCGCATTTGTATTCCGACCGAATACGAATGTAATGAGACAAAAATATACATACACATATAATACTAGGATCCGGCTTAAACCAAAGCTCACAAGTATTATCTGTCCGAACCATGACACGTGCATAAGTGCATGTGCATGTTCGAACCCTGCCATAAAACCATACGGCCTCTACAACGTTTCGCCCGAACTTGGGAAACTGCCTGTGGGGGACTCTAAAGACTCGTCAATACGCTGGCAGTGGGTTTAACCACAAGCCGTCAGTGGCACTAGCTATACGTAACGGCAGCCCAGGTATTGAGCAAAATGGAGGCCGATGAGAGAAATCATCTTGAAACCCTACTGAGCCTGTTAGTGACAATCTCCGTACAGTCCGGTCTGTTCGTCTATGAGTATCGCATATAGGTCCTAGGGGCTGGTAAAAGTCAGACCCCCAATAGCGGTATAAGTTATGTCGGAGAGCAACCCAGAACACCCTGAGAAAACTACTGGAATATCTACCAGTAAATCTCGCTTACCCTGGCCAGGGATTTCATGTAATAGCTCTCCTAAACACAGCACGATCTCACCCCCAATACCGGGAGAGACGAATCCCCGACGATCCGCTCACTGCCTCCATGTGGCTCGGGACTGTACCCAAATAAAACCTGTTTGCACGACTCTTGTGAGCCATGGTAGGGTAGTAATCAAAGAACATTAGGAACTCACACAAGACAAATGACGATCTCAGGTCGACAGACTAACCTGTACACATGTCACTTGGGAACTTCTATCTAACGACAGGTATAATACCAACTAGGATGTTCCCGGCGAGTCCTGTCCGGTGTTCTCATAACTCAATGAGCATATGTATACATCTTAGGTGAGCCAACTGACACCAATGGCTTATGAGACTGGCCACCGCCCCTCGTCGGGGTCTTGACTGTATACACTAGTTTACTCTGGAGTATCGATGACCTGTCTCGAAACTCCCTCGACTAGGGACCATTTAAGGATGTGCTTATAGACCCCAACTCCCACGTATATGATCGCCATCATACTGCTGGCAGTCAAGAAAGAATCCTATGGGCTCTATCAACATGCAATAGTGAACTAAAACATGTACACGATGATAAAGACAAACTAGATAGCATACTATCATCTCGAGTAAGACTGTCCTAGCGGTATAGGTCCTCTATCAATCATTGCAATCACGTACCTGCGATCCAATAATTGACTTTGAGTGCACTATAGCCAATAATATCCCACTTGCACTTAAGGCTGATTATTGCGATGTCGCATACTCACAGCCCGTGTGATACCGAACATCCAACTTCTCTACTAATAAGTTTCACAAAACTCGTTTGCAAAACTATTTCTTTCGATAAATAGCCACAGTAAGTGGATCTGCCCTGATGTTTCTTTCTATATCTCTCTTTATCTCAAGTTCGCGGAGAAAGCCATCTCCCGAAATGAGCAATACCTGTCTTAGAATATGTCTGGATATCTGATGGGACCCAGTTCACAAATGAACTCCAAATCCAGTAAACATCCTAGACTGTATCGTCAACTTAATTTAATTAGTATCGTGCACCATACCTCCCACAGTATCCGCTTGGACTACCTGTCCAAACTACCGCCCCTCGTCAGAGGGAAAACTCTAACTCTGACAGTCACTCTGTTATCTGGGTCACCTTGGAAGCCTGGAATGATAACGGTCTCCCGAAGGAGGCTGTCGTTATCAAATCCCTAGAGCAACTACTTATGTTCTAAAACTGCTTCCGAACGTTTTTCCAGGATTGGATTAATATCAACTTATTGCATCTAGTGCAAAAACAACATCTGGTGTGGTACTTGACATCTCATGATCAACTCAATTGCCTAAGCATGTGATCTGCCAATCATGCACATCCTTCTCCCCTTTAGTCTGTAAGACACCTTTAGAGAGGGTGACTCCTGTTGGATATAGTGCCCTTAAAGTCAATTATTGGATCGCTGGCACGTGATTGCAATGATTGAGGGTGGACCTATACCGGTAGGACAGTCTTACTCAAGATGATAGTATGCTATCTGGTTTATCTTTATCATTGTGTACAGCTTTAGGTGACCTTAGAGATCACTATTACACGTTGATAGAGCCCTTAGGATTCTTGCTTGACGGCCAGCAATATGATGGCGATCATATACGTGGGAGATGGGGACTATAAGCAAATCCTTAAATGGTTCCTAGTCGAGGGAGTTTTCGAGACAGGGCATCGATACTCCATAGTAGACTAGTGTATACGGATCGAGACCCCGACGGGGGGCGGTGGCTGGTCTCACAAGTCATTGGTGTTAGTTGGTTCACCTAAGACGTATACAGGTGCTCATTGGGTTATGAGTACACCGACATGACTAGTTGGTTTTATACCTAGCGTCAGATAGCAGTTCCCTGGTGACATGTGTACAGCTTAGTTCATCGAACTGAGATCGTCATTTGTCTCGTATGAGTTCCCACTGTGCTTTGATTACTACCCTACCACGGCTCAAAGGAGTCATGAAAACAGGTTTTAGTTGGGTACAGTCCCGAGCCATATGGAGGCAGTAAGCAGATCGGCAGAGGTTTCGTCTCTGCCGGTATTGGGGGTGAGATCGCTCTGTGTCTAGGAGAGCCATTACAAGAAGTCCGTGGCCAAGGCAGGAGATTTACTGGTAGGTATTCCAGTAGTATCTCAGGGTGTTCTGGGCTACACTCCGACATGACTTGTACCGCTTTTGGGGGTCTTACTTTTACCAACCCCTAGGCTCGCCATGCGATGCTCATAGACGAACGGACCGGACTTTATGGATAATGTCACTGACAGGCTTAGTAGGGTGTCAGAATGAGTTCGCTCATCGACCTCCCTTTTTGTCAATACCTGGTAGCCCGTTACATACAGCTAGTACCACTGACGTGCTAGTGGTTAAATCCACAGCTAAAGTATTGACGAGTCTTTAGAGTCCTCCACAGACAGTTTCTCATGTTTCGGGCGAAACGTTGTAGAGGCCGTATAGGTATTATGGCAGGATTCGATAA
Source organism: Agapanthus africanus (assembly GCA_030015575.1). Lineage (NCBI taxonomy): Eukaryota > Viridiplantae > Streptophyta > Magnoliopsida > Asparagales > Amaryllidaceae > Agapanthus > Agapanthus africanus. The sequence continues at coordinate 435,401,393 of CM057340.1, read as the reverse complement.
TATATGTGCAGTCGTGCACGGTTCATGATCGGACGGATCATACTAGTGGGCTTTGGTTTAAGCCGGATCCTAGTATTAGATTTGTTGGATTACTTTAGTCTCATCGCATTCGCATTCAGTCGGAATGCGAATGCAGGTATGTATATACAGGTGACGGGTATCCTTGTGATCCGTCACGAGTTTACTTTAGATGTTGCCATATCTTTTTATTGTTGTAAACATTTGGGTTAATGTTTACAAACGGTGGAAATTGTGAGTGGATTTCATCATGAGGAGTATTTAATGTGACATAGACATGTTTAGTGACTCATGGTCTCTTTATTTGTGCTAATGTCACATTAGGATTTGTTTATTGTGTTGAATTAATAGATGGAGAGAGAGAGGGCTGCCATATTGCTTGAGGTAAGCTCTTGTATTATCATTCTAGCTCTCACAACAATTCAAAAAAACATCACAAGAAAAAGCTCCTCTCTTTTCTTTCTTCTTCATGCTCACAACCTCCACCATGGCATCATCCTCTACCTCCACTCTAACCATCTCTTGTGTTGAGAATCCTAGAATGTCAAGAGACAAAGTGATCACACACATTCTCTACTTCACCTTGGACACGTCGGCTAGCAAACTTCGTGTCCGAGTTGCTTCGGACGAAGTGGGAGCCCGCAAAAGGCTCATTGATGTGGTGCCCTTCCGACGAGAAGACCGGAGATCGGAGATGCCGTTAGGAGCTTGGGATGGTGGCCAAAGACCGAACGACACGGATCGATCGGTATAGCCTTTCTAACCCTTCTCTAGTTTGCTAGTTATAGGTTAATGGTTCGATCCAGAGTGAAAGTATACGATAGCGCCAGTTTCAAGTTTAAGAAAAGTTTTCATTTCCGCATTTTGGCCTCGGAATGACGGCTGGGGCGCTACTGTAGACTTACATGGTATCAGAGCCACGCCATTAACCTTTTCTAGCTTGTTCTAACGTGTTTAAAACATCGATCGGCCAAATTTTCTAAAACCGCAATTCCATTTTAGCAGTTTCTGTCGAAATTTTTTTGTCGTCGAAAAATTATTTTGAGTATTTCAGAAATTCAGGCAGGCTTTTTTAAGACATCTGTGAAAATTTGGTAGCATGATGCTACAGTACCGCCGTGAAGCCGCGGCCATACCCATGTTTTGGCTGCGGTTCCGCCGCCATTATGTGTCATCTCTGCACCAATTTTTCTACAGTGGTCTTAAACTTAGAATTGGGGTTTCTTGAATATTTTGTTTGGTCCCAGATTTGTTACAGTACTGGATTTGTGCTTGGGGCCCACTTCGGGAAATTTTGTCGATCGAAAATTTTAAATAAATTAGTTCACAGTGCTTACTTTATATCTGCGACCGTGAATGTCACTTGATCGGTAAATCTTTTCTAATTTCTATAGCTCTTTTAGACGGGTTTGCGAACGTGACATTCACGTTGATATTTTGTGCCGTGCTGTGATATTGCGGATTTATCATGGTGGATAGCTTGATGCAATGTTAGTACAGTTTTGTTATATTTGTACATTTGATATTGCGGGGCGAGCGTCCGACATGTGGACTGCCGTCACTGCCTGTTTGTATATTATTCTTTTGGGGCACGACCGGGATGAGGTCGATGTACCCATTGTACATATTTTTATTTTCTGTACTAGGATTACCCCGCGGTGGGGTGCACGGATAGCTGGGTTCTAGAAGGCTACGGGCCCGCATCTCATGGCTTTAAGACGGAAGGGGCAACACTCTAGAATTGGCGGGCTATTCGCCGCACTCGTAGGGGGTATAGCTTGACCCAAGGAGGGATGCTCAAGTTACCGGATTCAGTGAAGTGCTGGGTGGTCCATTCACTTTGCTGAAGGGGGCTGCCTCTCTTCTGGTTTTGGCGGGTAACTTGCCGCACCCGTAGGGGTCTAGGATTTTATTGCACAGGCTATCCACAAGACCAGGGGAATATCGGGTTTCACTTGCGGCTCAAAGGAAACCCGGGGATCCCAGATTATCTGTATTATTCTGTGATGCTTATTACTTTCTATGATGTTGCATTTATCACGCCTGGAGCGATTATTATATATTGCTATATATATACTAGTAGATATTGTATATGTTTTACACCCGCGCTAGTCCAGTCCCTGCTCTGTCGTTAGTTAAGTAAGCTAACGGGTAGTGACGGGACCCAGTGGCGAATGCGGATGGCATATATGTACATCATATTTTCGTTCTTTATTGGTGTGATTAATTGATGGGACTGCATTGATTCGGATCAATGCAAGCTAAACAAACCTGTTTGATGTTGTTGGAACAATTTTTCAAAAAGCTGTTATTACAAGGACGTTCTCTTTTGTTTTGCACAGTGGTATTCGGTTAAGAATATCCAGCACCTCAGTCGACGAGGCAAGGGCCGAGATCCCTTTACCGGGAGTGACCCCTCAGACAGAAAATTGCGTCAGGGTAATAACTTCACTATAGTCGATTACTTTTTGCTTTGCATCGCGGTATTCAGTTGGAATATCCTGCACCTCATTCTACGGGGAAAGAGCCGAGATCCCTTCACCGGGAGTGACCTCTTTAGCAAAGGTTTTCGCCACTATATTTATAAAAAGCTATCCGGTTCCTTCAACGATATCCAGTTCATTACGTTAAAGGTTTTTCGCCAAAAACCATTCGTAGCCGTCCGTCATTTCAGACGGGTAGCACTTAGTATTCATGCTATGTTTGTTGGCCTTAGTCAAGGCATAGTGTATAGTAGCTATTTATTACTTTTCTATTGCATAGATAGATATGTTGGTTTGGGACAGTCGTACAGCCATGTTGGCCCTAGTCAAGGGCTTGTACAGGTGGGTTCAAATTAACCTAGACAATGACGGGTAGAACTTGACATGTGACTTATGATTTGTTGGCCTTAGTCAAGGTCATAAGAGCAAGGGGTAAAAATCACATCGGGAGTTTCTAAAGAAACTGAAACTTGCCAGATATGCGCATACCTTCTGGAGTGTGATAACATGAGTGGATTCCATCACATTATCATGCGATGATAGTTTGATCCCGATTCCCATTGATGAGTTGGTTTACTCCTTGGGTGATCCCGACTAATTCTTCTTTCAGGTTTGGAGGAGAATTTGAGGTTACAGTGGGAAGTTTCCTGATTAGATAAATTGATAACCATTCTGATCTAGGTTAGAGTGCACGCAGAGTGTTTCTTTTCTCTCTCTCTTTGGCAGTGACCATGGCCCGACCCTAGACTATTACTCGGTGACCAAGTTAACCGAACCTTCTTAAAACACTGGCTTTTGGGTTGTCTGAGTTGCATACCTCATTGCCACTCCTACTTTTACCCTTTTCTCCAGAACACCCCGTATTATAACGAACATCCACTTCCATTGGATAAAACAATCATATTGTTATATACGAACTCGAAGGAACTTGTTCCAGATTCGAGGATGGTTTCCGGTTCTGGGGAAAATGAATAGGACTATTCAGTTGTCTTTTCTTTTTACCTTCTCTCAGACTGCGAATGCTCCTTGGATTAGGATGGTACACCTATTACGCTAATTGGATAGTCTTCATCCAAACCATAGGCAGGTGCCGAAAGGTAGGGAATGAAGAAAACCGATTAGCCTAAGTAAGGTGTACAGGAGGTAATAAGTAAAGACAAGTAAAGGGATTAGAAAGAGGGCAAAGTAAATTGTGACTGCTATTCACGACCAAACCAAGTATTTCATCGCCACTCCTACTTCACCTTGGTATTTCTCCAGAACACCCCGTATCACTATGAAGATCCACAGTTATTGGATATTCTATCGTATGGTTATATACGAACTCGAATGAACTTGTTCCAGTTCGGGGATGGATTCTGGTTCAGGAGAATTAGGAATAAGATTTATTCAGTTGTCTTTTATCTTCATCTTCTCTCAGGTTAAGAGTACTCCTAGGATTAGGAGAGTACACCCATTATGCTTATTGGATAGTCTTCTTCCAAACCATAGGCTGGTGCCGAACGGTAGGGAAGGAAGAACAACATTTGGCTTAACGGTGGTGTACAGAAGGTAATGACTAAAGACATATAAAGGGATTTGGATAGATGACAAAGAAATATACGGTTACAGTTGTGAATCTGATAATGGAAGAGGCATTACAAGGAATACCTGGATACCCCTTCGAAACATTTACATTTTTCAGTTTCATTGTGTATTGTTACAAAGAAAACTGATTTCCAAATTAGCCTTTGCTCCACGGTATGTATTTACCAGGTTTGATTCTCACATCTGTATGGTTTTACAGATGATGAGTGGGAGTAAGTTATTGAGAAATGGGTGATCATCCTCATTATATCGGGATTCGTTGTAATTGGTGATATTTGAGGAAATCGCCGGGGTTGTTTGCCGGACTACAAATATTTGGTTTTGAATATCCGTTGTTATGCACCAATTTCAAATTGATATATATGTACGTTTATTTTTATAAAGTGAGATATAACTTTTTTAAATTATGTCCATGACATTTACCTATATCAGTAGATGGTTAGGTAAGGAGCATTAAAAAGAGGTGTAATTCTTCTTAACCATAAGTACAGTTTTCAACCTACGACACACAGGGAATGAGTTATTAGACTCAGGGGACTTATACAGAGTATTGTATGTTGTCCAGTGTCCATTAGGACAGAGGGGTTGGTACTCGTACTATATTCTGTTTACTTATGACTTCTCGAGTTCTTAGACATGTGTTTCATAGAAATACAAGATCCAAGTTTTGAGAAGTTATAGGTATATGAATAAAGTAGAGAATCAGGTATTGCAAATTGTTAGTGTATATGCCCTAGTGGCCATTATTGTATCATACTAGTTTGTATATTACTTAATGGAAGCTTGGGATATTCACAGTTGTATAGACAATCTTGCTCAAAATGGTAGTATGCTACTTGGTTTGTTTCTATTTTAATATGTGCATGTGTTACTTTTAGCATATCGCTTATACTTACTAGTGGAGCCCTTAGGATCTTGGCTTGATTACCAGCGTTGTGATGGCAGTCACACTAGTGGGGGCTGGGTAATCTATAAGCACATCCTTATACATGTCCCTAGTCGTAGGATTATCGAGACGGGGCATCGATACTCCGGAGTAGACTAGCGTATGCGCTTCTCATCCCAGCAGGGGAGATGGTCTGTCCCACAGCCATTAGTACGTCGTACTGAAGATAGTATGCGGGTGCTCGTTAGGTTATGAGTACACTGGACAGGACTCGCTGGGAACTGTTGGTTGGTACTATACCTATCGTCAAATAACAGTTCCCAGGTGACAGGAGTACAGCTTAGTCCGTCGACTTGACACTACTACTTCGTCTCGAGTGTGTTCCCACTGTACTTTGATTACTACCCTACGACAGCTCAAAGGAGTCGTGCAAACAGGTAGTAGTTGGGTGCAGTCCCGAATCACTTGGAGGCAGTAGCGGTTAGATAGGATTCGTCTCTCCCGGTATTGGGGGTTGATATCGTGCTGTGTCTAGGAGAGCCATTACACAAAGTCCCTGGCCAGGGCAAGCGAGATTTGCTGGTAGTGTTTCCAGTAGTTTCTTAGGGTGTTCTGGGCTACACTCCGGAATGACTTGTACTGCTATTAGGGGTCTGACGTTTACTGCCCCCTAGGCCCGACATGCGGTACTCTCAGACGAACAGACCGGACTGTATGGAGATTGTCACATTCAGGCTCAGTAGGAGTTCGGATGGGTTCACCTCATCGGTCTTCTTATCGGCATCTACCTGGGGACCGTTACCTACAGCTAGTACCGCTTGCGGCCTATGGTTAAACACACTGCCAGCGAGTGTCGAGTCTTTAGAGTCCCACACAGAGGGTTGTTCGCCTTTGGGCAAAACAGAGTAGAGCTCGCATGGTTTTGCGACGGGGTTCGTTCATATCCGTGCATTTGTGCACGTTTGGTGTCCGGGCAGTTATTACTAGCGGGCTTTGATTTAAGCCAGATCCTAGTATTTGTTTTGGGAATGGTTTTGTCTCATTGTATTTGTGTTTCTCGGAACACGGATGCGGGTGTGTATGCACAGTTGACAGAGGCAGAGGAATCTCATTAGGGTTTTTGACAGTTGAATTTTTTTAAACCCTAATGAGAATGAGAAATATGATTAATAATATTAATTAAGGATAATTGGGCCATGGTTGAGGTTGGGTTGACCATTTGACTTTTGTTGACCATTTGACCATGATCATTTCTTTTGCAAGATGCTTCTTGATTCTTGCAAATTGCATTAAATGTGAAATGATAATGGTTATTTCAACTAACCATCATAATTTTCTTTAGTTCTTATTATTATTATTCTCATATCAGAGCATGGTTGTGTTTTTTCTTGCTCATTCTCTCTTGCTCTTTCTCTCTCATGCTAAGCTCTCCCTCTTCCTCTCTCAAAGCTCTCTTCTTTCATGTGTTGAAAACCATGAGCTTTGTGAGATAAAACCATCAAGATATCTCTCTACTCATTCTAGGGTTCTTAGTTTAGCAAGCCAAGCACTCTAGTTACCTTTTGGTTGAGGTAGGAGCTCAAGGTAGTGGCTTTCGGGTGGATCTTTCTTCGGCAAAGAGAAGATGAAGAGGAGGAGCCGTCTACAGCACTCCAAGGAGAAAGCAAGAAGGAGGACTACAACAAGAAGAGAAGGAGTTCAAGATCTAGGTATAACCATCTAATATAGTTGCTAGAACTTGTAGTTAGTTTGTTAGTTTTTGTTTAGCAAAGATCCTCTAATTTTAGTCCATGTTACCTTGCGTTAAAAATCCATTTTTTACCTATTCCGCCTCCCCGTAAGCACCGGGGTGGGTAAAGTAGACTTACAGTGGTATCAGAGACTAGCTAAACAACAACTAACATGTTAGCAAAGTGTTTAGAACTTCGATCCGGAAAAAATCGCAAAATACATCAAAAATCTTGTGCTTTCTTCCGATTTTCAAAACAGGTCTAAAAATATTTCCACACCCCTGAAAAATATGTGCAGGGTTTTTAGGAACAACCAAGAAAAATGAGCCCACGACTCGATCAGACCGCCGCGGAAGCGCGACGAAACCAAGCGTTTCTTCGCGGATCCGCGGCCGAGTCGACTTGGTCGTGACTCGTTTTTCCTGCAGAGTGTTCATACTGATGTTTTGTGATTTTTAAGATGATTTGTTTCTGCCCAGTTTCTTCAGAGAACAGTATTGTATTTGGGGTAGTTTCAAATTGGAATATTGATCGAAATTCTATAAACTTTAGCTAATTGGTTATATCTGTAATGTGATATATGCACTGAATGTCGACTAATCGCTATATGTCGATTAGTTGGAGTTGTGCGTATCTGTGATCTGTGATGTTGGATTGTGTATATGAACTTGTTGGATTGTCGCGGATGAATAGCCGGGGTTGTGAGATGAGAGTTTCTTTATCTTTCATTTGATGTAAATTGTAAATTGATGTAATATTATTTTTATGGCCGCACATCCTGGTTGACGTTGTAGCCGCCATTGTATATTATTTCTTTTACTGTTTTTGCTCCTAGGATAGACCTAAGGTGGGGTGCACAAACTACCGGGTACTTTGAAGTGCCGAGTGGCCAACTCACGTTGTTGAGGGAGGTTGCTTCACTTCGGGTACTTGGCGGGTAGTTTGCCGCACTCGTAGGGGTCTAGGGTGGGGTTTTGGCTATTCATCGCGACCGTGTAATCCGTCTTTCGTTGCAGGCTCGAACGAAACGCGGATTCCTAGTATATCCAATGTGTTCATCTGTAATCTGGAATGTCTATCATTGCATCTGACGAATGTATATATATCTATATATTATATCTAGTAGGCGTTGCTTATGTTTTGCATCTGTGCTAGTCCAGCCCCCGCTCTGTCGTTAGTTAAGTAACCTAACGGGTGATGACGGGGCCCAGTGGCGAATGCGGATGGCATAAGCGTACGTCATATTTTTGTTGTTTTCTGCAATGGTAGGATTAATTGATAGGACGCATTAAATTAATACAAAGAAAACAAACCAAAGTTAAATCGTTGGAACAATTTCAAAACCACACGGTTTTTTCCAAAACAGAAAACTTTTAAAAAGGCGGAGCTTAAACCATTCATTTTAAAAGCTATTAGGTTCCTTCGATTATATCAAGTTCACTACATTCACGGTTTCGCTAAAACCATTCATAGCCATCCATCATTTCGTATGGATAGTCAATAGTATTCAAGCTATATTTGTTGGTTAAAGTCAAGGCATAGTGATTGGTAGCTGTTGGATATTCATATGTAGCATAGATAGATGCGTTGGTTTGGGACAGTCGTACTGCCTTGTTGGCCAAAGTCAAGGGTATGTACGGGTGGGTTCAAATTAACCTGGATAATGACGTGTAGAACTTGACATGTGACTTATGATTTGTTGGCCAAAGTCAAGGTCATAAAAGCATCGAACAAAAATCCACATCGGGAGTTTCAAAAGAAACTGAAACTTGCGAGTGTTGCATACCATTTGGAGTGTGATGATTTTGGTAGGATTCCTTCAGCTTTATCATACGATGATATTTGGATCCCGATCCTACTGTGAGTATATGCTACTCCTCGAGAAACTTTCTCACTTAACGATCAATGCTATAAACCAAGTAGGTATCTAGAAAGGTGTTAGCGGGTTACGCCCACAGGGAAAAGAGGTTATTTAATTAAGGAACTTCGCGAAAGCGTCGTAAAACCTCCCTCGAAGTACCGACACTAGCCTGGCTGAACGGTTAAGCAAGTATTATACGGTGAGATTGATCCCGACTAATTCTTCTTTTATGGTTTGAGGAAGGATTCAAGAAACAGTGGGAGCCATCCTATTTAGACAAACTAAAAACCACTCTAAACTTGCAAGAGCATCATGCTAAAGTGTTTCTTCTCTCTCTCCTAATTGCAGCGACCAAACATCATGACCGGCCTTAAGTTACTACTAGATAAGAATATACTGTCAGGGACAAACAACAAAGATTGGCTCAGGAATGTCAAAATGGCAATCACTTATAACAAGTTGGGGTATCTCCTTACCACTAAAGCCCCTGTCCTCCCAGGTCCAAAATCCAGTATCGCGGATAACGAAATCTGTAAGACCTGAAAGATTGACTGCGCGAAGGCCAAGTGCCTCGTGATTGCCTCTATGGACAATGAACATCAGAGGAGGCACGAGAATATGGACCTTGAATCCATATTTCTCTATACTAAGGATCTTTATGGAGAGCAATCTCGTATCGCCAGATACGAAACCTCGAAAAAGTTGTTTTCAGCTAGGTTGGCCATCGGATCATCTGTAGCGGAATATGTGCTTAAGATGATTGGCTACATTAAGGAGCTCGCGGACCTCGGGACCACGTTAGAGAACGAGCTCTACACTGACTTGATTCTCCAATCCCTTCCTTCCACTTACGCTCAGTTTATTCTGAACTTCAACTTACAAGGAAAAGAAGTTGAACTTCTGGAACTCCTCAACCTGTTGAGGATTGCAGAGGGCACCCTACAGAAAGTTACGGAAATACTCGCTTTGTCTGTTGGAGGAGTTTCCTCTTCTAGGTCCAAGAAGAAAGCCAAAGGAAAGAAGAAAAAGGCCCCCACCAAACTAAGGGGCGGTGTTAGTAAAGTGGAAGCCAAGGGAAAGGCAAAGGTAGCAAAGGTAGCGGGACAGCTTGTGGGAAAGGAAGAGTGCTTTTATTGTCAAAAGAAAGGATACTGGAAAAAAGATTGCAGGGCTTGGAAGGCCAAGAACCAGGACCCGAAGCAAGTTGTGGCTTCGGCTTTAGGTGTGTATGTTATTGAAAACTGTCTATCAGTCAACTCTACTTCCTGGGTATTGGATACCGGATCGGGATCTCATATCTGTAATTCTTTGCAGGCACTGAGAAGACATAGAGTTTTGAAGGCAGGTGATATGACCCTCAGAGTTGCAAACGGAGCAGGCATGGATGCTGAGTCCGTAGGGGACTATCATTTGGGATTGAAAGATGGACATGTTTTGGTTTTACGCGACTGTTATTTTATACCCAGTGTGACTTGTAATATCATATCTGTATCTTTAATGTCTAAAGAAGGTTATGATTTTGCATTTGTAAGCAATGTTGTAAACATTCACCTTAATCTTGTTTTGATTGGGTCGGGTACATTAAGCAACGGTATATACATATTGAACTAACCACAGATTTTCAATATCCAGAATACACACAAAAGAAAGTCTCCAGAAATAAATCATGCTTTCTTATGGCATTGTAGACTGGGTCACATCAATGAGACAAGGTTAACTAAGTTGCATAAAGAAGGATATTTGGACCCGTTCGAATATCAATCATATGCAACTTGTCAATCATGTCTCAAAATAAAGATGACAAAGACTCCGTTCACTAGACACGGAGTAAGAGAAAGCGAGCTCTTGGGACTCGTATACAGCGATGTATGTGGTCCAATGTCTACACATGCGCGAAGTGGTTATTCTTACTTCATTACTTTTATGGATGATTTTTCAAGGTATGGACATGTCTTCTTAATGAAACATAAATCTGAAGCCTTTGAAAAATTCCAGGAATACAAGAATGAAGTAGAAAAACAAACAGGTAAAAGTATCAAGACACTGAGATCTGATCGAGTTTGTCACGTCCCGAAACTACGGAATATGACCGGCACTTAAACTACGAACGTCTCGAGGCGTACGTAATCTAAGTAAGCCGAAAACCCAGAAATCCAAACCAAGAAAAGTAGTAGAGTGAAGGAAAACCAATTTAAAACAAGTGGTTTCAATAACATAAGCCGAATTATGCGGTTTAAAAAAAACATCAAACATTTCCCGAAAATTTCGGCAGAGTCTCCTTTGTAAATACTGGCCCCCAAACGGGATACAACATGAATAGTATACGAAATCAATAAAAGGCATCCCCAAGCGGGAGCTAGCTCTTCATCAATCGACGGTCACAACCACACAAGTAATATAATATACAACGCCAACGGCGAGGATCAGAAACTCAAAAAGAAACTCAAACCATAAGAAATCCACCGAAATATAACGCGCGACTCTAAGGTCGAAAGAATAACATCACTGGTCTCTATCTCAAAAATAAATACATGTTTGGTTGATGGAACTTCTAGATACAATAGAATAATGATATACAAGATATATAATGGGGGTACGATACAAGTAAACTCACCTACTAGCAAGTCACCCGGAAATAGGAAGCAGTGCCAGCAAAGCCGTAATGAAACCTGTACGGCAAAACCTGCAAGAAACTGGGGCACAACGGGGGTGAGTTGCCAACTCGTGAATATAAAACTTCTACGGAAAGAAATCGCATAAATAACGCAACCTAGGTCAATGATCATAATATATCCTCAAATATATGTATAACATGCAGCCTATAACAATGGTTAGGGTAATATCTAACAGAGTGTAATCCCATGTGCCCGTGTCAGTGCCTCAGGTAGCGATATATCATATGGATTATGTATGAATGCATGAAACAGAATGCATGTACTGAATAAAGCTACTTTCATAAATCAGTGAGATTTCTGTATTTTAAATAGGAGGAATCATAAATGAAATCGGCATAAAACAGTGCCCAGCATCGACACAAAACAAGTATCCAAATATCTCGATATCTCTGTGTCACAATCTCTGTATCTCAATATCTCAAAATCTTAATGTCTCAATCACAATATCTAGGGCGCCGTCAGTCCAGACCGGCCCCTACCATCCATCTCAAGACCACGACGGTATCCTCCGGATATCCGACGCGTCGGGAAAAATCACCGGTCGGTAGTGCTCCCCTGCCAGGCTCAACGTCAACAACACGATCCTCTTGCCCCGGGGTACCGCACCGGGCCCACCATGTACCCGAAACGGTTCCTCCACTCCTCGAATCGGGTCTCGAAATCCATCAGCAAACTCATGGTGGACGACTCATAGATTATGGGAAAACCACACTTTTTATTTTAAAAGAGAGAAAATGTTTATTTATGTTTTTGTGGTTTTCCTCCAAATCCAAGAAATCTCATGAAATCCGAATCCAAGTCATCAATAGCATGTAAACAGTGAATATAGGCATGAGAATCCATGAATGCGACACAACAGTGAATAATAACATGCATGAAGTAGTAGGCAATAACTACAATGTCTAACTAGCATATAAGGTAAGTACACTAATATCATGTCTAAACTATTAGCTAACAACCTATGTCAAATGAAATAGTATTTTCTGAAGTGTTCGTGACATGGCAATTACCGATGAAGATGTGTGTGAGCCAGCAAGTAAGTGTACGTGGTACATACGCGTCATCGGTAATGGTGCTGGTGTCTTAATAGCATGATATTAATAATAGGATATGAAACATAATATAAGCATGCGATGCGAAGCGAACCACAATAATGAGCGGGAGCTGAATACTAGCCGCAACTATAACTAATCTGCATTAATCTAATATAAGTCCTACAAATGTTGCCTTTTGAAATAACACGAATCATGGGGTTTTGAAAATAGGGGCTACGGTGTTTTTATGAAAAGATACGTCTTTTGAAATATCCGTAGGATCCCTTGGGCTGTCTTTTAAAATACCCACGATTCGTTAGTTTTTGAAATAGGTAAGAATCGAATCTAATCTAATAACTAAACTAAACTAAAGGGCTAAGCTAACAAGCTGGACTACAGGTAAGGAAACCGCCTAACATCTGAGTCGATACATATACATACCTGTATATATATTAGTCGGTGATCCCGCCTCAATAATATCATATCCGATACCATATCAATAATCAGACATCCCAAGTCAAGAGTGCGGATCAATCATCAAAATATAGCTCGTACGTAAATCCGTCGTACGGCATCCCCAAATCTGGGTACGGTATAATATCATATTCATCACACTATTCATCTGGTATCCTCTTTATCCAAGATCATAGTCCAGGGTACTGACCTATGTCTAGTACAATACTAATATCATCAATATAGTCATGATCTGACTACTGATCGACAGTCTCGTACAAACCGATATCATCAGCACATATCATCATCAAGGGGTATACATCGCCCAATACGGCCTAGTATCAATATCCTAGCATATCATATCTCATATCACGATCACATGTCGACCATTTTATTTATAGCACTATTCACCCGTATCGTCGTTCAAAGACCCGCTATAACATCAGGACGTATCTCAAATACGAATCCTGCCATATCACCGATATCACAACCTCAACACAAATCTCATTGACTCATCTCAAACCCAAGTATCATCCTCAAATCCGTATGTGAACACATAGTCCCATACCCATGTGAACACATAACTATATATTCTCGAATAAGCACAAATGAAAGAAGAAAGTATGCAAGTATGGGTGGTTGTGTGCATGTGTGGTGCGACCACTACTCTAGGGTTTCGCGACACTAAATCATCCAAGGACACCAAATATCCATATTATCATCAATATACTCAAACAAAATATAATCAATATATATATGTGTGTATACGTATTCGTATACATCACCACGAACTGCGGGGGTGCTATACGCTATCCACCCGACTTCTCCCCGTAGATATAAATCTACTCACCTGGTCCTCGCTAGCCGGTGCCGACGTCGCCACGTGCTTGCTTGTCGTCTCGAATTCCACATGGGGTACCTACATATCATAACGCATCGTATCGCATTAAAACCAAATTCGAAATCGAAACGGCACACGAAAATCAAATCGGCACGCGTATCACGCATAGGTCAAAACCTATCGCCTACGCATGCAAGAATAGCCAACCTACCCTCGATGTCGATGTACAAATATCAAACCATCGAGAAAAATTCAATCACACTCATTTGCACAATCACGAACACTAGTTATAATATAAAATAGGTTAAAACTCAGGAAAACCCCAATTTCACTTACAAAGTCATTTTTCCGAAAATCAAGCAAGCAAAATTAACCGTTTTAGTACAAAACTCGATATATAAACGAATCTAGCGGCCACAATATTCACTAAATATCTTAAATAAGTCATAAAAACAATTCCCATAATTTAATCTCTTTAAATTCCATAAACCCCAAAATTCTAGTTTACAACATACCTAAATTTTAACAATTTTATATCAAAAATGCACAAACTACAATCTAGCTTGGATTTTCATGAACTAAAGTATTAAACTACACTTTAAAATGTTAATAATTCCATGAATACCCTAATTAGATTTTTATCTCCATTATTTAATCAAATTTCAAAAACCTAGTTTGCTTAAAAAACTTGATTTGGACAATTTAAATGCAACAATTTACATAATAGCAACTAAATTAGGTTTTCCATGCCCTCACATGCCAAAATACACTTTGTAAACTTAAACAAGTTACAATAACCATATTTGAATTCAAACCCTAACTCATAAATTTTCCAAACTAGCAATTAAACCTAATTAAACGCCTAATTAAGCTAACTTACAGCAATTAACAACAATTTAACAAAAAGGTTAGAATTATACCCAAATAAATTTGAAGATCCCACAAGCACACTTAGCCTCCCAAATTGAAATCTTAATCTCTAGATCCATACTATGGTAGCCAAGGAAAAATGGGTAGGAGGTGGATTTTGATTTGGATTTTTGCTTGATTTTTTTGTGGATTTTCAAGCATTTTTGATGAGTTTTTCTTTAAGAGAAAGAGACGAAGAATGAAGGGGCTGAAATGGAGGGGGGGAGGCTCGGCCATTGTAGGTGGGGGATAGGAGAGAGGGAGTGTGGTGTGAAGTATGGGTAAAGGAAAAGTCCAAGTCAACATTCAACTAACACTTTCTTCTTCTCATTATTCTTTTCTTTTCCTTTCTTCTTAACTTTGAAATTCAAGTGGGGAAAATTGATAGGGCTGCTGAATTCAGCCAAGGGAGGGAATAAATGGGGGTGTGTGAGTGTGGGTATGGATGTGGGGTGATGAAAAATGATAAATACAATACCCCAAACATCCATTTACACTAAAAAAAAGCCTTTTTTCTTCAATAATTTCTAAACCGTTTTGGCAAACAATTTCGTTTCAAAAACCACATGATAAAATTTTGTTTAATGTTTTATGATGCACAAAATTTGTTTCAACTCATTCCAATCTGTAATTTTCCCTAATTAAATATATTAGTGACGGCTTAAAATAATATTAAAATAATTAATTTTGGAAAATTTTTCAGAAAATTTGAAATTTCACCAGTGGGTCAATAAACAACAAATACTAGCAATTACATAGCTAGAATATGTATATTTAATTTTTATAATAAGATATTTGTATTTTGATTTTTTCAGAAAACGTCTGGATCTAGTCGCTGCAGATCAGTCGCTGCGACTCTTATTTTACCGTTTTTTCGAAATTTCACCGAAACGATTTTTAAAACGTTACAATCTTCCCCCTTAAAGAAATTCGGTCCCCGAATTTAAATTAACACTCCCCCCCTAAATACTAAAATATTTCAGCCAAAACCATCAAATCGTCGGGGCTACGAAATCATAAATACATAAACACATCATAGCGCAATGCATGCACATGAGTAGTGAGTAGATAACTCGAAATCAAAACTCAGTCAAGCATCCCGCAGTTATCGGAGTCAAGGTGAAGACACGAATGTCAAATCCAATACAAAACCAATATGATATAACTCGAAACTATACACGTAAATATCAAACCTATATATGTAAATATCTTAAGGAAATGAATGCCAAATATATTCAGGTGCTGTCCTCTGACTAGTCCTGCCCAGTACGAAAACACATAGCAAATATCATAAAAACATACTGCTCTATAAGAAAAATCAATCCCAAAATACGCGTATGAATACTACGTGCGTCTGGTGCGCACGGAAATCAAAATCCATATACGTACCATACAAGTGCACAGAAACAAGATCTAAGTGCATCGGGTGTGCACAAAGCATCTGTCGTAGGCAACATGTGTGCCTGACAGCAAAATCGGGTGCATCTGACATGCACGAAGAATCTCGATTTAGTGCATCTGGGGTGCACCAAAATCACATCTCAAAACATGCGCTCAACATGCGTGAAAATCCAAGGCAGGTGTATCTATCATGTACGAAATCATGAAATCTAATATCAAGCGCCGAACATGCGTAAAATCAAATCAGGTGCACAAAACAAATATCGAGTATCACAATCGAAATCGAAGTCCAGTGCATCTAAGTGCACAAAAGGCGTATCACTGCACTGCAAGCATATATAAACTATACAGAGTGCAGGAACCAAATCGTGTGCGTGCATACGCACAAAATCAACTCAAATGTCTAAAACCGTAAAATCACAAACATGTGAAACCAAAGCACGAAAATGATATCAAGTGCAACACTGTGCAAAGATCGTAAATCCTCAATCATGAAAATCAAATCATGCGAATAAATCACCCAAAACATCGAAATCAATAATGGCGGAATAGTACTGCTCAAGTGCATCCTCTAAGAATCTCGGGCCAACTGTCGCGGTCAATAGTGGGACGTTTCGTCGATGATCATGAACTCTGGCCTGCTGGTGTGCGTAACAATGACCACTCCTGGGTCAAGGTCTTCACTGTGAATTACCAATCTCTCGGTCCATCGGCTCATCGGCCCTGTCAGGTGTGCTAACGGGGATGATCCCGTTCTGGCACTTCTCTGGTCAATCATCGCGACTACTCGTAAGACAGCATATCACTGGCGTCGGCCTCTGGCTCTCTGAATGTACGTGACACATCTGATCCTGGGTGCATGTATCATTGCAGCAGTGTCCTGGAAGGAATCCTACTCACGGTCTCTTCCATGTCTCGTCTCTGCCAATTGTCCGGAAGTCATCGTCCTTTCCTATATCTGCATCTTGCTCTGGAACGACTGCATACTCATCGCGACTCCTTCTGGAAGGTAAATCCAAGTACCATGCCTCGGCATGCGCATCGTATCTCTGATGTCGGCGGAGTGGAACGTCATCTCATCTAGATCTGGTACGAACCTCTTACTTCACTTTTCTCTAATGTCGTCTGCTTTGGACTCGTCTCGTCGCGGCTGCATGGACTGAGCTCCAACGGCTATCCTCCTATCGGGAGTCTCCCAAGAAATGCATCTCACCACCTAGCATCCGAATTAAGTCGAACCATCCGATCGAGTCGTCAAAAGCTCATAATCCCCCAAGAGCTCAACATCTTGGGCACAGTTTAATAGTATCGAGTACATACCACAGCATCGGTGGTCCAGCCGTAGAAGGGCAAACCCAAGCCTCACTAATGGCGCCGCGGAACTGCCGCAAACCCTAAGGTTCAAAGGCTTTCACACGGTCATTAAGTCGAGTTAGGGTTTCATTCTTCTAGAGGGTCCATAGAATTGCCTGCATGTCTTTCTGAATACTTTAAACTTGGAATAATAGGTTGCTGACCTTCGATCGTCTCTGTCGACTCTCAACGTCTCCGCGTGAAGTCGTCTCTAGCTGGAATCAATCTATCTGATGACCTCTCATCGGGTAGGCGAACGAACCACATGTCCTAGTCATTCATCCTCGATGACTAGCGACCTTCTATCATCTCTTAGTACAACTCGTTCTGAACTAGCTCCAGCATCTGGGGCAATATCTCGTCGTTCGCAGCAATAACTGGCTCGCTCGTCTGCACGCTGAACAGTGCTTCGACCATCATGAATAAGCAATACACCAACGGTCATCAAAATCTGGCTGGCCTCTGTCAGTGGCCCAATCCTCTGGTACTGATCGGCACGTCCGAGAAATCTCATAAAGGTGATCCGCCAAACGCTCGTGGCGCGGAAACACAGTAAAAAGACACATCTCCGCAATTGTGTGTCGCCGGAATTTCGCCCTGGTCAGTCCTCGTTCGTGATGAGCTCGTACTGACCGCAACTCTAGCCGTAGCTTTCCCTGTCCGTAATCATGGCAGCAAAACCATAACTGGTACTGATGAGGCTAGATCGGAGTGAATATAATACTGAGCAAAGAAATGTACATCCTAAGGCTTCTTAAGTGGAGTAGCGTATCGTAAATATGCCGCGGAACATACCTACGGTACGTCACTCTACTTTAGTCACCTATTCCATCAACCAAGGGTCATCCTACGCTCCGAAGGTAAAACCTAACGCTCTGATACCAACTTTGTCACGTCCCGAAAGTACGGAATATGACCGGCACTTAAACTACGAACGTCTCGAGGCGTATATAATCTAAGTAAGCCGAAAACCCAGAAATCCAAACCAAGAAAAGTAGTAGAGTGAAGGAAAACCAATTTAAAACAAGTGGTTTCAATAACATAAGCCGAATTATGCGGTTTAAAAAAAACATCAAACATTTCCCGAAAATTTCGGCAGAGTCTTCTTTGTAAATACTGGCCCCCAAACGGGATACAACATGAATAGTATACGAAATCAATAAAAGGCATCCCTAAGCGGGAGCTAGCTCTTCGTCAATCGACGGTCACAACCACACAAGTAATATAATATACAACGCCAACGGCGAGGATCAGAAACTTAAAAGGAAACTCAAACCACAAGAAATCCACCGAAATATAACGCGCGACTCTAAGGTCGAAAGAATAACATCACTGGTCTCTATCTCAAAAATAAATACATGTTTGGTTGATGGAACTTCTAGATACAACAGAATAATGATATACAAGATATATAATGGGGGTACGATACAAGTAAACCCACCTACTAGCAAGTCACCTGGAAATGGGAAGCAGTGCGAGCAAAGCCGTAATGAAACCTATACGGCAAAACCTGCAAGAAACTGGGGCACAACGGGGGTGAGTTGCTAACTCGTGAATAGAAAACATCTACGGAAAGAAATCGCATAAATAACGCAACCTAGGTCAATGATCATAATATATCCTCAAATATATGTATAACATGCAGCCTATAACAATGGCTAGGGTAATATCTAACCGAGTGTAATCTCATGTGCCCGTGTCAGTGCCTCAGGTAGGGATATATCATATGGATGATGTATGAATGCATGAAACAGAATGCATGTACTGAATAAAGCTACTTTTCTAAATCAGTGAGATTTCTGTATTTTAAATAGGAGGTACCATAAATGAAATCGGCATAAAACAGTGCCCAGCATCAACACAAAACAAGTATCCAAATATTTCGATATCTCTGTGTCACAATCTCTGTACCTCAATATCTCAAAATCTCAATGTCACAATCATAATATCTAGGGCGCCGTCAGTCCAGACCGGCTCCTACCATCCATCTCAAGACCACGACGGTATCCTCCGGATATCCGACGCGTCGGGAAAAATCACCGGTCGGTAGTGCTCCCCTGGCAGGCTCAACGTCAACAACACGATCCTCTTGCCCCGGGGTACCGCACCGGGCCCACCATGTACCCGAAACGGTTCATCCACTCCTCGAATCGGGTCTCGAAATCCATCACCAAACTCATGGTGGACGACTCATACATCATGGGAAAACCGCACTTTTTATTTTAAAAGAGTGAAAAGGTTTATTTATGTTTTTGCGGTTTTCCTCCAAATCCAGGAAATCTCATGAAATCCGAATCCAAGTCATCAATAGCATGTAAACAGTGAATATAGGCATGAGAATCCATGAATGCGACACAACAGTGAATGATAACATGCATGAAGTAGTAGGCAATAACTACAATGTCTAACTAGCATATAAGGCAAGTACACTAATATCATGTCTAAACTATTAGCTAACAACCTATGTCAAATGAAATAGTATTTTCTAAAGTGTTCGTAACATGGCAATTACCGATGATGATGTGTGTGAGCCGCAAGTAAGTGTACGTGGTACATACGCGTCATCGGTAATGGTGCTGGTGTCCTAACAGCATGATACTAATAATAGGATATGAAACATAATATAAGCATGCGATGCGAAGCGAACCACAATAATGAGCGGGAGCTGAATACTAGACGCAACTATAACTAATCTGCATTAATCTAATATAAGTCCTACAAATGGTGCCTTTTGAAATAACACGAATCATGGGGTTTTGAAAATAGGGGCTACGATGTTTTTATAAAAAGATACGTCTTTTGAAATATCCGTAGGATCCCTTGGGCTGTCTTTAAAATACCTACGATTCGTTAGTTTTTGAAATAGGTAAGAATCGAATCTAATCTAATAACTAAACTAAACTAAAGGGCTAAGCTAACAAGCTGGACTACAGGTAAGGAAACCGCCTAACATCTGAGTCGATACATATACATACCTGTATATATATTAGTCGGTGATCCCGCCTCAATAATATCTTATCCGATACCATATCTATAATCAGACATCCCATGTCAAGAGTGCGGATCAATCATCAAAATATAGCTCGTACGTAAATCCGTCGTGCGGCATCCCCAAATCTCGGTACGGTTTAATATCATATTCATCATACTATTCATCTGGTATCCTCTTTATTCAAGATCATAGTCCAGGGTACTGACCTATGTCTAGTACAATACTAATATCATCAATATAGTCATGATCTGACTACTGATCGACAGTCTCGTACAAACCGATATCATCAGCACATATCATCATCAAGGGGTATACATCGCCCAATACGGCCTAGTATCAATATCCTAGCATATCATATCTCATATCACGATCACATGTCGACCATTTTATTTATAGCGCTATTCACCCGTATCGTCGTTCAAAGACCTGCTATAACATCAGGACGTATCTCAAATATGAATACTGCCATATCACCGATATCACAACCTCAACACAAATCTCATCGACTCATCTCAAACCCAAGTATCATCCTCAAATCCGTATGTGAACACATAGTCCCATACCCATGTGAACACATAACTATATATTCCCGAATAAGCACAAATGAAAGAAGAAAGTATGCAAGTATGGGTGGTTGTGTGCATGTGTGGTGCGACCACTACTCTAGGGTTTCGCGACACTAAATCATCCAAGAACACCAAATATCCATATTATCATCAATATACTCAAACAAAATATAATCAATATATATATGTGTGTATACGTATTCGTATACATCACCACGAACTGCGGGGGTGCTATACGCCATCCACCCGACTTCTCCCCGTAGATATAAATCTAGTCACCTGGTCCTCGCTAGCCGGTGCCGACATCGCCACATGCTTGCTTGTCGTCTCGAAGTACACATGGGGTACCTACATATCATAACACATCGTATCGCATTAAAACCAAATTCGAAATCGAAACGGCACACGAAAATCAAATCGGCACGCATATCACGCATAGGTCAAAACCTATCGCCTACGCATGCAAGAATAGCCAACCTACCCTCGATGTCGATGTACAAACAGCAAACCATCGAGAAAAATCCAATCACACTCATTTGCACATTCACGAACACTAGTTATAATATAAAATAGGTTAAAACTCACGAAAACCCCAATTTCACTTAAAAAGTCATTTTTCCGAAAATCTAGCAAGCAAAATTAACCGTTTTAGTACAAAACTCGATGTATAAACGAATCTAGCGGTCACAATATTCACTAAATATCTTAAATAAGTCATAAAAACAATTCCCATAATTTAATCTCATTAAATTCCATAAACCCCAAAATTCTAGTTTACAAAATATCTAAATTTTAACAATTTTATAGCAAAAATGCACAAACTACAATCTAGCTTGGATTTTCATGAACTAAATTGTTAAACTACACTTTAAAATGTTAATAATGCCATGAATACCCTAATTAGATTTTTATCTCCATTATTTAATCAAATTTCAAAAACCTAGTTTGCTTAAAAAACTTGATTTGGACAATTTAAATGCAACAATTTACATAATAGCAACTAGATTAGGTTTTCCATGCCCTCACATGCCAAAATACACTTTGTAAACTTAAACAAGTGACAATAACCATATTTGAATTCAAACCCTAACTCATAAATTTTCCAAACTAGCAATTAAACCTAATTAAACACCTAATTAAGCTAACTTAAAGCAATTAACAACAATTTAACAAAAAGGTTAGAATTATACCCAAATAAATTTGAAGATCACACAAGCATACTTAGCCTCCCAAATTGAAATCTTAATCCCTAGATCCATGCTATGGTAGCCAAGGAAAAATGGGTAGGAGGTGGATTTTGATTTGGATTTTTGCTTGATTTTTTTTGTGGATTTTCAAGCATTTTTGATGAATTTTTCTTTAAGAGAAATAGATGAAGAATGAAGGGGCTGAAATGGAGGGGGGGATCGGCCATTGCAGGTGGGGGAGAGGAGAGAGGGAGTGTGGTGTGAGGTATGGGTAAAGGAAAAGTCCAAGTCAACATTTAACTAACACTTTCTTCTTCTCATTATTCTTTTCTTTTCCTTTATTCTTAACTTTGAAATTCAAGTGGGGAAAATTGATAAGGCTGCTGAATTCAGCCAAGGGAGGGAATAAATGGGGGTGTGTGAGTGTGGGTATGGGTGTGAGGTGATGAAAAATGATAAATACAATACCCCAAACGTCCATTTACACTAAAAAAAAGCCTTTTTTCTTCAATAATTTCTAAACCGTTTTGGAAAACGATTTCATTTCAAAAACCATATGATAAAATTTTGTTTAATGTTTTATGATGCACAAAATTTGTTTCAACTCATTCCAATTTTTAATTTTCCTTAATTAAATATATTAGTGACGGCTTAAAATAATATTAAAATAATTAATTTCGGAAAATTTTTAAGAAAATTTGAAATTTCACCAGTGGGTCAATAAACACCAAATACTAGCAATTACATAGCTAGAATATGTATATTTAATTTTTATATTAAGATATTTGTATTTTGACTTTTTACAGAAAACCCTCTTATTTTACCGTTTTTTCGAAATTTCACCGAAACAATTTTTAAAACGTTACAGAGTTGGTGAATACTTGAGTGCCGAGTTCCTGGATTACTTAAAAGAGAATGGAATTCTCTCTCAGCTTACTCCTCCATACACTCCACAACATAACGGTGTATCGGAGAGACGGAACCGAACCCTATTGGATATGGTACGTTCCATGATGAGTAACGCTGAGTTACCGCGATCTTTCTGGGGATATGCACTAGAATCAGCTGCATATGTTTTGAACCGAGTTTCAACTAAGTAAGTACCTACCACACCATATCAGATGTGGAGTGGGAAGAAACCCTATCTTAAACACATTAAGACATGGGGATGTCCAGCTTTTGTCAAAAAGCAGCTTGCGGACAACTCGAGGCATGCTCGGTACAGTGCAAGTTTGTAGGATATCCAAAGAACACCAAGGGATATTTCTTCTATTACGCAGAGGAACAAAAGCTATTTGTTTCTCGTCATGCCTACTTCTTGGAAAATGAATTTTTAGAAAATCATATAAGTGGGGGTGCAATAGAACTGGAAGAAATTCTAGAACCACAAGCTATTACTGAAAGCTTAGTAGAACCAGAAGGTTCGAAAGAACAGGACATTCCTGCGCCACTCCGCAGGAGTAGTAGGCAGTCTCATCCGCCCGAAAGATACCACGGTTTTCTCATAGACGGGGATAGAGAGGATTGCATCATTGATAATGATGAGCCGACTAGCTTCTAGCAGGCCATTTAGAGCACCGACTTGGTAAAATGGCTGGATGCAATGCAGACCGAGATGGAGTCCATGTACACCAACAAAGTATGGACTTTGGACATTGCACCAGAAGGGGTAAAACCCGTAGGCTGCAAATGGATCTTCAAAAGGAAGATTGGTGTAGATGGTCAGGTTGAAACCTATAAGGCTAGACTTGTTGCGAAGGGTTTTTGTCAGAGACCTGATTTGGACTATGACGAAACCTTTTCTCCAGTGGCTATGCTCAAATCCATTCGGATCCTTCTTGCCATTGCTGCCTTCCACGATTATGAGATTTGGCAAATGGACGTAAAAACAGCTTTTCTAAATGGAAATTTAGAGGAGTGTGTCTATATGTACCAGCCAGAGGGTTTCATTCAGATTGGGAGCTGCGGGAAGGTGTGCAAGTTGCTTAAGTCCATTTATGGACTGAAGCAGGCATCGCGGAGTTGAAACATCTGTTTTGATGAGACGGTCAAAGAATTTGGTTTTATCAAAAATCCAGATGAACCATGTATTTATAGTAAAATTATAGCACGAACTGTCGTATTCCTCGTTTTATACGTGGATGACATTCTCTTGATAGGAAATGATATTCCTATGCTACAATCTGTCAAAGAGTTCTTGTCACACAGGTTTTCCATGAAAGACCTGGGTGATGCCTCTTGCATTCTGGGGATCCAGATCTATCGTGATAGGTCCAAGAGGATATTAGGACTTTCACAGTCTAGGTGCATCGACATCATACTGAAAAGATTCAGTATGGAAGATTCCAAGCGTGGTAATTTACCGGCTTGTCATGGAATCACCCTCTCCAAAGAGATGTCTCCCAAGACTGATTTAGAAAGGGATCGCATGTCTATTATGCCCTACGCCTCTGCGGTAGGCTCTATAATGTATGCGATGTTGTGTACCAGACCAGATGTAGCTTATGCACTGAGTGTAGTAAGCCGGTATCAGTCAAACCCTGTGGAGAAGCACTGGATAGCGGTAAAGAACATTATGAAGTACCTGAGAAGGACTAAAGATATGTTTTTGGTTTATGGCGGAAAAGACCTCCAGATCGAGGCCTTTGCTGACTCCAGCTTCCAGAGTGACAAGGATGACTCCAAATCCATGTCGGGTTATGTCTTTACCCTCAATGGAGGGGCAGTGTGTTGGAAGAGTTCCAAACAGGAAACCGTTGCTGACTCGATGATGGAAGCGGAGTATATCGCAGCATCTGATGCTGCAAAAGAAGCTTTCTGGATGAAGAAGTTCCTTACAGAACTTCAGGTGGTTCCGTCCATTGTTGATCCAATACCTCTGTATTGTGACAACAACGGGGCTATAGCTTTAGCAAAGGAACCCAGGTCCCATCAGAAGTCCAGACACATCTTGAGGCGGTATCACCTGATCAGGGAGATCGTGGATCGCCGGGAGATCGAGGTTTGGAGGGTTTCTACAGAAGATAACACTGCAGATCCATTCACAAAGGCCATACCCCAGACTCAGTTCGAGCGGCTGATTGAGATGATAGGTCTTCGATACGCCAGTACATGGCCCTAGTGCAAGTGGGAGATTGTTAGTGTATATGCCCTAGAGGCCATTACTGTATCATACTAGTTTGTATATTGGTTAATGGAAGCTTGGAATATTCATAGTTGTATAGACAATCTTGCTCAAAATGGTAGTATGCTACTTGGTTTGTTTCTACTTTAATATGCGCATGTGTTTCTTTTAACATATCGCTTATACATATTAGTGGAGCCCTTAGGATCTTTGCTTGATTACCAGCGTTGTGATGGTAGTCACACTAGTGGTGGCTGGGTAATCTACAAGCACATCTTTATACAGGTCCCTAGTCGTAGGATTATCGAGACGGGGCATCGATACTCCGGAGTAGACTAGCGTATGCGCTTCTCATCCCAGCAGGGGAGATAGTCTATCCGACAGCCATTAGTACGTCATACTGGAGATAGTATACGGGTGCTCGTTAGGTTATGAGTACACTGGACAGGACTCGCTGGGAACTGTTAGTTGGTACTATACTTATCGTCAGATAACAGTTCCCAGGTGACAGGAGTACAGCTTTGTCCGTCGACTTGACACTGCTACTTCGCCTCGAGTGTATTCCCACTGTACTTTGATTACTACCCTACCACGGCTCAAAGGAGTCGTGCAAACAGGTAGTAGTTGGGTGCAGTCCCGAAGCACTTGGAAGCAGTAGCGGTTAGATAGGATTCGTCTCTCCCGGTATTGGGGGTTGATATCGCGCTATGTCTAGGAGTGCCAGTACACAAAGTCCCTGGCCAGGGCAAGCGAGATTTGCTGGTAGTGTTTCCAGTAGTTTCTCAGGGTGTTCTGGGCTACACTCCGGCACGACTTGTACCGCTATTAGGGGTTTGACATTTACCGTCCGCCTAGGCCCGACATGCGATACTCTCAGACGAACAGACCGGACTGTACGGAGATTGTCACATTCAGGCTCAGTAGGAGTTCAGATGGCTTCACCTCATCGGTCTTCTTAACGGCATCTACCTAGGGACCATTACATAAAGCTAGTACTGCTTGTGGCCTGTGGTTAAACCCACTGCCAGCGTAGTGTCGAGTCTTTAGAGTCCCACACAGAGGGTTGTTCGCCTTTGGGCAAAACAGAGTAGAGGTCGCATGGTTTTGCGACGGGGTTCGTTCACATCCGCGCACTTGTGCACGTTTGGTGTCCGGGCAGTTATTACTAGCGGGCTTTGGTTTAAGCCAGATCCTAGTATTTGTTTTGGGATTGGTTTTGTCTCATTGTATTCGTGTTCTTCGGAACATGGATGCGGGTGTGTGTGCACAGTTGACAGAGGCAGAGGAATCTCATTAGGGTTTTTGACAGTTGACTTTTTCTAAACACTAATGAGAATGAGAAATATGATTAATAATATTAACTAAGGATAATTGTGCCATGGTTGAGATTGGGTTGACCATTTGACTTTTGTTGACCATTTGACCATGATCATTTATTTTGCAAGATGCTTCTTGATTCTTGCAAATTGCATTAAATGTGAAATGTTAATGGTCATTTCAACTAACCATCACAATTTTATTTAGTTATTATTATTATTATTATTATTATTCTCATATGAGAGCATGGTTGTGTTTTTTCTTGCTCATTCTCTCTTGCTCTTTCTCTCTCATGCTAAGCTCTCCCTCTTCCTCTCTCAAAGCTCTCTTCTTTCATGTGTTGAAAACCATGAGCTTTGTGAGATAAAACCATCAAGACATCTCTCTACTCATTCTAGGGTTCTTAGTTTAGCAAGCCAAGCACTCTAGTTACCTCTTGGTTGAGGTAGGAGCTCAAGGTAGAGGCCTTCGGGTGGATCTTTCTTCGGCAAAGAGAAGACGAAGAGGAGGAGCCGTCTACACCACTCCAAGGAGCAAGCAAGAAGGAGGACCACAACAAGAAGAGAAGGAGTTCAAGATCTAGGTATAACCATCTAACATAGTAGCTAGAACTTGTAGTTAGTTTGTTAGTTTTTGTTTAGCAAAGATCCTCTAATTTTAGTCCATGTTACCTTGTGTTAAAAATCCATTTTTTACCTATTCCGCCTCCCCGTAAGCATCGAGGTGGGTAACGTGGACTTACACAAGTATCAGGATTCTTTAAGGTGATCGAAGATGTAGATACTTATGTATGGTATTCAGTTGATAGTAATGATTATGAGAACTTGCTTCTCTTTCAGGTTACTCATAATTGGATGCACTCCTAAGTTGAGTAATGCTGATCGGCCTTTCTCCATTTAGTTGACTTGCACCGGAGACAGCTGCATGATTTGAATCTGGTTCCAATTAAATCAGTGCCTCTATTTCTATATTAGGATATAGAATATTTCATATCTTAACAATGTTAAGGTACGGGGAGTTGTCCGGCTTATGCTTAAAACCAGACTCTGGATAACTCAAGGCGTGTTTCTGTAATGGCTGTTTGTGGGTTAACCCGGGCTATGACGAGGGTTGACTTTCTACCATCTGGAAGATCAATAGTGATATTATTCTTGACTCGCCACAGTTTTGGTAAAAATGGATTTTTTCAGAAAACAGTAGTGGGAGTATGGTAGAACTGGAAGTGATTCCAGAACCGAAAACGATTACTAGAAATTTGATAAGAACCTAAAGATTCAGTCAGGTTTGACATTCCATTGGCCACTCCGCAGATATGGTGGGTAACCTCAGGCGCCCAAGAGGTACTCCGGTAGTCTCAAGGACGGTGACAAGGAGTTTCTTGTTTACCCAGACTTGCCATTGCTGTTGTTCCAGGCTATGAGACCCGGCAGGAGGATGAGTATAGCGTCGTTCTAAACTAGCTTTAGAAGTGTACGTGTATATGACTCTGCCACAGGGTTGTCGTAGTCAGTGAGAGCAGCGGAAGCATAGTGGACAAGTAGCTTATGTCTATTTATAGACTAAAGTAGATATAGCGGAGATAGATCATCTATTTCTAATATGACAGTCATAGGTTAGACTTCATCAGAATAGGGAATGGATCAGTTAAGAAGGCAGTAGGGTGTGATGTCCTGGTATTTGGATGACATACACAGAGTAGGAAGTGAAATTCCTATACTACGATCGGTTATACTTTGGTTGTCACACAGTGGTTTCTCCACATAGGATATGAATATTATATCAGACATTCTGGTTACTAGATCTATGGTTTTAGATCTAGATTTGGGTAGTTTCCCATTCTGGGTACTTAGACAGCATTCTAAAAGTGTTTTAGAATGAACGACTCCTGGCATGGTAGTATACCTGCAGGTGATGGAGTCACCCTATCTAAAGGTGTCTTACAGACTAATGAGGAGAGGGATGTGCATGGTTGACATATCACTTGCTTAGGTAATTGAGTCAATCATGAGATGTCAAGTACCACACCAGATGTCGTTTCTGCACTAGCTGCTATAAGTTCAGATATTAATCCAATTCTTGAGAAACATTCGGAAGTAGTTTTAGAACATAAGTAGATGTTCTAGGGATATGATAACGACAACCTCTTTTGGGAGACGGTTATCATTCCAGGCTTCCATGGTGACCTGGATGACAGAGTGACTGTCAGAATTATAGTTTTCCCTCTGACGAGGGGCAGTAGTTTGGACAGGTGATCCAAGCGGACACTGAGGGAGGCAGATACTGATTAAGTTCAGTTGACGATACAGTCTAAGAAGTTTAGATTTGGAGTTCATTTATGAACTAGGTCCCATCAGATATCCAGACATATTCTAAGACAAGTATTGCTCATTTCGGGAGATGGCTTTCTCCGCGAACTTCAGATAAAGAGAGACATAGAAAGAAACATCAGGCCGGATCCACTCACTGAGGCTATTCCTCGAATGCAATAGTTTCGTAAATGGGCTTTGTGAGACTGATCAGTAGAGGAGTTGGGTGTTCGGTATCACATGGGCTGTGAGTATGCGACATTGCAATAATTAGCCTTGAGTGCAAGTGGGAGATTGTTGGATATAGTGCCCTCAAAGTCAATTATTGGATCGCAGGCACGTGATTGCAATGATTGAGGGTGGACCTATACCAGTAGGACAGTCTTACTCAAGATGATAGTATGCTATCTGGTTTATCTTTATTATTGTGTACAGCTTTAGGTGACCTTAGAGATCACTATTACAAGTTGATAGAGCACTTAGGATTCTTTCTTGATGGCCAGCAGTATGATGGCGATCATATACGTGGGAGATGGGGTCTATAAGCACATCCTTAAAAGGTCCCTAGTCGAGAGAGTTTTCGAGACAGGGCATCGATACTCCAGAGTAGACTAGTGTATATGGATCAAGACCCCGACGAGGGGCGGTGGCTGGTCTCACAAGCCATTGGTGTCAGTTGGTTCACCTAAGACGTATATAGGTGCTCATTGGGTTATGAGTACACCGGACAGGATTCGCCGGGAACATGCTAGTTGGTTTTATATCTAGCGTCAGATAGCAGTTCCCTGGTGACATGTGTATAGGTTAGTTCATCGACCTGAGATCGTCATTTGTCTCGTGTGTGTTCCTACTGTACTTTGATTACTACCCTACCACGGCTCAAAGGAGTCATGCAAACAGGTTTTAGTTGGGTACAGTCCCAAGCCAAATGGAGGTAGTGAGCGGATCAGCAGGGGTTTCGTCTCTCCCGGTATTGGGGGTGAGATCGTGCTGTGTCTAGGAGAGCCATTATATGAAGTCCTTGGCCAAGGCAGGAGATTTACTGGTAGGTATTCCAGTAGTATCTCAAGGTGTTCTGGGCTACACTCCGACACGACTTGTACCGCTTTTGGGGGTCTGACTTTTACCAACCCCCTAGGCCCGACATGCGATACTCATAGACGAATGGACCGGACTGTACGGATATTGTCACTGACAGGCTCAGTAGGGTGTCAGGATGAGTTCGCTCATCGACCTCCCTTTTGGTCAATACCTGGTAGCCCGTTACGTACAGCTAGTACCACTGACGTGCTAGTAGTTAAATCCACAACCAAAGTATTGACGAGTCTTTAGAGTCCCCCACAGACAGTTTCTCAAGTTTCGGGCGAAACGTTGTAGAGGCCGTATAGGTATTATGGCAGGGTTCGATCATATACGTGCAGTCGTACACGGATCATGATCGGACGGATCATACTGGTGGGCTTTGGTTTAAGCCGGATACTAGTATTAGATTTGTTGGATTACTTTAGTCTCATCGTATTCGCATTCAGTCGGAATGCGGATGCAGGTATGTATATACAGGTGAGAGGTATCCTTGTGATCCGTCACGAGTTTTCTTTAGATGTTGCCATATATTTTTATTGTTGTAAACATTTGGGTTAATGTTTACAAATGGTGGAAATTGTGAGTGGATTTCATCATGAGGAGTATTTAATGTGACATAGACATGTTTAGTGACTCATGGTCTTTTTATTTGTTCTAATGTCACATTAGGATTTGTTTATTGTGTTGAATTGATGGATGGAGAGAGAGAGGGCAGCCATATGTCTTGAGGTGAGCTTTTGTATTATCATTCTAGCTCTCACAACAATTCAACAAAACATCACAAGAAAAAGCTCCTCTCTTTTCTTTCTTCTTCTTGATCACAACCTCCATCAAGGCATCATCCTCTACCTCCACTCTAACCATCTCATGTGTTGAGAATCTTAGAGTGTCAAGAGACAAAGTGATCACACACATTCTCTACTTCACCTTGGACACGTCGGCTAGCAAACATCGTGTCCGAGTTGCTTCGGACGAAGCGGGAGCCCGTAAAAGGCTCATTGATGTGGTGCCCTTCCGACGAGAAGACCGGAGATCGGAAATGCCATGAGGAGCTTGGGATGGTGGCCAAATACCGAAGGACACGGATCGATCAGTATAGCCTTTCTAACCCTTCTCTAGTTTGCTAGTTATAGGTTAATGGTTCGATCCAGGGTGAAAGTATACAATAGCGCCAGTTTCAAGTTTAAGAAAAGTTTTCGTTTCTGCATTTTGTCCTCGGATTGACGGCCGGGGCGCTACTGTAGACTTACAACTCCATCACCTGCAGGTACACCACCATGCCAGCAGTCGTTCATTCTAAAATACCTTTAGAATGCTGTCAAAGTACCCAGATTGGGAAACTACCCATATCTTGATCTAAAACCATAGATTCAGTAACCAGAATGCCTGATATTATATCCATATCCTATGTGGAGAAACTATTGTATGACAACCATAGTATGACCAATCGTAGTATAGGAATTTCACTTCTTACAATATGTATGTCACCCAAGTACCAGGACATCACACCCTACTACCTTCTTAATAGATCCATCTCCTATTCTGATGAAGTCAAAGCCCATGACTGTCACATCAAAAATAGATGATATTTCTCCGCTATATATGTTTTAGTCTATAAATAGACAAGCTACTTGTCCATTATGCTTCTACTGCTCCCACTGACCACAACAACCCTCTGGCAGAATAATATATACGTGCACTTCTAAAGCTAGTTTAGAACGACGCTATACTCATCCTTCTGCCGGATCTTATAGTCTTGGAACAGCAGTAGTGTCAAGTTTGGGTAAATAAAAACACCCTGTCATCATCTTCGAGAATACCGAAATACCTCTTAGGTGCCTGTGGTTACCCACCATATCTGCGGAATGGCTAATGGAATGTCTATCCTGATTGAATCTTTAGGTCCTATTAAATTTTCCGTAATCGTTTGCGGTTCTGGAATCTCTTCTAGTTCTACCATACTCCCACTATTGTTTTCTTAAAAAAATCCATTTTACTAAAACTGTGGAGAGTCAAGAACAATATCACTATTGATCTTCTAGATTGTAGAAAATTAACCCTCGTCTTAGCCCGGGTTAACCCACAAACAGCCATTACAAAAATGTTCCTTGAGTTATCCAGAGTCTGGTTTTAAGCATAAGCTGGACAACTCTCCGTACCTTAACATCGTTAAGATATGAACCGTTCTATCTCCAATATAGAAACAGAGGCACTGATTTAATTGGAACCAGATTCAAATCATGCAGCTGTCTCCAGTGCATGTCAACAAAATGGATAGAGGCCGAACAGCATTACTCAACTTAGGAATGCATCCAATTATGAATAACCTGAAAGAGAAATAAATTTCTCAAAACTATTACTATCTACTGAATACCATACACAAGTATCTACATTTTCGATCATCTTAAAGAATCCCGATACTTGCAACACGTGGTTCTCTATTTTATTCTTGTACCTATAACTTCTTAAAACTTAGACCTTGTATTTCTACGAAACACTTGTCTAAAAATTGAGAAGTCATAAGTAAATAGAATACAGTATGAGGACCAACTCCTTTGTCCTAATGGACACTGGACAATATACAATACTTTGTATAAGTCCCCTGAGTTGAATAGCTCAAACTCCGTGCGTCGTAGGTTGAAAACTGTCCCCAGGCGATTTCCTCAAATATCACCAATTACAACGAGTTCCGATATAATGAGGATGATCACCTAATTCCCAATAACTTACTCGTACTCATCATCTTTAATATCATACAGATGTGAGAATCAAACCTGGTAAATATATACCCTGGAGTAAGGGTCTAATTGGGAAATTAGTTTTCTATTAACAATACACAGTGAAACTGAAACAGAAATATGTTTCAAAGGGGTATCCGGGTATTCCAAGTAATGCCTCTTCCATTATGCAGATTCACGACTGTAACTGTATATTTCGTTGCCATCTCTCCAAATCCCTTTATTTGTCTTTAGTCGTTACCTTTTGTACACCATCGTTAGGCTTAATGGTTTTCTTCCTTCCCTACCGTTCGGCACTAGCCTATGGTTTGGAAGAAGACTATCCAATAAGCGTAATAGGTGTACTCTCCTAATCCTAGGAGTACTTGCAACTTGAGAGAAGGTAAAGATAAAAGACAACTGAATAAACCTTATTCCTATTTCTCCTGAACCAGAATCCATCCTCGAAAAAGTTCCTTCGAGTTCGTATGTAACTATACGATGGATTTATCCAATGGAATTGGATATACGTAGTAATACGGAATGTTCTAGAGAAAAACAAAGGTAAAGTAGGAGTGGCGATGAAATATGTGGTTTGGTCGTGAATGATAGCAGTCGCAAATTACTTTGCCTTCTTTCTAATCCCTTTATTTGTCTTTACTTATTACCTTCTGTACACCACACTTAGGCTAATAGGTTTTCTTCATTCCCTACCTTTCGGCACCTGCCTATGATTTGGAAGAAGACTATCTAATAAGCGCAATAGGTGTACCCTCTCCTAGTCCTAGGAGCCCTCAAAACCTGAGAGAATGTAAAAGGAAAAAAACTGAATAGTCATATTCGATCTCTCCAGATCCATAATCCATCCTCAAATCTAGAACAAGTTCCTTCGAGTACGTATATAACCATACGATGGATTTATCCAATGGAAATGGATGTTCGTAACAATATGGGGTGTTCTGGAGAAACTCAATGGGTAAAAGAAGGAGTGGCAATGATGTATGAGACAATCCAAGAGCCAGTGTTTAAAGAAAGTTCGGTTAACTTGGTTACTGAGTTATAGTCTAGGGTCTGGCCATGGTCGCAGCCAAAGAGAGAGAGAAAAGAAACACTCTGCGTGCACTCTAACCTAGATCAGAATGGTTAATCATTTTATCTAATCAGGAAACCTCTCACTGTATCCTTAAATTCTCCTCCAAACCTGAAAGAAGAATTAGTCGCGATCACCCGAGGAGTAAACCAACTCATTAGTGGGAATCGGGATCCAACTCTCATCGCATGATAACGTGATGGAATCCACTCACGTTATCACACTTCAGAAGTTATGCGCTTGCCTGGAAAGTTTCCAGTATGTTTGGAACTCCCGATATATGTTTTCACCCCAAGTGGCTTATGACCTTGACTAGGTCAACATATCATAAGTCGTAAGTCAAGTTCAACCCGTCATTATCCTGGATTAATTAGACCCACCCGTATGAGTCCTTGACTAGGTCAACATGACCGTATGACTGTCCTAACCAATCGCATATCCATGCAACAGAAAAGTACTACAGAGCTACCGAACACTACGCCTTGACAAGGTCAACATACATAGCACGAATACTAAGCAATACCCGTCTGAAATGACGGAAGGCTACGGCTGGTTTTTGGCGAAAAACCATTGACATAATGAACTTGATCTCGTTGAAGGAACCAGATAGCTTTTTATAAAAATATAGTAGCGAAAACCTTTGCTAAAGAGCTCACTCCCGGTGAAGGGATCTCGGCTCTTGCCTCGTCGAATGAGGTACAGGATATTCCAAACTGAATATTCCGATGCAAAGCAAAAAGTAATCGACTATAGTGAAGTTATTACCCTGACGCAAACCTCTGTCCAAGGGTTCACTCCCGATGAAGGGATCTCGGCCCTTGCCTCGTCGAATGAGGTGCTGGATTTTCATAACCGAATACCACTGTGCAAAACAAAAGAGAACGCCCTTGTAATAATAGCTTTTGAAAAATTGGTTCCAACAACATCAAATATAGGTTTGTTTTCCTTGCATTGATAAGAATCAACGCAGTCCCATCAATTGATCATACCAGAAAAGAACGAAAATATAATATATATATATATGCCATCCGCATTCGCCACTGGGTTCCGTCATCACCCGTTAGGTTACTTAACTAACGACAGAGCGGGGACTGGACTAGTGTGGGTGTAAAACATATAAAACATCTGCTAGTATATGTATCAATATATAATAATTGCTCCAGGCGTGATAAATGCAACATCACAGAAAAGTAATAAGCATCACAGAACAATACAGATAATCTGGGATCCTCGGATTTCATTAAGCCGAAAGTGAAACCTGACGTTCTCCTGGTTGTGTGGATAGCCTGTGCAATGAAAACCTAGACCCCTACGAGTGGGGCAAGCTACCCGCCAAAACTTGAAGCGAGGCAGCCCCCTTCAGCAAAGTGAATGGACCACCCAGCACTTCACAGAATCCGGTAACTTGAGCACCCCTTCTTAGGTCAAGCTATACCCCCTACGAGTGCGGCGAATAGCCCACCAATTCTAGAGTGAAGCCCCCTCCGTCTCAACGCCATGAGATGCGGGCCCGTTGCCCTCTAGAACCCGGCTATCCGTGCACCCCACCGCGGGGTAATCCTAGTACAGAAAAGAAAATATATACAACGGTGACATCGACCTCAACCCTCTCGTGTCCCAAAAGAATAATATACAAACAGTCAGTGACGGCAGTCCACATGTCGGATGCTCGTCCCGCAATATCAAATGCACAAATAAATCCAAACTGCACTACCATTGCACACAAGTTATCCACCACGACAAATCCACAACATCACAGCACAACACAGAACATCACGTGAATGTCACATTCGCAAATTCGTCTAAAAGGACTATAGCGATTAGATAAGATTTACCGATCAAATGACATTCACGGTCACAGATAGAAATGTAATGCACTGCAAACTTTAAACAATGTTAGAAAATATCGAATTCGAAATAACCCCTGAATAGCCCAAACAACCTGATAAAACTTTATCCAAACTGGGCTACACAAACAACACCACTGAATCAACTTCCCAGAGACCAGAACAACACCCAAAACACCAACCCCACAGGCCATTAAAAAACCGGCGACGCCGGATTTCATGAGCTTGGGCTCGGCCAAATTCCGGTGGAGGGGGTTCGTCCTTGGGGTGTGTTCTTGTGATCTCCCCAGTAGTCTTCTGCACATGTTTAAATAATTTTTCTAGACCTTTTGAAAAATAACAGAAACTGCATATTCCGTGGCGGTGTTTGGGTTTTGTTTCGGTTTCGATACTTTAACATTGTCTAAACCAACTAGTTAACGGTTAATAGTTAGGCTTTGATAACATGTTGGGTTACGGCAGCGCTCCGACCGTCAATCCGAAGCCAAATGCGGAACAAAAGTTTTACAAACCGGCGCTACCACAACCAAATACCCGGATCGTACCATTATCCGTTAACTAGCTAACTGCTAAAGTGGTTCAGAAATTATACCGATCGATCCATGTCCTTCGATCTTCAATCTCTGTGCCAAACTCCTCGCTGCTGCGCCGACGAAGTCCGCTCCCCGATCTCGCTTGTCAAAGTGGCACCACATCATCGAATCCTTATATGGGCTCCCACATCAAACCGAAGCAACTCAGACATGAAGTTTGCTAGCAGACATGAAGTTTGCTAGCCGACATGTCCAAAATTGAAGTAGAGAGAGTGTAAAATACTTTGTTTCAAGGCACCGAATTATTTAGGTGGAGGTAAATGAAGTTTCCATGGATGTTGTGAGCGAAGGATTTATCATGGAAAAAATGAGCTTGCAAAACAATGAGCTCGGCCAGAAAAAGAAGTCCTCTGTAGAATTCTTAAAAATGTAGTGGTGAGGCTAAGCTTATATTTTGTGGTGAGTGTGAAGTAGCATTAATATATTAATCAAAATAATGAAAATCATCACACTCCAATCAAATATCCTTTTGCTATTCCAAAACTCCCAGCACACCCCTTGTGCATTAAATGAAGACCATGCCTCATCGATGTCAATGGTGAGTCACCAAAGACAAAAAGATGATGGTATCCACCTTACACCACAAATTTTGGCCAAGACCAAATGAAAGATAATATGGCCTAAAAAGGATACACAACAATAACTATTAATTAAACATTAAAAATAATGTTTAATCAAGCGGAGAAAAACTTGCAACTTCAAAAGTAACCCCGTAACGAATTACAAGATTACCCACAACTGTATATACATACCCGCATTTGTATTCCGACCGACTACGAATGCAATGAGACAAAAATATACCTACACATATAATACTAGGATCCAGATTAAACCAAAGCCCACCAGTATTATCTGTCCGAACCATGACACGTGCATAAGTGCACGTGCATGTTCGAACCCTGCCATAAACCATACGGCCTCTACAACGTTTCGCCCGAACATAGGAAACTGCCTGTGGGGGACTCTAAAGACTCGTCAATACGCTGGCAGTGGGTTTAACCACAAGCCTTCAGTGGCACTAGCTGTACGTAACGGCAGCCCAGGTATTGAGCAAAAGTGAGGCCGATGAGCGAACTCATCCTGAAACCCTACTGAGCCTGTCAGTGACAATATCCGTACAGTCCGCTCTATTCGTCTATGAGTATCGCATATATGTCATAGGGGGCTAGTAAACGTCAGACCTCAATAGCGGTATAAGTCGTGTCGGAGAGTAGCCCAGAACACCCTGAGAAAACTACTGGAATATCTACCAGTAAATCTCGCTTACCCTGGCCAGGGATTTCATGTAATGGCTCTCCTAAACACAGCACGATCTCACCCCCAATACCGGGAGAGACGAATCCCCGACGATCCGCTCATTGCCTCCATGTGGCTCGGGACTGCACCAAACTAAAACCTGTTTGCATGACTCCTTTGAGCCGTGGTAGGGTAGTAATCAAAGTACAGTGGGAACTCACACGAGAAAAATAATGATCTCTGGTCGACAGACTAACCTGTACACATGTCACCTGGGAACTGCTATCTGACGACATGTATAATACCAACTAGCATGTTTCCGGCGAGTCCTGTCCGGTATATTCATAACTCAATAGGCACCTGTATACATCTTAGGTGAACTAAATATCACCAATGGCTGGTGAGACCCACCACCACCCCTCGTCGGGGTTTCGACTGTATACACTAGTATACTCTGGAGTATTGATGCCCTGTCTCGAAACTCTCTCGACTAGGGACCATTTAAGGATGTGCTTATAGACCCCAGCTCCCACGTATATGATCACCATCATACTGCTGGCAGTCAAGCAAGAATCCTATAGGCTCTATCAACATGGAATAGTGAACTAAAGCATGTACACGATGATAAAAACAAACCAGATTGCATATTATCATCTCGAGCAAGACTTTCCTACCTGTATAGGTTCCCCCTCAATCATTGCAATCACGTACCTGCGATCCAATAATTGACTTTGAGGGCACTATAGCCAACAAACACCACACTAAGAATAATTAGTATGGAAGATTCAAAGCGCGATAGTCTGCCGGCTTGTCACGAAATCACCCTCTCCAAAGAGATGTCTCCCAAGATTGATTTGGAAAGAGCTCGCATGTCAATTATTTCCTATGCTTCTGCGATAAGCTCTATAATGTATGCGATGTTGTGTACCAGACCAGATGTTGCTTACTCACTAAGTGTGGTAAGCCGGTATCAGTCAAACCAAGGGGAGAAGCAACGGGGAAGTAGTAGTGAACATTCTCAAGTGTCTGAGAAGGACTAAGGAGATGTTCTTGGTGTATAGCAGAAAAGGTCCTCCAGATCGAGGGCTTTGTTGACTCCATCTTCCAGAGTGACAAAGAAAGAACTTCAGTTTCATGTCGGGTTAAGTCTTTACCCTCAGTAGAGGGGTAGTTTGTTGGAAGAGTTTCAAGCAAAACACTGTTGCAGACTCGACAATGGAAGCGAAATATATCGCTGCATATGACACCGCAAAAGAAGCAGTCTGGATAAGAAAGTTCTTAACTGAACTTCAGGTGGTACCTTCCATTGTTAGTCTAATACTTTAGTATTGTGACAACAACGGCACTATAGGTTTATGGAAGGAACCCAGGTCCTATCAGAGATCCATACATATCTTGAGGCAGTACAACCTGATCAGGAAGATAGTTGATTGCCAGGAGATCAAGGTGAGGAGAGTAGATTCAGAGAACAACACTGCAGATCCACTCACCAAGGCTATCCCTCAGACATATTCGAGAGGCTATTCGATATCATAAGTCTTCGATACGCCAATATATGGCCTTAGTGCAAGTGGGATATTGTTAGTGTTATATGCCCTAGAGGCCATTATTGTATCATACTGGTTTGTATATTACTTAATGGAAACTTGGGATATACACGGATATAGTAACAGTCTTGCTCAAAATGGTAGTATGCTACCTGGTTTTGTTTCTACCTCAATATGTGCATGTTTTTCTTAGCATATCGATTATACATATTGGTAGAGCCTTTAGGATCATTGCTTGATTACCAGCGTTGTGATGGCAGTCACACTAGTGGGGGTTGGGTAGTCTATAAGAACATCCTATACAGGTCCCTAGTCGTAGGATTATCGAGACCGGGCATCGATACTCCAGATTAGACTAGTGTATACGCTTCTCATCCCAGTAGGGGAAATGGTCTGTCCCACAGCCATTAGTACGTCGTGCTGGAGATAGTATGCAGGTGCTCATTGGGTTATGAGTACACAGGATAGGACTCGTCAGGAACTGCTGGTAGGTATTATACCTATCGTCGGGTAGTAGTTTCTAGGTGACATGAGTATAGCATAGTCTGTTGACTTGACACTGCTGCTTCGTTTCGAGTGTGTTTCTACTGTACTTTGATTACTACCCTACCACGGCTCAAAGGAGTCATGCAAATAAGTAGTAGTTGGGTGCAGTCACGAAGCACTTGGAGACAATGGCGGTTAGATAGAATTCGTCTCTCCCGGTATTGGGGGTTGATATCGCGCTGTGATCGGAAGGCCATTACATAAAGTCCT
Organism: Agapanthus africanus; assembly: GCA_030015575.1. Classification (NCBI taxonomy): domain Eukaryota; kingdom Viridiplantae; phylum Streptophyta; class Magnoliopsida; order Asparagales; family Amaryllidaceae; genus Agapanthus; species Agapanthus africanus. Next base: position 435,361,801 of record CM057340.1, on the reverse strand, counting down.
TAGCCAAGGCAAGCGAGATTTACTGATAGGTACTCTAGTAGTTTCTCAGGGTGTTTTGGGCTACTCTCCGAAACGAATTATTGCTCTATTAGGGGTCTGACGATTACCGCCACTGGGCCCGATATGCGATACTCTTAGATGAACAGACCGGACTGTATGCAAATTGTCATGGATAGGCTCAGTAGGAGTTCGGATGAGTTTTTCTCATCGGCCTTCTCATCGACACATACCTGGAGGCCGTTATGTACAACTAGTGTCGCTTGCGGCCTGTGGTTAAACCCATTGCCAGCTTAGTGTAAAGTCTTTAGAGTCCCACACAGAGGGTTTCCCTGCATCGAACGAAAGATGTAGAAGTTGTATAGTTTTACGACAGGGTTTGGTCACGTATGTGTGCTTGTGTACGGATGATGATACGGACAGATAATACTAGTGGGCTTTGGTTTAATCCGGATCCTGGTATTATACTAATGAATAGTTTTCGTCTCTTTTGTATTCATATTTTTCAGAATACATATACAGGTATGTATATACGGACGAGGGGAGTTTTTGTAAATTGTTCAAAGATACTTCTAGAAACTGACACATCATAATTTGTATTAAACATTTTGGATTAAATGTTTATTGAATTATGCATGAATGAAATGATGTGGAATTTTGCATAAAAATGGACATGGCTTTAAGTGACACTCATCCCATGACTCACTAAATCAATAATGAAACATAATTCATTTTCTTATATGAATTTTTCATTAGGAAATGAGTATGGTTCAGTTGAGAAAAAGAAAACTCATTCTCATCTCTTATGCAAAAATTACACTAGCCTTTCCTCCATGAATTCATCTTCTTCCTCACTCCCTTAACAACTCATGTGATGGGTAACCTAGGGTAAAAAGAGACATCCATTCCATCTTCATACTCTATATCGTCTACGACATCATGTGTAGCGAACTTGATGCCCTAGTTTCCTCCGTTGAGGTGGGAGCTCGATCCACATACTCTCGGGTGGACCATCTTCGGCAAGAGAAGTCCGACGAGGAAGCGACGATCCGGACTATCCAAGGAGGCTATGTCGAGGTGGTGGATAGCGAGGAATGAAGACCCGAAGGACATGAACGTGAGGTATAGACTTCTGTACTTGAAGTTTACCTCATACCTAGTTAGCTAGTTAGGGTTTAGCACCAATCCTGGAGTTCAAGTCTGTGTCGCGATCTTTGTAAAATTCGTTTTTCTGAAATTCCACCTCTCAGCGAACCCGCGGGGTGCGTGACATGGACTTACATGCACGACTCCTTTGAGCCATGGTCGGGTAGTAATCAAAGCACAGTGGGAACTCACACGAGACAAATGACGATCTCAGATCGACAGAATAACCTGTACACATGTCACCTGGAAATTGCTATTTGACAATAGGTATAATACCATATAGCATGGTCCCGGCGAGTCCGTCCAGTGTACTCATAACTCAATGAGCACCTATATTCTATCTTAGGTGACTAACTGACACCAATGGCGTATGAGACCGGCCACCGCCCCTCGTCGGGGTTTTGAAAAGTATACACTAGTTTACTCCGGAGTATCGATCCACAGTCTCGATACTCCTACGACTAGGGACATTTAAGGATGTGCTTATAGACCACCCAACTTCCACATATTTGATCGCCATCATAATACTGATAGTCAAACAAGAATATTAAGGGCTCTATTAATATGTAATAGTGATCTATAATACTACATAAAGTATGTACATAATGATAAAAACAAACCAGATAGCATACTATCATTTTGAGTAAGATTGTTCTACCTGTATAGGTCCTCCCATCAATCATGTCAATCGCGTGCCTGCGATTACAATAATTGACTTGAAAGCACTATAGCCAACAATCTCCCACTTGCACTTAAGGCTAATTATTGCGGTGTCGCATACTCACAGCCCGTGTGATACCGAACACCCAACTTCTCTACTAATCAGTTTCGCAAAGCCTGTTTGTGAAAATACTGCGTTCGAGAAATAGCCTCAGTGAGTAGATCCGATCCAATGTTCCTTTCTTTATCTCTCTATATCTCAAATTCGCGGAGAAAGATTTTCTCCTGAAATGAGCAATATCTGTCTTAGAATTTGTCTGGATATTTGATGGGACCCAGTGTTCCCACTAAAAATTTCTGCGCAAAAAAGCCCAAGGTATTAAATGGCAGTGATACGCTTAAGAAAATGCAAACAAGTATTTTCCGGGATGTATTTTGACAAACTTTCGAATGAGAATCAGCTAAATTCTGATGGTGTCGAAAGCGTCTCAAAAAATTCTTCGATTTGATATAGTATGGGCCTCATAATTCATCCGGAATCAAAAGTTATAAGCAAATGTGCTATGCAGGTGTAATCTAAGTAATGCTCTGCTACATGGGGGATACATTTTTAGTCCTACATCGGGAAAAAGAGAGATCCATTTTTTACCACTCCTATATAAATAAGAGGGGATACCTCTTAGAAAAAAACAGGATTCAATCCTCAAAAGAGTTTAGTTCTCCATTGGAGCTTAGTTCTTCAAGTTAAGGCCTTAGGTGCCCCCCATAATACGCATATGCGCAAGCGCCATGTGCGCTGCGTGCAAGGCACGTGCGCCCTCCACGTGCGCACCATGTGCAACACATGTGCGCCCACCACGTGCGAGAATTTAATCCTCAAAGGATCTTAATTCTCCATAGAGGGCTTTAGCTGCCTCCCATAATGCGCATATGCGCAAATGCCATGTGCGCAACGTGCAATGCACGTGCGCTCGTCACGTGCATGTTAGTTGTATGTATGCCCTAGAGGCCAGTATTGTACAGATGATGTATATTATATTGGATGCTTGGACATATATAGAGATGACTTTCTTGCTCGATATGATAGTATGCTATCTGGTTACTCTTTATCTTAACATATACACTTGTCTCTTTAAACTGTCTTATAGTTACATGTTGATAAAGCCCTTAGGATGTGTACTTGACTACCTGGACTATGATGCAGATCATACTAGTGGGGACATGGTAGTCCATAAGTACATCCTTCAAGGTCCCTAGTCGTGGGTGTATCGAGACAGGGCATCGATATACCAGTGTAGACTAGCATATACGCTTCTCGACCCATGAGATGGGCGATGGATGATCCCATATCCATTGGTGTTTGACATCAGAGATGGTATACGGGTGCTCAGTGGAGACTGGGTATACTGGACGGACTCGCCGAGAACTCCCAGATGGTATTATACCTCACGTCAGATGGCAGTTCTCAGTGACACTTGTACAGGTTAGTCTGTAGACCCGAGATCGTCATAGAGTCTTGTGTGATTCCCACTGTGCTTTGATCTCCACCTTACCACGCCCATGAGGGCGTGCAAAATGGTGGTCTTTGGGTACAGTCCCGAGTCACATGGAGGCAATGAGCGATAGGAGGGGTTTCGGCTCTCCCGGTATTGGGGGTTGATGTTGCGCTGTGCTCGATTGGCCGTAACAGGGAAGTCCCTGGCCAGGGCTGATCAGAGATTTGCTGGTAAGTGTTACCAGTAGTTTCTCGACCCTTTATGAGCCCCACATCGGCACGACTTTTCGGTTATTGGGGTCTGACGTTTACCACACCTAGACTAGATATGCGACATATCAGACGAACAGACTGGACTGTACGGTAAGTGTTACGGTTGGATTCACAGGAGTGTGAGCGGGCTTGCTCGTCGATCTTCTGATCGCTCAATACCCGGGTGGCCGTTACGTTTAGCAGACCGCTTGCGGCTTGTGGGTGCTTGATATGATCATCATCTGCTACCGGCGTATTGACGAGTCTTTAGAGTCCTACACAGAGGTTTCCTGGCTCAAGCGAAACGAAATAGGAGCGCATATGAGATATGTGCGGGAGCGAGAATAATGCGTGTATGTGATACCGTATTTCATTCTCGCGATGAATGTATCGATTGGTTATATGCGATATAACCTAGATATCGAATCAAGGATTGATTCGATAAGCCGATACATAGGATACTAGTCGGTTATATGCGATATGACCGGATCGTTAAATCAAGTGTTGATTTAATGATTTAATGTATAATTATATATTTGATATATTGCTTTGCATTAACTAGTATTGGTTCATTTTAAAAGGATTTTCTCACTTGATGCACATTGTATATGTGATATATTTTTTTGTGCACTTGTTTGTATCATGTTTGATGATACTTGCTTACTTGGGTTTGTGTAAAGATTAAACCATGGTTATATGAATGGTTAGGGTTTTGATTATTTACTTAGTTATTTATTTATTTATTCATTTTGGATATTATTAAGAATGGTGGCTTATTTTGTTTCTATGTTGAAGCTTCTTGAAGCTTTGACAAAGTCCACCATTCTTATCTCATCCTTAACCCTAACCATTCCAACTAACTTTAGTTTAATCTCTACACTTGACCATGGTTAGTATATGATAAGTAATCATATTAGTTTCATTTTTAAAAATAAGAAAACTTATCATATTCTTTCTTCTTCTTCATCTTCTTCTTCAAGAAAGCTTGATGCCATCAATGGCAACTTGAGTTCTAAAGTGAGAAATCCAATTCTAAAGTGAACCCACCTCCTATTTCTTCACCCTCTACCTCTTGCCAAGTTGTTTTGGGTGTTTTCTTCACAAGTTTCACAAATTTGTGAAGTCGAAGCTTGAACTTGTGATGCCTCGACGTAGATCATCTTCGGCACGAAGCCGACGACCTAGTCCGCCCATTTCTCCGATCAAGCCGACGATTGAGTCCGGGATTCGAGAGAGAAAGCGAGAAGACGCCTACGTGGAGCTAAGGAAGTGGAGAACCGGATCTACAAAGGTTGTAGCCTCTCTCCTTTAGTTAAGATGATAACTAGTTTCGTTTTCGCCTAAATTTCTAGTCGACGATGCGTATTAGGGTTTCTCGGCACCCATAAAATTTGAAATTGGTATGGTTGATGCCTTGTGAGACCTCTATAGTGTGCCCAGGAACCCTACAGTGGTATCAGAGCCTAGCTAGAGCCTTAGACGAAGTCTAGACGACGTTTGAAACCCGAACGAACCCGAAACCCTAAAACCCAAGTGCTCTCTGGATTTTTTCTAAACTCTGGGATTTTTCCATATTAAAAATGCTTAAAAAATTCAGCAGGGAAATCTAAGAATTACGATGCAAAATTTATCCCATGAACAGTAAAGAGTGCGGCGGAACCGCGGCAGAAGCCTGGCTTCTGCGGCGGTTCCGCGGCAATATGATGACATCATCACTCCCATTTTGCACAGTAATTACTATTTCATTATGCTGAATTTTCTGGGAATTTTTAATTTGATTCAAGAGTTGAGAGTTCTGGGGTTGTATTGGGAATTGACGATTCGATCGGATTATCAAATCTTGTCTATGTGGCTTTCCGGATAACTTTAGAATATGTTAAAAAGTTAGACCGGATATAAATACCCAACTTTTCCCCTGCCGGAAAATTTCCAAGTGTTGGATTTTTCTGTGGTTTAAGGACGTTCTGAGTAGTGCAAGTAACGCGATGGTCCCTCTAGAAGACAACAAACCTTAACTCGATTATGTGACCGTCTTGAACTGCCCTTTGAACCTTCGGGTTTGGGGCAGTACGGCGTGCCACATGTGAGGCGTTGGCTTGACCCTTCTACGGCTGGACCGTTGGTACTGAGGCATGAAGTGAATGTCTTTGAACCTATTTCATGTGTTGAATGGTTTCGGGAAAACTTGGGTGTTCGAATGTTCGATCGGAAAGTTTAATATATTCTATTTATCCGGAATGGGATACAATAATTGGAATTCACAAACAGTTATGAGATAATTGAATGAATGTTATAAATCTAGCGGTTTAGTTTCACTTGGTATTGAAAAGAGTTTTCGATAATGAGACTAAAATGCGGGGTTTATAACTGTTAGGCATGTGATGTCTAAGTATTTCATTTGATTAGGCATGTGATGTCTAAAGAGGTTGCGGATTCCAACTGTTGTAGTTTTAGACTTTCTTTTCTGTGACCGTAAGTGTAATATGTGATATCGCCGGTTTCGTTGCTATATGTCAACGACAATTGGGATGCGCATATTTACTTACGTTGATGACATGTGATGTTATGTGTTGCTGGATATGTTATATTGGATTGTCGTGTTTGAATAGCGGGGTTTTTTTTATGTGAGATGAGTGTTTTTCATTTTCATTCATGTAAAAACTTTTATGTAATATTCTTTTATTTGGGGCACTTCCGGGTTGAGGTTGTGTTTCCAGTGTTGTATATTATTTACTTTTCCTCATTAGGATAGACCCAAGGAGGGGAGCACAAGTAACCGGGTTCTGGGGTCCAGTGGGAGACCAACTCGAGGAGTCGAGTCCGGGTCTCCTAACCCTAGAATTGGCAGGGTTGCTTGCCGCTCTCGTAGGGGTCCAGGAGTGTGGGATTGGCTATTCATCACGACCGTGGAATCCGTGTTTTATACTGGCTCGTATTGAAAACACGGACGTCCTAGTATATCCAATATTTCATATGTTTCTTCTGCTGCGATATCTGTGATGTGATCATGTGATGTTCTGTGATAGATACAGTATATATTATATATGATATATTATATAGACGTTACTTATGTTTTGCATCCGCACTAGCCCTGCCCTACTCTGTCGTTAGTTACCTAACCTAACGGTGCATGAGGGGACATCGAGGCGAATGCGGATGGCATAAGTGTACGTCATATCTATCTGTGATGTTTAGGTACTTAAATGATGGGACTTCATTAATGTGATTAATGAAAGAAAAGAAACCTAAGATGTTGTATAATCAAATTTTAAACAAAACAGGTAGCTACAGTTCTTGCTTTGCACAGCGGTATATGTGATATATCCTGCACCTTATTCGATGAGGAAAGGACCGAGATCCCTTCACCGGGAGTAACTCCTTTAGCAATAACTGGCAGATGCTACACACTCGGTTTGATTTTTGATTGCTTCTATAGTTTCTTCTTTGCACAGTGATATATATGATATATCCCGCACCTTATTCGACGAGGAAAAGGCCGACGATCCCTTCACCGGGAGTGACCCCTTTAGCAAAACTAGAAAAGCCTCAAAATCACTCCATTTCAAAACTTCATTTGATTCTACAACGATATCAAGTTCATTACGCAATAGGTTTTCAGAAAAACCTGTCGTAGCCCTCCGTCATTTCAGATAAGTACTAGTTTGTATTCATGCTACGTTTGTTGACTATGTTAAGGCGTAGTGTGCGGTAGCTGACCAGTATTTATCTGCTTATGCATATGATGCAGATTGGATTAGGGTAGTCGTGCGACTTTGTTGACTATGTTAAGGGTCGTGCGGGTGGGTTTAATTCAATCAGGAAATGACGGGTTGAACTTGACTAGCACTTATGATTTGTTGACTATGTTAAGGTCATATAGCTGCTAGGGGCAAAATATTATCGGGAATTTCAAGTGTTGAAATTTGCAATGAGATTGCATACCTTCTATGAGATAGTTGGATCCCGATACCCACTGTGAGTAAGAGTTACTCCTGGGAGAGTTTTGCACACTACAATTAGCCGATCAAGTAGGTGTCTAGAAAGGTGTCAACGGGGTTACGCCTCTGGGAAAACGAGGTTTACATTAATTAGGTCCGTGCGAAAGCACGGGGAACCTCCCTCAAAGTACCGACACTGGCCTGGCTGAAAGATCGACGAAGTTGTAGGGTGTAATTAATCCCGTCTAGTCTTTCCTTTTAGGGTTTGAAGGAAGATTTGATAAAAACCAGTGGGAGCCATCCTGATTAGATAAGATAATAACCAATCTGATCTTGCACGAGCATACGCTAAAGTGTTTTCTTCTCTCTCTCTCCAGGTAGCAACCATTTTATGCCTTAATCAAGATAATAATATGGATGTATTGACCGAACCCGCATGTTATACTGTGCTGGGGAACGTTGGTTCCGTTCTTTCTTATAAGAGTTATAGGAATGAACAAGATATAGGGGAATACCAGGATTCCCATGCCACCCGATTGAAGAAAGTACATGTTGATGCATTTTCTTCGGGTGTGTTCGTTACAGAGAACTGTTTCTCCATTTGCCCTACGTCCTGGGTATTGGATACCGGGTCAGGATCCCATATATGTAATCAGTTACATGGGCTTAGGAAAGGTAGAGAACTTGGAGAAGGTGATAAAGACATTAGAGTTGGAAATGGTGCAATTATTGCAGCTAAGACTGTCGGGGAATATCACCTTGTATTACCAACTGGTAATACATTGGTTCTGAACGAATGCTATTACATGCCGAACCTGATATGCAACATTATATCGGTTTCTTTGCTAAGTAAAGAAGGATATAATTTTGTATTACAGGACAATGTTATGAACATTTTCCGTAACCAAAAGTTGGTTGGATCAGGTACATTGTGCAATGGCATTTATGTTCTAAATCAATCAACAGTTCTGAGCATAACAAACACACACAAGAGGAAGAGTTCAGAATTGAACGAATCCTTCTTATGGTATTGTAGACTGGGTCACATCAATGCGACACGACTGGCTAAGTTGCATAAGGATGGGTATTTGAAACCATTCGAATTTTCATCTTATGACACTTGCCAGTCATGTCTCAAAGGCAAGATGACCAAAACTCCGTTTACGGGACACGGAGAAAGAGTTACCGAACTCTTGGGACTAATACATAGTGATGTATGCGGTCCCATGTCTACACATGCCAGGGATGGTTCTTAATACTTCATTACATTCACTGATGATCTCTCTAGATTCGGATATGTGTTCCTGATGAAACACAAATCAGAAGCTTTTGAGAAATTTAGAGAATATAAACAAGAAGTCGAGAACCAAACCGGAAAAAGTATTAAAATCCTTCGATCTGATCGAGGAGGTGAATACTTGAGCAATGAATTCCTGGACTTCCTAAAAGAGAATGGGATTCTCTCTCAGTTGACTCCTCCATATACACCACAGCACAACGGTGTATCAGAACGGAGGAACCGCACCCTATTAGATATGGTGCGCTCTATGATCAGCACAGCTGAGTTACCTATTTCCTTCTGGGGATATGCGCTGGAAACAGCAGCATACCTATTGAATCAAGTTCCATCTAAATCTGTGCCTACCACGCCATATGAGATATGGAGTGGGAAGAGACCATATTTTAAACGAGTTAAGATATGCGGTTGTCCGGCCTATGTCAAAAGGCAAAATCCAGACAAACTCGAGGCACGGTCAGTTCTTTGCAAGTTTGTGGGATATCCTAAGAATTCACAAGGGTATCTTTTCTACCATGCTGAAGAACAAAAGGTGTTTGTTTCTCAATATGCCACCATTTTAGAAAAGGAATTCCTTGAAAAAGAAATTAGTGGCAAAGTGGTAGAGCTGGAAGAAGTTCCAGATACACAAACCGTAACTGAAGATTTAGTGGAACCAGAAGATTCAGTGGCTCCCAATGAACCTCAGCCTCTCCGCCGATCTAGTAGGGTTCCTCGCCAACCTGGGAGATACTACGGTTTTCTCATGGATGGAGGGAGCGAGGATTGCATCATGGAGGATGATGACCCAACTAGCTTCGAGCAGGCCATCACGAGTAGGGACTCAGTGAAATGGCTGTATGCTATGCGGTCCGAGATGGAATCCATGTACACCAACAAAGTATGGACGTTCGAAGTTGCTCCTGAAGGGGTAAAACCCATTGGGAGCAAGTGGATCTTCAAGAAAAAACTTGGTGTAGATGGGAAAGTGGAAACTTTCAAAGCTAGACTTGTAGCAAAGGGTTTTCGTCAAAGACCAGGTGTGGACTATGACGAGACCTTTTCTCCAGTGGCTATGCTTAAATCCATCCGGATCATGCTTGCCATCGCTGCGTATCATGATTACGAAATCTGGCAAATGGATGTTAAGACCGCCTTTCTAAATGGTGATTTAGAAGAGTGCGTGTACATGACTCAGCCAGAGGGCTTCGTAGACAGTGGGAGCAGCGGGAAGGTGTGCAAGCTGCTTAAATCCATTTATGGATTAAAGCAAGCATCGCGGAGTTGGAACATCTGCTTTGACGTCGTTATCAAAGAGTTTGATTTCGTCAAAAACCCAGATAAACCTTGTATTTACAAGAAGGTGGCAGAAAGTAAGGTTGTCTTCCTCGTATTGTATGTGGACGACATACACTTGATAGGAAATGATATTCCTATGCTGCAATCGGTTAAGCTCTTCTTATCACAAAGATTCTCAATGAAAGATCTTGGTGATGCCTCCTCCATATTGGAAATTAGGATCTATAGAGATAGATCCAAACGGATATTGGGATTGTCCCAATCCAGGTACATTGACACCATACTAAAGAGGTTTAGTATGGAAGAATCCAAGCGTGGGAACTTGCCCACGATCTCTGGAGTCACTCTCTCCAAAGAGATGTCTCCCAAGACTGATTTGGAGAGAGCTCGCATGCAAAGGATACCCTATGCTTCGGCTGTAGGCTCTATCATGTATGCGATGCTATGTACCAGACCCGATGTAGCATACTCACTAAGTGTAGTGAGCAGGTATCAAGCTGATCCTGGAGAGAGTCACTGGACAGCTGTGAAGAGCATTCTCAAGTACTTACGAAGGACTAAAGAGATGCTCTTGGTGTAAGGTAACGGAGAACTCCAAGTGGAGTCCTTTACCGATTCGAGCTTCCAGAGTGATAAGGACGACTCTAAGTCGCAGTCGGGATTTGTCTTTACCCTTTACGGAGGGGCGGTTAGCTGGAAGAGTTCCAAGCAAGAAACCGTGGCAGACTCGACGATGGAGGCTGAATACATCGCTGCCAACGATGCTGCCAAAGAGGCTGTCTGGATCAAGAAGTTCATTACTGAACTTGGGGTGATTCCATCCATTGAGCATTTTTGTATTGCGATAACAATGGAGCGGTGGCTTTGGCCAAGGAACCTAGGTCCCATCAGCGATCCAGGCATATTATGAGGCGGTATCACCTGATCCGGGAGATAGTTGATCGCCGGGAGATCGAGGTCAGGAGGGTTGACACGAAGAACAACACGGCGGATCCACTCACGAAGGCCATTCCCCAGATACAGTTTGAGAGACTCTTCGGGATGCTCGGTATGCGATACTACAGCAGCTGGCCCTAGTGCAAGTGGGAGATTGTTAGTTGTATGTATGCCCTAGAGGCCAGTATTGTACAGATGATGTATATTATATTGGATGCTTGGACATATATAGAGATGACTTTCTTGCTCGATATGATAATATGCTATCTGGTTACTCTTTATCTTAACATGTACACATGTCTCTTTAAACTGTCTTATAGTTACATGTTGATAAAGCCCTTAGGATGTGTACTTGACTACCTGGACTATGATGCAGATCATACTAGTGGGGACATGGTAGTCCATAAGTACATCCTTCAAGATCCCTAGTCATGGGTGTATCGGGACAGGGCATCGATATACCAGTGTAGACTAGCGTATACGCTTCTCGACCCATGAGATGGGCGATGGATGATCCCATATCCATTGGTGTTTGACATCAGAGATGGTATACGGGTGCTCAGTGGAGACTGGGTACACTGGAAGGACTCGCCGAGAACTCCCAGATGGTATTATACCTCACGTCAGATGGCAGTTCTCAGGTGACACTTGTACAGGTTAGTCTGTAGACCCGAGATCGTCATAGAGTCTTGTGTGATTCCCACTGTGCTTTGATCTCCACCTTACCACGCCCATGAGGGCGTGCAAAACGGTGGTCTTTGGGTACAGTCCCGAGTCACATGGAGGCAATGAGCGATAGGAGGGGTTTCGTCTCTCCCGGTATTGGGGGTTGATGTTGCGCTGTGCTCGATTGGCCGTAACAGGGAAGTCCCTGGCCAGGGCTGATAAGAGATTTGCTGGTAAGTGTTACCAGTAGTTTCTCGACCCGTTATGAGCCTCACATCGGCATGACTTATCGGTTATTGGGGTCTGACGTTTACCACCCCTAGACTAGATATGCGACATATCAGACGAACAGACCGGACTGTACGGTAAGTGTTACTGGTTGGATTCACAGGAGTGTGAGCGGTCTTGCTCGTCGATCTTCTGATGGCTCAATACCCGGGTGGCCGTTACGTTTAGCAGACCGCTTGCGGCTTGTGGGTGCTTGATATGATCATCATCTGCTACCGGCGTATTGACGAGTCTTTAGAGTCCTACACAGAGGTTTCCTGGCTCAAGCGAAACGAAATAGGAGCGCATATGAGATATGTGCGGGAGCGAGAATAATGCGTGTATGTGATACCGTATTTCATTCTCGCGATGAATGTATCGATTGGTTATATGCGATATAACCTAGATATCGAATCAAGGATTGATTCGATAAGCCGATACATAGGATACTAGTCGGTTATATGCGATATGACCGGATTGTTAAATCAAGTGTTGATTTAATGATTTAATGTATAATTATATATTTTATATATTGCTTTGCATTAACTAGTATTGGTTCATTTTAAAAGGATTTTCTCACTTGATGCACATTGTATATGTGATATATTTTTTTGTGCACTTGTTTGTATCATGTTTGATGATACTTGCTTACTTGGGTTTGTGTAAAGATTAAACCATGGTTATATGAATGGTTAGGGTTTTGATTATTTACTTAGTTATTTATTTATTTATTCATTTTGGATATTATTAAGAATGGTGGCTTATTTTGTTTCTATGTTGAAGCTTCTTGAAGCTTTGACAAAGTCCACCATTCTTATCTCATCCTTAACCCTAACCATTCCAACTAACCTTAGTTTAATCTCTACACTTGACCATGGTTAGTATATGATAAGTATTCATATTAGTTTCATTTTTAAAAATAAGAAAACTTATCTTATTCTTTCTTCTTCTTCATCTTCTTCTTCAAGAAAGCTTGATGCCATCAATGGCAACTTGAGTTCTAAAGTTAGAAATCCAATTCTAAAGTGAACCCACCTCCTATTTCTTCACCCTCTACCTCTTGCCAAGTTGTTTTGGGTGTTTTCTTCACAAGTTTCACAAATTTGTGAAGTCGGAGCTTGAACTTGTGATGCCTCGACGTAGATCATCTTCGGCACGAAGCTGACGACCTAGTCCGCCCATTTCTCCGATCAAGCCGACGATTGAGTCTGGGATTCGAGATGGACAGCGAGAGGACGCCTACATGGAGCTAAGGAAGTGGAGAACCGGATCTACAAAGGTTGTAGCCTCTCTCCTTTAGTTAAGATGTTAACTAGTTTCGTTTTCGCCTAAATTTCTAGTCGACGATGTGTATTAGGGTTTCTCGGCACCCATAAAATTTGAAATTGGCATGGTTGATGCCTTGTGAGACCTCTATAGTGTGCCCAGGAACCCTACAGTGCACAACACGTGCAACGCATGTACAAGGATTCAATCCTCAAAAGAGCTTAGTTCTCCATGTTAGGGCCTTAGCTGCCCCCCATAATGCGCATATCCGCAAGCGCCATGTGCAACGCACGTGCGCCCGCACGCGTGCTCACCAAGTATGCACCATGTGCAACGCACGTATGCCCGCCACGTGCCTGCCACATATGAGGATTCAATCCTCAAAGGAGCTTAGTTCTCCAAGTTAGGACCTTAACTGTCCCCCATGATGTGCAAGCACCACGTGCACACCATGTGCAACGTACATGCTTCCACCAAGAGCGCAACACATGCGATGCTTATATGCCTATGCCGTGCGCAATACGTGTGACACACGTGCGCCCTCCATGTGCGACGCACGTATGCCCAACACGTGCGACGCACGTACACAAACGCAAAGAAGCCTTTTTCAGAAGTTAAGAGTTTAAGCTCCAACATATTCTTCCCCCCTGATGAGTGGGACATGGTTCAAAGGGTACATCCCTCCACACCTTCGATATATGGCAATGTAATCTTTCAGTATCATCGGAGAGGTGGTGGGTCCCAACGACCAATGTCCTTCTTTCCAAAAAAGAGGAAATATAGAGGAACCTCCTATAAGCTTCAGAAAGAACAGAGAATTAAATTCTTGACGAAGAAGAACTCTCTTCTTAGAAAATTAGGTAAAAAAAAATAAGATATATAAATATATCTCATTTACTTATTGAACGGTTTAACCCTTCTCAAAGAACCAAGTTCTTTCTCTGAATCTGAGATCCACAAGGCAATCTCCCATATGATGAGAGTTTAATTCTCATTGGGATGAACTTGCTTCAGAATCAAAGATTCATCTACAAAAAAGATCCTATTGATCGTCAAAGAAGAAAATAACTTAGCGCCCAGCGCCTCATGTGACCCTCACGTGGGCACTACATAATAAAAAGAACTCAGAGAGTGGCACTCAGCGCCCTACGTGCCTCTCACGTGGGTGCTACAAAAGAAAGGAGTGCTTAGTACTCAGTGAGCGGCGCCTAGCGCCCTACGTGTCCCTCACGTGGGTGCCACAGAATAAAAAGTGCTTGGCACTCACTAGGCAGTGCCTAGCGCCTTATGTGCTTCGCATGTGGGTGCCATAAAGAGTGCTCAACACTCTATATAAAGAAAAAATGGATAAAGTGTTTAACACTTATTGGGCAAATCCTCATGACTGAAAACCTCACATGATTATATGTGAGCGTTAGAACATAAATAAGTGCTCAGCACTTTTTGCACAAAAAAAGGGACTGAGCTTGAACAAGTGCTCAACACTTTTTTCCAAATAAAAAGAAAACAGAGTGGACTAAGCCCAAGTTGACTAGGTCCCTTGAGAATAGGTACTCCCTAATTAAGATCAACTAAGCCCATGTGCTCACTACTTCCCAAATTGATCTTAGTCCCAAATACGACTATCGATCTTGCAACTGATGATATCCCAAAATGATATTCATCCCATATTTCCCCGAGGAAATCTTAGTCTCATAGTACAACTAATGATTTCTGGGTTTACCATTAATCCATTTTCCCTCAAATACGGGAATTGGTTCAAGAGTACATCTCTCTACACCTCTGATACATGTAGTTGTAATTCTTCAACATCTTTAGAGATGTGGCGGGTCCCGACAACCAACTGCTTTGTAGTGCACTTCCCAAGTTTACGTGCATACCTCAAACCAAACTACACCCCAAAATGGGTGTATCCCACATCATCACTTTCATCCCGTCACGTAACAAATACTCGTGCACGTAAGATGGACAACGGACCGAAACGTTCTTAAACTAACAATGGACAGAGACGTCCTTAAACTAACAACAGACCGCAATGTTCTTAAACTAAAACCCCACCTCCAAAATGGTGATCAACAGACCGAGATGTCCTCAAACAAAAACCACCTCCAAAATGGTGATCAACGGACCGTAACGTCCTTAAACTAAAATCTCACCTTAAAAATGGTGATCTACAGACTAAGATGTCCTCAAACTAAAATCTCGCCTCCAAAATGGCGATAATGGACCGAAACGTACCTAAACTAAGAAAACAGAGCCCAAATGCTCTCTTGTTCGATCTGAAATAAAAATGATCCTAAAATTCTGTTAAGTAGATCTTAGTCTTAAATTGGACTAACGTATACTTAAAAAAAATCTAATTGAGCCCCAACTGCTCACAAATATTTAAGTTGATCTTAATCTCAAACTAGATTAACGATCCTTAAATAAAACAAACCCAAGTCTGAGATATACTGATTTGGACTAATCCACGCCCTACGGACGACAACAGAAATTAGTCTCCGTATACAATTCATGGGCAACCTAAACAAATAAAAACACACACACGACACGAAGTGAACTTTCGGAGCAGGAGAAAGTGGTTATCGCGACGCAATAACGTAATTAACTGCAGGGGCTTGCGCCTACAGGGAAGAGCGTCCCCACAATTAAAAACCACTCACAAACGAGGGGGAATCTGACGAAATCTGCTACAACGGCCGCAGCTGTCCAAACCTCCAATACACGGTGACATAAATCAACTTGGTATCTTTGGAGAGGTGGACAGATAAAACCAAATAGTATCCACTCCTAGAATTCAGGTAAGACGACCTACGCGGTTCCATCTCCGTTTTCGGCGGTGAACAGATTCTGGCACACCCGGTGGGACATTTTCCTTTTTCCACTCCACACTTCATGTGTCGTGTTCATGAAAAAAATCGTGGTTTGCTATGGTTTCCCTTGGATTCGAGATACTAAGATTTGGTGTCTTGCTCCTGTGCAAGAAATAAGTCAATGGCTTCTAACTGCACTAATTTCAACAGCAACTCTCGCTCCACCTTAACTAGAGGAGTGACATACGGGCCAAACGCGGCCTGCTTCTTTTCAATGCTGGAGGAACCGGTGACTCAGGCCACCACTGGATTGTTCTTCGGGACCATGCTCCCGCCAGCAAGCTTTAGCATCCCAGTGCCACCACAGGTAGCTCCAAAGAAGTCAGTCTTCGATCGACTTACAACCACTACGGCCCTTCTCAATGAGTCGTCCAAGTCTGCCACCTCAGTCTTCAACAGGCTAAGCTAAATCTCAAGTGGGCCCATAATGAGGCTCGCGATACCTGAAGGGGTTATCCCAAAATGGTTAGGCGTTTCAGCTCCGGCAGGTGAAGTCATCAAAAGGGCTTCTCCTACCAAAAGATCGGTCTTCGCAAGATTGTCTGTTCTAACTCCTGCTATGGGTGAAGTCGTCAAAAGTGCTTCCCCTACCAGAAAATCGGCCTTTGATGGATTGGCCGTTCTCTCTCAATGGACGTTAGTCTTCGACAGACTGGCACCGGTAGTAGCCATTCACCAAAGCAGGGGGCATGATGAAGCCGCTCCCACAACTGAGGCAATCCTGTCTGCAAGATATGCTCGACGTCGCCACTGGTGCCGAGTGAGGAAAGATGGGGGTAACTCCCCTCTGGACTTACTCTACCAGCTCCAATGGTGGAAGTCAACGCTGCTGTTCCAACCAGGAACAGCTTTGATTTGCTTAGGAGGGTGCGAAAGAACTCTTCAACCGCAGTGCTGTAGAAATCTCCCCCACCTGCTGAAAACATGTCGCAGGCAAAGCCGGAGAAGCCCCCTTAGCGGCTATCTTCTCAATTCCACAGGGTCTGGTGGAAGGTCTAAGATTCTGTGATCAACAAAGACTATTCTCGCCGACTGAAGAAAACGAAGGCTCGGCAAGAGGAGGACCATCCCTCTATCGTACCATGGATGGCATCGTCTACATGGGTGCCTGTTACAACGGCCCCTCCAACTTCAACCTCCCACAAAAGGATAAGGCCGGAGAAAACCCCACTGCCTGTGGCGAATTCCAAAGGTACTGGACCCAAACGCCCTAAGTCTGGGGCATGATAGTGCACACCATCTACATAGCTTCCGGGAAAGAGGAAAGCCGTGCTTCCGTAGGTTACCGACCACTCACTCGGTCATTGACAAAAGCTCAGGAGAAGCAACAAAAGCTCCATGAAATGATGAAAATGTTAGCACTCACAGGGCAGAAAGAAAGCTTGGAATCGGTGTTCGAACAGCGCCAGGAGCAGGAGACCGATCCAGAGATCCTGCGAAGGGTGCTAGAAAGAAAGGATAAGGAGGCCATGGAATAGGCTGCTAATATAAAGCAGATGGCGCTCCTGTTTCAAGAGATGGTTGGAATGATGATCCAGCTAGAACCTCCAATTGAAGACCCGTCGATAATCATTGAGGACGACATAGGGGAAACATCCAACCCCCTTCCAGCTTTATTTACAGCCAATGAGGAAACGATCTCTAAGGCTACCCTTAATGATTACATAGCTCAACAAATATGAGCTCATCAAGCGAGTGAAGTGGCTGGCCAAGTCGTTAGAACTGGGCGACCGTATCCGGGCTGGTGTGATCAAATCAAATACCCGTCGGGATATATGATCCCTAAGTTCCATGTGTATAAGGGGACAGGAAATCCTCATCAGCACGTCGCTCAGTTCAGAACTTTATGCGGAAATACGGGAGGTAACAACAAATTGCCGCTTTGCCAGTTCGTTGGTAGCCTGTCCGAGACGACGTTTGAATGGTACTCGGAGCTCCTAAATGACCCCGTCAAATATTAATGGAGATGGAATTGCTGTTCACACAGCGGTTCTCCAGCGCAAGCGAGCACACCTTGATCACGACATTAATCAATGCCAAGGTGAAGCAAGGAGAGACCTTGGTTCAATACGCAATTCGGTGGCAGAACCTATGGTCAAAATGCGAACAATGCATTGAAGAAGCTTCTGTCATGGGCATGTTCATAGGGACTCTCGATCCGCAGGCGACTGTATCCCATTTCATGACGTTCTTCAAGCCGACCACCTTCCACGTTTTGATCGACAAGTTGGCCCAAATGGACCAGATGGGCCATGGGCCTTCCTCTTCAAAAATGGACTCTCGGAATGCAAAGGGTAAAGGGAAAGCGGTTCGTTGCCAACACTCAACAACAACTGAGTGACCCGAAACCGGTAGCTCGCTAAAACAACGCCCACCCGTGCCAATCCCTTGAAGAGAAGCTAGGACGTGCTTACTCGTTTCCCCATGATAAAATGAGGATACTGTTTGAACTACTAGTGCGCAACAGAATCATCACTCTGCTGGACCTAAGACAACCACCGCAGCCCGGCGACGTCAACAATCCTAACTACTGCTCCTATCACAGAATAGTGAGCCACCCAATTGAAGATTGCTACGTCTTCAAAAAATGGGTCGAGGACCAGTTCCAACAAGGGAAGTTTGTACTGTCCGAGAACTGGAGGGTGAACCCGCTACAGAGGCATGCTCCTAAAAAGGTGGACACGCCAAGGACATCATGTTCCTTTGTGGATGAAGCTCCGTGGGAAGTTGTCCTTTCAGCTAAAACCAAAAGAATACTGAAGGATCTACAAGCATGTCCGACAATCAGGTGGAAAAGCCTATTAGAACCCGAGATCATTGAGAGGATGCTGAAACCGCGTCCCACACCGAAAACTGATAACAATGGGAAACACACCTAGGTCAAGCCTTCAAAGTCATCGAAGAAAAGAAGAAGACCAAGTAGCCTGTGCAGCCTGATGACAAGCGCTCGGACTTGCAGAAGTACATTGACGCGCTGGAAGAAAACAACCAGAAGACGCAGACCCTAGTCACCCTCGAAGAGTTTCTCAACCATATCTTTGAGAATGGAGATAGTAATAATAATGAGGGAAATGACTCGTCATAAGAACCCGTGGATTATATGGCGGGTTGCCACATGGTCTCTCATTCGTTGTTAAATGACGAAGAAACTCCCTCGGCGTCGGAAAGCAACGCAGAGAAACTAGGGGTAGGACCGGTACCATGATCCCCGGAGTTGCCAGAAGACGCAATTGATAGGTTGCTAAACGAAGCTTTTCAAAAGAGCGGAGCTGACCGAGAGCGTGAAACGACCATATATGAAAAGGCCAAGCGTCGGCATCAGAATGAATAAGACACGGCAAGGAAGAGTCACAAAGTACTCCAACCAGACCGAAGCACACCTGCGGCAAACAAAAGCAGGTTTAAGACGGAGAAATGATTCGCCAAAGCCCTATCAATAGGAATGAAGCTGCCACCTTTCAAAGAAAATATTCCCGGGGCCACATGCCTCAACAGAGAGATTTTGCATCCGAACTACTGCCTATATCATCGGAGGGTCACCCATCCCACCGAAAAGTGCAATGCTTTCAAGAAGTGGTGGCAAGGATACATTGTCCACCGACAACACTTCAAGCGGATGAAGCGCAAAGCTCGTCGACAGCAAAGAAGCGCGGCAGATGAACGTAAAGGAACGACTGGCAACTGTCGTATGGTTGATACCGGTTCGACAAAAGGAAAATCCGAAGTTCTCATATTTGGAAGCGATTCTGAGGAAGAAATAACCTTTGACCCTCTCTTCAAAGAAACCATCTCTGGGAAAGAAGAGGAGGAGAAGAACTGAGAGAACGTTCAGCTGCGCAACCGCACGCTGTCTGAGAAGAACCTCGGGCCTACAAATAAAGGTTCGAACAAAAGAAACAAGGAGAAGGAAAAAGTCCCTAAGGAAATTGCCCTCGATGATGGAGCCATCAAAGAGCTCGCAGCCAAGGATCTGCCTAAGAAAAATAAGGTGGATTACAATGTCCTGGCATATCTGAGGAAGATACTCTCACAACTAAGCATACTGGATGCTCTCCTCCTGTCCAAAGAGGCATGAGATTCTCTGATCAAGGCATTGCAAGTGCCCGATCAGTTCCAAACTTTCCTTACAGAAGAAAAGATGAAGGACGAGCTGGCAGAGGCTCATATAGCTGACATTACATTTGGCGATGAAGATCTCCTCCTCGGAACTTGCAAGAACAATCGTCCTATATATGTCACCGGTTATTTCCACGACATCAAAATACGCAAAATCCTAGTCGACAACGGGTCCTCTGTCAACCTTCTCAATATGAAGGTGCTGAAGGAGATTTGCATGGATGTCTAGCATCTAGTTTGAGATAAAATTACCATCTCCGGGTTTGACTCACAGTAATCATAGATGCTTGGGTCTGTAATATTGACATTGCGCTTCTGGCTGCTCTTTACTGACATCAAATTTCATGTCATCGACGCCAAGACTTGCTACAACGCTCTGCTCAGCAGGCCTTGGTTACACGAGTACAACGCCATCCCTTCTACACAGCATCAATGTATGAAGTATTTCAAAAACGGCCTCGAGTACACCTTTATAGGGGAGCTAAACCCATTCTCCGTAATGAAGTCTGCAAATATAAAGATGCTAAGTACTTCCTACCAGACTTCAAAAAAACGGAAAGATGTCATAAGCCGGAGAACTAACAAAAATCCGTCGCCACTATCCCGATCATTAGGAACGATACCGAGGAAGATGAAGAGATAGTCTACCCGGGGCAACCCCAAGGTAATAGGCTTGGACCGTTTGCTCCTATTTTGGTTTTTGGCAGTGACTCTAAAGACGAGGCCAACGGCGTATTCTCCGTTCGCCCATCAGTACAAACCATTACTGGAGCTGATCAGAGTTTACAAATCACTATGGTTTCGCCACAACATTATGAAGAACTTGATGCGCTTGATACATACAGTGTACAAGAGCTGCAGACGTTCTGCGTCCCCCCCAGGCGAAGTGGTGAAAAGGCAATCCTCTTCTATCGATCCACGGAGACTGATTTGTATGTCAAAGAATATTTTATAACCGCAATCAAGAACGGCATTGCTTGGTAGCTAGCCGGTGAGTACGGGTCGGTCCACAGGGATTTTGTGAATTTCCTAATTGTTCTTACGAGTCAATTCTGATTGGTGTCGGATTGATTAAATCTAAAAACTAAAGTTTATCTAGATCTAAATCTTGCTAGGGTTAGGTTTAGGTTAAGTTTGGAAATGCAAAGATTTCCTCACCGCTTTCTATACCCAAATTAAGATCTCTTTAGGAGTTATGGTAATTATTAATAAAGGGGATTAGTACCATCGGGAAGAAATGGTGTTTCTTCCTCTAGGTTCTTGTCCTTCCTTTCTTAATCCTTACCCTAACCTCCATGGAAAACACGGTCAACCGGGCCTTTAGACTATGGTATTACCGCTACCTTATGGGATAGGGTGCCGTAGGGAGCGGTGTGTGCATGTATGCATAGAGTCCTATAAAAACGTGTGATGGGCAGGAAAGGAGTGAGAGATCTTCATCTCTCAAGCCTTCCCCAAAGCAAACCCTAACAAGCGAGGAGACTACTCGCTCATTAGGGAATTGAAAAACATTTCTAAACTATCTATCTAGGGCAGAGAATAAAAGATCTAACCAGGGCAGATAAGAAATTACGTAGGGCAGATAATAAAATTAACTAGGGCAAGAATTGAAAACTTACTCTAAATTGATGCACTCTTCATTCATTGCAGAAATTTACAGATCTGAATTTTAGATATAAAATGAGGCATAAGAAAAGGCATGACCTAATACAAGTATTTGGGTCTCTATTTATAGGATATAGAAAACCCTAGGTTTACAATCACCGCATGTATGGTTTTACAAAAATACCCCTAGGAAGACTAGTCAACGCGCCGCCAAACGTTTTGGAAATTTTAGGCCACTACGGGCTATACCCGGCCGCGGAACCGCGGCCATAGGCCAGGTTTGGCCACGGTTCCACGGCCAAACAGTGAACTTGTATGCTGAAACTTCCTGTGCTGGTTCTGGGTGTCTTTGTCTTCCTATTTCTTTGGTTGGTTCTTCAGAATATTTTCCATTTCTCTTCCAGATCTCCAAAGTGAGTAATGTAGTGGACTTTAACCATTTGCTTCATGTCGAAGTCTTAAACCTTGCACTGCCTTGTCTTTTGTGAACTGACCTTCGTTTATTCTCCGACTGTAGGCTTGATCAAGATTATTCCATTTGTTGGTCGTAGTCTCACTTTTGTATCGTCTTTTGTCTTTTTCATTGTTTTTGTTCCGAGAACCTGTAACCTATAACTATGTAGCAGACATGGGTCAAAAGCACCTGTTTATTTGTAAAAATGCATAAGAATGGGGAATATAATAATGCAAAATTCCGGTATGAACAAATACCCCCAAACTTATCTTTTGCTCGTTCTCGAGCAAACCTAGTTTTATTCTCAACAAAAACCTAACCTCACTTTCCCAGGGAAACGCGATTGCACTGAGCTTGTGCAACAAGCTATTAAACCTCTAGGTGTCCCTAGTAGGAGGAGTGTTGTCTGCTGAGGGTTTTCAGCGGATACTATACACAAAATCCTATCAATTAGGCCCATTGACTTTTATTCTCCAATTAGGTTTTCTAACAAGGAATTCTATTATCTTCGACTCAGAAATTATCCACCCATATTCTTCACGCTTCCTTATCATTTAACTTAAGATTATATATGTTCTGTATACTTACTTAGCTTTCAGCAACTTTTAAGTTTTCCTTCTAGGGTTCTATCTCAACTTAGGAATTTTTATCATCTCTACTAAAGATACAAGTCCTATTCTTCATTCCTATCTCTTATCTAAACCCCAATCATATACCCCTACGTGTGTGTATATATCACCCCTACACTTGGAAATTCAAATCAAGCAATCATACTCTTGTCCGTTGTCCAAAGCACTTCTTAATTGGTGAATTTTTAGATGAATTTTGGTCACACATCCTTCATGCGACCGTTAATACTTCTTGAGGTACCAACAACCGATTACAAGATGTGTTTGCACATTAAAGCGTAATTCCTAGTCTTGCAACACCTAAGGCTTTAGCAGTGACTCCCAAACCATTTGGTCTAAGGCACTAGGTGATGAAGCAGCCTCGCTAAATATTTTTCTATTTATGCAGCCTTAAGTAATCACAAAAACCAATGTTCATTTTTTTATTATCTCTTTATTCACACTTGTATTCTATGGTATTTTTCTTTGTACTAAGGACTTTAGACAAAAGCATTTCAAGCTCTCTCCTACTATTCCAAGTTTCAAGCTTCGTGTTTGTGCAATTTTATAGGGTATATATTTTCAGAATTTAGACGTAAGCTAGGAATTATTTTTCAAACTTATACTTTAAGAAAAACATCAATACTCTCCCCTTGTTTTAACTTAGCCCAAGAAGTGAACTCAAAATTTGTCTATTTCTAAATAAACTACAAAGACATATACTTTCTACCGTTAAATTTTTAAGAAAGGTTATTTTTAGGGTTTTTAATTTACTATGTCTAGGATCTAGTTGTTCCTATCTACTTAACCTGTTTGTCAAACTCAAGTCAATTATGGCCAAAATTGAATACTTTAATTTTTATAATTTTTAAAATTTTCAATTTTTATGGGTTTTAAAATAAGTATGCAAATGCAAAAATATATAAATGAATGTGAAGGAAGAAGGCTTACCGAGCATACCCCCAAACTTAAACTTGACAGTGTCCTCACTGTCATGCTATACCAAGAGGGTCAAAATGTCGGCACTTCCCTGTTTATTTATTTATAATAATTTTTTTTATTGTTAAAACAAAAACAAAATATATATACAACAAGGTTCCCCCCAAACTAAACAAGGCCTTACACAGGCCAAAGGTTAGCACCAATCATTCAAAAAATTTATCGTGATAATGGTAAGGCTGGTGAAAGAATGGTGTGTTAAGGAAAGAAATGAGAAACACACGAGACCGTGTGGGAAGAAAGGTAGAATATGGTCTCGGTGGAAGAGAAGAATGGCGGAAAAGAGAAAGAAATGTAGCACGAACTTGAGGGTGTAAATTGAGTGAATAAATTAGCGCAATTTGTGATGACCGATGTGTTAAAAGCGATTGTGCTAATCTATCAACCCGTCGAGAAATGGGGTCAAATCCCTCAAGATTGGCAAGAAAACATGGGTACATCGAACTTGGTAAACCAAACATTGAAAGTGGAAGCGTGACGAATTCTTGCATGGTCGAAACGATAGGAAGGACGAAAGGGAGTGATTTAGGGATAGTCTTATTCTCACCTAAGTAATCTGTCTCGAACTTGAAAGATTCCATCAATGGTTCTAAATGACTATAAGTAACAGAGTCTGATGGTTCGACTAACACATTTGAAAATTTAAAGGACTCAAATTCGGGAGGTGAGTTTTCAACATCGTCCGAAAAGGTGAAACACTCGTAATCGTTATCAGCTGTGAGAACTGTGTCAGATTCAAAGAGGAACGCACTAGTGGCGTCAAAACCGTTGTGATCAAACAGAAATTTTTCAAGCTCACAGTCCTCAAGCGTGATCTTTTGCGTGGTTGGAACGATTGGAAGGAGGGGGGATTTAGGAAGTATAACAGTTAAAGGTTCAGTAGGATGAACTGGAAAATCCGACACATCAAACAAAAATGGTTCATCCTCAATACTATCCTCAATACTCTTCTCAATACTATCCTCATAATTCTCCTCAAAATTTAGCTTATCCATGCCATTATCATCAAAATCAAGACGCATATGAAGTTCGGGAGAAACATTTAATGACTCGGGATGATGAATTGGAGATAAAATTTCAGTCAAATCTACGGGTTCATCATCCAAAATACTCCCTGCGTCAATATCCTCAATCAAGTGAAAATCTATTTTTTCAGACACCTCATCAAAAGCATGGATATTTATCAATTCAGGTTCTAGAGTGGAGGTGTAAAGTTCAAAAGGATTAGGTGTGGTTTCACTCGAAAAAGACTCTTCACAATTTGGCAAATTAAGCACTACAAAGTCGCACAACTCGTTAAATATTTTATTTTTAACTGATGAATCATTTGGGACACTTGTTTGAAAACTGGAGTTGTGGAATTCAATTGGTAATGGGTAGGTTTGATTTGGAAGGGTGTACAGCTCACTCTCACCACTCAAATTCTCACGTTGTCCAACCGCCCCATCATACATTGGAAAATTTGGAGCTAGTGGGAAACTAGCTTCCAGTTCATTAGGTTGCATAAGGGCGGCAATGGACGCATCCCTATTCCTAATCATTTGGTTTTTCGCTACCATATAAGCCTCCAACGACTGTTTTAGACTAGACATGGGTTGTGAAGGGGTTTCTATAAAAGATTCAAAATTGTTTGGATACGTGAAACTCCCAAATGGTTGTGTCGAAGCAATGTCTAGTGAAGGTGGGAAAGTCTGGTAGGACTGGTAGGAATTGAAGGTGTGGAGAGGAGTGAAAGATCGGCTACGAGATTATTCAATATGCTCAGCAATAGACATGGGTTTTGGAGTTACAATAGGACTTAAAAAAGGAGTATCAACGTAAGAAGATGTTGAAGGTTGCAACGGTTGATACAAAGTGGATTGCGGAGTCCAACTGTTTCTCCTAGATGCTTCTATTCGATCTTTTAAAGAAATTTTGGGCATGGAGGGGTCGTCCGTAATTCGACCAAAACAATTCGTGTAAGAAGCAAAGTTTGGTTGAGGGTACCAAAGTTCGGCAAGATATTTGTGAGGTGGGGTATCCATGATGTAAGAAAGGTGAACAAAAAGAAGGTGGGGTGCACGGATTTCTTAGCGACAAGTTGCAAGTTTTTTAAAAAAAATTCCTTTTTTTTTATGTGGTGCTCTTTGCAAAAAGATTTTCGATAAAAGGCGTAGACACACGTTCAATCAACCATAAATGCACAAGCAGGCCTAGATCTAGGGTCACTTAGGTCAGCTAGACAGCTCCTAACTATTCCAAAAGGCTAGAAATAGGACCTCAAACCGCCTCTTCACCGCCAATTGCGGCCAGGTAAGTGCCAGGTCAGTGGGAGGCTCTCCACTACAAGTAGTGGCCCTAATTAAATAACCACTCACCTTAGACTGCCTAGACACCACAAAGTCAGGTTAGGATCAACGACCGATGCCTACAACTAGTCCTCTGTCCTATTGAGCGCGAAGTCCTTAGGGCTGAGTCTAATCTTTTCTAATTAAGAGATGGTCAATGCAGATGCCTTATGTGATTTCTGGGGTCCTAGGAAGGGTGATGAAATCCCCACCCAATCTGGATTGGTCTCAAGCCCCTTAAAGTCCGATTAAATATATGCAAAGCAGTAACAATCACTTGCAATCAATTTTTTTATTTTTTAGCGCGGCGCAAAGAATCCTGCACAAGATCAATTATTGGAAGGGGAGAGAGATTTTAGCGCGAAGAATCCTGCAGGAGATTTGACAGAGGAGATATTGGGATTTGCAGAAGAGGATAGAGAAAGCTCACAGAGATTTTTTTCAAGCGCTGAATCGACTAGGTAGCGGCAGTTCAGCGGCCAGAGGGGTAGTAGCGCGGCGGTTCCGCGGTGGAAGAAGAGGATCAGCCCTCCAAATTTTGCTGACTGTAACAGCACGGAATGTGGAAACGAAACTTTTACGAAGCTTTTGAACCGGCACCACCGCGCACTTTAAACCCGGATCGGGCCATTAACCTAATGCTAGCAAACTAGAGAAAGGGTAGAAAGCTATACCGAGCGATCCATGTCCTTCGGTCTTCTGCCTCCACTCCGGTCTCCTCGCAGAATCTCTGATCTTCATCTCCTCGTCGGAACGGGCACCACATCGCCGGGTTCTTTTACGGGCTCTCACCTCTGGACCGTGGCAACTCGAGCACGAAGTTGGCGAGTCGACGTGCCCAAGGATGCTGTAGATGAAGTGTAGAAAGCTTTGTCTCATTGGGGTTGAGAAGTAGCCACTTAAGATGTGGAGGAGAAAAAGAACTTTGGAGAGATGTGAGGAATTTTGTAGCAAGCCAAATGTGTGATGAATATTTTTCCTACTCCAAAAATGAATCTCTCTCACTCCCTCCATCAAGTGGCCGGCCATGATCCATGGTGGAGGGAAAAATAATAATCATTATCAAGAGAAGAGAATGGTATCATATCATGTAAAAAGCAAGTGGATGATAATGAGGAAAAGGAGTCACATCCATTTCTAATCTAATCTTTTCAAAACTAATCACCATTAATGCAAGCCATCATGAAAGAAGAAAAGCAAAGATGCTAGATTTATCATAATCTCTCATTTACAAATAAACCCCCTCCACAATATTAATTTGCGAAATTGCAAATTAGCCCCTCCCATCACAAAAGTCCGGCCGTGAAGGAACAAAGGAAAACTGGCCGAAACAGAATGCACACTGGCAACTTCAGAAAACCAATCTCGTAATAAATTACAGGAAAACCCCGCAACTGTATATACATACCCGCATTTGTATTCCCACTGAACACAAATGCAATGATACAAAATCCTTACTGTACAATACTAGGATCCGGCTTAAACCAAAGCCCGCTTGTATTATCCGTCCGATCATGATCCGTGCAATACCGCATGTATATGATCGAACCCTGCCATATCTCCATACGGCCTCTACAGCGTTTCGCCCGAAACTAGAGAAACTGTCTGTGGGGGACTCTAAAGACTCGTCAACACCTTGGTTGTGAATTTAACCACTAGCACGTCAGAGGTATTAGCCATACGTAACGGGCTACCAGGTATTGACCAAAAGGGAAGTCGATGAGCGAACTCATCCTGACACCTTACTGAGCCTGTCAGTGACAATATCCGTACAGTCCGGTTCGTTCGTCTATGAGTATCGCATGGCGGGCCTAGGGGATTGGTAAAAGTCAGGCCCCCAAAAGCGGTACAAGTCGTGTCCGAGTGTAGCCCAGAACACCCTAAAATACTACTGGAATGCCTACCAGTAAATCTCCTGCCTTGACCAAGGACTTCGTGTAATGGCTCTCCTAGACACAACGCGACCTCACCCCCAATACCGGGAGAGACGAACCCCTGAAGATCCGCTCACTGCCTCCATGTGGCTCGGGACTGTACCCAACTAAAACCTGTTTGCACGTCTCCTTTGAGCGTGGTAGGGTAGTAATCAAAGTACAGTGGGAACTCACACAAGACAAATGACGATCTGAAGTCGATGAACTAACCTGTACACATGTCACCAGGGAACTGCTATCTGACGTCTGGTATAATCCCAACTAGCATGTTCCCGGCGAGTCCTGTCCGGTGTACTCATAACCCAATGAGCACCTGTATACATCTTAGGTGAACCAACTGACACCAGTGGCTTGTAATACCGGCCACCGCCCCTCGTCGGGGTCTTGACTGTATACACTAGTCTACTCTAGAGTATCGATGCCCTATCTCGAAACTCCCATGACTAGAGACCTTTTAAGGATGTGCTTATAGACCCTAGCTCCC
The DNA here is from genome assembly GCA_030015575.1 of Agapanthus africanus. Classification (NCBI taxonomy): domain Eukaryota; kingdom Viridiplantae; phylum Streptophyta; class Magnoliopsida; order Asparagales; family Amaryllidaceae; genus Agapanthus; species Agapanthus africanus. The sequence goes on along the minus strand of CM057340.1, from coordinate 435,333,203 downwards.
ACGTATATGATCGCCCTCATACTGCTGGCAGTCAAGCAAGAATCCTAGGGGCTCTATCAATGTGCAATAGTGATCAGTAATGTCACCTAAAGCAGTACACGATGATAAAGATAAACCAGATAGCATACTATCATCTTGAGTATGACTGTCTTACCGGTATAGGTCCTCTCTCAATCATAGCAATCACGTGCCTGTGATCCAATAATTGGCTCTGAGGGAACTATCTCCAACAATCTCCCACTTGCACTCAAGGCTAATTATTGCGATGTCGCATACTCACAGCCCGTGTGATACCGAACACCCAACTCCTCTACTAATCAGTCTCACAAAGCCTGTTTGCGAAACTATTGCGTTCGAGGAATAGCCTCAGTGAGTGGATCCGCTCTGACGTTTCTTTCTATGTCTCTCTTTATCTCAAGTTCGCGGATAAAGCCATCTCCCGAAATGAGCAATACCTGTCTTAGAATGTGTCTGGATATCTGATGGGACCTAGTTCATAAATGAACTCCAAATCTAAACTTCTTAGACTGTATTGTCAACTGAAACCAATCAGTATCCTGCGCCATGCCTCCCTCAGTATCCGCCTGGACCACCTGTCCAAAATAATTCCCCTCGTTAGAGGGAAAACTATAACTCTGACAGTCACTCTGTCACCCAGGTCACCTTAGAAGCCTGGAATGATAACTGTCCTCCGAAGGAGGCTGCCGTTACCATATCCCTAGAACATCCACTTATGTTTTAAAACTGCTTCCGAATGTTTCTCCAGGATTGGATTAATATCAACTTATTGCATCTCGTGCACAAACAAAATCTGGTGTGGTACTTGACATCTCATGATTGACTCAATTGCCTAAGCAAGTGATCTGCCAATCATGCATATCCCTCTCCCCTTTAGTCTGTAAGACACTTTTAGAGAGGGTGACTCCATCATCTGCAGGTACACTACCGTGCTAGGAGTCGTCCATTCTAAATACTCTTAGAATGCTGTCTAAGTACCATGATTGGGAAACTACCCAAATCTAGATCTTAAACCATAGATCTAGTAACCAGAATGTCTGATACAATATCCAATTCCTATGTGGAGAAACCACTGTGTGACAACCAAAGTATAACCGATCGTAGTATAGGAATATCAATTCCTACTCTGTGTATGTCATCCAAATACCAGGACATCACACCCTACTACCTTCTCAACAGATCCATCCCCTATTCTGATGAAGTCAAACCTATGACTGTCACATTAGAAATAGATGATCTATCTCCACTATCTTTGCTTTAGTCTATAAATAGACATAAGCTACTTGTCCACTATGCTTCCGCTGCTCCCACTGACCATGACAACCCTCTGGCAGAGTCATATAGACGTAGACTTCTAAAGCTAGTTTAGAACGACGCTATACTCATCCTCCTGCCGGGTCTCACAGTCTGGAACAACAGCAATGGAAAGTCTGGGTAAACAAGAACCTCCCTGTCACCGTCCTTGAGTCTACCGAAGTACCTCTCGGGTGCCTGAGGTTACCCACCATATCTGCGGAGTGGCCAATGAAGTGTCAAACCAGATTGAATCTTTAGGTTCTTATCAAATTTTCAGTAATCGTTTGCGGTTCTGGAATCACTTCCAGTTCTACCATACTCCCACTACTGTTTTCTGAAAAAATCCATTTTTATTAAAACTGTGGCGAGTCAAGAACAATATCACTATTGATCTTCCAGATGGTGGAAAATCAACCCTCGTCATAGCCCAGGTCAACCCACAAACAGCCATTACAGAAACGTGCCTTGAGTTATCCGGAGTCTGGTATTAAGCATAAGCCGGAAAACTCCCCGTACCTTAACAATGTCAAGATATGAACTGTTCTATATCCAATACAGAAACAGAGGCACTAATTTAATTGAACCAGATTCAAATCATGCAGCTGTCTCCAGTGCATGTCAAGTAAATGGAGAGAGGCCGATCAGCGTTTCTCAACTTAGGAGTGCTTCCAATTATGAGTAACCTGAAAGAGAAGCAAGTTCTCTTAATCATTACTATCAACTGAATACCATACACAAGTATCTACATCTTCGATCATCTTGAAGAATCCTGATACTTGCAATACCTGGTCATCTACTTTATTCATATACCTATAACTTCTTAAAACTTCGACCTTGTGTTTCTACGAAACACCTGTCTAAGAACTAGAGAAGTCATAAGTAAACAGAATATAGTACAAAGACCAACCCCTCTGTCCTAATGGACACTGGACAACATACAATACTCTGTATAAGTCCCTTGAGTCTAAAAACTCATTCCCTATGTGTCGTAGTTTGAAAGCTGTACTTATGGTTAAGAAGAATTACACCGCTGTTTAATACTCCTTACCTAACCATCCACTGATACAGATAAATGTCATAGACATAATTTCGAAAAGGTATATCTCACTCTATAAAAGTAGACGTACAGATATATCAATTTGAAATTGGTGCATAACAACAGATATTCAAAACCAAATATTTGCCATCCGGCAAACTATCCAGGTGATTTCCTCAAATATCACCAATTATAACGAATTCCGATATAATGAGGATAATCACCTAATTCCCAATAACTTACTCCCACTCATCATCTGTAAAACCATACAGATGTGAGATTCATACCTGGTAAATACATACCCTGGAGCAAGTGTTTAATTGGGAAATCAGTTTTCCTTTAACAGTACACAGTGAAACTGAAACATTGAATGTTTCGTAGGGATATCCTGGTATTCTTAGTAATGCATCTTCCATTATCCAGATTCACAACTGTAACCATATATTTCTTTGCCATCTCTCCAAATCCTTTTATATTTCTTTAGTCGTTACCTTCTGCACACCCCTTTAGACCAAATGGTTTTATTCCTTCCCTACCGTTCGGCACCAGCCTATGGTTTGGAAGAAGACTATCCAATAAGCATAATAGGTGTACTGTCCTAATCCTAGGAGCACTCGCGATGCGAGAGAAGGTGAAAATAAAAGACAACCGAATAAACCTTATTCCTATTTATTCTGAACCAGAATCCATCCCCGAACTGGAACAAGTTCCTTTCGAGTTCGTATATAACCATACGATGAAGTATCCAATAAACTGTGGATCTTCGTAGTGATACGGAGTGTCCTGGAGAAATACAAAGGTGATTTAGGATTGGCGAAGAAATACTTGGTTTGGTCGTGAATAGCAGTCGCAATTTACTTTGCCCTCTTACTAATCCCTTGATATGTCTTTACTTAATACCTTTTGTACACTATCGTTATGCTAATTGGTTTTCTTCATTCCCCACCGTTTGGCACCAGCCTAAGGTTTGGAAGAAGACTATCCAATTTGCGTAATAGGTGTACTATCTCCTAAACCAAGGAGTACTCGCAACCTGGGAGAAGGTAAAAGGAAAAGACAACTGAATAGTCCTATTCGTTTTCTCCAGAACCGGAAACCATCCTCGAATAAATTCCTTCGAGTTCGTATATAACCATACGATGGTTTTATCCACTGGAAGTGGATGTTCGTAGTAATACGGGGTGTCCTGGATAAAAGGGTAAAAGTAGGAGTGGCAATGAGGTTTGCAACTCTGACAATCCAAAAGCCAGTGTTTAAGAAGGTTCGGTTAATTTTGGTCACTGAGTCATAGTCAAGGATCGGGTCATGGTCGCTGCCAAAGAGAGAGAGAAAAGAAATACTCAGCGTGCACTCTAACCTAGATCAGAATGGTTATCACTTTATCTAATCAGGAAACCTCCCACTGTAACCTCAAATTCTCCTCCAAACCTGAAAGAAGAATTAGTCGGGATCACCCGAGGAGTAAACCAACTCATCAGTGGGAATCGGGATCCAACTATCATCGCATGATAACGTGACGGAATCCGCTCACGTTATCACACTCCAGAAAGTATGCGCATATCTGGAAAGTTTCAGTTTCTTTAGAAACTCCCGATGTGATTTTTACCCCATGCTCTTATGACCTTGACGAAGATCAACAAATCATAAGTCACATGTTAAGTTCTACCCGTCATTGTCCAGGTTAATTTGAACCCACCCGTACAAGCCCTTGACGAAGGTCAATAAGGCTATACGACTATCCTAAACCAACGCATCTATCTATGCAGCAGAAAGGAAACAAGCAGCTACCATTCACTATGCCTTAACAAATGTCAACAAACATAGCATGAATACTACGTGTTGCCCGTCTGAAATGACGGAGGGCTACGAATAATTTTTGGCAAAAAACCTTTAACGTAATGAACTTGATATCGTTGAAGGAACTGGATAGCTTTTATAAAAATATAGTGGCGAAAACCTTTGCTAAAGAGGTCACTCTCGGTGAAGGGATCTCGGCTCTTTCCCCGTAGAATGAGGTGCAGGATATTCCAACTGAATACCACGATGCAAAGCAAAAGTAAACGACTATAGTGAAGTTATTTCCCTGACGCAAACTTCTGTCCAAGGGGTCACTCCAGGTGAAGGGATCTCGGCCCTTGCCTTGTCGACCGAGGTGCTGGATATTCATAACCGAATACCACTGTGCAAAACAAAAGAGAACGCCCTTGCAATAACAGCTTTTTGAAAAATGTTCCAACAACATCAGAATAGGTTTGTTTAGCTTGCATTGATCCGAATCAACGCAGTCCCATCAATTGATCACACCAATAAAGAAAGAAAATAATGATGTACGTATATGCCATCCGCATTCGCCACTGGGTCCCGTCATCACCCGTTAGGTTACTTAACTAACGACAGAGCGGGGACTGGACTAGCGCGGATGCAAAACATATACAACATCTACTAGTATATATATCAATATATAATATTCGCTCAATGCGTGATAAAATGCAACATCACAGAAATGTAATAAGCATCACAGAACAATATAGATATCTGGGATCCCCGGGTTTCATAGAGCCGCTACTGAAACCCGACGTTCCCCTGGTCTTGTGGATAGCCTGTGCAATGAAATCCTAGACCCCTACGGGCGCCTTCAACAACGTGAATGGACCACCCAGCACTTCACGGAATCCGGTAACTTGGGTACCCCTCCTTGGGTCAACCTGTACCCCCTACGAGTGCGGCGAATAGCCCGCCAATTGTAGAGTGAAGCCCCCTCCGTCTCAACGCCATGAGATGCGGGCTCGTTGCCCTCTACAACCTGGCTATCCGTGCACCCCACCGTGGGGTAATCCTAGTACAGAAAGTAAAATATACATACAACGGGTACATCGACCTCAGCCCGGTCATGCCCCAAAAGAATAATATACAAACAGGCAGTGACGGCAGTCCATATGTCGGACGCTCGCCCCGCAATATCAAATGTACATATAAAAGGAAACTGTACTACCATTGCATCCAGGCTATCCACCATGACTGATCCGCAATATCACAGCACAACACAGAACATCAACGTGAATGTCACGTTCGTAAATCCGTCTAAAAGGGCTATAGCAGTTAGACAGGATTTACCGATCAAATGGCATTCACGGTCGCAGATATAATGTAAATACTATGAACTAATATGTTTAAAATTTTCGATCGATCAAATTTACCGAAGTGGGCCCCAAGCACTACTGTAGCACTCAAAGAAAATCTGAGCCCAAAAAGAATATTCCAAAAACCCCATTTCTCTGTCTAAGACCCACTGAAAAAACTGGTGCAACAAGGACTCTTTATGGCCGCGGAACCGTGGCCAATGCATGGGTTTGGCCGCGGTTCCGCGGTGGAACAGTGAATTCATGCCACCAAATTTTTGCAGAAGTCTTAGAAAACCCTGCACGTATTTCTGCAAAGTACCAAATATTTTTTCGAGCCAAAAACAAATCGATAGAAAACTGACGCACTTGAAATCGGGTTTTCGGAAAATCCGTTCGATCGAACTTGTAAACACATTAGGGAAAGCTAGACTAGGTTAATGGCTTGGCTCTGATACCAGTGTAACTGCACGGCGGCGTCCCGGCCGTCAGTACGACGCCGAAATGCGGAAACGAAACTTTTACGAAGCTTTTGAACCGGCACCACCACGCACTTTAAACCCGGATCGGGCAATTACCTTAATGCTAGCAAACTAGAGAAAGGGTAGAAAGCTATACCGAGCGATCCGTGTCCTTCGGTCTTCGGTCTCCACTCCGATCTCCTCGCGGAATCTCCGGTCTTTATCTCCTCGTCGGAACGGGCACCACATCGCCGGATTCTTTTACGGGCTCCCACCTCTGGACCGAGGCAACTCGAGCACGAAGTTGGCGAGTCGACGTGCCCAAGGATGCTGTAGATGAAGTGTAGAAAGCTTTGTCTCATTGGGGTTGAGAAGTTGCCATTTAAGATGTGGAGAAGAAAAAGAACTTTGAAGAGATGTGAGGAATTTTGTAGCAAGCCAAATGTGTGATGAATATTTTTCCCACTCCAAAAATGAATCTCTCTCACTCCCTCCATCAAGTGGCCGGCCATGATCCATGGTGGAGGGAAAAATAATAATCATTATCAAGAGAAGAGAATGGTATCATATCATGTAAAAAGCAAGTGGATGATAATGAGGAAAAGGAGTCACATCCATTTCTAATCTAATCTTTTCAAAACTAATCACCATTAATGCAAGCCATCATGAAAGAAGAAAAGAAAAGATACTAGATTTATCATAATCTCTCATTTACAAGTAAACCCCCTCCACAATACTAATTTGCACAATTGCAAATTATCCCCTCCCATCACAAAAGTCCGGCCGTGAAGGAACAAAGGAAAACTGGCCGAAACGGAATGCAAACTGGCAACTTCAGAAAACTGATCCCGTAATAAATTACAGGAAAGCCCGCGACTGTATATACATACCCGCATTTGTATTCCCTCTGAATACAAATGCAATGAGACAAAATCCACACTGTACAATACTAGGATCCGGCTTAAACCAAAGCCCGCTAGTATTATCCTTCCGATCATGATCCGTGCAATACCGCACGGATATGATCGAACCCTGCCATATCTCCATACGGCCTCTACAGCGTTTCGCCCGAAACTAGAGAAACTGTCTGTGGGGGACTCTAAAGACTCGTCGACACCTTGGTTGTGGATTTAACCACTAGCACGTCAGAGGTATTAGCCATATGTAACGGGCTACCAGGTATTGACCAAAAGGGACGTCGATGAGCGAACTCATCCTGACACCCTACTGAGCCTGTCAGTGACAATATCCGTACAGTCCGGTCCGTTCGTCTATGAGTATCGCATGGCGGGCCTAGGGGGTTGGTAAAAGTCAGACCCCCAAAAGCGGTATAAGTCGTGTCGGAGTGTAGCCCAGAACACCCTGAGATACTACTGAAATGCCTACTAGTAAATCTCCTGCCTTGGCCAAGGACTTCGTGTAATGGCTCTCCTAGACACAGCGCGACCTCACCCCCAATACCGGGAGAGACGAACCCCTGAAGATTCGCTCACTGCCTCCATATGGCTCGGGACTGTACCCAACTAAAACCTGTTTGCACGTCTCCTTCGAGCGTGGTAGGGTAGTAATCAAAGTACAGTGGGAACTCAGACGAGACAAATGACGATCTCAGGTCGATGAACTAACCTGTACATATGTCACCAGGGAATTCCTATCTGACGTCTGGTATAATCCCAACTAGCATGTTCCCGGCGAGTCCTGTCCGGTGTACTCATAACCCAATGAGCACCTGTATACATCTTAGGTGAACCAACTGACACCAGTGGCTTGTGAGACCGGCAACCGCCCCTCGTCGGGGTCTCGACTATATACACTAGTTTACTCTGGAGTATCGATGCCCTGTCTCAAAACTCCCACGACTAGGGACCTTTTAAGGATAGTGCTTATAGACCCCAGCTCCCACGTATATGATCGCCCTCATACCGCTGGTAGTCAAGCAAGAATCCTAGGGGCTCTATCAACGTGCAATAGTGATCAGTAATGTCACCTAAAGGAGTATACGATGATAAAGATAAACAAGATAGCATACTATCATCTTGAGTAAGACTGTCTTACCGGTATAGGTCCTCCCTCAATCATTGCAATCACGTGCCTGTGATCCAATATTTGACTCTGAGGGCACTATCTCCAACACTGACGTCACCAACATACCGCATTTCCGCGGCGGGACCAAGCAATTGCAGCGGTTCCACGGTCTCCCTGTTGAATTGGCCCTCCAACCTTCTTCTGTTGTTCTGTTGTGGAATTCCTCTGTTGTTCAGATCTTCAGTTTTCTGTTTCGATTTCTGGATTTTTCCAGATCTGAATTTGTTCTGCTGTCCTGCAAAATTCACACGAAAAATACCCTTCACAAAATAAAAGATGATAAATTTTTATATATTTTTTTTATTTTTCAGTTTTTATGATTTTTTTAATTTTTATTAACCCGAAATTGCAAAAAGAAAATACTACGCCATCCCCGGTAACGACGCCATTTGATTTGTATGTCAAAGAATATTTTATAACCGCAATCAAGAACGGCGTCGTTTGGTAGCTAGCCGGTGAGTACGTGTCGGTCCACAGGGATTTTGTGAATTTCCTAATTGTTCTTAAGAGTTAATTCCGATTGGTGTCGGATTGATTAAATCTAAAAACTAAAGTTTATCCTGATCTAAATCTTTCTAGGGTTAGGTTTAGGTTAAGTTTGGAAATGCAAAGATTTCCTCACCGCTTTCTATACCCAAATTAAGATCTCTTTAGGAGTTATGGTAATTATTAATAAAGGGGATCAGTACCATGGGGAAGAAATGGTGTTTCTTCCTCTAGGTTCTTGTACTTCCTTTCTTAATCCTTACCCTAACCTCCATGGAAAACACGCTCAACTGGGCCTTTATACTACGGTATCACTGCTACCTCGTGGGATAGGGTGCCGTAGGGAGCGGTGTGTGCATGTATGCATGCAGTCCTATAAAAACGTGTGATGGGCAAGAAAGGGGTGAGAGATCTTCATATCTCAAGCATTCCCCAAAGCTAACCCTAACAAGCGAGGAGACTACTCGCTCATTAGGGAACTGAAAAACATTTCTAAACTATCTTTCTAGGGCAGAGAATAAAAGATCTAAGTAGGGCAGATAAGAAATTACTTAGGGCAGATAATAAAATTAACTTGGGCAAGAATTGAAAACTCACTCTAAATTGATGCACTCTTCATTCATTGCAGAAATTTACAGATCTGAATTTTAGATATAAAATGAGGTACAAGAAGAGGCATGACCTAATACAAGTATTTGGGTCTCTATTTATAGGACATAGAAAACCCTAGGTTTACAATCACCACATGTATGCTTTTACAAAAATACCCATAGGAAGACTAGTCAACACGCCGCCAAACGTTTTGGAAATTTTTCGCCACTACGGGCTATACTCGGCCGCGGAACTGTGGCCATAGGCCAGGTTTGGCCGTGGTTCCGCGGCCAAACAGCGAGCTTGTATGCTGAAACTTCCTGTGCTGGTTCTGGATGTCTTTGCCTTCCTATATCTTTGGTTGGTTCTTCAGAATGTTTTCCATTTCTCTTCTAGATCTCCACAGTGAGTAATGTAGTGGACTTTAACCATTTGCTTCATGTCGAAGTCTTAAACCTTGCGCTGCCTTGTCTTTTGTGAACTGACCTTCGTTTATTCTCTGACTGTAGGCTTGATAAAGATTATTCCATTTGTTAGTCGTAGTCTCACTTTTGTATCGACTTTTGTCTTTTTCACTGTTTTTGTTCCGAAAACCTGTAACCTATAACTATGTAGCAGACACGGGTCAAAAGCACCTGTTTATTTGTAAAAATACATAAGAATGGGGAATATAATAATGCAAATTTACGGTATGAACAGAGACCAAAGTGGAGAAAGAAGTCTGGCATGGTGCCGATTTTGCTCTTAACAGGCTTCAACCAATCCTTCTGCTCAGATACTACGCAGAGAGATTGAAAAGGCTATTCAGATGCCAAGTCATGCCCTTCAAACAAACCGCTCGACAAGTCCAGTTCTACAACAAGATTTGGAACGTTCCCGGGACTCAGCAAAAGATGCCCAACGGGAGGATGGATATGATTTGGCTTGGATATGTTTGGTCCAAGAAACGGGAGCGGTTCCATGGTTGCCGTGTCGTAAATAGCTCCGGTGGAGAAGGGAATGCTTTTTCAGATAGCGCTGATATTGAACCAGAACGAAATCCCGCCATAAGAATGCCAAGTTCGTCATTTGAAGAACAAATTGATAAGCTAATAAGAGAAGCCGGTCAAAAGATTCGGGATGACCACAACCGCGAAATGGCCATTTACGAAAAGGCCAGGACACAGCGTCTCTCTCAGCAGTCCGTGGAAAGAGAAGATTATGATGCCCTTCACCCTCAGCCAATTGTACGTTCTCGCGACAGGAAAAAAGCCCGACGCAAGGGCAAAAACAAGGTGAAGAATGAGAATGAAGTTCAAAGACTGCGGGGTGGATCCAAGAAGCCACGCAATCGAGAAAAATTCAACTGGAATCTTTCTTTTAAGAAGAAGATAGGTCAGGAATACTCTTTCCCCCAAGACAGGACAAGGAAGATATTCTACCTTGTCATTAAGCATCAAATGATGACGCTCCCAGAGTCTCGATATCCCGAACAGATAAATGAGGTCCATCATCTAGATTATTGCTCCTACCACCGAGCAATAGGACATCCTCTTGAAGACTGCTTCACCTTCAAAAACTGGGTCGAAGACCAGTATCAACAAGACAGGTTCGCTCTATCTGACAACTGGAGGGTGACCCCACCGTGAAAGCATGAGCTAAAAGGAACCTATATTACGAAGGTAGGCCCAGATCAACATCAAGCTTGAAAACGAACTCGTACTGGCCATGTGATAACATTCTTATAAGAGGGGGAACACGAGAATATGGATGACCTCTCCAAGTGCTTTGCAAATGAGGATGAAGATGATGTGATCTTAGAGTTTCCGCCGGTGCCAAAAGAGCTGGAAGATGGGATACATACCACGGCGGACAATCTAAGGAAAATTGACTTGGGAATGGTAAACGATCCGAGGCCAACATTCGTCAGTGAGCTGCTGTCTAAAAAGCAGGTGGTCACACTAAAGGACGTGCTAATGCAGTATAAAGACTGCTTCGTATGGAACTATTTCGAGATGCGGGGTCTAGATCAAGAAATAGCAGTGCATAAACTGGCTATATCACAAGACGATAATCTAGTCAAACAGGTGCCAAGAAGAATGTGGCTCGAACTCGAGATGTGTATCAATGCCAAAGTCAAGAAACTAATTGACTCTGGCTTAATCCAAGAAATTCAATATCCTGACTGGATCGCCAACATTGTTCCAGTGATGAAGAAAAATGGGACGGTGCGCATCTGTGTGGACTTTCGAGACCTCAACAAAGCTTACCCGATGGATGACTTTCTTATACCGGTTACCGAGCTGATGATCGATAACACGTATACCCATGAGGTCTTCTCCTTCATGGATGGATCTTTGGGGTATAATCAAATAAAAATGCATCCTGAAGACCAAAAGCACGCCGCCTTCCGAACCCCGCTATGCATATTCTGCTATAAGGTGATGCCCTTCGGTTTGAAGAACGCAGGCGCTACCTATCAGAAGGCCATGACGAAGATCGTCGATGACCTCATACATGAGATTGTTGAATGCTATATCGACAACCTTGTGGTGAAAAGCAAATCGTACGAGGAGCACTGGGAATATCTGAAAATAGTGTTCCATTGTCTTCAGAAATACAATCTAAAGATGAATCCTCTGAAATGCGCGTTTGGAGTCTCCTCAGGAAAATTCCTGGGATTCATCATACGACACCGAGGCATTGAAATAGACCTGTCAAAAATCAAGGCGATTATGGAAATGCCCACGCCAAGAACTTTCAAACAACTGCGGTCACTCCAAGGAAAGCTCCCATATATCCGACGATTCATAGTCAACCTTTCTGGCAAATGTCGCGCCTATAGCCATCTAATCAAGAAGGGGACCCCATTCCTTTGGGATCGTAAATGCCAGATTACACTAGACGAAATCAAGCAGTACCTGCAGAATCCGCCGGTACTGACAGTCCGGTCAAAGGAAAGCCTCTCATCTTGTACAAAACAGCCCTTGAGGGTTCTTGTAACATTTCAGAAAAATAAAATATTATTTTTGAAGAATTATATAATTAAATAATAAATATTATGAATATTTTAATCATGTGGTATAATTAAATACTGATAAATTGGGAAATATTTGGAAAATTATAGGAATTTCTGAAATGAGGGTGTTTTATATAATTTAAACAAATTATAAATTCTTTATGATTAATTATATTCCATTTTAATGCTAATCGCGATTAAATATCACTAATCGTGCATTAAGCTTGTTTTGTGAATGTGACATGCTCCAAGTCATTTTTCACATTTGCTACGTTTTTCTACCATGGCTTTTCTTTTGCCTCATGCATGATTTGTTTTTAAAAATGAGAAGAGAAAAGAATAGAAAAGAAAAAGAAAAGAAAAGGTTGGAATAATGGGTATGGGCAAGAGAGAAGAGAGTGAGAGGTGAAGTTGACCATGGGCTTTTCTTCCATCATTTTATTTCCTTCATCTTTTCCCCACTTCCTCTCACCATGGCTACCTCCATCTCCTCCCTCCCCTATCACCTCACAACACACCCTAAAACAACTCAAACCTTCATCCCCCTTTCATTAAAAGCATGCACAAGCTCACAACAAGCACTTTGGACCAAGAAAGCAAGGATTTTGGGCACTTGGGGAAACTCAAGAAAATTCTTGAGTTGCCAAATGAGCTACTTTCTTCATCATTAGGGTAGAATTTCATCCACTTTAGCATAAATGCATGTTTAGAAATGTTTTAGTTTGGTTTAGTGAACTTTGAAAATTCCAAGTTGAGGATTAGGGTTTGACTTGAATCCAAAGGTGTAATTGAGATTAGTAGAGACCTTATAACCCCTCTAGTGTTAGTTTTGTGGACTGAAACCATAGAATCAAACCCAAGATATGAACTTAGAAATCCCCGATATCATATTTTGTGGAAATCGTGAAGAGAAATTGATATCTTCTATAACCCGGGTGACCTGAAAATTATTTAGCAAACATAGTGAGACAAGCAGGCCACCTAGAAGCTAACTCCAAGACTCGAGACCCCAATTCCATGTCCTGGCCGCAGATTTAATCATTCTGGCCGAAAATTGTGGCCAGGGTAGGGTGGTTTGGGTCCGTGTTTGGTCCATAACTCCATTGTCTGTAAACTAGACCCTTCCCATATGCAGAATTGGTTAATTTCACCTAGGGTAAAATCTGAGACCATTTTCTTGAGTTTCTGCATTGTATTACGACTTCGTTTTAACTTTGGTCTTGGTATTTCGGTTTTTAACTCGATGGTTTGATGTTTGTACATCGACATCGAGGATTTGTTTGGCTTTTCTTGCATGTGTAGTCCGTAGGTTCTAAACTATAGGCTTTTAGCGTGTCGTTTTGGTTTTGAATTGGATTTTAACGCGACAGGATATCTTATGACATGTAGGTACCCCCATGTGGATTTCGAGACGACGAGGAGAGCATGGCGTCATCGACTCCAGCAAGCGAGGATCAAAATGAGTAGATATATATCTACGGGGGAAGTCGGGTGGATGGCGTATAGCACCCCCACAGTTTTGTAGTATAGAACGCGAATGCGTTATGTTATATATATATACTTATGTGTCATGAGATGTGTATACTTAGAAAGACATGCGTAGGTGACTTTGGGATAGTTTTAGCATACTTGTAGGAAAACACATTTAGTTAGTTTCTTAGTCGCGAACCCTAGAGTAGTGATTTGCATACACGCACACATACACACATAAATTTTATTTTCTTGTGCGTATATGGGGATATGTGTAACAACCCCAAATTCCTTGTACAACTTTCTGTGCAAATTTTTCAAAATTTAAAGAAAGGGGTACTTTTGCCTGAGCACAAGTTAAATATTTGTTTTGCTAATTAATAGCAAGAAAAAGCTTGTGGCTCATTGGTAATACCTTGCACTGCTGAACCAAGCCACCAGAGTTCAAATCCCATACCCCACATTATTTTTAATATTGTTTTATTTTGAACCTTTAGAACACCAAGAGTTTACACGTGCATATCTCACAAAAACCCCTCTACACCCAAAAATGTAACATTGCCAGTGGATAGATGAACCGTCGGGGGGGGGGATTCTGGCCGCCTGACTCGGCCGGAAATCGGCCGACTCGGCCTCGACTCGGCCGACTCAGGCCTCCGACCGAGTCACGGCCGAGCCACGGTCGAGACGGCCGATTCCGGCGACGACCCCAACACAAAAAATGTGTCTTTTGGTCTCCCCTGTACACCTGCAAAATTTTGTCATCAGACCATTTCCAGAGCTCTTTTAAAACCCTAATTACTCCACTTTTAATACATTTTAATATAATTTATTATATTTTTTCATTTTAACTTTTCATCTACCCTAACCCTAGCCTAACCCTATAAATACAACCCCTAAACACTACCTCCTCACCCCAAAATTCTAAGCCACCTCTCAAGAAATTTCTAGAAACCCTAGTGTGCATTTGAAGTAAGCAAAGGGGCAAAATTCCGGCGAACTTCCGACGGCGATACGAGGAGTTTCCGGCGACGAAACGACGCACCGGCGATTCCCCTCTCTACCTATATCCTCCCACTTCCTTGATAACCCGTAAGTCCCACTTTCCCCTTCTATACTCTTTCTAAAAATACGGAATTTCAAAACCCGATGGAATCGGAGCAAATCCGATTTCCGATTCGGTTCTTCCTAAAATCTCACTTTTTCTTTAATAAAATCTTGTTAAACCATTACATGTTGACTATTTAACACTAACTAATCATATTGAACAAGTTCTATATCAAAAGTAATTGCTATTTCCATTTTACCGTACTTTTTCATTTAAATACCATATAGTTTCATTTCGACATTTAAACCATCATAACCATGCTATACCTTTAAGTAGATCACGAGGTAATGATCTACCTCATCACACACTCATATACAACATAGCACAATACTTTCGGGAACATAGAATACATGAAAACGACATCTTTACAAATAAATACCATTACTAATAAAACCATTTTCTAAACGATTTAGTATTTATACAAATCTTAGCAAAGTGCCGCTACAACCCATTTGGGGAACTTGTTCGGGATGGTACGGATTATCGCACATATTCAGGCTTAGTAGTGCGAGATGCAGACCTCCGCAAGGAGCATTCGGTCTCGAAAGATTTAAAATATGTCATCTTAAGAAAATGAGATTTTTAGAATTATAATATATATATTAAAATTATATATATATATGTAAAATTAAAAGATCTATTTTGTAAGAATATAAATATTACAACTCTTTTCAAAAATCACAAGAATCAGTTTACATTAAAATACCATGAAATCCATACAAGTTTAATATTACTCTTTAATACCATATATTATGAAAATTATGTAATTCTCAATAGAAATGGTATATGTATAAAATCCACATTTATTACAACTCTAAAGACGATAACTAAATACTTGGGGAGTATTTTGAAAACTATAGAAAAGTATATTTACATAAAACCTCCTCAAGTTCTATAAATTACCGTAAGGACCCTAATAAACATAAGTTTAAGCGAGAACAATCTCTTGCGCCTCAGGGAGCCGGAGAAATGGGTGCTTGCCCATCTAAGGTAGATAATTAACAAACGGTGTTATCAACACGGTAATCGTCTTTGAAAAAGACATAAATCCTGCCGCCCATGTGCAGCGGTTACAGATAACATCAAAACAATCAGGACTTCAATTTACTTTTCTAATTGTCTGACTCATATGAGTCTCTTTAATAATCTGACTTGAATATGATTCAAGTACAATCTACAATCTATAATCTACAATATTACAATTCAACATGAATCCATGAATCCATTATTCCATATATTCAATCTATCAATGTATACAATTTGACTGAACCGAACTATAGATATACATTCCATTTACATGATTCTCCAGTTACATCCATTTACCTGATTCTACAGTTACATACGTTTACTGGTATCATGGTTTCGGTAAGTCATCCAATTATACAATGTACATTACAATACAATTCAAGTTATAATACAATTACAATACAAACAATACAATCAAGATAACATGGGGTTTAAGGGGTAGACTGGTACGGAAGGTGTTAAAAGTGGCACGAGACTGGAAGATTTAAGACGTAATTACAGCCATGCCGTTGTTCCGTGGTATTATCGACGGAGACTTGTACTCTATATTCCGTTTGCCATGATCTCTAGCATATAGAGACCCCTCTCGTATACACAGGCATTCTTCTGTACCAAGCTATAAACAACAGCGTTAACACAACATTATAACAATATACTACAACTTTAAAAGCTACCTTCTTATTCTGTCTATTCTATTTCTCCCTTATCTTTGGGACTTACCGAGCGACTTGTTCGCTGACGACATTCTCTTTCTTTCTTCATTGAATGTCGTCAGGTGATCTGGACATTCCTGAGATCGAGACCACTGCTGAAGACTTGGACCACTTCGTTGAAGTCCCAGAGCTTTAGTTCACTGTACACTTTCATTTTCAATAATTTTACTTTTCTGTTATGCCAGTGTTTAGGCATTGCTTTATTTTAGTTGTATTTACATTTTCATGCATTATACAGAAAGAATGTGAATAAATAAAGTTGTTGTTTTATTATAACTTGTCTCTTGTGCATTTACTTTTATATTGCTTAGTTACGCTTAGCGTATTTACTTCACAGTAAATACATAGCGGCCTCGTCGCGTCCTCTGCCAGTATACTGGGAAGCGGGGCATGACAATATGTATACACACACACATAGGTATGGGACTATGTATATACACACACACACACACACACACACACATATACATATACATGGACGATGAGGATAGTATATGATACTTGGAGATGAGTCGATGAGATTGGGCATGATGCTACGAGATCGGTGATATGATTTGCTTCGTACTATGATATACGATATGATATTATAGCGGGTCTTTAGGCGATGTGTTTTCATACACACGCATATATATATGTAGATGGTATCAGAATGTACTAGACTTCAGATCAGTACCCCAGTTCATGATATGATGATAAGGATACTAGATGAATAATGAGATAAATGTGATATTTGGCCAGTACCCAGATTTGGGATGCCATACGATGGATTTACCGTACGAGCTATATATTGATGACAGATCCGCATTCTTGACTGAAGGATGTCAATATATATTGTATCGTACGTGATATTATTAAGGCGGGATCACCGACTATATATATATATATATCGATTCAGACTTAGGTGGTTTTCCTTACCCTTTTCGACTAGTCTATTAGTTAGTCCTGTAGTTTACTTAGTAGATGTTAGACTGAGCACGAGTTATACTTATTTCCAAAACTAACGAATCGTGAGTATTTTATAGACAGGCCAAGGGATACTACAGATATTTCAAAGGATGTATTTTTTCATAAAAACACCGTAGCCCTATTTTCTAAACACCACGATTCGTGCGATTTCAGATACCAAAAGCTGTATGACTCATATATAGGAATGTTTATTTCTTTATTGCTGCATTTACTATTCATTTGCCATTTATTCTACTGTTCGCATTGCATTGCATGCTTATATGTATTTTCGTTAGTAATGATGAGACATGTTGTTAGGACACCAGCACCATTACCGATGATGCGTATGCTCCACGTACACTTGCTTGCCGGCTCACACACATCTTCATTGGTAATTATTATATCACGTACACTTTAGAGAACATTATTTCATTGACATAGCTTGCTAGCTGATAGTTCCAATAGGTTATTGCTTTCATATGCTAGTTTAATTATTGCATTCTTTGCTTGATATCAGATGCATTTATATAATCATTGTCATGTAATATTATAAGGCCTATCCGGATTGCCGGAGCCCAGTATTCAGTATTATTTACTCTTGAGATTGTTATTTCGGATTTCCATGAGATTTTTGGATTTGGAGAAACCGCAAAGATTTATAAGCTGATTATCATTTTAAAAAGATAGAAAATTGCTGTTTTCTCCTGATATGATTTGAGATACGTCAACCATGAGTTTTCTCGGCTCTTGAGCGATATCATACACCCGATTCGAGGAGGAGAAGGAACCGTCTGTGGGTGTATGGTGGACCCGGTGCGGTACCCCGGGGTGAGAAGGTCGCAGATGATGGCGTTGAGCCTGAGATAGGGGAGTGTTAGGTTTACCTAGCACCCTATGAAAGGTTTGGAAGCATCACATGTCACAAAGATTAGTTTTTTATGGTGCTAAGTAAGCATACAAAGGATCTATCCTAGAAAATTAGGGTTTCTAAACATTACAAGTAACAAAGACTAGGGTTTTGAGAGTACAATCTTTGTAGCTCTCTACACTAGACTCCTTGGCCACTTGAGGGTTGGAAGAGGGTTCGCTTGAGGTCTCATAGTGTCCACGACGATCCACCCGAAGCTCCTTGTCCAAGCTAACAACTTCACTAGATCAAGTGGAGGAAATCAAGCTAACACTCTAAACAAGTGGGCTAGACTTGTGTAAAATAATGTTGTGGTGGCTTTTCTCACTTCAAAAACCTATCTTGATGAGTGTTTTGCTCACTATAGAAAACTAGAGAGTAAAGGTAGAAGGAGGAAGAAGATGATGGCTTTTCTTTTAACAAGAGTAAAAGATTAACCCTTTAAAAGAAAATGAAAATATATGTATATATATTTATCACTTCTCATCAAAAACTATGGTTAAATGTTTAAGATATTATTTAATTTGAGTTAAAGCACAAAGAGAAGGTTAATATATGGTTAGAAGTAGGTGAGCATGGTTAGGTTAAGGAAGAGTGTAGAATATAATCATTTATTAACCTTTTCCTCTTTTGTTTTGTTTTAACAAAAAATAAATAATAATCCATACATATAAACCATGGTGTGAGTCTTATATTGCCACCATTTTCAATGTATAAGCAACCATGAAGAATGATGTATGTATGTATGTGTGTATGCACATCCATATGTGCATCAATCTATAAAGAAAGCATACATGCATGCATACATCCATCAAATACAAGAAAGGATTTCTTAGTGAGAAACTAATGGTTAAATGATAAATCAACACTTGATTTATCAATCTGACCATATCACATACGACCCCACCAAAAGCAAGCCGCCCGATCAATATACGGTATCCTATACGCGCATTTTAACCGGGTCCATGCGCATATCGTATACGCGCACCACAACGTTTCGCCTGGACTAGCTAACTCCTTTGTGGGACTCTAAGACTCGTCAATACGCCGGCAGTGGGTGATGATCATATCAAGCACCCCCAAGCCGCAAGCGGTCAGCTAAACATAACGGCCACCCGGGTATTGAGCGATCAGAAGAAAACAAGCGAACCTGCTACAACTCCCGTCGAGCCAACCGGCAACACTACCGTACAGTCCGGTCTCATCGTCAGATATGCTGCATATCGAGCCTAGGGATGGTCACGTCGACCCCAATAACTTAATAAGTCGTTCTGGTGAATGGTCTATAACAGATCGAGAAACTACTGATAACACTTATCAGTAAATCTCAGCAGCCCTGGCCAGGGACTTACTGATATAACCAGTCGGGCACAGCACAGCATCAACTCCCAATACCGGGAGAGAAGAAACCCCTCCTATCGCTCATCGTCTTCGTGTATCTCGGGACTGTGCCCAACGACCACCTGTTTGCACGACTCAGTAGAGCCATGGTAGGGTGGCAATCAAAGTACAGTGGGAGAACACACAAGACTCTATGACGATCTCAGGTCTACAGACTAACCTGTACTAGTGTCACCTGAGAACTGCTATCCGACGATATATATAATTCCATATAGGAGTTCTCGGTGAGTCCGTCCAGTGTACCCAGTCACCACTGAGCACCCGTATACGATCTCGATGTCAAATATCGATGAATGTGGGAACATCCATCGCCCATCATATGGGTCAAGTATCATATACGCTAGTCTACTCTGGTATATCAATGCCCCGTCTTGATATACCTATGACTAGGGACATTCCAGGATATGCTTATAAACTACAGATGTCCCACCAGTATGATCTCCATCATAATCACAGTAGTCTAGCCGATATCCTCAGGGCTTTATCAGCATGTATGAATGAATAAAAGCATGATCAAATCAACATGTCAGATAAAGAAGAACCAGATAGCATACTATCATGTCGAGCAAGAATGTACACTGAATATATATATATATATACATGTACAGATACATCCACTATCAAATAATGGCCTCTAGGGCATACATATATCCAACAATCTCTCACTTGCACTAAGGCCAGTTATTGACGTATCTCATACCCAACATCTCAAAAAGTCGCTCATGCTGCGGCTGAGGGAGGGCCTTGATGAACGGATCCGCGGCGTTATTCTTTGTATCTACTCTCCTAATCTCGATCTCGCGGCGATCTACAATCTCCCGGATCAAATGAAAACGCCTCAGGATGTGTCTGGACCGCTGATGGGATCTGGGCTCCTTGGCTAACGCCATAGCCCCATTATTATCACAATACAATGGTATTGGATGAATAATGGTTGGAACTACTCCTAGCTCCGAGACGAACATCTTCATCCAGACGGCTTCCTTGGCGGCATCATTCGCAGCAATGTACTCGGCTTCCATCGTAGAGTCTGCAACGGTATCCTGTTTGGAACCCTTCCAACTTACCGCCCCTCCATTGAGGGTAAATACAAACCCAGAGATAGATTTGTTGTCGTCCTTATTGCTCTGGAAGCTCGAATCGGTAAAGGCCTCCATTTGGAGATCTCCATTACCATACACCAAGAACAATTCTTTAGTCCTTCGTAAGTACTTAAGAATGTTCTTCACAGCCGTCCAGTGGTTCTCCCCTGGGTTGGATTGATACCTGCTTACAACACTAAGTGCATAAGCTACATCTGGGCGTGTACATAACATCGCATACATTATAGATCCTACTGCCGAAGCATAGGGTATAATGCTCATGCGAGCTCTCTCTTCATCGGTCTTTGGGCAAGAGTCCTTGGAGAGAGTGAGCCCATGGCAAGCGGGTAAGGCATCCCGCTTAGAGTCTTCCATACTAAACCTTTTTAGGATGGTGTTAATCTACCTGGTTTGGGACAATCCCAATAACCTTTTGGATCTATCCCTATAGATCCTTATGCCCAGAATGTATGTGGCATCACCCAGGTCCTTCATGGAGAACCTTAGTGATAAGAAAGATTTGACCGACTGTAGCATAGGAATATCATTTCCTATCAGAAGAATGTCATCTACGTACAATACGAGGAATGTGACATCTCTCCCTACAGTCTTCTTATAAACACAAGGTTCATCTGGATTTTTGATGAAATCAAACTCTTTGATAACATCATCGAAACAGATGTTCCAACTCCGTGATGCCTGCTTTAACCCATATATGGATTTAAGCAATTTACATGCTTTCCCGCTGCTCCCACTGTCAATGAAGCCCTCTGGCTTATCCATATAAACGCATTCTTCTAAATTTCCATTTAGAAATGCAGTTTTAACGTCCATCTGCCAGATTTCATAGTCGTAGTGAGCAGCAATAGCGAGTAGGTGTTAGTTGTATGTATGCCCTAGATGCCAGTATTGTACAGATGATGTATATTATATTGGATGCTTGGACATATATGGAGATGACTTTCTTGCTCAATATGATAGTATGCTATCTGGTTGCTCTTTATCTTAACATGTATACTAGTCTCTTTATACTGTTTTATAGTTACATGTTGGTAAAGCCCTTAGGATGTGTACTTGACTACCTGGACTGTGATGAGGATCATACTAGTGGGGACATGGTAGTCCATAAGTACATCTTTCAAGGTCCCTAGTCGTGGGTGTATCGAGATGGGGCATCGATATACCAGTGTAGACTAGCGTATACGCTTCTCGACCCATGAGATGGGCGATGGATGATCCCATATCCATTGGTGTTTGACATCAGAGATGGTATACGAGTGCTCAGTGGAGACTGGGTACACTGGACGGACTCGCCGAGAACTCCCGGTTGGTATTATACCTCACGTCAGATGGCAGTTCTCTGGTGACACTGGTGCAGGTTAGTCTGTAGACCCGAGATCGTCATAGAGTCTTGTGTGATTCCTACTGTGCTTTGATTTCCACCTTACCACGTCCATGAGGGCATGCAAAACGGTGGTTTTTGGGTACAGTCCTGAGTCACATGGAGGCAATGAGCGATAGGAGGGATTTCGTCTCTCCCGGTATTGGGGGTTGATGTTGCACTGTGCTCGATTGGCCGTAACAGGGAAGTCCCTGGCCAAGGCTGATTAGAGATTTACTGGTAAGTGTTACCAGTAGTTTCTCAACCCGTTATGAGCCTCACATCGACACGACTTATCGGTTATTGGGGTCTGACGTTTACCACCCCTGGACTTGATATGCGACATATCAGACGAAGAGACCGGACTGCATGGTAGTGTTGCCGGTTGGCTTGACGGGAGTTGTAGCAGGTTCTCTTGTTCTCTTCTGATCGTTTAATACCCAGGTGGCCGTTACGTTTAGTTGACCGCTTGCGGCTTGGGGGTTCTTGATATGATCATCACCCACTGCCAGCGTATTGACGAGTCTTGGTGTCCCACAAAGGAGTTACCTAGTCTGGGCGAAACGTTGTGCTGCGCGTATGCGATATGCGCTTCGACCCGATTAAAATGCGCCTATAGGATACCGTATATTGATCGGGCGGCTTGCTTTTGGTGGGGTCATATGTGATATGACCGGATTGATAAATCAAGTGTTGATTTATCATTTAACAATTAGTTTTCTCACTTGAAATCTTTTATTGTACATGATGGATGTATGCATGCATGTATGCTTTCTTTCTATTAGTTTCATGGACATATGGATGTGCATACATACATACATACATCCTTCATGGTTGATTACACATTGAAAATGGTGGCAATATAAGACTCACACCATGGTTTAAATATATGGATTATTATTTAATTTTTTGTTAAAACAAAAGAAATAAAGAAAAGGATAATTCATGGTTAGTTTCTACACTCTTCCTTAACCTAACCATGCTCACCTACTTCTAACCATGGGTTAACCTTCTCTTTGTGCTTTAACTCAAATTAAATAATATCTTAAACTTTTAACCATGGTTTGAGATGATAAGAGAAAAATATATATATATATATATACAAATATTTTTCTTTTTACACACAAGAGTTTATCTTTTTCACTCTTGTTAAAAAAAAGTCATCATCTTCTTCCTCCTTCACCATTTGCTCTCTAGACTTTTGTAGTGAGCAATATACTCATCAAGTTAGGTTTTTGAAGTGAGAAAAGATACCACAACATCATTCTACACAAGTTTAGCCCACTTGTTTAGAGTGTTATCTTCATTTCTTCTCTTGAAAAGTGATGTTGCAAGCTTGGACTAGGAGCTTCGGGTGGATCGTCGTGAACACTAGGAGACTTCAAGCGAACCCTCCTCCAACCCTCATGTGGCCAAGGAGTTTAGCGTAGGGAGATACAAAGGTTGTACTCTCAAAACCCTAGCCTTTGTTACTTGTAATGTTTTAGAAACCCTAATTTTTCTAGGAACGATTCCATGTTTGTTAACTTAGCACCCTAAAAATTCCATCTTTGGTACATGTGACGCTTCCAAACCCTTCATGAGGTGCTGGGTTAACCCAACATTGGTATCAGAGCCAACCTAGAATATTAGGCGACACTTTAGCGAAGTCAAAACTCTGATCGAACCAAAATACGACCTTTTTGGACGCTCTCTGGACATTTTTTAAAATCTCGTTATTTTCAGAATTAAAAATATGCAAAAAAATTCAGCAGGTAAATGTAAGAATTACTGTGAAAAACGATGCCATGAACAGTTCATTCCACCGCGGAACCGCGGAAATAGCCTGCTTAGGCCGCGGTTCCGCGGCCGTTCTGTTGCTTCATCGTGTCGTTTTTGTACAGTAACTAATCTATCTGCGTGTATATTGTTTTGGAGTATTTTTAATCTGAATTTAGTACTGTAAATTCTGGAGATGGTTTTGGACTCGACGATTCAATCGGAGTTTTCATTTCGTTGCTTTTCCAGGTAAATTAGAAAGTATTGAAGTGTTCGAACGAGTATCATTTGCTCACTATTCACGGGGTTTAAATATTTTGGAGATACGTGCAAGTTTTGTGGTGGACCCTCTAGAAGACAAAAAACCTTAACTCGATTATGTGACCGTCTTGAACTGCCCTTTGAACCTTAGGGTTTGGGGTAGTACGGCATGCCACATGTGAGGCATTGGCTTGACCCTTCTACGGCTGGACCGCTACTACTGTGTCACACTCCGGGTTTTTGAACTCCGCTCAAGTGTTGAGCTTTAGGGGATCTTGGGTGTTTGATTATTCGTTCGAAAACTTTAATACTGTCTGTTTATTTGGAATGTGATGCAATGTGTGGAATTCATATTACTAGACATGAAATACGAAGTATGTGATATTTAGCATTTACGATGTCTAAAGAGAATGTGGATTCCAGATATTGCAGTTTTACACTTTCTTTTCTGTGACCGTAAGTGTAGTATGTAGTGGTATTACCGATTGTTGTTGCTATACGTCGACGACAATCGGTGTATGCATACTTACTTACGTTGATATTATGAGATAATATGTGTTGCTGAGATATGATGTGCAGGATTGTCGCGATTGAATAGCTGGGGGGTTTTATGTGAGATGAGAGTTTTTATATTTTCATTCATGTATATTCAAATGTAATGTAATATTCTTTTATTTGGGGCACTTCCGGGTTGAGGTTGATGCCACCAGTGTTGTATATTATTTACTTTTCCGCATTAGGTTGGACCCAAGGAGGGGAGCACAGGTGACCGGGTTCTGGGGTTCAGTGGAAGGCCATCTCGAGGAGTCGAGACCGGGTCTCCTAAACTCCGGAATTAGTAGGGTCGCTTGCCGCTCTCGTAGGGGTCCAGGGTGTAGGCTTAGCTATTCATCGCGACTGTGGAATCCATATTTTCTATTGTTGGCTAAATACTAAATACGGACATCCTAGTATATTCCACATTATATCTATGTTTCTGCTGCGATATCTGTGATGTGATCATTTGATATGTTGTGATGGATACAGTATATAGTATATATGATATATTATATAGACGTTGCTTATGTTTTGCACCCGCACTAGCCCTGCCCTGCTTTGTTATTAGTTACCTAACCTAATGGTGCACGAGGGGATATCGAGGCGAATGCGGATGGCATAAGTGTACGTCGTATTTATCTGTGATGGTTAGGTGACTTAAATGATGGGACTTCATTAATGTGATTAATGAAAGAAAAGGAACCTAAAAGATGTTGTAGAATCAAATTTTAAAATAAAAGGGTAGCTACAGTCTTGCTTTGCATAGCGGTATATACGATATACCCTGCACCTTATTCGATGGGGAAAGAGCCGAGATCCCTTCACCGGGAGTGACCTCTTTAGCAAAACTGGCAGATGCTACAACACTCGGTTTGACTTTTGATTGCTTTTGGAGTTTTGCTTTGCACAGTGATATATATGATATATCCCGCACCTTATTCGATGAGGAAAGAGCCGAGATCCCTTCACCGGGAGTGACCACTTTAGCAAAACTAATAAAAGCCTCAAAATCACTCCATTTCAAAATTCACTAGATTCTACAACGATATCAAGTTCATTACGTAATAGGTTTTCAGAAAAACATGTCGTAGCCCTCCGTCATTTCAGATAAGTTGTATATAGTATTCGTGCTACATTTGTTGGCTTTCGTCAAGGTGTAGTGTGCGGTTGCTATATGCTGCTTATCTGCTGTATATGATGCGACTGGATTAGGGTAGTCGTACAGCTTTGTTGGCTTTCGTCAAGGGTCGTGTGGGTGGGTTTAATTCAGTCAAGAAATGTACGGGTTGAACTTGACTAGCGCGCTATGGTTTGTTGGCTTTCGTCAAGGTCATAGCACGTTAGGGGCAAAATATTATCGGGAATTTCAAGTGTTGAAATTTGCAATGAGATTGTATACCTTCTATGAGATAGTTGGATCCCGATACCCACTGCGAGTAATTGTTACTCCTGGGAGAGTTTTACACAGGACAATTAGCCGATCAAGTAGGTGTCTAGAAAGGTGTCAACGGGGTTACGCCTCTGGGAAAATGAGGTTTACTTTAATTAGGTCCGTGCGAAAGCACGGGGAACCTCCCTCAAAGTACCGACACTGGCCTGGCTGAAAGATCGGCGAAGTTGTAAGGTGTAATTAATCCCGGCTAGTCTTTCCTTTTAGGGTTTGAAGGAAGATTTGATAAAAACAGTGGGAGCCATCCTGATTAGATAAGATAATAACCAATCTGATCTTGCAAGAGCATACGCTAAAGTGTTTTCTTCTCTCTCTCTCCAGGTAGCGACTATGTCATGCCTTAATCAAGATAATAATATGGATGTATTGACCGATCCCGCAAGTTTTACTGTGCTGGGGGACGTTAGTTCCGTTCTTTCTTATAAGAGTTATAGGACTGAACAGGACATAGGGGAATACCAGGATTCCCATGCCACCGGAATGAAGAAAGTACATGTTGATGCATTTTCTTCGGGTGCGTTCGTTATAGAGAACTGTTTCTCCATTTGCCCTACGTCCTGGGTATTAGATACCGGGTCAGGATCCCATATATGTAATCAGTTACATGGGATTAGGAAAGGTAGAGAACTTGGAGAAGGTGATAAAGACATAAGAGTTAGAAATGGTGCAATTGTTGCAGCTAAGACCGTCGGGGAATATCACCTTGTATTACCAACTGGTAATACCTTGATTCTGAACGAATGCTATTACATGCCGAACCTGATATGCAACATTATATCGGTTTCTTCGTTGAGTAAAGAGGGATATATTTTTGTATTACAGGATAATGATATGAACATTTTCCGTAAGCAAAAGTTGGTTGGATCAGGCACGTTATGCAATGGCATTTATGTTCTAAATCAATCAACAGTTCTGAGCATAACAAACACACACAAGAGGAAGAGTTCAGAACTGAACGAATCGTTCTTGTGGCGTTGTAGACTGGGTCACATCAATGCGACACGGCTAGCTAAGTTGCATAAAGATGGATATTTGAAACTGTTCGAATCTTCATCTTATGACACTTGCCAGTCATGTCTCAAAGGCAAGCTGACCAAAACTCCGTTTACGGGACACGGAGAAAGAGAAAGAGTTACCGAACTCTTGGGACTGATACATAGTGATGTATGCGGTCCCATGTCTACACATTCCAGGGATGGTTCTTCGTACTTCATTACATTCACTGACGATCTCTCAAGATACGGACATGTGTTCTTGATAAAACACAAGTCTGAAGCTTTTGAGAAATTTAGAGAATATAAACAAGAAGTCGAGAACCAAACCGGAAAAAGTACTAAAATCCTTCGATCTGATCGAGGAGGTGAATACTTGAGCAGTGAATTCCTGGACTTCCTAAAAGAGAATGGGATTCTCTCTCAGCTGACTCCTCCATATACAACACAGCATAACGGTGTATCAGAACGGAGGAACCGCACCTTATTAGATATGGTGCGCTCTATGATGAGCACAGCTGAGTTACCTATTTCCTTCTGGGGGTATGCGCTTGAAACAGCCATACATCTATTGAATATGGTCCCCACCAAATCTGTGCCTACCACTCCATATGAGATATGGAAAGGGAAGAGACCATGTCTTAACTATGTTAAGATATGGCGTTGTCCAGCCTATGTCAAACAACAAAATCCGGACAAACTCGAGGCACGGTCTGTTCTATGCAAATTTATAGAATATCCCAAGAATTCACAAGGGTATATCTTCTACCACCCTGAGGAACAAAGAGTGTTTGTTTCTCGGCATGTCACCTTTTTAGAAAAGGAATTTCTTGCAAAAGAGGTTAGTGGTCATGAGGTAGAACTGGAAGAGGTTCCAGCTATAAAAGCTGCAACAAAAGATCTGGTGGAACCAGAGGATTCCGTAGTTCCCAATGAACCCCAGCCACTCCACCGATCTAGTAGGGTTCCTCGCCCACCTGAGAGATACTACGGTTTTCTCATGGATGGTGGGAGCGAGGATTGCATCATGGAGGATGATGACCCAACTACCTTCGAGCAGGTCATCACGAGTGGGGACTCAGTGAAATGGCTGGATGCTATGCGGTCCGAGATGGAATCCATGTACACCAACAAAGTATGGACTTTGGAAGATGCTCCTGAAGGGGTAAAACCCATTGGGAGCAAGTGGATCTTTAAGAAAATACTTGGTGTAGATGGGAAAGTGGAGACTTTCAAAGCTAGACTTGTTGCAAAGGGTTTTCGTCAAAGACCAGGTGTGGACTATGACGAAACCTTTTCTCCAGTAGCTATGCTTAAATCCATCCGGATCATGCTTGCCATCGCCGCATATCATGATTACGAAATCTGGCAAATGGATGTTAAGACCGCCTTTCTAAACGGTGATTTAGAAGAGTGCGTGTACATGACTCAGCCAGAGGGCTTCGTAGACGTGGGAGCAGCGGGAAGGTGTGCAAGCTGCTTAAATCCATTTATGGATTAAAGCAAGTATCGCGGAGTTAGAACATCTGCTTTGACGTCGTTATCAAAGAGTTTGATTTCGTCAAAAACGTAGATGAAACTTGTATCTATAAGAAGGTGGCAGAGAGTAAGGTTGTCTTCCTCGTATTGTACGTGGACGACATACTCTTGATAGGAAATGACATTCCTATGCTGCAATCGGTCAAGCTCTTCTTATCACAAAGATTCTCGATGAAAGATCTTGGTGATGCCTCCAGCATATTGGGAATTAGGATCTATAGAGATAGATCCAAACGGATATTGGGATTGTCCTAATCCAAGTACATTGACACTATACTAAATAGGTTTAGTATGGAAGGATCCAAGCGTGGGAACTTACCTACGATATCTGGAGTCACTCTCTCCAAAGACTGATTTGGAGAGAGCTCGCATGCAAGGGATACCCAATGCTTCAGCTGTAGGCTCTATCATGTATGCGATGCTATGTACCAGACCCGATGTAGCATACTCACTAAGTGTAGTGAGTAGGTATCAAGCTGATCCTGGAGAGAGTCACTGGACAGCTGTGAAGAGCATTCTCAAGTACTTACGAAGGACTAAAGAGATGCTCTTGGTGTATGGTAACGGAGAACTCCAAGTGGAGTCCTTTACCGATTCGAGCTTCCAGAGTGATAAGGACGACTCTAAGTCGCAGTCGGGATTTGTCTTTACCCTTTACGGAGGGGCGGTTAGCTGGAAGAGTTCCAAGCAGGAAACCGTGGCAGACTCGACGATGGAGGCTGAATACATCGCTGCCAAAGAGGCTGTCTGGATCAAGAAGTTCATTACTGAACTTGGAGTGGTTCCATCCATTGAGAATCCAATACCTTTGTATTGCGATAACAATGGAGTGGTGGCTTTGGCCAAGGAACCCAGTTCCCATCAGCGATCCAGGCATATTCTGAGGCGGTATCACCTGATCCGGGAGAAAGTTGATCGCCGGGAGATCGAGGTCAGGAGGGTTGACACGAAGAATAACACAGCGGATCCACTCATGAAGTCCATTCCCCAGACACAGTTTGAGAGACTCTTCGGGATGCTCGGTATGCGATACTACAGCAGCTGGCCCTAGTGCATGTGGGAGATTGTTAATTGTATGTATGCCCTAGAGGCCAGTATTGTACAGATGATGTATATTATATTGGATGCTTGGACATATATGGAGATGACTTTCTTGCTCGATATGATAGTATGATATCTGGTTGCTCTTTATCTTAACATGTATACTAGTCTCTTTATACTGTCTTATAGTTACATGTTGGTAAAGCCCTTAGGATGTGTACTTGACTACCTGGACTGTGATGAGGATCATACTAGTGGGGACATGGTAGTCCATAAGTACATCCTTCAAGGTCCCTAGTCATGGGTGTATCGAGATGGGGCATTGATATACCAGTGTAGACTAGCGTATACGCTTCTCGACCCATAAGACGGGCGATGGATGATCCCATATCCATTAGTGTTTGACATCAGAGATGGTATACGGGTGCTCAGTAGAGACTGGGTACACTGGACGGACTCGCCGAGAACTCCCAGTTGGTATTATACCTCACGTCAGATGGCAGTTCTCTGGTGACACTGGTGCAGGTTAGTCTGTAGAGCCGAGATCATCATAGAGTCTTGTGTGATTCCTACTGTGCTTTGATTTCCACCTTACCACGTCCATGAGGGCGTGCAAAACGGTGGTTTTTGGGTACAGTCCCGAGTCACATGGAGGCAATGAGCGATAGGAGGGGTTTCGACTCTCCCGGTATTGGGGGTTAATGTTGCACTGTGCTCGATTGGCCGTAACAGGGAAGTCCCTGGCCAGGGCTGATTAGAGATTTACTGGTAAGTGTTACCAGTAGTTTCTCGACCCGTTATGAGCCTCACATCGACACGACTTATCGGTTATTGGGGTCTGACGTTTACCACTCCTAGACTTGATATGCGACATATCAGACGAAGAGACCGGACTGCTTGGTAGTGTTGCCGGTTGGCTCGACGGGAGTTGTAGCAGGTTCGCTTGTTCTCTTCTGATAGTTCAATACCCGGGTAGCCGTTACGTTTAGCTGACCGCTTGCGGCTTGGGGGTGCTTGATAAGATCATCACCCACTGCCGGCGTAATGACGAGTCTTGGAGTCCCACAAAGGAGTTACCTAGTCCAAGCGAAACGTTGTGCTGCGCGTATGCTGTTGGAGATAGTGCCCTCAGAGTCAATTATTAGGTCACAGGTACGTGATTGTAATGATTGAGGGAGGACCTATCCCGGTAGGACAATCTTACTCGAGATGATAGTATGCTATCTGGTTTACCTTTATCATCGTGTACTGTTTTAAGTGACATGACACGTCGCTATTACACGTTGATAGAGCCCCTAGGATTCTTGCTTGACCACCAGCAGTATGAGGGCGATCATATAAGTGGGAGCTGGGGGTCTACAAGCATATCCTTAAAAGGTCCCTAGTCGTGGGAGTTTCGAGACCGGGCATCGATACTCCATTAGTAGACTAGTGTATACAGTCGAGACCCCGACGAGGGGCGGTGGCCGGTCTCACAAGCCACTGGTGTCAGTTGGATCACCTAAGATGTATACAGGTGCTCATTGGGTTATGAGTACACCGGACAGGACTCGCCGGGAACATGCTAGTTGGTCATATACCAGACGTCAGATGGCAGTTCCCTGGTGACATGTGTGCAGGTTAGTTCATCGACCTGGGGATCGTCATTTGTCTCGTGTGAGTTCCCACTGTACTTTGATTACTACCCTACCACGGCTCAAAGGAGTCGTGCAAACAGGTTTTAGTTGGGTACAGTCCCGAGCCACATGGAGGCAGTGAGCGTATCTTCAGGGGTTCGTCTCTCCCGGTATTGGGGGTGAGGTCGTGCTGTGTCTAGGAGAGCCATTACACAAAGTCCTTGGCCAAGGCAAAGAGATTTACTGGTAGGCATTCCAGTAGTATCTCAGGGTGTTCTGGGCTACACTCCGACACGACTTGTACCGCTTTTGGGGGTCTGACTTTTACCAACCCCCTAGGCCCGCCATGCGATACTCATAGACGAACGGACCGGACTGCACGGATATTGTCACTGACAGGCTCAGTAGGGTGTCAGGATGAGTTCACTCATCGACGTCCCTTTTAGTCAATAGCTGGTGGCCCGTTACGTATTGGCTTATACCTCTGACGGGCTAGTGGTTAAATCCACAGCCATTGTATTGACGAGTCTTTAGAGTCCACCACACTTTCAGTTACTCAGCTTTCGGGCGAAACGCTGTAGAGGCCGTATGGAGATATGGCAAGGTCCGATCAGATACGTGCGGTATTGCACGGATCAGGATCGGACAGTTTTGTACTAGTGGCCGTATAGTTATATGGCAGGGTTTGATCTGATACGTGCGGTATTGCACGGATCAGGATCGAACGGTTTTAACTAGCCGGCTTTGGCTTAAGCTGGTCTTAGTTTAGTACAGTGTAGATTTTGTCTCATTGCATTTGTATCCGGACGGAATACAGATGCGGGTGTGTATGCACAGTATCGGGGTTTTCCTGTAATTTATTACGGGACCAGTTTTCTGGAGTTGCCAGTTTGCATTCCGTTCCGGCCGGTTTTCCTTTGTTCTTTCCCGGCCGGACTTTTTCGATGGAGGGGGTTATTTGCAGTTTTGCAAATAACAATTTGTGGGGGGGTTTCTTGCAATTGTATTGATTATGATGGCTTTCATATCATGCACCATTGACTTGCTTTTTATTGTGATTGAAAGGGTATGGGTTGAATAGTAACAAGCATGGTTGTATGTTTCTTTGTCCCTTGGATATGGTCACCTTTCTTATGCTCCTACACTCACCTCCCTTTGCATTATATGGTTTTTCCTCCACCATTCTTCTCACTTGATGATAAGTCTTTCATGGTTGTGAGAAGAAGAAGAGAGAGCTTCATTCATGAGAGTTTTCTTTCTTGATCTAGTTTTCATGCTAGAAAAATGCAAGCACCATTTTTCTAATCCTTGTTTCCTCCATCATCCTCATTAGCAACAACATAACCCCAAAGAGACAAGCATCTTCTACACTACATTCTACAGCATATCTTGAGCATGTCGAGTTGCCGGCTTCATGCTCGAGTTGCCTCGGTATTGAGGCGGGAGCCCGTAAAAGACGAAGGCGATGTGGTGCCCTTTCCGGCGAGGAGGCGACGAGGAGGAGAAGGACGGAGATCCCGCGAGGAGATCGGAGTGGAGATGAAGACCGGAGGACTTGGATCGTCGGTATACATCTCTAACCCATTCTTGTAGATAGCTTAGACTAGTTAATGGTAACGATCCCGGGTAGTAGTGCGCGGTGGTGCCGGTTTGCAAAGTCCGCAAAATTTGAGTTTTTCACCGCTTCCGCATTCCGGCGTCGGATTGACGGCCGGGGCGCCGCCGTGCACTTACAGTGGTATCAGAGCCTCCCCATTAACTTAGTCTAGCTTTGTGTAATGTGTTTGCATTTCCGATCGATCAAAAAGTCCAAAAACCCGTATTTTTCCCACATCAGTTTCTGTCGAATTTTTTTTGAGTCCAAAAATTTTTCAGGTTGTCTCAGAGTGATGTGCAGGGAATTCTAAGGTCACTGTAAAAATTTTGTTCAACGAACTCCTCATACCGCCGCGGAAGGGCGGCTAAACCCCTGGTTTGGCTGCGCTTCCGCCGCATATTTAACTGTTCCCCCCCCCAAATTTTTTCAGTGTGTTCCTGAATGATAAATGTGGTTTTTGGAATATTAAAATTGGGCCCATGTTTTCTGTGGTTGCTACAGTTTTGTTTGGGGGCCCACTTGTTAATTGTTTGATCAATCGGAAAATTTTAAACACATTTTTCACAGTATTTACATTATATCTGCGACCGTGAATGTCACTCGATCGGTAAATCCGGTCTAACTGCTATAGCCCGGTTAGACGGATTTGCGAACGTGACTTTCACGTTGATGTTCTGTGTTTTGCTGTGATGTTGCGGATCGGTCGTGGGGATAGCCTGGATGCAATGCTAGTACAGTATTGTTGTATTATGTACTTTTGATATTGCGGGGCGAGTGTCCGACATGTGGACTGCCGTCACTGCCTGTTTGTATTATTCTTTTGGGGCACGACCTGGTTGCGGTCGATGTACCCGGTGTATGTATATTTTACTTTCTGTACTAGGGTTACCCCGCGGAGGGGTGCACGGATAGCCGGGTTCTAGAAGGCAACAAGCCCGCATCTCATGGCATTGGGACGGAGGGGGCTTCACTCCAGGATTGGCTGGCTATTCGCCGCACTCGTAGGGGGTATAGGATTTCATTGCACAGGCTATCCACACGACCAGGGGAACGTCGGGTTTCAGTAGTGGCTCTGTGAAACCCGGGGATCCCAGATATCTGTATTGTTCTGTGATGCTGTACATTTCTGTGATGTTGCATTTTATTCACGCCTTGAGCGAAATACTATATATTGGTATATATATTAGTAGATGTTGTATATGTTTTTCATCCGCGCTAGTCCAGTCCCCGCTCTGCCGTTAGTTAGCTAACCTAACGGGTGATGACGGGACCCAGTGGCGAATGCGGATGGCATATACGTACGTCAGTATATTTTCGTTCTTTGTGGTGTGATCAATTGATGGGACTGCATTGATTCGGATCAATGCAAGTTAAAAACAAACCTAATCTGATGTTGTTGGAACACTTTTTCAAAAGCTGTTATTGCAAGGACGTTTACTTTTGTTTTGCATCGTGGTATTCATTAGAATATCCTGCTCCTCAGTCGACGAGGCAAGGGCCGAGATCCCTTCACCGGGAGTGACCCCTTGGACAGAAGTTTGCGTCAGGGCATTAACTTCACTATAGCCGATTACTTTTGCTTTGCATCGCGGTATTCATTTGAAATATCCTGCACCCCATTCTACGGGGAAAGAGCCGAGATCCCTTCACCGGGAGTGACCTCTTTAGCAGCGGTTTTCGTCACTATATTTCTAAAAAGCTATCCGTTCCTTCGACGATATCAAGTTCTTTACGTTAAAGGTTTTCGCCAGAAACCATTCGTAGCCCTCCGTCGTTTCATATGGGTGGTCAATAGTATTCAAGCTGTGTATGTTGGCCAAAGTCAAGGCACAGTGATTGGTAGCTATTGGGGTATCCATATGCAGCATAGATAGATGCGTTGGTTTGGGACAGTCGTGCAGCCATTTTGGCCAAAGTCAAGGGTATGTACGGGTGGATTCAAATTAACCTGGAGAATGACGGGTAGAACTTGACATGTGACTTATGATATGTTGGCCAAAGTCAAGGTCATAAGAGCATGGGGCAGAAATCACATCGGGAGTTTCAAAAGTACTGAAACTTGCCAGATATGCGCATACCTTCTGGAGTGTGATACCGTGAGCGGATTCCGTCACGTTGTCATGCGATGAGAGTTGGATCCCGATTCCCACTGATGAGTTGGTTTACTCCTCGGGTGACCCCGACTAATTCTTCTTTCAGGTTTGGAGGAGAATTTGAGGTACAGTGGGAGGTTTCCAGATTAGATAAATTGGTAACCATTCTGATCTAGGATAGAGTGCACGCTGAGTGTTTCTTCTCTCTCTCTCTCTGGCAGCGACCATTGACCCGACCCTAAGACTTTGACTCAGTGACCAAGTTGACCGAACCTTCTTAACACTGGCTTTTGGATTGTCAGAGTTGCAGACCTCATTGCCACTCCTACTTTTACCCTTTTCTCCAGGACACCCCGTATTACTACGAACGTCCACTTCCATTGGACAAAACCATCGTATGGTTAGATACGAACTCGAAGGAATTCGAGGATGGTTTCCGGTTCTGGAGAAAATGAATAGGATTATTCAGTTGTCTTTTCTTTTCACCTTCTCTCAGGTTGCGAGTACTCCTTGGTTTAGGAGTAGTACACCTATTACGCAAATTGGATAGTCTTCTTCCAAACCATAGGCTGGTGCCGACCGGTAGGGAATGAAGAAAACCAGTTAGCCTAAACGGTGTACAGAAGGTATTAAGTTCAGACAAAACAAGGGATTAGTAAGAGGGCAAAGTAAATTGCGACTGCTATTCACGACCGAACCAAGTATTTCTTCGCCAATCCTAAATCACCTTTGTATTTCTCCAGGACACTCCGTATCACTACGAAGATCCCATTTTATTGGATAATCCATCGTATGGTTATATACGAACTCGAAAGGAACTTGTTCCAGTTCGGGGATGGATCCTGGTTCAGGAGAAATAGGAATAAAGTACATTCAGGTGTCTTTTATCTTCACCTTCTCTCGCATTGCGAGTACTCCTAGGACTAGGACAGTACACCCATTATGCTTATTGGATAGTCTTCTTCCAAACCATAGGCTGGTGCCGAACGGTAGGGAAGGAAGAAAACCATTTGGCCCAAAGGGGTGTACAGAAGGTAATGACTAAAGACATATGAAGGGATTTGGAGAGGTGGCAAAGAATTATACGGTTATAGTTGTGAATCTGGATAATGGTAGAGGCATTACTAGGAATACCAGGATACCCTATCGAAACATTTCAATGTTTCAGGTTCAACTGTGTACTGTTAAAAGAAAACTGATTTCCCGATTGGACACTTGCTCCAGGGTATGTATTTACCAAGTTTGATTCTCACATCTGTATAGTTTTACAGATGATGAGTGGGAGTAAGTTATTGGGAATTGGGTGATCATCCTCATTATGTCGGGATTCGTTGTAATCGGTGATATTTGAGGAGATCATCTGGGCTGTTTGCCGGTCGGCAAATATTTGGTTTTGAATATCCGCTGTTATGCACCAATTTCAAATTGATATATCTGTACGTCTATTTCCATAGAGTGAGATATACCTTTTGATATTATGTCGATGACATTTACCTATATCAGTGGATGGTTAGGTAAGGAGCATTAAACAGCGGTGTAATTCTTCTTAACCATAAGTACAGTTTTCAACCTACGACACACAGTGAAAGAGTTGTTAGACTCAGCGGACTTATACAGAGTATTGTATGTTGTCCAGTGTCCATTAGGACAGAGGGGTTGGTCCTCATACTATATTCTGTTTACTTTTAACTTCTCTAGTTCTTAGACATGTGTTTCGTAGAAACACAGGGTCTAAGTTTTGAGGAGTTATAGGTATTTGAATAGAGTAGAGAACCAGGTGTAGCAAGTATCGGGATTCTTCAAGGTGATCGAAGATGTAGATACTTGTGTATGGTATTCAGTTGATAGTAATGATAAAGAGAAATTACTTCTCTTTCAGATTACTCATAATTGGAAGCATTCCTAAGTTGAGTAACGCTGATCGGCCTCCTTCCATTTAGTTGACATGCGCTGGGGACAGCTGCATGATTTGAATCTGGTTCAATTAAATCAGTGCCTCTGTTTTTATATTGGATATAGAACAGTTCATATCTTAACGATGTTAAGGTACGGGGAGTTGTCCGGTTTATGATTAAAACCAGACACTGGATAACTCAAGGCACGTTTCTGTAATGGTTGTTTGTGGGTTGACCCAGGTTATGACGCGGGTTGACTTTCTACCATCTGGATGAACAATAGCAATATTGTTCTAGACTCGCCACAGTTTTATTAAAAATGGATTTTTTCAGAAAACAGTAGTGGGAGTATGGTAGAACTGGAAGTAATTCCAGAACCACAAACGATTACTGAAGATTTGATAAGGAACCTAAAGATTCAATCTGGATTGACATTCCATTGGCCACTCCGCAGATAAGGTGGGTAACTTCAGGCACCCGAGAGGTACTCAGGTAGCCTCAAGGACGGTGACAGGGAAGTTCTTGTTTACCCACACTTGCCATTGTTGTTGTTCCAGGCTGCGAGACCCGGCAGGAGGATGAGTATAGCGTCGTTCTGAACTAGTTTTAGAAGTGCACGTCTATATGACTCTGGCAGAGGGTTGTCGTAGTCAGTGGGAGCAGCGGAAGCATTGGTGGACATCAGGCTTATATCTATTTATAGACTAAAGCAGATGTAGCGGAGATAGATCATCTATTTCTGATGTGACAGTCATAGGTTTGACGTCATCAGAATAGGGGATGGATCTGTTGAGAAGGTAGTAGGGTGTGATATCCTGGTATTTGGATGATATACACAGAGTAGGAAAAGAAACTCCTACACTACGATCGGTTATACTTTGGTCGTCACACAGTGGTTTCTCCACATAGGACTTGGATTTTACATCAGACATACTGGTTACTAGATCTATGGTTTTAGATCTAGATTTGGGTGGTTTCCCAATCAGGGTACTTGACAGCATTCTAAGAGTATTTGGGATGGACGACTCTATGCACGGTAGTGTACCTGTAGAAGATGGAGTCACCCTCTCTAAACGTGTCTTACAGACTAAAGGGGAGAGGGACGTGCATGATTGGCAGATCACTTGCTTAGGCAATTGAGTCAATCATGAGATGTCAAGTACCACACCAGATGTTGTTCTTGCACTAGATGCAATAAGTTGACATTAATCCAATCCTGGAGAAACAGTCGGAAGCAGTTTTAGAACATAAGTGGATGTTCTAGGGATATGATAACGACAGCCTCATTCAGGAGACGGTTATCATTCCAGGCTTCCAAGGTGACATGGACGACAAGGAGGTTGTCAGAGTTATAATTTTCCCTCTGACGAGGGGCAGTATTTTGGACAGGTGATCCAAGGCAATACTGAGGGAGGCATGGCGCGCAGGATACTGATTAAGTTCAGTTGACGATACAGTCTAAGAAGTTTGGATTTGGAGTTCATTTATGAGCTATGTCCCATCAGACATCCAGACATATTCTAAGACAGGTATTGCTCATTTCGGGAGATGGGTTTCTCCGCGAACATGAGATATAGAGAGACATGGAAAGAAACAACAAAGCGGATCCACTCACTGAGGCTATTCCTCGAACGCAATAGTTTCGCAAACGAGCTTTGTGAGACTGACTAGTAGAGGAGTTGGGTGTTCGGTATCACACGGGCTGTGAGTATGCGACATCGCAATAATTAGCCTTGAGTGCAAGTGGGAGATTGTTGGAGATAGTGCCCTCAGAGTCAATTATTAGGTCACAGGTACGTGATTGTAATGATTGAGGGAGGACCTATCCCGGTAGGACAATCTTACTCGAGATGATAGTATGCTATCTGGTTTACCTTTATCATCGTGTACTGTTTTAAGTGACATGACACGTCGCTATTACACGTTGATAGAGCCCCTAGGATTCTTGCTTGACCACCAGCAGTATGAGGGCGATCATATAAGTGGGAGCTGGGGGTCTACAAGCATATCCTTAAAAGGTCCCTAGTCGTGGGAGTTTCGAGACCGGGCATCGATACTCCATTAGTAGACTAGTGTATACAGTCGAGACCCCGACGAGGGGCGGTGGCCGGTCTCACAAGCCACTGGTGTCAGTTGGATCACCTAAGATGTATACAGGTGCTCATTGGGTTATGAGTACACCGGACAGGACTCGCCGGGAACATGCTAGTTGGTCATATACCAGACGTCAGATGGCAGTTCCCTGGTGACATGTGTGCAGGTTAGTTCATCGACCTGGGGATCGTCATTTGTCTCGTGTGAGTTCCCACTGTACTTTGATTACTACCCTACCACGGCTCAAAGGAGTCGTGCAAACAGGTTTTAGTTGGGTACAGTCCCGAGCCACATGGAGGCAGTGAGCGTATCTTCAGGGGTTCGTCTCTCCCGGTATTGGGGGTGAGGTCGTGCTGTGTCTAGGAGAGCCATTACACAAAGTCCTTGGCCAAGGCAAGGAGATTTACTGGTAGGCATTCCAGTAGTATCTCAGGGTGTTCTGGGCTACACTCCGACACGACTTGTACCGCTTTTGGGGGTCTGACTTTTACCAACCCCCTAGGCCCGCCATGCGATACTCATAGACGAACGGACCGGACTGCACGGATATTGTCACTGACAGGCTCAGTAGGGTGTCAGGATGAGTTCGCTCATCGACGTCCCTTTTAGTCAATAGCTGGTGGCCCGTTACGTATTGGCTTATACCTCTGACGGGCTAGTGGTTAAATCCACAGCCATTGTATTGACGAGTCTTTAGAGTCCACCACACTTTCAGTTACTCAGCTTTCGGGCGAAACGCTGTAGAGGCCGTATGGAGATATGGCAAGGTCCGATCAGATACGTGCGGTATTGCACGGATCAGGATCGGACAGTTTTGTACTAGTGGCCGTATAGTTATATGGCAGGGTTTGATCTGATACGTGCGGTATTGCACGGATCAGGATCGAACGGTTTTAACTAGCCGGCTTTGGCTTAAGCTGGTCTTAGTTTAGTACAGTGTAGATTTTGTCTCATTGCATTTGTATCCGGACGGAATACAGATGCGGGTGTGTATGCACAGTATCGGGGTTTTCCTGTAATTTATTACGGGACCAGTTTTCTGGAGTTGCCAGTTTGCATTCCGTTCCGGCCGGTTTTCCTTTGTTCTTTCCCGGCCGGACTTTTTCGATGGAGGGGGTTATTTGCAGTTTTGCAAATAACAATTTGTGGGGGGGTTTCTTGCAATTGTATTGATTATGATGGCTTTCATATCATGCACCATTGACTTGCTTTTTATTGTGATTGAAAGGGTATGGGTTGAATAGTAACAAGCATGGTTGTATGTTTCTTTGTCCCTTGGATATGGTCACCTTTCTTATGCTCCTACACTCACCTCCCTTTGCATTATATGGTTTTTCCTCCACCATTCTTCTCACTTGATGATAAGTCTTTCATGGTTGTGAGAAGAAGAAGAGAGAGCTTCATTCATGAGAGTTTTCTTTCTTGATCTAGTTTTCATGCTAGAAAAATGCAAGCACCATTTTTCTAATCCTTGTTTCCTCCATCATCCTCATTAGCAACAACATAACCCCAAAGAGACAAGCATCTTCTACACTACATTCTACAGCATATCTTGAGCATGTCGAGTTGCCGGCTTCATGCTCGAGTTGCCTCGGTATTGAGGCGGGAGCCCGTAAAAGACGAAGGCGATGTGGTGCCCTTTCCGGCGAGGAGGCGACGAGGAGGAGAAGGACGGAGATCCCGCGAGGAGATCGGAGTGGAGATGAAGACCGGAGGACTTGGATCGTCGGTATACATCTCTAACCCATTCTTGTAGATAGCTTAGACTAGTTAATAGTAACGATCCCGGGTAGTAGTGCGCGGTGGTGCCGGTTTGCAAAGTCCGCAAAATTTGAGTTTTTCACCGCTTCCGCATTCCGGCGTCGGATTGACGGCCGGGGCGCCGCCGTGCACTTACATATGCGATATGCGCATGGACCCGATTAAAATGCGCGTATAGGATACCGTATACTGATCGGGCGGCTTGCTTTTGGTGGGGTCATATGTGATATGGCCGGATTGATAAATCAAGTGTTGATTTATCATTTAACCATTAGTTTTCTCACTTGAAATCTTTTATTGTACATGATGGATGTATGCATGCATGTATGCTTTCATTCTATTAGTTTCATGCACATATGAATGTGCATACATACATACATACATACATACATCCTTCATGGTTGATTACATATTGAAAATGGTGGCAATATAAGACTCACACCATGGTATAAATATATGGATTATTATTTAATTTTTTGTTAAAACAAAAGAAATAAAGAAAAGGATAATTCATGGTTAGTTTCTACACTCTTCCTTAACCTAACCATGCTCATCTACTTCTAACCATGGGTTAACCTTCTCTTTGTGCTTTAACTCAAATTAAATAATATCTTATACTTTTAACCATGGTTTGCGATGATAAGAGAAAAATATATATATATATATATACATATATTTTTCTTTTTACACACAAGAGTTTATCTTTTTCACTCTTGTTAAAAGAAAGCCATCATCTTCTTCCTCCTTCACCATTTGCTCTCTAGGCTTTTGTAGTGAGCAATATACTCATCAAGTTAGGTTTTTGAAGTGAGAAAAGCCACCACAACATAATTATACACAAGTTTAACCCACTTGTTTAGTGTGCTATCTTCATTTTTTCTCTTGAAAAGTGAATTTGCAAGCTTGGACTAGGAGTTTCGGGTGGATCGTCGTGGACACTAGGAGACTTCAAGCGAACCCTCCTCCAACCCTCAAGTGACCAAGGAGTCTAGCGTAGGGAGCTACAAAGGTTGTACTCTCAAAACTCTAGCCTTTGTTACTTGTAATGTTTTAGAAACCCTAATTTTTCTAGGAACGATTCCATGTTTGTTAACTTAGCACCCTAAAATTCCATCTTTGGTACATGTGATGCTTCCAAACCCTTCATGAGGTGCTGGGTTAACCCAACAGTAGGATCCGAATTGATTTAAGCATGGCTACGGGAGAAAAAGTCTCGTCTGTTAGTTGTATGTATGCCGTAGAGGCCAGTATTGTACAGATGATGTATATTATATTGGATGCTTGGACATATATAGAGATGGCTTTCTTGCTCGATATGATAGTATGCTATCTGGTTGCTCTTTATCTTAACATGTACACTTGTCTCTTTAAACTGTCTTATAGTTACATGTTGGTAAAGCCCTTAGGATGTGTACTTGACTACCTGGACTATGATGCAGATCATACTAGTGGGGACATGGTAGTCCATAGGTACATCCTTCAAGGTCCCTAGTCGTGGGTGTATCGAGACGGGGCATCGATATACCAGTGTAGACTAGCGTATACGCTTCTCGACCCATGAGATGGGCGATGGATGATCCTATATCCATTGGTGTTTGACATCAGAGATGGTATACGGGTGCTCAGTGGAGACTGGGTACACTGGACGGACTCGTCGAGAACTCCCAGATGGTATTATACCTCACGTCAGATGGCAGTTCTCAGGTGACACTTATGCAGGTTAGTCTGTAGACCCGAGATCGTCATAGAGTCTTGTGTGATTCCCACTGTGCTTTGATCTCCACCTTACCACGTCCATGAGGGTGTGCAAAACGGTGGTCTTTGGGTACAGTCCCGAGTCACATGGAGGCAATGAGCGATAGGAGGGGTTTCGTCTCTCCCGGTATTGGGGGTTGATGTTGCGCTGTGCTCGATTGGCCGTAACAGGGAAGTCCCTGGCCAGAGCTGATCAGAGATTTGCTGGTAAGTGTTACCAGAAGTTTCTCCACCCGTTATGAGCCTCACATCGGCACGACTTATCGGTTATTGGGGTCTGACATTTACCACCCCTAGACTTGATATGCGACATATCAGACGAACAGACCGGACTGTACGGTAAGTGTTACTGGTTGGATTCACAGGAGTGTGAGCGGGCTAGCTCGTCGATCTTCTGATTGCTCAATACCGGGATGGCCGTTACGTTTAGCAGACCGCTTGCGGCTTGTGGGTGCTTGATATGATCATCATCTGCTGCCGGCGTATTGACGAGTCTTTAGAGTCCTACACAGAGGTTTCCTGGCTCAAGCGAAACGAAATAGGAGCGCATATGAGATATGTGCAGGACCGAGAATAATGCGTGTATGTGATACCATATTCAATTCTCACGATGAATGTATCGATTGGTTATATGCGATATAACCTAGATATCGAATCAAGGATTGATTCGATAAGCCGATACATAGGATACTAGTCGGTTATATGCGATATGACCTGATCGTTAAATCAAGTGTTGATTTAATGATTTAATGTATAATTATATATTTGATATATTACTTTGCATTAACTAGTATTGGTTCACTTTAAATGGATTTTCTCACTTGATGTGCAAGTTGTATATATGATATACTTTTGTGCACATGTTTGTATCATGTTTGATGATACTTGCTCATTTGGTTAAGTGTAAAGAATTAAACCTTGGTTAAGTAAATGGTTAGGGTTTTTATTTATTCATTCATTTATCTTTTTAATTAAAAAGAAATTGCAAAAGAAAACAAAATGGTTGCTATTATTCTTGAAGCTTGTTGAAGCT
Source organism: Agapanthus africanus (assembly GCA_030015575.1). Lineage (NCBI taxonomy): Eukaryota > Viridiplantae > Streptophyta > Magnoliopsida > Asparagales > Amaryllidaceae > Agapanthus > Agapanthus africanus. The sequence continues at coordinate 435,289,658 of CM057340.1, read as the reverse complement.
TCATGAAGCTTTGACCAAAGTGACCATTTTGTCTTCATGCTTAACCCTAACCATTCATCTAACCTTAGTCAATTCTCTACATCTAACCATGGTTCATATTATGATAAGTATTCATTTCTTTTGCATTTTAAAAACAATACTCATCATATTCTATCTTGAGCTTCTTCTTCTTCTTCAAGAAAAAGCTTGCCATCATCAATGGCTTCTTGAGTAAAAGTGTGAGAAATCCAATTTTAAAGTGAACCCACCTCCTATTTCTTCACCCTCTACCTCTTGCCAAGTAGTATAGGGTGTTTTCTTCACAAGTTTCACAACTTGGTGAAGTTGGAGCTTGATCTTGTGTAACCTCGACGTAGATCATCTTCGGCATCGTAGCCGACGACTGTTCCGCTCATTTCTCCGATGAAGCCGATGCGAGAGTCCGGGATTCGAGATGGACAGCGAGGGGACAACTACGTGGAGCTAAGGAAGTGGATAACCGGATCTACAAAGGTTGTAGCTTCCTACTTTTAGTTAAGATGTTAACTAGCTTTTCTTTCGCCTAAAATTCTAGTTAACGTTCCGTAATAGGGTTTCTCGGCACTTGTAAAATTTGAAATTGGCATGGTTGATGCCTTGTGAGACCTCATTAGAGTGCCTAGGAACCTTACAGTGGTATCAGAGCTACTAGGCATTAGATGTCGACCTATGGGGGGTTCTCACTGTGTGACAGTGTGGCGAAGCATAGGCTCTTACCCCCAGGGTGTCCCGAGATCGGAAGGTGTTCCGGCGGGTTGTAGTCCTTGCGAGGGTGCATGCGTAAAAAGTAGCTGCTGAGGGACCCGTTGGTGCCACGGCGACCCCATTGGATGGGGTTGCTGCCTGACCTACAGTGGTATCAGAGCCTAGCTAGAGCCTTAGGCGAAGTCTAGACGACGTTTGAAATCCGAACGAACATCGAAACCCATTTCCAAAATGCTCTCTGGAAATTTTCTGAAAATTTGGCTTTTTTTCAATTAAAAATATGCAGAAAAATAAGCAGGGTCTTATTTGAATTACTGTGAAAAACGAGGGTCTAAATCGATAAATCCACCGCGGAACCGCGGCACAAGCTTGGCATGTGCGGCGGTTCCGCGGCCGTACTGTCCCCTTGTCCAATGATTTCTGCACAGTAATTCATATAATTGAATGCTATATTTTCTGGGTATTTTTATTGTGACTCTACAGATGAGTATTCTGGGGTTGTATTGGGAATCAAAGATTCGATCGGATTATCAAATCTTGTCTATGTGTTTTTCCGGATAATTTAAGAATATGTTAAAAAGTTCGACCGGATATAAATACCCAACTTTTCCCCTGCCGGAAAATTTCCAAGTGTTGGATTTTTCTGTGGTTTAAGGACGTTCTGAGTAGTGCAGGTAACGCGATGGTCCCTCTAGAAGACAACAAACCTTAACTCGATTATGTGACCGTCTTGAACTGCCCTTTGAACCTTAGGGTTTGGGGCAGTACGACGTGCCACATGTGAGGTGTTGGCTTGACCCTTCTACGACTGGACCGTTGGTACTGAGGTATGAAGTGAATGTCTTTGACCTATTTCATGTGTTGAACGGTTTCGGGAAAACTTGGGTGTTCGAATGTTCGATCGGAAAGTTTAATATTTTCTATTTATCCGGAATGGGATACAATAATTGGAATTCAAACACAGTTATGAGATAACTGAATGAATGTTATTAATCTAGCGGTTTAGTCTCACTTCATATTGAAAAGAGTTTTCGATAATGGGACTAAAATGCGGGGTTTATAAGTGTTAGGCATGCGATGTCTAAAGAGGTTGCGGATTCCAACTGTTGTAGTTTTACACTTTCTTTTCTGTGACCGTAAGTGTAATATGTGATATCGCCGGTTTCGTTGCTATATGTCAACGACAATTGGGATGCGCATATTTACTTACGTTGATGACATGTGATGTTATGTGTTGCTGGATATGTTATATTGGATTGTCGTGTTTGAATAGCCGGGGTTTTTTATGTGAGATGAGTGTTTTTCATTTTCATTCATGTAAAAACTTGTTGTAAGTCGATGTACAACCCCCCACGACTTGCGGGGAGGCGGAAATATGAAAAACGATCTTGTTCTTATGCTAAACATCGACTAACCGCATGAATCGAAGCTAAACGATAACTAACATCAAACATAGAAATTAACAACTACTATGTAAAGGGATTATACCTAAAGAACCGTGTCCTTCGTCTTTACGAACTCCACCTCCTCCTCGGCCTTCTCGAAGTAGTAGACGATCCACCCGAGAGCTTTACTCCAAGCTTAGCCTCTAAACTTGAGGCAACTAAACTTCTTTAAGTGCTAATCAAAGAAGCTAGGTGAAATAGAGTGAGGGTTATGGTTTAATAAGTCTAACTAATCCTTGTACTCAACACATGAGAGGGGTGGATTAGGGTTTGAAGAGGGAGAGCTTGAGGAGAGAGAAGGTGAACATAATAATGAAGTGAGAATAATGAGTTATGATAATATATATCAAGCATTTTATTTTATCAAGAAAAGAAAAGAAAATGATTTACAACCATGCTTGATAAATATCTTGTGGTGATTCATCTCCATGAGTCATTAAGCAATTATGAAGCATTAATGACATGGATGAATCATCCATATGACTCACTAATCTCATTCAATGTATATGCCACCTAAACCTCCTTGGTCACCATCTTTTAGAAGCTTCTCGCGCAATTACGAGAACGTCCCTCCTTTCCGCAAAAATACGGAAAAACTTTAGACTGTATAAATCCAATAACCAGATACCAGTAACTGGCTTAAACCAAAGCCGACTGGTAAAAACTGTCCGAAAGTCGTACGTGCGTAAACACACGTATGCGTCCGAACCCTTATCGTAAAACCATACGACCTCTATATCGTTTCGCCTGGAGTAGGGAAACTCTCTGTGTGGGACTCTAGAGACTCGACTACTACGTTGGCAGTGGGTTTAACCATAGACCGCAAGCGGCACTAGCTGTACGTAACGGTCCCCAGGTAGATGTCGATAAGAAGGCCGATGAGGAAACCTATCCGAACTCCTACTGAGTCTGATGTGACAATCTCCGTACAGTCCGGTCCGTTCGTCTAAGACTATCGCATATCGGGCCTAGGGGGCGGCAAGCGTCAGTCTCCTAATAGCGGTATAAGTCGTGTCGGAGGGGAGCCCATTACACCCTGAGAAACTACTGGAACCTACCAGCAAATCTCGCTTGCCCTGGCCAGGGCCTTTGCGTAATGGCTCTCTGACACAGCGCGATATCAACCCCCAATACCGGGCGAGACGAATCCTGTCTAACCGCCACTGCCTCCAAGTGCTCGGGACTGCACCCAACTGCTACCTGTTTGCACGACTCCTTTGAGCCGTGGTAGGGTAGCAATCTAAGAACAGTGGGACACACTCGAGGCAAAGTAGCAGTGTCAAGTCTGCGGACTATGCTGTACTCATGTCACCTGTGAACTGTTCACTGACGACTGGTATAAAACCATCCAACAGTTCCCTGTGAGTCATGTCCGGTGTACCCGTAGCCCAACGAGCACCTGCATACTATCTCTAGTACGACGTACTGACGGCTGTGGGACAGACCATCTCCCCAACTGGGATGAGAAGCGTACACACTAGTCTACTCCGGAGTATCGATGCCCTGTCTCGATAATCCTACGACTAGGGACCTGAATAAGGATGTGCTTGTAGACTACCCAGCCCCCACTAGTGTGACTGCCATCACAACGCCGGTAGTCAAGCAAGATCCTAAGAGCTATATCAATACGTATACTCACATATTAAGATAGAAAAACCAAGTAGCATACTACCATGTTTAGCAAGACTGTTATATACATGTGAATATCCCAAGCTTCCATTAAGTAATATACAAACTAGTATGATACAATAATGGCCCCTAGGGCATATACACTAACAATCTCCCACTTGCACTAGGGCCATGTACTGGCATATCGAAGACCGATGATCTCGAGTAGCCTCTCGAACTGAATCTGAGGTAGGGCCTTCGTGAATGGATCAGCAATGTTCTCTTCAGAAGCAACTCTCCGAACCTCGATCTCCCGACGATCAATGATCTCCCTGATCAGGTGATACCGCCTTAAGATGTGTCTGGACTTCTGATGGGACCTTGGTTCCTTTGCTAAAGCTATAGCTCCGTTGTTGTCGCAATACAGAGGTATTGGATCAACTATGGTAGGAACCACCTGAAGTTCTGTTAGGAACTTCTTCATCCAGACTGCTTCTTTTGCGGCATCGCAAGTAGCTATATACTCCGCTTCCATCGTTGAGTCAGCAACGGTGTCCTGCTTGGAGGTCTTCCAGCACACCGCCCCTCCATTGAGGGTAAAGACATAACCCGACATGGACTTGGAATCGTCCTTATCACTCTGGAAGCCGGAATCAGCAAAGGCCTCCAACCTGAGGTCTTTTCCGCCGTAAACCAAGAACATCTCCTTAGTCCTTCTCAGGTACTTGAGAATGTTCTTTACTGCTATCCAGTGCTTCTCACCTGGTTCTGACTGATACCGGCTTACCACGCTTAGTGCGTAAGCTACATCTGGTCTGGTGCACAACATCGCATACATTATAGAGCCTACCGCAGAAGCGTAGGGTATAATAGACATGCGTTCCCTTTGTAAATCAGTCTTGAGAGACATCTCTTTGGAGAGGGTGATTCCGTGACAAGCCGGTAGATTACCGCGCTTAGAATCTTCCATACTGAATCTTTTCAGTACAGTGTCGATATACCTGGACTGCGAAAGTCCCAACATCCTCTTGGATCTATCACGATAGATCCGGATCCCCAGAATGTAAGATGCATCACCCAGGTCTTTCATGGAGAACCTGTGTGACAAGAATCCTTTGACAGATTGTAGCATAGGAATGTCATTTCCTATCAATAGAATGTCATCCACGTACAAGACGAGGAATACGACACTTCTGGCTACAACTTTACTATATATGCACGGTTCATCTGGATTTTTGATAAAGTCATATTCTTTGACTGTTTCATCAAAACAGATGTTCCAACTCCGCGATGCCTGCTTTAGTCCATAAATGGATTTAAGCAGCTTGCATACTTTCCCGCTGCTCCCACTCTGATTGAAACCCTCTGGCTGATCCATATAGACGCACTCTTCTAAATTTCCATTCAGAAAAGCCGTCTTTACGTCCATCTGCCAGATTTCATAATCATGGAAGGCAGCAATAGCAAGAAGGACCCGAATGGATTTGAGCATAGCCACTGGAGAAAAAGTTTCGTCATAGTCCAAACCAGGTCTTTGACGAAAACCCTTTGCAACAAGTCTAGCCTTATAGGTTTCCACCTGTCCATCTACACCAATCTTTTTCTTGAAGATCCATTTGCATCCTATGGGTTTTACCCCATCTGGAGCAAAGTCCAAAGTCCATACTTTGTTGGTGTACATGGACTCCATTTCGGTCCGCATTGCATCTAGCCATCGTACCGAGTCGCCGCTCTGGATGGCCTGCTGGAAGTCAGTAGGTTCATCATCATCTATTATGCAATCTTCTCTATCCCCATCTATGAGAAAACCGTAGTATCTCTCAGGCGGATGAGACGGCCTACTACTCCTGCGGAGGGGTGCGGGAATGTCCTGTTCTTCTTGAACTACCGGTTCTACCAAACTTTCAGTATTAGTTTGTGGTTCTGGAATTTCTTCCAGTTCTATTTCGCTCCCACTTGATTCCTTTTCTAAAAACTGATGTTCTAGAAAATGGGCATTACGAGAAACAAATACCTTTTGTTCTTCTGCGTAATAGAATAGATATCCCCTGGAGTTCTTTGGATATCCCACAAACTTACACATTACTGATCGTGCTTCGAGCTTGTCCACATGCTTCTTTTTAACAAAAGCTGGACATCCCCAAATCTTTATATACTGTAGATGGGGTTTCTTCCCGCTCCATATCTGATATGGAGTGGTAGGCACAGTCTTGGTAGGAACCATGTTCAAAAGATATGCCGCTGATTCTACCGCATAACCCCAGAAAGATCGCGGTAACTCAGCATTACTCATCATGGATCATACCATATCCAATAGGGTTCGATTCCGTCTCTCCGATACACCGTTATGCTGTGGAGTGTATGGAGGAGTAAGCTGAGAGAGAATTCCTTTCTCTTTTAGGTAACCTAGGAACTCGGCACTCAAGTATTCACCACCTCGATCAGATCTAAGTGTCTTCATACTTTTGCCGGTTTGGTTTTCTACTTCATTCTTATACTCTCGGAATTTCTCAAAAGCCTCGGATTTATGTTTCATCAGATAAATGAATCCGTATCTTGAGTAATCATCCGTGAATGTAATGAAATAGGAAAAACCACCTCTTGCATGTGTAGATAATGGACCACATACATCGCTGTGTATGAGTCCTAAGAGCTCGCTCGCTCTTACTCCATGTCCAATAAATGGAGTCTTTGTTATCTTTCCTTTGAGACAAGATTGACAAGTGTCATAAGTTTGATATTCGAACGAGTCCAAATATCCTTCTCTATGCAACTTAGTCAATCTTCTCTCATTGATGTGACCCAGTCTACAATGCCATAAGAAAGCTTTATTTAAATCTGGAGACTTTCTTTTAAGTGTGTTCTGGACATTGAAAATTTGGAGTTGGTTTAAAACATATATACCGTTATTTAGTGTATCGGACCCAATCAAACCATGATTAAGGTGGATGTTAACAACATCTCTTACAAACGTGAAATCATAACCTTTATTTGATAACAAGGAAATTGATATGATATTATACGTTAAGCTTGGTACAAAAAAACAGTTATGTAAAACCAAAATATGTCCACTCGTCAATCCTAGGTGATAATCCCCGACGGACGCAGCTCCCACGTGTAGGGTGTTTTTCGTCACCCCATTGAGATGGGAATACGCGCGCGCTTGTCAGGCGTACTACAGATTCCCCGGCCTAGGGTAAGCCGGGGTTTAATGATGGTGGGGATCCGAATCTCCGGCAGCCGCGGACTAAGCTGCCGTTAATTACCCATCGCCTTTGGGGCGAGGGAACCTCCGATTAACGGGTTAAACTGGTCATGCGAACTCAATGTGCAGTATACGTGTGTTCAATTCTGAAAGGGGGGGGTTTGGAAATATCGGGAGCCACGCAGAGTTTTTACGGGGGTCCCGCTACCCGGATAGCGGGCTGGGGGTCAAGGGGGCTAGCAGCCCCCTTGCGGGGTGCGGGGCAGCGCCCCGTTAGAAATTTTTTTCTAACAGGGACAGTGTCGTGGAGTACGTGTATGTATAAATTTGTATACATATGTATATGTGTATATATGTACACAAAAGAGGAGGAAAAGACATCCAAGGGATGCGCAGGTGCGCAAGCGCGCGCGCCACGTGTCGGCACGCGGACGACTTGCGCAGTTGCGCAAGCGCGCGCGCCACGTGTCGGCACGCGGGCGACTTGCGCACTTGCGCAGTTGCGCAAGCGCGCGCGCCACGTGTCGGCACGCGGGCGACTTGCGCACTTGCGCAGTTGCGCTAGCGCGCGCGCCACGTGTCGGCACGCGGGCGACTTGCGCACTTGCGCAGTTGCGCAAGCGCGCGCGCCACGTGTCGGCACGCGGGCGACTTGCGCACTTGCGCAGTTGCGCAAGCGCGCGCGCCACGTGTCGGCACGCGGGCGACTTGCGCACACAACAGGCTTTTAGCCTAAAAAGATTTCTCTGAAGAGAAATCAAAGAGGAGTTAGACTCCTGAGTGTGTTTTTTTTTTTTGTTGGGTTAATGGAAGGGTTCTTCTTCTTCCTCCTGTTGCTTGCTGGATCTTGAAGATCAAGAGATGTAAAATCTCAAAATCTCTCCTTTTTAAGATCTGATGGCAGATCCAAGTTCCCCTTTGTGGGTTTTGTGGTGGAAAACTATTTAGTTTTGAAAAAGGAAGAGTAAAACTCTTGATTTAATTCAAGAGAAAGAAGAAGGTTTTGGAACCTTGAAGAAGGAGAAAGAGATCTCAGATCTAGAAATTTCTGGAGAGAGAAAAAGTTGTTTAGATATTTTCATTATCTTGCCTTTATAGGCCATACATTTTACACATAGCCCCTTGGGCTTCACAAAATGGCATTTTGCCTATCCCATGGCTCATGTGCCATTTCTTTTTGCACATAAGCCATGGGCTTTACAAAAATTTGGCTTCATGCCCATTTTCTTACATTTATCCATAAAATAAAATAAAAGAAAATGCAACAAAATTATTTATTACAAAATTTTTATCTTGGCACGGGGGGAGGCCGGCCGCTTCATGTTCGGGCTCGACCCGGGCATGGGCCCACTGGGTCTGGGCTTGGGCCCACTTGGCTTGGGGTTGACTTGGATTTTGACTTGGTCAACCGGGGTGTAAATTTTTACCCCAACAAATTGCCCCCCATCAATAAATGCACACCACATATGTGGGTCGTGTGCATGAAATTGATGGAACTTCTTTCACGTGGAGGCGACTTGATTTGGTTCCCGCTTTTTGGGAAGCTGGCACTGCCCTTTTTACGACATGGACGGTCGTTGCTTGACATGTCTCCGAGACGGAGTGTCCGTGATAGACGTTTTCCCTGGCCCGGAGTTATCTGGTTCCCGCTTTGTAGGAATCCTGCGCTGCCCTTTTTGCGACTTGGACGGTCGGTGCTGCCCTTTTAGCGACGTGGACGGTCGATGCTGCCCTTTTAGCGACGTGGACGGTCGATGCTGCCCTTTTAGCGACTTGGACGGTCGGTGCTGCCCTTTTAGCGACGTGGACGGTCGATGCTGCCCTTTTAGCGACTTGGACGGTCGGTGCTGCCCTTTTAGCGACGTGGACGGTCGATGCTACCCTTTTAGCGACATGGGCTGTCGATGCTGCCCTTTTAGCGACTTGGACGGTCGTTGCTGCCCTTTTAGCGACTTGGACGGTCGATGCTGCCCTTTTAGCGACGTGGACGGTCGATGCTGCCCTTTTAGCGACGTGGACGGTCGATGCTGCCCTTTTAGCGACTTGGACGGTCGTTGCTGCCCTTTTAGCGACTTGGACGGTCGATGCTGCCCTTTTAGCGACGTGGACGGTCGATGCTGCCCTTTTAGCGACGTGGACGGTCGATGCTGCCCTTTTAGCGACGTGGACGGTCGATGCTGCCCTTTTAGCGACGTGGACGGTCGGTGCTGCCCTTTTAGCGACGTGGACGGTCGGTTCTGCCCTTTTTGCGACTTGGACGGTCTGTGCTGCCCTTTTAGCGACTTGGACGGTCGATTCTGCCCTTTTTGCGACTTGGACGGTCGGTGCTTGATTTGACTTGCTCTGCTTCTTGCAGTGTCAGGGGTAGACTTGACTTGCTCCGCTTCTTGCGGTGTTGAGATTGGATTCTGACTTGCTCCGCTTTCTGCGGTGTCGGAGTGGAAGTTGACTTGTTGATTTTGATTTGGGTTGACATCAGCATCGCTATACTGGAATATGGTACCAGGAGCGAATCATCATCTGTCATGGGGAGGACTTTGGAATTTTGGTTTTTGTTTGGCATCTGCATTGCTGCACTGGAATAATGCCAGGAGCAACTCATCATTTGCCCCGAGAGAATTTGGGAGAAATTGGGATTGTTTTACGCCCGTGGATTGTATACGGTTTTGCAGGATGTATGATCCAGACCGTAGGGCCGGAAAAATTTCGGGACTTTGTCGGCGTCTGCATCGCTGCACTGGAATATGGTACCAGGAGCAAGTCATCATTCGCCGTTGGGGTATGGGATTTGGAATTTGGTTGGCGTCTGTATCGCTGCACTGGAATTTGGTGCCAGGAGCGACTCATCATTCGCCATTTGGGGATTTGGAATTTGGATCTTGTTTGGCATCAGTATTGCTGCACTGGAATAATGCCAGGAGCAACTCATCATTTGCCGTTGCTCGTTGGGGAACGATGGCTTAGGAGACAGGTTTGGGTCCCTATCACCTAAGGCTTTTCAATTTTATGGGCCGTGAGGGTTCCATAAAAGCATTTTCTCCCTACGAGTCGTAAGGATCCCGCAGGTGTATTTTCTCCTTAGGAATCGTGAGGATTCCTAAGTGTGTTGCTCCTTTGTGAGTCGTAAGGATCTCACGCAGGGGTTTTCTCCTCGCAAGGTCGAGAGGGCTTTGCGAGTGTATTTCTTTTCTTTTCACGAGTTTGCGCCCTTTCGGGTTTTCACAGACTCGCCGGTAGTCCTGCTGTTTTTACTCACGGAGCCCTTTCGGGTTTTCATCCGTGCCCGTTTTGCTTGTGGACATACCGTTTTTTTTTTTTTTTTTTTTTTTTTTTTTGGCCGCTGGTGGGACTTTAAAAGTAGTCTCACCGGCAGGATTTGGGAGAAATAGGGGTCATTTACGCCCGTGGATTGTATACGGTTTTGCAGGATGTCTGATCCAGACCGTAGGGCCGATGTGCTCAATTCGCCTGCGACTTGGAGCATTCATGTGTAGTATTTCTTGAGATATCGTCCATTGATGGGTGGCATGGGCCTTTCTCCCTCTGCACTTATTAGTTGGTAGGATCCCCCGTCGAACACTTTCTCAATGACGTATGGTCCTTCCCAGTTCGGCTCGAATTTTCCTTTGGCATGTCGATTGAGGATGATCGGTCTTTTGAGGACCAACACCAATTCACCTTTCTTGAAAGCACGGAGACGAGTTATCTTGTCATAGGCCCGTGACATTTGGGCTCGGTATAGCTCCAGATTTTGCTGCACCGCGAGCCTCTTTTCTTCGAGGGCATCGAGTTCTTCAAGTCGAAGGAGCACGTTTTCTTCCTCCGTCAACTCATGTTGGACGGCCATTCTTAAGCTTGGAACTTCAACTTCGAGGGGGAGGACCGCCTCCACTCCGAAGAGCAATGAGTATGGAGTGGACTGAGTTGGAGTACGGTGTGTGGTACGATATGCCCACAACGCCTCGTGAAGTTTGAGATTCCAGTCTCTCTTGTTGGCTGAAGCATTTTTCCTCAGGAGCTTGCATAGAGTCTTATTGAAGGCTTCGGCTAGCCCGTTGGCTCTTGGATTATAGATGGAGGAATATCTCCAGTCTATCTTGTGCTGAGTAGCGAACCTTGAGACATTGAAGCTCTTGAAAGAAGGCCCGTTGTCAGAAATGATTCTTCTTGGTGTACCAAAGCGGTATAGAATATTATGCTGGAAGAATGTCAGAATATCTTTTGTCTTGACTTCTTTTAGCGGGACAGCTTCAGCCCATCTGGAGAAGTAGTCTGTCGCGGCCAGTATGAACCGGTGGCCTTTAGATGACGGAGGATCAATTGGGTCAACAATGTCGGTGCCCCAGACTTCGAAGGGCCACGACGCCACTGTAGGATGCAATGGATTGGGATGCTTGTGAATAAAATCACCGTGAATTTGGCAGATATAACATTTCTTTGCATGCTCTCCGCAATCCCGTATCATGGTGGGCCAGTAATACCCAAGCCGTTTGATTTGAAGTCGCATCTTGGGGCCAGATTGGTGAGCACCGCAAATGCCCGAGTGGACATCTTTCATAACCTTTTGGGCTTCGGCCAATGACAGGCACCTGAGCCAGAGTTGGTCATATGACCTGCGGTATAACGTGTCATTTACAAACACGTATCGGAGAGCTCTTTTCTTCAGCTGAATCCTCGCAGATTTTTCTTCGGGCAGCTTGTCGTATCGGAGGTACTCTATGAAGGGTTCTCTCCAATCGGGCTCGTCTTGGATGATCGAAGCTTCTTCGGCAGGACTGCTCTCCTGTTCCGTGCTTTCCTCTTCTCGTAGAGAGACTGGAGGTAGAATTTGTCGGCTCCTGACTGTGATCAGAATTTCGTCCATGTCAGGATCAGCCAGCTCCTTGGCTAGGCGAGCGAGTATATCGGCTTTTCCGTTCAATGCTCTAGGGACTCTTGTTAGTTCGATATGAGTGAACCGTTTCATGAGTTCCACCACCCGGCTTCTGTACCGAGCCAACTCGGGTTTGTATATCTTATAGTCGCCGCTTACTTGGTTGACGACAAGCTGGGAATCACCGTAAACCCGTAGCCGAAGGATTTCCATTTCTATGGCGAGCTCCAAACCAGCTATCAGAGCTTCATACTCGGCCTCATTGTTTGTGCGAGGCTCGGTGAGAGCAAAAGAACGTCGTAGGGTTCCCATTGATGGTGTGATGAACACCAATCCTATCCCTGCTTTTATCTCCGGGACGCTTGATTTACTGGAGGTCCTTATTGACGAGGCTCCATCGAAGTAGAGCTCCCAACATGGCTCATCTTCCTCGAGGTGCAGCACTTGTTCATCGGGTAACTCACAATTTAGCGGCGACCCTTCTGGTATGGGATGAGCGGCGAGAAAGTCTGCAATAGCTTGCCCTTTTACTGCTTTCTGAGGGGTATAAACTATGTCAAACTCAAGTAGCATGACAGCCCATCTTGCCATCCTGCCGGCTAGGCTTGCTTTGGTCATCAAGTGTTTGAGCGGGTCGACCTTGGAGATCAGCATAACCCGATGAGCCAGCAGATAGTGCCTCAGCTTCTTCACAGCAAATATCAGAGCCAGGCATTGCTTTTCGATTGGGGAATAGTTGTGTTCCGCCCCGACTAGAGTTCGACTGAGGTAGTAGAGGGCATTTTCCTTTCCCTCCTCGTTATTCTGGGCGAGGAGCGCACTGAGTGACTCATCTAGCGCGGCAGTATAGAGAATCAATGGTTTATTTGGAATGGGAGCGGCCAGCACTGGAGGGTGCAACAAGTATTGTTTGATGCTTTCGAACGCTGCTTGACATTCGATATCCCAGATAAAAGGAGCTCCTTTCTTCATGAGCTTTGAGAAGGGCCTACATCTCCCTGATAAATTTGAGATAAACCTCCGTATATAAGCAAGCTTACCTTGAAAAGATCTTAGCTGCGTCAGACTCTTCGAAGGGGGCATCTCCATGATGGCCTTTATCTTTGATGGGTCAACTTCGATCCCTCGATGTCGGACTATGAAGCCCAGGAATTTTCCCGATGACACGCCGAAAGCGCGCTTCAGAGGATTCATCTTCAGCTCGTATTCTCTCAGTCTAGTGAGAACGGTCCTGAGATCTTGGATATGATCGGCCTTGGCTTTAGTCTTGACGACCAGGTCATCAACATAGCATTCGACGACTTTATGGATTAGGTCATCAAAGATATTAGTCATCGCCCTTTGATATGTAGCACCTGCGTTCTTCAGTCCGAATGGCATTACCTTGTAGCAATATATTCCGATCGGGGTTCGAAATGCTGTGTGCTTCTCATCCTCAGGCGACATCTTGATCTGATTATATCCAGACGAGCCGTCCATAAAGGTGAACAGCTCGTAATTTGAGGTGTCATCGACCATCATTTCCATGACCGGTAGCGGGAAGTCATCTTTAGGACATGCCTTATTGAGGTCCCTGAAATCGACACAGACTCGGATCTGCCCATTTTTCTTCTTCACTGGGACTATGCATGCGATCCAGTCTGCATATTTCTCTTCCCTGATGAAGCCGGCATCGATGAGTTTCTTGGTTTCCTCAATGACCTTTTCTTCCAACTCCCTTCTCATTCTTCGAGGAGCTTGTTTGACTGGCTTAGCATCAGGAGATATAGCCAACTTATGTACGGCCACTTCAGGGGAAAGGCCAGGCATTTCTTTGTATGTCCACGCGAAGCAGTCGACGAACTCATGCAGCAGGGCGATTATCTGCGCTTTCATTTCCTCTGACAAGAGCGAGCTGATGTAGGTCGGCCTTGGATTATCGGGCGTTCCTAAGTCAATCTCGGTTAGCTCGTCAAAGGTTGCTTGTCCGCCATCTTCGAGCTCTTGAGGAGCTTCTTCTGGCTCGGCTATCTCGTCGTCATCATTTGATCTTTCGCTGGCCTCACCAACATGGATCATGTAGCACGTTTTGGAATCAGGTTGAATGTAGCCTATGCCCCGTCTATCTGGAATTCGTCCATCGATGAGTGCTCGGACCTGGGGCGGATACCATAGCCCTTCGTAAAACTTTGCTTCGGACTCCGTTTGATATAACCGGCATCCGCACTTCTTAAAGTATTCCCGCATCTCGGGCGCATAGTATCTGGGATTGAGGACGGCTCTTATGCCTCTCTCATAGGGAAGGCACGCGATAGAAAGATCGTCCGGGTGCACAACGGGGTTTGACTTGTAAAACAGGATGCCCTTCTGTCCATTTTTCCTCCCGGGCACGTAGAAAGTTTTCAGCTGGTCCACGGTAGAGACTGACAATGCGTCGAGCTCTTTGCACATTTGCTCTGGTACCCTTGTGATAGCCAGGGACCCTTCTGCGACTTCGAAGGTCTCTCGTAGTTTCGCTTGCTGCATGGGGGGTCGATCTGCACAGCTGTCGCACGGCAGGTCCTCTTCTTCTGACTCTTCAGTGTCACTGCCAAGATGAGGGCGGACTTTGCTGCTAGACGGGCCTTCGGTAACAGATTCGTCCGTATCGCTGCCGAAACGAGGGCGAGTTTTACGGGAGGACGGGCTTCCAGCATCGGACTCATCAGTGTCGCTGCCGAAATGCGGGCGCACTTGGGTATTTTTGCTTTTGAAAGTGACAGCCGGCGCAGATTTGCTTTTGAGTCTTGGGGCTGGTCTATCCTCAGTCAGTTGTGGCTTAGAATTTTGGTGGTTCGTAAAGTACCGAGAATCTTCGTATCGGACTTCATGCACACCGAACGGCTGGATGTCTCCGTCAATACGTCTTTCTTCGCCATTTTTAGTATACTTCATGCATTGATGGAGAGTCGACGGAATGATGCCGTAATCATGGATCCACGGCCGCCCCAAGAGAATCTTATAAGATGTGTCGGCGTCGATCACGTATATCTTAGCTTCAGTTTGCAGATCCCCAAATTTGATTGGCAAAGCTATAGACCCTAGAACTTGCTGGCAATTTTGGTTGAACCCTTGAATGACAATCCTTTCCCTCGACAGGTGTCGGATGTCCATTGACAAACTCTTCAGAGTTCGCAAGTTCATGATGTTCACTGAGGACCCCGGATCAATCAATATACGATTAATTCGATCTCCGTCGCTGTACCCGGTCACGTAAAGCGGCCGATTATGCTCAGCCGTTCCCAGTAGCAAGTCTTCATCCTTAAATGTGACTGCGGCGGCATGCAAAGCGTGCTGGGTTTCTTTCATATTAATTTCCGCAAAGTGAGCCTGATACCGCTCGGGGTTTTGTAGAGCGTGAATGAGAACGTCTCTAAGCTCCTTAGATAGGACCAAGGCGTCGTAGATGCTCAGGAGAGATGGAAGCTTCCGGAGATGTGCCAAGACATTATAGTCCACCGAGGAAGGATTTATGTTTTCGTCGGCCGGTTCTCTGCCATTTTCTTCATTAGCGACTTGTTTTTCCTTCCCTTTTGGGGCGTTGCCCTGATTTTGCGGTAGAGCCCTGCCGCTTCTGAGCTGGATTTGATTGGCCTTTGTGGTGAGCTCCTCGTCCTCTTCGGGAAAACAGAGATCATCCTCGGAGTCGCTGCCAAGATGGATGGCATAGCAGGTCACTATTGGGATCTCTTCATTGGAGTCTTCTTCTAACTCCTCCAGAATTTCAGCCGCTTGTACAGGGAAGAACTCCTTCAATTGAATCAATGTTCTTTCCCTTTGTTCATATTCTTCGAGGGAATCGATATATTTTTGAATGGTCGATCTCCCTGCAGGCTCCTTTTCACGCCGAGCTACACTTTTCTTCTTCTTGAGCTTCTTGGATTTTGAGCCTGATGGAGCTGCATTGGCAGCTGGACTGGTAGGCTTCTTTTGCCCTTCCCATTCCGTCCTGGGTTCTTTCTGAAGTAGCTTTAGCAGCTTCTTCGTCTTATTAGATATGTGCGTACTCCACGGATGCTGCGATGAGTCGGTTTCGTTTGTCGGGGCAGCGGGTTCAGCTGTCTGCTCCCAGAAGGCTTCAACTTCTGTCTGTATAAAGTTGGCGGTCGCAACTTGATTGTTCACCAACACGCTTTTGGACAGCTCGATCTCTCCAGCCTTGTACTGCTTCTCGACCCAGTCTTTGAAGATATAGCAATCCTCGATCGCATGGCTCACTACTCGGTGGTACGGGCAATACAAAGGATTGTCAGTCATTTTTGCTTCCTGGGGTCTTTTCGATTCCGGCAATTGTAGGCCGTTGTTCAAGGCATCTTTAAATATCTTGCGAACCTTGTCCCTTCTGAAAGAGTAAACCTTGTTCTTTTTCTCCTCTAGGGAAGGCCCATCTCCTCCCAGCAATGGCTTTCGAGACCGGTTAGTTTTGGATTCGGCCGCCCTTCGCTTTTCTTCATTATCGGAGGCATTGAAGACATTGGTACTGCTGGAACTCCCGCTTCTACGGTTGTCGTCCCGCTTGCTTTTCCAGGTTTTGTCTCTCTGAGAGTCCGGCGGGGACTCTTGCTTCGAGCGTTCCAGCATTTGAACTTTCTTGGTTAGCTCCTGAAATGTCTTGAGGCCCGCTGTACACAAGAATGGGACCATCCAATTGCTGAGGTTCCCAATGAGAAGGCTGACGGACTGGTCCTGCTCCAGTGGCGGTTCGCACTTGACCGTGAGATTACGCCATCGGGCGATAAAGTCAGTGTTGCTTTCATTCTTCCCCGGCTTAGTCCTCACAAGGTCGGCTATGGAGATTTTATCACTGACGCTCATGAACCTTTGCCGAAACAGAGACTCCATTTGGGCAAAGGTAATGACGGACCCATCTGGTATGCTCGCGTACCAGTCGAAAGCAACACCGGTCAGGCTATTGACAAACTGACGAAGAAGGAGCGCGTCGTTGCCCCCAGTATTTCCGCACGATGCTTTGAAGTGGGCGACGTGCTGGTTTGCATTCCCCGTTCCATCAAATCTTCCGAACTTAGGAATGACGTAGCCGCTTGGGAACTCAATCAGATCGTACTGCGCGGGATATGGCCGCCCACTACTGCCGATTTCTTTCTGAGCTTCAGCTTCGGCCACCAATGTTTTAACCTTGCTGGTGACCAAATCCATTATCCGATCCTGTGTTAGCGGGATGGTGCTATCTGGGGCCAAGGCATCCCCAGAAGCGGAATGTAGCCGGCTTTCATTTGGCTCGACCAGTCTTGGTCCCAAAGGAACAGGCATTGGCTGCCTCGGATTGTCATCACCCGGCTGATTAGTAGCGGCTTGTGCTTGATTGGGAGGCGCTCGAGCAATTTGAGCCGTAAGCTGCATCACCACGTTCGTTAAGTCGTCAATCTTCGAATAGAGCTTGGCCATCTCTTTATCTTTGCTCCTGAGCTGTTTTCGAAGCTCTTGAAGCAGCTCTTGCTCTGCAGTCCTGGGGCGAAAAGTCGGCTCTTCCTCGCTGTCCGAGCTTGACTCTGTGTGGACCGAGGGGTCTTTCTGCCTATCATCCTCATCGAGAGGGTTTTCTTCATCCAGCGGGGGCGGCTGTTCTTGAGCGGCGGCGACCACATTCAGGCTAGATTGGGCTTGGGATGTGGTGGCCCCATCCTTGCTTTTGCTGCGAAGGTTGTCGCTGGGGCGTCCGCCCGCCATATAGACCGTATGGATGATGTATCCGGCCGTCTTTTTATCATTGGAAGCTGATTTCACGGATCGCTGTCTTGACCCCCTTGCTTTGGTAGCTGGTAATCGATTGAAGACGGCTGGCCTACCCAGGTTCTTGAATGGTGATGGCGCTTCTTTTCTGGATTTGCCCCGCAGCTTTCGTGCGGCACAGAGCGCTTGATAGACTCTTGATGAGACAGTGTCATACTTCTTCCGTTGGGGCCGGGACACGTCTCTTTGTGGCACTGTTCGGACCGCTGTCTTCTTGATTCTGGCGGTCATGGCATTTTTCTGAACCCACTTCAGAGGCTCGAAGGAATTGCTGATTCTTACGTCCGACTCAGCCGTCGTCGCTGGGCAACCCTGCACTTGGAACTTCACACGATTCCATTTGGCCGAAGCCTTGGCCCTCTTGTTGGCTCGATACCTGAGCCGCTTCTGCCTTAACTTTTCTGTTCTAAGCACCTGGCAGACTTCGACTTTTTGGGAAGATGCCGCAGACCGGTTGATGGAGGGCCTTGGAGATACGCCCGATTGTGCATTTGTTAGAGTCATCGTCTGAGCTCGTCCGCGACATTTGATGTTGCCTTTCGCATCGGAAGTCTTGCCCTCAGCTAGAGTGCCAGGGAGTCGTTCAGATAGCGTCTTGAGTTTCGGTTGTGGTGCCTTGGCGATCACGACATTCGGCCTCTTTCCCCTTGAGACCGGCTTGGCCACCTGTTCCGCCGGGATCTCCGCCAGATGAGCGCTTCCGGCAGGGTAGATGATGACGGAGCCGAACTGACGGGGCGGTTCCTCCCACTGTCGACTGAGGCTTGCGGGGAGAACCACACGAGCGTTGATCTTGACCACGTACAGAATCGGGGTCGCATTGGAAGTTGAATTCGTCTGGGGAGACATTGTCGTCGAAGGTTGATTGCTTGAAAATCTGCATTAAAACGCATTATTTTTAGTATAAATACAGGTATGTATATTGATTGAGTTCGCATGAACGTTTAACCCGAAATATGGAAGGAGAGATTGGTCCCACCGGGCGTGCCAGAGTCTGTAGGGTGTTTTTCGTCACCCCATTGAGATGGGAATACGCGCGCGCTTGTCAGGCGTACTACAGATTCCCCGGCCTAGGGTAAGCCGGGGTTTAATGATGGTGGGGATCCGAATCTCCGGCAGCCGCGGACTAAGCTGCCGTTAATTACCCATCGCCTTTGGGGCGAGGGAACCTCCGATTAACGGGTTAAACTGGTCATGCGAACTCAATGTGCAGTATACGTGTGTTCAATTCTGAAAGGGGGGGGGTTTGGAAATATCGGGAGCCACGCAGAGTTTTTACGGGGGTCCCGCTACCCGGATAGCGGGCTGGGGGTCAAGGGGGCTAGCAGCCCCCTTGCGGGGTGCGGGGCAGCGCCCCGTTAGAAATTTTTTTCTAACAGGGACAGTGTCGTGGAGTACGTGTATGTATAAATTTGTATACATATGTATATGTGTATATATGTACACAAAAGAGGAGGAAAAGACATCCAAGGGATGCGCAGGTGCGCAAGCGCGCGCGCCACGTGTCGGCACGCGGACGACTTGCGCACTTGCGCAAGCGCGCGCGCCACGTGTCGGCACGCGGGCGACTTGCGCACTTGCGCAGTTGCGCTAGCGCGCGCGCCACGTGTCGGCACGCGGGCGACTTGCGCACTTGCGCAGTTGCGCAAGCGCGCGCGCCACGTGTCGGCACGCGGGCGACTTGCGCACTTGCGCAGTTGCGCAAGCGCGCGCGCCACGTGTCGGCACGCGGGCGACTTGCGCACACAACAGGCTTTTAGCCTAAAAAGATTTCTCTGAAGAGAAATCAAAGAGGAGTTAGACTCCTGAGTGTGTTTTTTTTTTTTTTTGGGTTAATGGAAGGGTTCTTCTTCTTCCTCCTGTTGCTTGCTGGATCTTGAAGATCAAGAGATGTAAAATCTCAAAATCTCTCCTTTTTAAGATCTGATGGCAGATCCAAGTTCCCCTTTGTGGGTTTTGTGGTGGAAAACTATTTAGTTTTGAAAAAGGAAGAGTAAAACTCTTGATTTAATTCAAGAGAAAGAAGAAGGTTTTGGAACCTTGAAGAAGGAGAAAGAGATCTCAGATCTAGAAATTTCTGGAGAGAGAAAAAGTTGTTTAGATATTTTCATTATCTTGCCTTTATAGGCCATACATTTTACACATAGCCCCTTGGGCTTCACAAAATGGCATTTTGCCTATCCCATGGCTCATGTGCCATTTCTTTTTGCACATAAGCCATGGGCTTTACAAAAATTTGGCTTCATGCCCATTTTCTTACATTTATCCATAAAATAAAATAAAAGAAAATGCAACAAAATTATTTATTACAAAATTTTTATCTTGGCACGGGGGGAGGCCGGCCGCTTCATGTTCGGGCTCGACCCGGGCATGGGCCCACTGGGTCTGGGCTTGGGCCCACTTGGCTTGGGGTTGACTTGGATTTTGACTTGGTCAACCGGGGTGTAAATTTTTACCCCAACACCACGCTAGCTCCGTTAGCAACCTTTAGGGTCATATCACCTTCCTTCAGCACTCTACGGTTTCTCAGTGCCTGCAATGAATTGCAAATATGATATCCTGATCCGGTATCCAATACCCAGGAAGTAGAGTTGATCGACAGACAATTCTCAATTACAAACACACCTGAAGTCGAAGCCACAGCTTGCTTCGGTTCCTGGTTCTTGGCGTTCCACGCCTTGCAATCCTTCTTCCAGTGCCCTTTCCGGTGACAATGGAAGCACTCATCCTGGCCAACTACCGGTACCGCAAACTTTTTCTTTCCCTTCCCTCCCACCTTACTAACACCTCCTCTAGGTTTGGTGGCGGCCTTCTTCTTCCTTCCTTTGGCCCTTGCCTTGGACCCGGAAGAAGATGTACCGCTAACAAACATAGCGGGTGTTTCCCTTGTCTTCTGCAAGGTGCCCTCTGCACTCCTTAATATGTTCAGGAGTTCCGGAAGTTCAACTTCTTTTCTTTGAATGTTGAAGTTCAGGATAAACTGGGCGTAGGTGTGAGGAAGGGACTGGAGAATAAGGTCTGTATAGAGCTCATTATCCAAAGTCGTCCCAAGGTCTGCGAGCTCTTCAATATAGCCGATCATATTTAGGACATGTTCTCCTACCGATGACCCGATAGCCAACCTCGCTCGAAACATGTTCTTAGAGGTCTCGTATCTTGCTATACGAGATTGCTCTCCATAAAGTTCCTTTGTACGGAGAAATATGCCATCAAGGTCCATATCCTCGTGCCTCCTCTGATGTTCATTGTTCATTGAGGCAAGCACGATGCACTTGGCTTTCGCGCAATCTAAATCCCAGGTTTTGCGGATTTCCTTATCCGCATTGCTGGATTTGGGACCAGGGACAGCAGGTGCCGTAGTGGTGAGGACGTACCCCAATTTGTCATAGGTCAAAGCCATTTTGACATTCCGCAGCCAATCTTTATAGTTTGGCCCTGTCAGTATATTTTTTCTCTAAAAGTAACTTAAGTCCAGTCATTTTCAGGGTCGCTGCAATTAGGAGAGAGAGAAGAAAACTCTTTAGCATGATACTCTTGCAAGTTTAGAGTGGTTTTTAGTTTATCTAAACTGGATGGCTCCCACTGTTTCTCGAATCCTTCCTCAAACCATAAAAGAAGAATTAGCCAGGACTATTCTCACTGTACAATTCTTGCTTAACCGTTCAGCCAGGCTAGTGTCGATACTTCGAGGGAGGTTTTCCAACGCTTTCGCGAAGTTCCTTAATTAAATAACCTCTTTTCTCTGGGGGCGTAACCCCGCTGACATTTTCTTGACACCTACTTGGTTTATAGCATTGATCGTTAAGTGACGAATATCCTGATAAGTAGCATATACTCACAGTAGGATCGGGATCCAAATATCATTGTATGATAATGTTGAAGGAATCCTACCAACATTCATCAAACTCCAAATGGTATGCAACTCTTTGCAAATTTCAGTTTCTTTAGAAATTCCCGATATATATTTTTCTACCCCATGCTCTTAAGACCTTGGCGTTAGGTCAAAATGTCATAAGTCACATGTCAAGTTCTACCCATCATTATCTTGTCAATTTGAACCCATCCGTATATATCCTTGACGTTCGGCCAAAATGATAATACGACTGTCCCAAACTAACTCATCTATCTATGCAACAAATGAATACCCAGTAGCTATCAAACACTATGCCTTGGCGTTAGGTCAAAATACATAGCTTGAATACTACTGAATACCCAGATGAAATGACGGAGGGCTACGAATGGTTTTGGCGAAACCGTGAACGTAGTGAACTTGATATAACCGAAGGAACCTGATAGCTTTTAAAAGGAGTGGTTAAAGCTCCGCATTTAAAAATATCTGTTTTTAAAATTAACCGAGTGGTTTCTTTTAAATTGTTCCAACGATTAAACTTTTTGGTTTATTTTCTTTACATTATAAATAATGCGTCCCATCATTAACCTATCATTGCAGAAAACAACGAAAATACAATGTCCTCTTATGCCATCCGCATTCGCCACGGGATCCCGTCATCACCCGTTAGGTTACTTAACTAAAGACAGAGCGGGGGCTGGGCTAGCGCGGGTGTAAAACATAAGTGACGTCTAAATAGCTATCATATATAGATATTGTACATTCGTCAGACGCAATAATAGGCATTCCAGATCACAGATGAACTTTATTGGATTTGCAAGCAATCCGTGTTTGTTTTGAGCCTGCAACAAAAGACGGATTACACAGTTGTGATGAATAGCCATTACCCCACCCAAGACCCCAACGGGTATGGAAAACTACCCGCCCGGCAGTTTGTGCACCCCACCTTGGGTCTGTCCTAGGAGCAAAAACAGTAAAATGAAATAATACAACGGTGGATACAACCGCAACCTGGATGTGCCCCGCAAAATAATATTACAACAAATTACATTTACATCAAATGAATTAAATAATAACCCATCACATAACCCCGGCTATACATCACAACAGTCCAACACAGTTCATATCCACAAACAGTAAAAACCATTACAGAAATGTGCAACCCCCTGCCAACCGACATACTAGCAGTTAGGGGAGGTTTACGAACACATTATACAAACACAGATATAATCCAACAAGAAAATACCGTATAATTTCGATCGATTAAACACTTTTAATTTTGCTCTAATACTTCTCTGTAAATCTGAAACCTGAGCAAAAATAAAAACTTCCAGAAAATACCAAATATCACAGAGAAGCAACACAGGAAAATTGGGTTCCTGAATCGCCAACTCGGCGGCGGAATCGCGGCGGATCGGTGGGATCCGCCGCGGTTCCGCGGCGCTTTAGGCGATTCAGGGGCCCAATTTTCTTGGGTGTTCTTCTACTATCTTTTCAAGCTTTCTGAACATCCCTGAAAAAATTTTGGACTTCATTTAAAAATCGACAGAAACTTGTGATTTCGGGTTTTTCCGGTTTCGTTTTTTCCGTTCGAAATTCATACAAATTTGCAAGTAAGTTATTTATTGTTTAGCGAGGCTCTGATACCACTGTAAGTCGATGTACAACACCCCACGACTTGCGGGGAGGCGGAAATATGAAAAACGTTCTTGTTCTTATGCTAAACATCTACTAACCGCATGAATCGAAGCTAAACGATAACTAACATCAAACATAGAAGTTAACAACTACTATGTAAAGGGATTATACCTAAAGAACCGTGTCCTTCGTCTTTACGAACTCCACCTCCTCCTCGGCCTTCTCGAAGTAGTAGACGATCCACCCGGGAGCTTTACTCCAAGCTTAGCCTCTAAACTTGAGGCAACTAAACTTCTTTAAGTGCTAATCAAAGAAGCTAGGTGAAATAGAGTGAGGGTTATGGTTTAATAAGTCTAACTAATCCTTGTACTCAACACATGAGAGGGGAGGATTAGGGTTTGAAGAGGGAGAGCTTGAGGAGAGATAAAGTGAACATAATAATGAAGTGAAATAATGAGTTATGATAATATATATCAAGCATTTTATTTTATCAAGAAAAGAAAAGAAAAAGATTTACAACCATGCTTTTTAAATATCTTGTGGTGATTCATCTCCATGAGTCATTAAGCAATTATGAAGCATTGATGACATGGATGAATCATCCATATGACTCACTAATCTCATTCAATGTATATGCCACCTAAACCTCCTTAGTCACCATCTTCTAGAAGCTTCTCGCGCAATTACGAGAACGCGCCTCCTTTCCGCAAAAATACGGAAAAACTTTAGACTGTATAAATCCAATAATCGGATACCAGTAACTGGCTTAAACCAAAGCCGACTGGTAAAAACTGTCTGAAAGTCGTACGTGCGTAAACACACGTATGCGTCCGAACCCTTGTCGTAAAACCATACGACCTTTATATCGTTTCGCCTGGAGTAGGGAAACTCTCTGTGTGGGACTCTAGAGACTCGACTACTACGCTGGCAGTGGGTTTAACCACAGACCGCAAGCGGCACTAGCTGTACGTAACGGTCCCCAGGTAGATGTCGATAAGAAGGCCGATGAGGAAACCCATCCGAACTCCTACTGAGTCTGATGTGACAATCTCCGTACAGTCCGGTCCGTTCGTCTAAGACTATCGCATATCGGGCCTAGGGGGGCGGCAAGCGTCAGTCCCCTAATAGCGGTATAAGTCATGTCGGAGGGAAGCCCATTACACCCTGAGAAACTACTGGAACCTACCAGCAAATCTCGCTTGCCCTGGCCAGGGACTTTGCGTAATGGCTCTCTGACACAGCGCGATATCAACCCCCAATACCGGGAGAGACGAATCCTGTCTAACCGCCACTGTCTCCAAGTGCTCGGGACTGCACCCAACTGCTACCTGTTTGCACGACTCCTTTGAGCCGTGGTAGGGTAGCAATCTAAGAACAGTGGGACACACTCGAGGCGAAGTAGCAGTGTCAAGTCTGCGGACTATGCTGTACTCATGTCACCTGGGAACTGTTCACTGACGACTGGTATAAAACCATCCAACAGTTCCCTGTGAGTCCTGTCCGGTGTACCCGTAACCCAACGAGCACCTGCATACTATCTCCAGTACGACGTACTGACGGCTGTGGGACAGACCATCTCCCCAACTGGGATGAGAAGCGTACACACTAGTCTACTCCGGAGTATCGATGCCCTGTCTCGATAATCCACGACTAGGGAGCTGAATAAGGATGTGCTTGTAGACTACCCAGCCCCCACTAGTGTGACTGCCATCACAACGCCGGTAGTCAAGCAAGATCCTAAGAGCACTATCAATACGTATACTCACATATTAAGATAGAAAAACCAAGTAGCATACTACCATGTTTAGCAAGACTGTTATATACATGTGAATATCCCAAGCTTCCATTAAGTAATATACAAACTAGTATGATACAATAATGGCCCCTAGGGCATATACACTAACAAATGTATGTAATATTCTTTTATTGGGGCACTTCCAGGTTGCGGAAGCTGTCACCCTTTGTATATTATTTACTTATCTGCACTAGGATAGACCCAAGGAGGGGAGCACAAGTAACCGGGTTCTAGGGTCCAGTGGGAGACCATCTCGAGGAGTCGAGTCCGGGTCTCCTAACCCTAGAATTGGTAGGGTTGCTTGCCGCTCTCGTAGGGGTCTAGGGGTGTGGGTTTGGCTATTCATCACGACCGTGGAATCCGTGTTTTATACTGGCTCGTATTAAAAACACGGACGTCCTAGTATATCCAATATTTCATATGATATTTTCTGCTGCGATATCTGTGATGTGATCATGTGATGTTCTGTGATAGATACAGTATATAGTATATATGATATATTATATAGACGTTACTTATGTTTTTCACCCGCACTAGCCCTGCCCTGCTCTGTCGTTAGTTACCTAACCTAACGGTGCACGAGGGGACATCCAGGCGAATGCGGATGGCATAAGTGTACGTCGTATTTATCTGTGATGTTTAGGTGGCTTAAATGATGGGACTTCATTAATGTGATTAATGAAAGAAAAGAAACCTAAGATGTTGTAGAATCAAATTTTAAATAAAACAGGTAGCTACAGTTCTTGCTTTGCATAGCGGTATATATGATATACCCTGCACCTTATTCGATGAGGAAAGGACCGAGATCCCTTCACCGGGAGTGACTCCTTTAGCAATAACTGGCAGATGCTACACACTCGGTTTGACTTTTGATTGCTTCTATAGTTTCTTCTTTGCACAGTGATATATATGATATATCCCGCACCTCATTCGACGAGGAAAGGTCCGACGATCCCTTCACCGGGAGTGACCCCTTTAGCAAAACTAGAAAAGCCTCAAAATCACTCCATTTCAAAACTTCATTTGATTCTACAACGATATCAAGTTCATTACGCTCATGGTTTTCAGAAAAACCTGCGTAGCCCTCCGTCAATTCAGATATGTAATATTCAGTATTCGTGCTACGGTTGTTTGGCATGCGTCAAGGCGTAGTGTACGGTAGCTGATTATTACTTATCTGTAGCATGAGATGTGATTGGATTAAGGTATTCGTATGGCGTTGTTTGGCATGCGTCAAGGGTCATACGGGTGGGTTTAATTCGATCACGAATTGCACAGGTTGAACTTGACTAGCGGACTATGGGTTGTTTGGCATGCGTCAAGGTCATAGCACGCTAGGGGCAAAATATTATCGGGAACTTCAAGTGTTGAAATTTGCAATGAGATTGCATACCTTCTATGAGATAGTTGGATCCCGATACCCACTGCGAGTAAGAGTTACTCCTGGGAGAGTTTTACACATTACAATTAGCCGATCAAGTAGGTGTCTAGAAAGGTGTCAACGGGGTTACGCCTCTGGGAAAATGAGGTTTACTTTAATTAGGTCCGTGTGAAAGCACGGGGAACCTCCCTCAAAGTACCGACACTGGCCTGGCTGAAAGATTGGCGAACTTGTAGTATGTAATTAATCCCGGCTAGTCTTTCCTTTTAGGGTTTGAAGGAAGATTTGATAAAAACCAGTGGGAGCCATCCTGATTAGATAAGATAATAACCAATCTGATCTTGCAAGAGCATACGCTAAAGTGTTTTCTTCTCTCTCTCTCCAGGTAGCGACCATTTCATGCCCTAATAAAGATAATAATATGGATGTATTGACCGAACCCGCATGTTATACTATGCTGGGGAACGTTGGTTCCGTTCTTTCTTATAAGAGTTATAGGAATGAACAGGATATAGGGGAATACCAGGATTCCCATGCCACCCGATTGAAGAAAGTACATGATGATGCATTTTCTTCGGGTGTGTTCGTTACAGAGAACTGTTTCTCCATTTGCCCTACGTCCTGGGTATTAGATACCGGGTCAGGATCCCATATATGTAATCAGTTACATGGTCTTAGAAAAGGTAGAGAACTTGGAGAAGGTGATAAAGACATTAGAGTTGGAAATGGTGCAATTGTTGCAGCTAAGACTGTCGGGGAATATCACCTTGTATTACCAACTGGTAATACATTGGTTCTGAACGAATGCCATTACATGCCGAACCTGATATGCAACATTATATCAGTTTCTTTGTTGAGTAAAGAGGGATATAATTTTTTATTACAGGACAATGTTATGAACATTTTCCGTAACCAAAAGTTGGTTGGATCAGGCACGTTGTGCAATGGCATTTATGTTCTAAATCAATCAACAGTTCTGAGCATAACAAACACACACAAGCGGAAGAGTTCAGAACTGAACGAATCTTTCTTGTGGCATTATAGACTGGGTCACATCAATGCGACACGACTGGCTAAGTTGCATAAGGATGGATATTTGAATCCGTTTGAATTTTCCTCTTATGACACTTGCCAGTCATGTCTCAAAGGCAAGATGACCAAAACTCCGTTTATGGGACATGGAGAAAGAGTTACTGAACTCTTAGGACTGATACATAGTGATGTATGCGGTCTTATGTCTACACATGCCAGGGATGGTTCTTCATACTTCATTACATTCACTGACGATCTCTCTTGGTTCGGGTATGTGTTCCTAATGAAACACAAATCAGAAGCTTTTGAGAAATTTAGAGAATATAAACAAGAAGTTGAGAACCAAACCGGAAAAAGTATTAAAATCCTACGATCTGATCGAGGAGGTGAATACTTGAGCAATGAATTCCTGGACTTCCTAAAAGAGAATGGGATTCTTTCTCAGCCGACTCCTCCATATACACCACAACACAACGGTGTATCAGAATGGTGGAACCGCACCCTATTAGATATGGTGCGCTCTATGATGAGCACAGCTGAGTTACCTATTTCCTTCTGGGGATATGCGCTTGAGACAGCCATGAACCTATTGAATAGAGTTCCTACCAAATCAGTGCCTACCACTCCATATGAGATATTGAAAGGGAAGAGACCACATCTTAATTATATTAAGATATGGGGTTGTCCAGCCTATGTCAAAAGACAAAATCCGGACAAACTCGAGGCAAGATCAGTCTTATGTAAGTTTGTAGGATATCCCAAAAATTCACAAGGGTATATCTTCTACCATCCCGAGGAACAAAAGGTGTTTGTTTCTCGACATGCCACTTTCTTAGAAAAAAGTTTTCTTATGAAACAGATAAGTGGCATTGAGGTAGAACTGGAAGAGGTTCCAGCGACACAAACTATAACAGAAGACTTGGTAGAACCAGAGGATTCAGTAGTACCCGACGAACCCCAGCCTCTCCGCCGATCTAGTAGGGTTCCTCGCCAACCTGAGAGATACTACGGTTTTCTCATGGATGGTGGGAGCGAGGATTGCATCATGGAGGATGATGACCCAACTAGCTTCGAGCAGGCTATCACGAGTAGGGACTCAGTGAAATGGCTGGATGCAATGCGGTCCGAGATGGAATCCATGTACACCAACAAAGTATGGACTTTGGAAGTTGCTCCTGAAGGGGTAAAACCCATTGGGAGCAAATGGATCTTCAAGAAAAAACTTGGTGTAGATGGGAAAGTGGAGACTTTCAAAATTAGACTTGTAGCAAAGGGTTTTCGTCAAAGACCGGGAGTCGACTATGACGAAACCTTTTCTCCAGTGGCTATGCTTAAATCCATCCGGATCATGCTTGCCATCGCTGCATATCATGACTACGAAATCTGGCAAATGGATGTTAAGAACGCCTTTCTAAACGGTGATTTAGAAGAGTGCGTTTACATGACTCAGCCAGAGGGCTTCATAGACAGTGGGAGCAGCGGGAAGGTGTGCAAGCTGCTTAAATCCATTTATGGATTAAAGCAAGTATCGCGGAGTTGGAACATCTGCTTTGACGTCGTTATCAAAGAGTTTGATTTCGTCAAAAACCCAGATGAACCTTGAATTTACAAGAAGATGGCAGAGAGTAAGGTTGTCTTCCTCGTATTGTACGTGGACGACATACTCTTGATAGGAAATGATATTCCTATACTGCAATCGGTCAAGCTCTTCTTATCACAAAGATTCTCAATGAAAGATCTTGGTGATGCCTCCTGCATATTGGGAATTAGGATTTATAGAGATAGATCCAAACGGATATTGGGATTGTCCCAATCCAGGTACATTGACACCATACTAAAGAGGTTTAGTATGGAAGAATCCAAGCATGGGAACTTGCCCACGATCTCTGGAGTCACTCTCTCCAAAGAGATGTCTCCCAAGACTGATTTGGAGAGAGCTCGCATGCAAGGGATACCCTATGCTTCGGCTGTAGGCTCTATCATGTACGCGATGCTATATACCAGACCCGATGTAGCATACTCACTAAGTGTAGTGAGCAGGTATCAAGCTGATCCTGGAGAGAGTCACTGGACAGCTGTGAAGAGCATTCTCGATGAAGGACTAAAGAGATGCTCTTGGTGTATGGTAACGGAGAACTCCAAGTGGAGTCCTTTACCGATTCGAGCTTCCAGAGTGATAAGGACGACTCTAAGTCGCAGTCGGGATTTGTCTTTACCCTTTACGGAGGGGCGGTTAGCTGGAAGAGTTCCAAGCAGGAAACCGTGGCAGACTCGACGATAGAGGCTGAATACATCGCTGCCAACGATGCTGCCAAAGAGGCTGTCTGGATCAAGAAGTTCATTACTGAACTTGGAGTGGTTCCATCCATTGAGCATCCAATACCTTTGTATTGTGATAACAATGGAGCGGTGGCTTTGGCCAAGGAACCTAGGTCCCATCAGCGATCCAGGCATATTCTGAAGCGGTATCACCTGATCCGGGAGATAGTTAATTGCTGGGAGATCGAGGTCAGGAGGGTTGACACGAAGAACAACACGGCGGATCCACTCACGAAGGCCATTCCCCAGATACAGTTTGAGAGACTCTTCGGGATGCTCGGTATGCGATACTACAGCAGCTGGCCCTAGTGCAAGTGGGAGATTGTTAGTTGTATGTATGCCCTAGAGGCCAGTATTGTACAGATGATGTATATTATATTGGATGCTTGGACATATATAGAGATGACTTTCTTGCTCGATATGATAGTATGCTATCTGGTTGCTCTTTATCTTAACATGTACACTTGTCTCTTTAAACTGTCTTATAGTTACATGTTGGTAAAGCCCTTAGGATGTGTACTTGACTACCTGGACTATGATGCAGATCATACCAGTGGGGACATGGTAGTCCATAGGTACATCCTTCAAGGTCCCTAGTCGTGGGTGTATCGAGACGGGGCATCGATATACCAGTGTAGACTAGCGTATACGCTTCTCGACCCATGAGATGGGCGATGGATGATCCCATATCCATTGGTGTTTGACATCAGAGATGGTATACGGGTGCTCAGTGGAGACTGGCTACACTGGACGGACTCGCCGAGAACTCCCAGATGGTATTATACCTCACGTCAGATGGCAGTTCTCAGGTGACACTTGTGCAGGTTAGTCTGTAGACCCGAGATCGTCATAGAGTCTTGTGTGATTCCCACTGTGCTTTGATCTCCACCTTACCACGTCCATAAGGGCGTGCAAAACGGTGGTCTTTGGGTACAGTCCCGAGTCACATGGAGGCAATGAGCGATAGGAGGGGTTTCGTCTCTCCCGGTATTGGGGGTTGATGTTGCGCTGTGCTCGATTGGCCGTAACAGGGAAGTCCCTGGCCAGGGCTGATCAGAGATTTGCTGGTAAGTGTTACCAGTAGTTTCTCGACCCGTTATGAGCCTCACATCGGCACGACTTATCGGTTATTGGGATCTGACGTTTACCACCCCTAAACTTGATATGCGATATATCAGACAAACAGACCGGACTGTACGGTAAGTGTTACTGGTTGGATTCACAGGAGTGTGAGCGGGCTAGCTCGTCGATCTTCTGATCGCTCAATACCCGGATGGCCGTTACGTTTAGCAGACCGCTTGCAGCTTGTGGGTGCTTGATATGATCATCATCTGCTGCCGGCGTATTGACGAGTCTTTAGAGTCCTACACAGAGGTTTCCTGGTGTTAGTTATATGTATGCCCTAGAGGCCATTACTGTACATAGGATGTATATAGTAGTGGATGCTGGGACATATATAGGGAGGACTTTCTTGCTCAACATGATAGTATGCTATCTGGTTGCTCTTTACCTTAACGTGTATACTGTTTGTCTCTCTATTACATGTTGGTAAAGCCCTTAGGATCTGTACTTGACTACCTGGACTATAATGCGGATCATACTAGTAGGGACATGGTAGTCCATAAGTACATCCTTCAAAGTCCCTAGTCGTGGGTGTATCGAGATGGGGCATCGATATACCAGTGTAGACTAGCGTATACCTTCTCGACCCATACAGATGGGCGATGGATGATCCCATATCCATTGGTGTTTGACATCGGAGATGATATACGGGTGCTCAGTAGAGACTGGGTACACTGGACGGACTCACAGAGAACTCCCAGATGGTAGTATACCTCACGTCAGATGGCAGTTCTCTGGTGACACTGGTACAGAGTAGTCTGTTGACCCGAGATCGTCATAGAGTCTTGTGTGGTTCCCACTGTGCTTTGATTTCCATCTTACCACGTCCAAGAGGGCGTGCAAAACGGTGGTTTTTGGGTACAGTCCCAAGTCACATGGAGGCAATGAGCGATAGGAGGGGATTCGTCTCTCCCGGTATAGAGGGTTGATGTTGCGCTGTGTTCGATTGGCTATAACAGGAAATCCCTGGCCAGGGTTGCTGAGATTTACTGGTAAGTGTTACCAGTAGTTTCTCGAATAGTTATAGACCTCATATCGACACGACTTATCGAGCTATTGGGGTCTGACGTTTACCACCCCTAGGCAAGATATGCGACATATCAGACGATCAGACCGGACTGTACGGTAGTGTTACTGGTTGGATTCACAGGAGTGTGAGCGGGCTTGCTCGTCGATCTTCTGATCGCTCAATACCCGGGTGGCTGTTACGTTTAGCAGACCGCTTGCGGCTTGTGGATGTTTGATATGATCATCATCCGCTGCCGGCGTATTGACGAGTCTTTAGAGTCCTACACAGAGGTTTCCTGGCTCAAGCGAAACGAAATAGGAGCGCATATGAGATATGTGCGGGACCGAGAATAATACCAGTATGTGATACTGTATTCGATTCTCGCGATGTGACATTGATCGGTTATATGCGATATAGCCGGGTTATCGGATCAAGTGTTGATTCGATAAGTTGTTACTAATGATACTAGTCGGTTATATGCGATATGACCGGATCGTTAAATCAAGTGTTGATTTAATGATTTAATGCATAATTATATATTACTTTGCATTTAACTAGTATCGGTTCACTTTAAATGGATTTTCTCGCTCGGGTGTGCACATTGTATATTCGATATAGTTTTGTGCACTTGCTTGTATCATGTTTGATGATACATGCCTTATGGTTAAGTATAAAGAATTAAACTATAGTTAAGTGGGTGATTAGGGTTTTTGATTTCATTTTTATTCATTTATCTTTTTGGAGAAAGAAAAGGCAAAATGAGGAAAATGGTTGCTTTCTTTTGTTCATTCATGAACATTCATGAAGACTTTGACTTCATGACCATTTTGCCTCATGCTTAACCCTAACCACTCACTTAAACCTTAGTTAGCTCTCTACATCTAACCATGGTTCATAATATGATAAGGATGGATTTTTCTTTTCTATTCTATTAATCTTATCATATTATTCTTCTTCTTCTTCCTTGCTTCAAGTGAAGAAAACCAAGCTCCATCAATGGTGATTGTTGGAAAAGAGTGAGAAATCCAAAACTAAAGTCTACCCACTTCCTATTTCTTCATCCTCTATCTCTTGCCAAGTAGTAGAGTGTGTTTCCTTCACAAGTTTCATGACTTGGTGAAGTTGTGAGCTTGATCTAGCGATGCCTCGACGTAGATCATCTTCGGCATGGACATCGACGACCTAGCTCGCTAATTCTCCGATGAAGTCGACGCTAGAGCCCGGATTCTTTTTGGACAGCGGAGAGGACTTCGTTGCGGAGCTATGGAGGTGGAGAACCGGATCTACAAAGGTTGTATTTCCGCATCTCTTAGTTAAGTGTTAACTAGTTAGCTTTTTCGCCTAGTTTTCTAGCAAACGATCCGTAGTCGGGTCTCTCGGCACCGTTAAAATTTTAATTCGCCATGGTTGATGGCTTGTGAGACCTCACTTGTGTGCCTAGGAACCCTACACCTGGCTCAAGCGAAATGAAATAGGAGCGCATATGAGATATGTGCAGGACCGAGAATAATGCGTGTATGTGATACCGTATTCAATTCTCGCGATGAATGTATCGATTGGTTATATGCGATATAACCTAGATATCGAATCAAGGATTGATTCGATAAGACGATACATAGGATACTAGTCGGTTATATGCGATATGACCGGATCGTTAAATCAAGTGTTGATTTAATAATTTAATGTATAATTATATATTTGATATATTACTTTGCATTAACTAGTATTGGTTCACTTTAAATGGATTTTCTCACTTGATGTGCAAGTTGTATATATGATATACTTTTGTGCACATGTTTGATGATACTTGCTCATTTGGTTAAGTGTAAAGAATTAAACCTTGGTTAAGTAAATGGTTAGGGTTTTTATTTATTCATTCATTTATCTTTTTAATTAAAAAGAAATTGCAAAAGAAAACAAAATGGTTGCTATTATTCTTGAAGCTTGTTGAAGCTTCATGAAGCTTTGACCAAAGTGACCATTTTGTCTTCATGCTTAACCCTAACCATTCATCTAACCTTAGTCAATTCTCTACACCTAACCATGGTTCATATTATGATAAGTATTCATTTCTTTTGCATTTTAAAAACAATACTCATCATATTCTATCTTGAGCTTCTTCTTCTTCTTCAAGAAAAAGCTTGCCATCATCAATGGCTTCTTGAGTAAAAGTGTGAGAAATCCAATTCTAAAGTGAACCCACCTCCTATTTCTTCACCCTCTACCTCTTGCCAAGTAGTATAGGGTGTTTTCTTCACAAGTTTCACAACTTGGCGAAGTTGGAGCTTGATCTTGTGTAACCTCGACGTAGATCATCTTCGGCATCGTAGCCGACGACTGTTCCGCTCATTTCTCCGATGAAGCCGATGCGAGAGTCCGGGATTCGAGATGGACAGCGAGGGGACAACTACGTGGAGCTAAGGAAGTGGATAACCGGATCTACAAAGGTTGTAGCTTCCTACTTTTAGTTAAGATGTTAACTAGCTTTTCTTTTCGCCTAAAATTCTAGTTAACGATCCGTATTAGGGTTTCTCGGCACTTGTGAAATTTGAAATTGGCTTGGTTGATGCCTTGTGAGACCTCATTAGAGTGCCTAGGAACCCTACATCGTCATAGTCCAAACCTGGTCTTTGACGAAAACCCTTCGCCACAAGTCTTGCCTTATAGGTCTCCACCTGCCTATCTACACCAATCTTTCTTTTAAAGATCCATTTGCACCCCACAGGTTTTACACCAGGGGGTACAACGTCCAAAGTCTATACTTTGTTGGTGTACATAGACTCCATTTCGGATCTCATGGCATCCAGCCACTTCACTGAGTCTCCACTCGTGATGGCTTGCTGAAAACTGGTAGGATCATCATCATCCATGATGCAGTCTTCTCCGTCACCATCAATGAGGAAACCGTAGTACCTCTCCGTTGGGCGAGAAGTCCTACTAGACCTACGGAGTGGCCGAGGTTTCTCAGTTTCTACTGCAACAGCCGGTTCAACCAAATCGTCATTTGTAGTTTGTGCCTCTAGAACCTCTTCTAGATCCACCACCTTGCCATCATCTTTATCTGTGAGAAACTCTTTCTCCAAGAATGTAGCATGCTGAGAAACAAACACATTTTGCTTCTCTTTGTGGTAGAATAGATATCCATAAGAATTCTTTGGATATCCCACAAAGTTACACATGACTGACCATGTCTCGAGTTTGTCCGGATTTTACTTTTTAACATAGGCCGGGCAACCCTAAATCTTAATTCTCTTAATAGATGGTCTCTTCCCATGCCATATCTCATATGGCGTGGTAGACACGGTTTTGATTGGAACCCTGTTTAGTAGAAACGCTGCAGTCTCCAATGCATGCCCCCAAAACGAGACGGGTAACTCTGCATCACTCATCATGTAACGGACCATATCTAATAGGGTCCGATTCCGTCGTTCTGACACACCGTTGTGCTGTGGTGTGTAAGGAGGAGTGAGCTGAGAGAGAATACCATTCTCTTTTAAGAAGTTTGCAAATTCTGTACTGAGATACTCACCACCTCGATCTGATCGAAGCATATTAATACTCAAGCCGGTTTGTTTTTCTATTTCTTGTTTATATTCAATGAATTTCTCGAAAGTTTCAGACTTGTGCTTTAATAAAAAATACATGATCGAATCTTGAGAAATCGTCAGTGAACGTAATGAAGTATGAAAAACCGCCTCTAGCCTGTGTAGACATTGGCCCACATACATCACTATGTATGAGGCCTAGGAGCTCAGTAGCTCTTTCTCCGTGTCCGGTAAACGGAGTTTTGGTCATTTTACCCTTGATACAAGACTGGCAAGTCGCATAAGATTTCTACTCAAAAGAGTTTAAATATCCATCTTTGTGTAACTTGTTTAGTCTTGTTTCGTTAATATGACCAAGTCTACAGTGCCAAAGAAAAGCTTCATTTAATTCTGAAAATTTTCTTTTATTAGTGTGTTGTATACTGAAAACTGTGTGTTGATTTAGGACATATATCCCGTTATTAAGCGTACCATACCCAACCAACATTTGATTCAGGTGAATGTTCATAACATTGTTCTGCAATACAAAATTATATCCTTCATTGTCTAACAAAGAAATGGATATTATATTACAAAGCATACTTGGTACAAAATAACATGGATTCAAAACCAAAATACATCCAGATGGCAACCCCAAGTGATACTCTCCCACTGCGACTGTATGTACATTGGAACCATTTCCAACGCGGAGAGTATGCTCACCTGTCTTCAAAACTTTGCTATTTCTCAGCCCCTGCATAGAATTGCAAATGTGAGAACCCAAACCGGTATCTAATACCCAGAAAGCAGAGTTTATTGAAAAAAAGTTTTCTGTCACAAACGCACCTGAAGCAGAAGCATCCCCATGCTTCTTCTTGAGATTTAAGTACTTCGTGCAGTTGCGCTTCCAATGTCCTGTCTTGTGGCAATGAAAACATTCGCCTTTCCCTGAGTCTCCAGCTTTGGACTTTTTCTTTCCCTTCACCTTTTTAACTCTACCCTTAGGATTGGTGGGCTTCTTCTTTTTCTTTCCCTTGGCCTTAGCCTTTGGGCGAGAAGAGGAAGACTGTCCAACAGTCATAACGGGAGTTTTTACTGATTTCATAGTGCTATCTGCAATCCTTAACATATTAAGGAGTTCTGGTAGCTCCTTCTCCATGCCATGCATGTTGAAGTTAACTTTGAATTGAGCAAAGGTGGAGGGGAGGGATTGCAGAATAATATCTGTATATTGTTCATTGTCCATAGTCCATCCAAGGTCCTCAAGCTCTTCTATAAGAGCTATCATCATCAGAACATGGTCTCCTACTGGTGTGCCGGGGGCCATTCGCATCTGAAACAATTTCTTTGATGCTTCGTATCGTAATACGCGGGATTGCTCTCCATACAACTCCTTTGTATGGAGCAATATGGCATGAATGTCCATATTCTCATGCTGCTTTTGATGTGTGGTGTCCATCGATGCAAGCGTGAGGCATTTGGCCGTGGCACAGTCAGCATCCCATGTCTTGCGGACTTCAATATCCACAACTGAGGATTTTGGGCCTGGGACGGGCGGGGCTGGAGCCGTGAGGACATATGATACCTTATCATATGTCAAGGCAATGCTCAAATTCCTCAGCCAGTCTTTATAATTGGTCCTATTCAGTTTATTTTTATCTAGTAGAAGCTTGAGTCCAGTCATGGGTATCTGCCATTAAGAGAGAGAAAAGAATACACTCAGCGAAAGCTCTTGCATAGATCAGATTGGTTATTATCTTATCTAATCGATGTTTCCCACTACTTTAATCAAGTTTTTCTTTAAAACCTTAAAAGGAAAAACTAGCCAGGATTAATTATAGTCTACAACTTCGCTAACCATTCAGCCAGGCCAGTGTCGGTACTTGAGGGAGGTTCCCCGTGCTTTCGCACGGACCTAATTAAAGTAAACCTCGTTTTCCCAGAGGCGTAGCCCCGTTAACACCTTTCTAGACACCTAATGAGTTAGCTAATTGTAAACTGTAAAACTCTCCTAGGAGCAACTATTGCCCACAGTGGGATCGGGATCCAACCATCACATGGAAGGTATGCAATCTCATTGCAAATTTCAACTATTGAAATTCCCGATGTGGTTTTTACCCCTAGCACTCGTGACCTTGGCTAAGGTCAACAAATCACGAGCACTAGTCAAGCTCAACCCATCATTTCTTGATTAATTAGACCCGTTCACATGACCCTTGGCTAAGGTCAACAAAGTCATATGCCCATCCTAATTAATCTGCATCATATGCATTTGTAGGAAGACATCACTTAGCTACCGTACACTACGCCTTGGCTAAGGTCAACAAACGTAGCACGAATATTAAGTACTCTACTTCCTAAAATGACGTAGGGTTGCGGATGATTTTTAAGAAAATCTTTAACGCTTTGAACTTGATATCGTTGTAGAATCAAATGGTTTTCAAAAGGAGTGGCTTAAGCTCCGCAGTTTTGAAATGTAGCTTTTTCATAAATAGCCGAGTGGTTTTCAAATCCGATTCTACAACATCTTTTTAGGTTTATTTTCTTTACATTAATCACATTAATGTAATCCCATCATTTAAGTCCTTAAGCCAATCACAAAAAATAAACGAAAATAACACGTACGCTTATGCCATCCGCATTCGCCGCAATGTTCCGTTATGCACCGTTAGGTTACTTAACTAACGGCATACCGGGACGGGACTAGCGCGGGTGTAAAACATAAGCAACGTCTACTATATATCATATATATAATATGTCATTCGTCTCAGATATCACAGAACACAGGCAGCAGAAATATAGATATAATGTGGGATATACTAGGACGTCCGTATTTAGTATTTAACCAATAATAGAAAATACGGATTCCACAGTCGCGATGAATAGCCAAGCCCACACCCTGGACCCCTACGAGAGTGGAAAGCGACCCTACCAATTCTGGCGTTTAGGAGACCCGGTCTCGACTCCTCGAGATGGCCTTCCATTGAACCCCAGAACCCGGTCCCCTGTGCTCCCCTCCTTGGGTCCATCCTAATGCGGAAAAGTAAATAATATACAACACTGGTGGCATCAACCTCAACCCGGAAGTGCCCCAAATAAAGAATATTACATTACATTTGAATTTACATGAATGAAAATATAAAACTCTCATCTCATATAAAATCCCCGGCTATTCAATCGCGACAATCCTGCACATCATATCTCAGCAACACATAATATTTCATATCATCAACATAAGTAAGTATGCATACACCGATTGTCGTCGACGTATAGCATTGACAATCGGCAATACCACTACATACTACACTTACGGTCACAGAAAAGAAAGTGTAAAACTGAAATATCTGGAATCCACATTCTCTTTAGACATCGTAAATGCGAAATATCACATACTTCGTATTTCATGTCTAGTTATATGAATTCCACACATTGCATCACATTCCAGATAATTAGACAGTATCAAAGTTTTCGAACGAATGATCAAATACCCAAAATTCCCTAAAGCTCAATACTTGAGCGGAGTTCAAAAACCCGGAGTGTGACACAGTAGTAGCGGTCCAGCCGTAGAAGGGTCAAGACGACACCTCACATATGGCACGCCGTACTGCCCCAAACCCTAAGGTTCAAAGGGCAGTTCAAGACGGTCACATAATCGAGTTAAGGTTTGTTGTCTTCTAGAGGGTCCACCACAAAACTTGCACATATCTCCGTAAGATTTAAACCCCGCGAAAAGTGAGCAAATGATACTCGTTCGAACAATTCAATACTTTCAAATTTACCCGGAAAAGACACGAAATCAAAATTCCGATCGAATCGACGAGTCCAAAAACATCTCCAGAATGTTCAGTACTATATTCAAATTAAACATACCCAAAAAGTCTACAAGCAGGTAGGAGAAAAACCATGTAAAAACGAGGCAGTGAATCACCTGTACGGCCGCGGAGCCGCGGCCTAAGCAAGCTATTGCCGCGGTTCCGCGGCAGGATTTACTGTTCACTGCTTCGTATTTCATAGTTTGTCTTAGATTTTCCTGCTGTATTTTTTAAGTATTTTTAGTTCTGAAAAATAACAGATTTCGAAAAATGTCCAGAGAGGGTCCCGAAATGTCGTATTTTGGTTCGATCGGAGTTTTTACTTCGTAAAAGTGTCGCATAATGTTCTAGGTCGGCTCTGATACCAATTTTAGGTTTACCTAGCACCCTATGAAAGGTTTGGAAGCATCACATGTCACAAAGATTAGTTTTTTATGGTGCTAAGTAAGCATACAAAGGATCTATCCTAGAAAATTAGAGTTTCTAAACATTACAAGTAACAAAGACTAGGGTTTTGAGAGTACAACCTTTGTAGCTCCCTACACTAGACTCCTTGGCCACTTGAGGGTTGGAGGAGGGTTCGCTTGAGGTCTCTTAGTGTCCACGACGATCCACCCGAAGCTCCTTGTCCAAGCTAACAACTTCACTAGATCAAGTGGAGGAAATGAAGCTAACACTCTAAACAAGTGGGCTAGACTTGTGTAGAATGATGTTGTGGTGGCTTTTCTCACTTCAAAAACCTATCTTGATGAGTGTTTTGCTAATTATAGAAAACTAGAGAGCAAAGGAAGAAGGAGGAAGAAGATGATGGATTTTCTTTTAACAAGAGTATAAGATTAACCCTTTAAAAGAAAATGAAAATATATGTATATATATTTATCACTTCTCATCTCAAACCATGGTTAAATGTTTAAGATATTATTTAATTTGAGTTAAAACAAAAAGAGAAGGTTAATCTATGGTTAGAAGTAGGTGAGCATGGTTAGGTTAAGGAAGAGTGTAGAATATAACCATTTATTAACCTTTTCCTCTTTTGTTTTGTTTTAACAAAAAATAAATAATAATCCATACTTATAAACCATGGTGTGAGTCTTATATTGCCACCATTTTCAATGTATAAGCAACCATGAAGGATGATGTATGTATGTATGTGATTATGCACATCCATATGTGCATGAATCTATAAAGAAAGCATACATGCATGCATACATCCATCAAATACAAGAAAGGATTTCTTAGTGAGAAACTAATGGTTAAATGATAAATCAATACTTGATTTATCAATCCGGCCATATCACATACGACCCTACCAAAAGCAAGACGCCCGATCAATATACGGTATCCTATACGCGCATTTTAACCGGGTCCATGCGCATATCGTATACGCGCACCACAACGTTTCGCCTGGACTAGGTAACTCCTTTGTGGGACTCTAAGACTCGTCAATACGCCGGTAGTGGGTGATGATCATATCAAGCACCCCCAAGCTGCATGCGGTCAGCTAAACATAACGGCCACCCGGGTATTGAGCGATCAGAAGAAAACAAGCGAACCTGCTACAACTCCCGTCGAGCCAACCGGCAACACTACCGTACAGTCCGGTCTCTTTTTCAGATATGCTGCATATCGAGCCTAGGGATGGTCACGTCGACCCCAATAACTCAATAAGTCATGCCGGTGAATGGTCTATAACAGATCGAGAAACTACTGATAACATTTATCAGTAAATCTCAGCAGCCCTGGCCAGGGACTTACTGATATAACCAGTCGGGCACAGCACAGCATCAACTCCCAATACCGGGAGAAAAGAAACCCCTCCTATCGGTCATCGCCTTCGTGTGTCTCGAGACTGTGCCCAACGGCTACCTGTTTGCACGACTCAGTAGAGCTGTGGTAGGGTGGCAATCAAAGTACAGTGGGAGAACACACAAGACTCTATGACGATCTCGGGTCTACAGACTAACCTGTACCGGTGTCACCTGAGAACTGCTATCCGACGATAGATATAATTCCATATAGGAGTTCTCGGTGACTCCGTCCAGTGTACCCAGTCACCACTGAGCACCGGTATACGATCTCGATGTCAGACATCGATGAATGTGGAAACATCCATCGCCCATCATATGGGTCAAGTATCATATACGCTAGTCTACTCTGGTATATCAAAGCCCCATCTCGATATACCTACGACTAGGGACATTCCAGGATATGCTTATAAACTACAGATGTCCCACTAGTATGATCTCCATCATAATCACAGTAGTCAAGCCGATATCCTCAGGGCTTTATCAGCATGTATGAATGAATAAAAGCATGATCAAA
Source organism: Agapanthus africanus (assembly GCA_030015575.1). Classification (NCBI taxonomy): domain Eukaryota; kingdom Viridiplantae; phylum Streptophyta; class Magnoliopsida; order Asparagales; family Amaryllidaceae; genus Agapanthus; species Agapanthus africanus. The sequence goes on along the minus strand of CM057340.1, from coordinate 435,248,231 downwards.
TCAACATGTCAGATAAAGAAGAACCAGATAGCATACTATCATGTCGAGCAAGAATGTACACTGAATAAATATATACATGTACAGATACATCCACTATCAAATAATGGCCTCTAATGCATACATATATCCAACAGGGAGCACTACTGACCGGTGATTTTGTTGTGACGCGCCGGATATCCGGAGGATACTGACGTGGTCTTAAGATTTGATGATATGGGCCAGTTCGAATAGCCGGAGCCTTAGATATTGAGATTTGATTATATAGGCCAGTTCGGATAGCCGGAGCCTGAGATATTGAGATTTTGAGATATATATTTTGTGTCGATACTTGACACTGATTTCCTATTGATTTCATTGATGATACTCGATTTTATACAGAAATCTCACCGAGATAAGAAAATGGTTTTCATAATTAGATGCATTCTTTTTTCATGCATTCATACATCATACATATGATATGTTGCTACCTAAGGCACTGATACGAGCACATGGGATTATACTTATGTATAGATGTTTACCCTTGCCATTTTATCATGCTTCAGGCCATATTATTTGAGGATATTACTGATCGTATGACCTAGGATTAAGTCATACATACGATGTCTGCTCGGTGATATTTTCTACTCACGAGTTGGCAACTCACCCCCATTTTGCCACAGTTTCTTGCAGGTTTTGCCGTACAGGTTTCTTTGCGGCTTGCTGGCACACTGCTTCCTTCCGGTTGATTGCTTTGGTCGGTGGGTTCACTCGCATCGTGACCACCATTGTACCTTTATTTATATTCTGCTGTATCTAGTAAACTCCATCAACCAGACTTGTATATTATATAACCTTAGAAGACTAGATATATATTCTTTGGACCTTAGAGTCGCGCGTTGTATTATTATGGTTTTCTTGTTGATTTTGAGTTTCCTTTTGAGTTTTGATTCTCTCCCTTCGGCGATTTATATTATATTGCTTACGTGGTTGTGACCGCTAATTGGCGAAGAGCTAGCTCCCGCTTGAGGATGCCTTTATTCATATTATGCAGTTGTACCCTTTTGGGGCCAGTATTTACAAAGGAAACTCTGCCGAAATTTTCAGAAAAGACTGGATGTTTTAAAATGCATACTTCGGCTTATGTTGTTAAACAATTTTCTTTAAAACTAAACTTTTCCTTCTTTCTTATTTTAAAAGGTTTAGATTTCTGGGATTTTTGGCTTACTTGAGTTAGATAGGGTCCTATAGACCTCATATGATTCAAGTTCCAGTCCTGTGCTATTTCGGGCCATGACAGAGTTGGTATCAGAGCGCTAGGTTAACCTTGATTCGAGTCTATGTTTGACTATGCGGAGTCTAAGGCGTATATATATATATATATATATATTCGAAACCTAGGCTTGACCTTACGGAACTTAGACTTGGTCGAGGGGGTATTAGACCCGAACTTTCGTCGCATAGGTTGACCTTGGTTGATGGAGTAGGTGACTTAAGGGGAGTGACATGCCATGTGTATGTTCCGTGGAATACTTACGATACACTACTCCGCTTAAGAAGCCTCAGGATGTACATTTCCTTGCACAGCATTATATTCATTCCTATGATCTATCCTCATCGATATTGGTTTATGGTTTTTCTGCCACGATTACATGGGCAGATAGAGATACGGCTAGAGTTGCGTCAGCACGAGCTCGTCACAGATGAGGATTGACCAGGGCGTGATTCCAGGTCACACGATTGCATAGATGTATCGTCATGTTGTGTTTTCGTGCCTTGAGCGTTTAATGGATCGCTTTTATGAGATTTCTCGGACGTGCAGATCAGCACCAGAGGATTGGGCCACTGATAGAGGCCAGCCAGATTGTGATGATCGTCAATCCACTGACTATTCGTGATGATTGAGGCATTGTTCAGCGTGCGGACGAAGGATTCAGTTGTTGCTGCGACCGACGAGATGTCGCCCAGATGTTTGAAGCTAATGCCGCACAAGTTATACTTAGAGATATGATATGATATCACTAGTCACCCAAGGAGGAATGACTAGGACATGTGATTCGTTGCCTACCCTAATGCGAGGTCATCAAATTGATTGATTCCAGCTTGAGAAGACTTCACGCAGGTACATTGAGAGTCGATAGAAAACGATCGAATGTCAGGAACCCATTTTCCAAGTTTAAAGTATTCGGAAAAACATGCAAGTAATTCCTTGGACCCTCTAGATGAATGAAACCCTAACTCGATATAATGACCATGAGAACGCTTTGAAACCTTAGGGTTGCAGCAGTTCCCTGGTGCCATTAATGAGGCTTGGGTTTGTCCTTCTACGGCTGGTCCATAGGTACTGTGGCATGTACTGGAATACTATCAAACTGTACTCAAGATGTTAAGCTCTTAGGGGGGATAATGGAACCTTGACAAATCGATTGAAAGGTTCAACGTCATTCGGATATCATGTGATGGGATACAATGCCTGGGAGACTCCAGATACGAGTATAGCCGTTGGAGCGCAGTCCATACAGCAATGAAGAGACGAGTCCGAATCAGTCGACATTAGAAAAAAGTTGAGTAAGAGATGACGTTCCACTCCGCTGACATCAGAGATGTGATACACATGCAGAGGCATCGAATATGGATATATCTTCCAGAAGGAGTCATGATGAATATGCAGCCATTCCGGAACAAGAAATAGATTTAGTAAAAGAGGATAACTTCCGGGCAGTTTGGCAGAAATGAGATTTGGAGGAGACTTTGATAGAACCTTTTTGGAATACTATACGAGAATACCTAGAACCAGGATCGGTCATATTACGCACATGTTCATATCATAATATTGCATTATTATATTCCCCAGTCCTAGTCATTTTAGAAATAAACAGGTGCTTTTGACCCATGTCTGCTACATAGTTGCAGGTTACAGGTTCTTGGAACAAAAACAGTGAAAACAATGAAAAGACAATGCAAAAGTGAGACTTCGACCAACAAACAGAGAATCTTTATCTTGCCTACAGTTTGAAGACTAAACGAAGATCAATGGACAATTTCACATAGCACAAAGGCAGAGCAAGGTTCAAGACTTCGACACGAAGCGAGCTGTAAAAGTCCACGACTATACTCACTGTGGAAATCCGGAAGAGAACAAGAGGATATTCTAAATAACAAAGTGAAAATAAAAGTACCCAAAGGAAACCAGAACAACCCCAGGAAAGATGAGCCCCCAATGCCCATATACGGCCGCGGAACCGCGGCCAAGGCATGCTATTGGCCGCGGAACCGCGGCCGTCTATGACACGTGTCGGCGCAATTTCTAGAGGCGCTGGCGTTGCGTTGACTTGGTCTTTTTCTTAGGGGGTATTTTTGTAAAAACATACATGTGGCGATTGTAACCCTAGGGTTTCTATGTGCTATAAATAGATACCCAAATTCTTGTATTAGGTTATGCCTCCTTTCATTAATAAAATTCAGATTTCTTTTTGAGAGCATCGATACCTCTTTTCATTTCATCTATTCAGATCTGACAAGTCTTATGTAAATGTTTGGAGAGAGCCATCAAGTAAGTAGTAGTTTTATTTAATTGCCTTAGTATAGATCTTTAATTCCTTGCCCTAGATAGATAGATAGCATGTTCTTCAATTCCCTAATGAGCGAGTAGTCTCCTCGCTTGTTAGGGTTAGCTTTGGGGAAGGCTTTTGAGAGATGAAGATCTCCCATCCCTTTCTTTCCCATCATATATAATCAATAGGACTCTATGCATATATGCACACACCGCTCCCTACGGCACCCTATCCCACGAGGTAGCAGTGATACCGTAGTATAAAGGCCTGGTTGAGCGTGTTTTCCATGGAGGTTAGGGTAAGAATTGATAAAGGAAGGACAAGAGCCTAGAGTAAGAAACAGCATCCCGAATGGTTCTAATCCCCTTTATTAATAATTACCACAACACCTCATAGATCTTAATTTGGGTATAGAAAGCTGTAAGATTTATTTACATTTCCAGACCTACCCTAAACCTAACCCTAGCAAGATTTAGATCTAGATAGATTTAGTTTTTAGATTTAATCAATCCAACACCCATCGGAATTAACTCGTCAGACCAATTAGGAAATTCACAAAATCCCTGTGGACCGACCCATACTCACCGGCTAGCTACCAAGCGACGCCATTCTTGATTGCGGTTACTAAATATTTTGATTCATCTTTTTAGAAGCGCATAAGCCTGATAAATATCTTTAAATCAAATGGCACCGTTGCCGGGGATGGCGTGTTATTTTCTTTTTGCAATTTCGGGTTAATCTAAAATTGAAAAATTCATAAAAACTGAAAAATTATAAAAACATAAAAATATATTATCTTTGTATTTTGCGAAGGGTATTTTTGTTTGAATTTTGTAGGATGTACAATCGAGTTCGGATCTGGAAAAATCCAGAGAGCAAAACAAAAAAAGGCAGATCTGAACAGCAGAGTATTTTACCAACAGAACAACAGAAAAAATCTCAAGAAACGAACCGTCAACGCGACCGCGTTTCCGCCGCCCAAACCTACTTCCCGCCGTGCATCCGCGGTCTGCTGACGTCATCAGCAGACCAGAAAAATTTTGGAGAATCATGTCGCCGATCCAACCGCCTAACCACAGCCGTAGCCCGCTTGCGACCGCGGATCCACCGCGGGTTGGTTGCTTCGTCACGTGGATCCTCTCTGTAAGTCTTCTGATCTTCTCTCTCCTCTGCAAATCTCGATATATCTTTTGTAAAAATCTCCTGCAAGATTCTTTGCTCTTAAAAAAAAAATCTTCCCCCTTCTCAATAACAAATCTTGTGCAGGATTCTTTGCGCCGCGCTTAAAATAAAAAATATTGATTGCAAGTGGTTGTTACTGTTTTGCATATATTTAATCTGCCTTTAAGGGGCTTGAGACCAATCCAGATTGGGTGGGGATTTCATCACCCTTCCCAGGACCCCAGAAATCATATAAGGCATTTTGCATTGACCATTTATTAATTAAAAAATACTAGAGTCAGCCCTAAGGACTTCGCGCTCAATAGGACAGAGGAATAGTTATAGGCATCGACCGTTTATCCTAACCTGACTTTGCGGTGTCTAGGCAAGTGTGTCTAAGGCGAGTGGTTACTTAATTAGGGCCACTACTTGTAGTAGAGAGCCTCCCACTCACTTGGCACTTACCTGACCGCAATTGGCGGTGAAGAGACGGTTTGAGGTCCTATTTCTAGCCCTTTGGAACAGTTAGGAGCTGTCTAGTGGACCTAGGTGACCCTAGATCTAGGTCTGATTATGCATTTGTGGTTGATTTCATTTGTGTCAAAGCCTTTTATCGAAAATCTTTTTTGCAAAAAAGTTCCAAATAAAAAAAAGATTTTTTTTTTAAAAAAAAAACTTGCAAATTTTGTCTCTAAGAACTCCTTGCACCACCTGCCTTATTTCTCTTCTCCTTCTTCCATCATGGGTACCCCACCTCCTAAAACTCTTGCCGAACTTTGGTAGCCTCAACCTAACATTGCTTCTTACGCGAATTGTTTTGGTCGAATTACGGACGACCCCTCCATGCCTAAAATTTCTTTGAAAGATCGAATAGAAGCGTCTAGGAGAAACAGTTGGACTCCGCAATCCACTTTGTCTCAACCATATCAACCTTCACCACCTTCTTACGTTGATACACCTTTTAAGAGTCCGAATTTAACTCTGTAACCCATGTCTATTGCGGAGCATATTGAACAATCTCGTAACCGATCTTTCACTCCTTTCAACACATCCAGTTCTAGGGATCAACAAGTCCATTCACTTTTTTATCCAAATGTTGATCGTACTCCTGTCCAACCATCCAATTCCTACCTGTCCTACCCGACTTTCCCATCTTCACTAGACATTGCTTCTACACAGCCATTTGGGAGTTTCACGTATCCAAACAATTTTGAATCTTTTACCGAAACCTCTTTACAACCCATGTCTAGTTTGGAACAGTCGTTGGAGGCGTACATTGCAGCAACAAACCAAATGATTAGGAATGTGGATGCGTCCATTGCCGCCCTTATGCAACCTAATGAACCGGTAGCTAGTTTCCAACTAGCTCCAAAAATTCCAATGTATGAGGAGGCGGTTGGACTGAGTGAGAATTTGAGAGGAGAGAGTGAGTTCTACACCTTTCCAAATAAAACCTACCCATACCCAATTGAATCCCATAACTCCGGTTTTCACACAAGTGTTCCAAATGATTCATTAGTTGAAAATACAACATTTAATGAGTTGTGCGACTTTGTAGTGCATAATTTGCCGGATTGTGAAGAGTCTCTTTCGCGTGAAACCACACCTAATCTTTTCGATCCTTACACCTCCACTCTAGAACCTGAATTGATAAATATCCATGCTTTTGATGAGTTGTCTGAAAAAATTGATTTTCACTTGATTAAGGATATAGACGCCGGGAATATTTTGGATGATGAACCCGTAAATTTGACTGAAATTTTATCTCCAATTCATCATCCCGAGTCATTAAATGTTTCTCCCGAACCTCATATGCGTCTTGATTTTGATGATAATTGCATGGATGAGATAACTTTTGAGGAGAATTATGAGAATAGTATTGAGGAGGATTATGAAGATAGTATTGAGGATGAATCATTTTTGTTTGATGTGTCGGATTTTCTTATTCATCCTCTTGAACCTTTAACCGTTATACTTCCTAGACCCTCCCTCTTTTCCATCGTTCCGACCACGCAAAAGATCACGCCTGAAGACTGTGAGCTTGAAAAATTTCTCTTTGAATCTGACACGGTTCTCACAAACGATAATGATTACGAGTGTTTCACTTTTTCGGACGATTTTGAAGACTCACCCCATGAGTTTGAGTCATTTGAATTTTCCTATGAACCATCAGACTCGGTTGCTTACATTCATTTCGAACCATTGATGGAATCCTTCAAGTTTGAGATAGATTACTTAGGTGAGAATAAGACTATCCCTAAATCACTCCCTTTCGTCCTTCCTATCGCTTCGACCACGCAAGACTCCGTCGCGTTTCTATTATCAATGGAGGGTTTACCAAGTTCGACGTACCCATGTTTTCTTACGAATCTTGAGGGATTTGACCCCATTTCTCGACGGGTTGATAAATTAGCACAATCGCTTTTAACATATCGGTCATCAAATATTGCGCTAATTTATTCACTCGATTTACACCCTCAAGATCGTACTCCACTTCTTTCTCTCTTTCGCCATTCTTCTCCCCCACCGAGACCATATTCTACCTTTCTTCCCACAAGGTCTCGTGTGTTTCTCATTTCTTTTCTTTACACTCCATTCTTTCACCAACCCTACCATTATCACGATAGAATTTTTGAATGGTTGGTGCTAACCTTTGGCTTGTGTAAGGCCTTGTTTCGTTTGGGGAGGACCTTGTTGTATATATGTATATATATATATTTTGTTTTATTTTTCTATTAACAATAAAAAATTTCAAGAAAAAAACAAAAAAAAACTATAAATAAATAAACAGGGGAGTGCCGACATTTTGATCCTCTTGGTGTAGCATGACAGTGAGGACACTGTCTAGTTTAAGTTTGGCGGTATGCTCGGTAAGCCTTCTTCCTTCACATTCATGTGTATATTTTTGCATTTGTATACTTATTTTAAAACTCATAAAAAATTGAAAATTTTAAAAATTATAAAAATGAAAGTATTCAATTTTGACCATAATTGACTTGAGTTTGACTAGCTAGGAAAAACAAGATCTTAGACTTAGTAAATTAAAAGCCCTAAAAATAATTTTTCTTAAAATTTAACGGTAGGTAGTTTATTTAGAAATAGGCAAATTTTGAGTTCACTTCTTGGGCTAAGTTAAAACAAGGGAAGAGTATTGATATTTTTATTAAACTATAAGTTTGAAAAATAATTCCTAGCTTAAGTCTAAATTCTGAAAATGTATACCCTACAAATTTGCACAAACACGAACCTTGAAACTTGGAATAGTAGAAGAGACCTTGAAATGCTCCTGTCTAAAGTACGAGGAAAATAAAATAAAAATACAAGTGTGAATAAAGAGATAAAAAAATGAACACTGGTTTTTGTGATTACTTAAGGCTGCAAAAAAAGGAAAAATATTTAGCGAGGGTGCTTCATCACCTAGTGCCTTGACCAACTGGTTCGGGAGTCACTGCTAAAGCCTTAGGTGTTACAAGACTAGGAATTACGCTTTAATGCGCATAGACATTTTGTAATCGGCTGTTGGTACCTCAAGAAGTATTAACGATCACAAGAAGGATGTGTGAGCAAATTCATCTAAAGATTCACCAATTAAGAAGTGCTTTGGACGACGGACAAGGGTATGATTGCTTGATTTGAATTTCCAATTGTAGGGGTGATATACACACACACATAAGGGTATGTGATTGGGGTTTAGATAAGAGATATGAATGAAGAATATGACTTATATCTTTAATAAAGATGATAAAAATTCCTAAGTTGAGATGGAACCCTAGAAGGAAAACTTAAGAGATGACAAAAGCTAAGTAGGTCTGCAGAACATATATAATCTTAAGTTAAATGATAAGGAAGCGTGAAGAATACGGGTGGATAATTTATGAGTCGAAGATAATAGAATTCCTTGTTAGAATACCTAATTGGAAAATAAAAGTCGATAAGCCAAATTGATAGGATTTTGTGGGTTGTATCCGCTGAAAACCCTCAGGAGACAACACTTCTCCTACTAGGGACACCTAGAGGTTTAACGGCTTGTTGTACGAGCTCAGTGCAATCGCGTTTCCCTGTGAAAGTGATGTTAGGTTTTGTTGAGAATAAAACTAGGTTTGCTCGAGGACGAGCAAAAGATAAGTTTGGGGGTATTTGTTCATATCATAATATTGCATTATTATATTCCCCAGTCTAGTCATTTTACAAATAAACAGGTGCTTTTGACCCATGACTGCTATAGTTGCAGGTTACAGGTTCTAGGAACAAAAACAGTGAAAACAATGAAAAGACAATGCAAAAGTGAGACTTCGACCAACAAACAGAGAATCTTTATCTTGCCTACAGTTTGAAGACTAAACGAAGATCAATGGACAATTTCACATAACACAAAGGCAGAGCAAGGTTCAAGACTTCGACACGAAGCGAGCGGTAAAAGTCCATGACTATACTCACTGTGGAAATTTGGAAGAGAACCAGAGGATATTCTAAAGAACAAAGTAAAGGTAAAAGTACCCAAAGGCAACAAGAACAACCCCTGGAAAGATGAGCCCCCAATGCCCATATACGGCCGCGGAAACGCGGCCAAGGCATGCTATTGGCCGCGGAACCGCGGCCGTCTATGACACGTGTCGGCGCAATTTCTAGAGGCGCTGGCGGTGCGTTGACTTGGTCTTTTTCTTAGGGGGTGTTTTTGTAAAAGCATACATGCGGCGATTGTAACCTTAGGGTTTCTATATGCTATATATAGAGACGCAAATTTTTGTATTAGGTTATGCCTCCTTTCATTAATAAAATTCAGATTTCTTTTGGAGAGCATCGATACCTCTTTTCATTTCATTTATTCAGATCTGACAAGTCTTGTGTAAATGTTTGGAGAGAGCAATCAAGTAAGTACTTTTATTTAATTGCCTTAGTATAGATCTTTAATTTCTTGCCTTAGATAGATAGATAGCACGTTCTTCAATTCCCTAATGAGCGAGTAGTCTCCTCGCTTTACTAGGATTAGCTTTGGGGAAGGTTTTTGAGAGATGAAGATCTCACATCCCTTTCTTGCCCATCACATATAATCAATAGGACTCCATGCATACATGCACACACCGCTCCCTACGGCACCCTATCCCATAAGGTAGCAGTGATACCGTAGTATAAAGGCCCGGTTGAGCGTGTTTTCCATGGAGGTTAGGGTAAGAATTGATAAAGGAAGGATAAGAACCTAGAGGAAGAAACACCTTCCCGAATGGTTCTAATCCCCTTTATTAATAATTACCATAACACCTCATAGATCTTAATTTGGGTATAGAAAGCGGTGAGATTTATTTACATTTCCAGACCTACCCTAAACCTAACCCTAGGAAGATTTAGATCTAGATAGATTTAGTTTTTAGATTTAATCAATCTGACACCCATCGGAATTAACTCGTTAGACCAATTCGGAAATTCACAAAATCCATGTGGACCGACCCCTACTCACCCGCTAGCTACCCAGCGACGCCGTTCTTGATTGCGGTTACTAAATATTTTGATTCATCTTTTTAGAAGCGGATAAGCCTGATAAATATCTTTAAATTAGCACACCCAGTAGGTTAGAGTTCGGTATCGTCGACGAGACATGTTATGAGGGACCATGATAGTTGTCCAGAGATTTTTTGAGGATGTGCCAGAGCGGGACTGTTTCCGCCATCTTTGATTTCGGTATTTTTGGGCAATTTATTTGCATGATTGAGATTTTGTGCACCACAGTTGCACTTGACTTCGATTTGATATCATTAGAGATATGGATTTTGATTTCATACCTATGGTATGCATGTGATTTGACTTGTGCTTTCGGCATAGTTTTCATGCACTTTTAATATTTTGATTTGATTTGTGCATACTGATGCACATGGTTGTGAGATTATATACCACGGTATACCTGATTTGGATTGAGATATGCTGTATACCGTCGATTTCGATTATGATATTCGATATTTGTTTTCGTGCACCTTGTGCACTTGATTTGGATTCTTGCGCATACTTGACGCACTTGATGCGATTTTGGTGCACACCAGATGCACTAAATCGAAATTCTTTGTGCATATCAGATGCACTTGATATTGCTGTCAGGCACATACGTTGCCCTTGACAGGTGTTTTCGTGCACACCCGTTACACATAGATTTTGTTTCTATGGACATGTATGGCACATTTATTGGTTTCGATTTCCGTGCGCACCAAACGCACGTAGCTTTCATATACACAGGAGATTGATTTCTTTTGGAGCAGTATGTTTTATGATACTTACTATATGGTATAGTTGCTGAGCAGGACTAGTCAGAAGACAGTACCTGATTATATTTTGCATGCATTAATAATGATCGAAGGGATTTCCATAAATGAGCTATAGTCTCAGTATTTACCAACGTGTTCGGGATGACACGAAATTTTTTACAAGGGAACCCTTCAAATTGTTTTCAAAACGGCGGGGCGTGTATGTTATACGAAGGTTATATATATATATATATATATATAGTTATAGTTATAGTTATAGTTATAGTTATAGTTATTTTCTTACAATAGACGTCCGCCATTGTGCCGCGATACGCGCATTGCACATTGATTGGAAAAGAGTTTGGCATGCATTTCTTTCAGATGTTTTAACGATGTGTACATGTATAGTTTTGATACATATAATGTTGGTTTTCGTATTGGGCTTTGACATTTGTGTCTTCACCATAACTCCGATGATTGCGGGATGCTTGACGTAGTTTGATTTTGGTTTATATACTCGTTTTTCATGCGCATGCATTGCGCTATGATGTATTTTGTGTATTTAAGATTCGGAGCCCCGACGACTTGATCTTTTTGCTGAAATGTTTTACTATTTGAGGAGTTTAAATTTAAATTCGGGGACCGAATTTCTTTAAGGGGGAAGATTGTAACATTTCAGAAAAATAAAATATTATTTTTGGGAAATTACATAATTAAATAATAAATATTATGAATATTTTAATAATGCGGTATAATTAAATACCGATAAATTGGGAAATATATGGAAAATTATAGGAATTTCTGAAATGAGGGTGTTTTATATGATTTAAACAAATTATAAATTCTTTATGATTAATTATATTCCATTTTAATGCTAATCGCGATTAAATATCACTAATCGTGCATTAAGCTTGTTTTGTGCATGTGACATGCACCAAGTCATTTTTCACATTTGCTATGCTTTTCTACCATGGCTTTTCTTTCTCCTCATGCATGGTTTGTTTTTAAAAATGAGAAGAGAAAAGAACAGAAAATAAAAAGAAAAGAAAAGGTTAGAATAATCGGTAAGGGCAAGAGAGAGAAGAGAGTGAGAGGTGAGGGGTGAAGTTGACCATAGGCTCTTCTTCCTTCATTTTATTTCCTTCATCTTTTCCCCACTTCCTCTAACCATGGCTGCCTACATCTCCTCCCTCCTCTGTCACCTCACAACACACCCCCAAAACAAATCAAAACTTCATCTCCCCTTCATTAAAAGCATGCACAAGATCACAACAAGCACTTTGGACCAAGAAAGCAAGGATTTTTGGCACTTGGGCAACTCAAGAAGCTTCTTTAGTTGCCAAATAAGGTACTTTCTTCACCATTAGGGTAGAATTTCTTCCACTTTAGCATAAATGCATGTTTAGAAGTGTTTTAGTTTGGTTTAGTGAACTTTGAAAATTCCAAGTTGAGGATTAGGGTTTGACTTGAATCCAAAGGTGTAATTGAGGTTAGTAGAGACCTTATAACCCCTATAGTGTTAGTTTCGTGGACTGAAACCAAAGAATCAAACCCAAGACATGAACTTAGAAATCCCCGATATCGTATTTTGTGGAAATCGTGAAGGGAAATTGATATCTGCTATAACCCGGGTGACCTGAAAATTATTTAGCAAACACAGTGAGACAGGCAGGCCACCTAGAAGCTAACTCCAAGACCCGAGACCACAATTCCATGTCCCGGCCATAGATTTAATCATTCTGGCCACAAATTGCGGCCAGGGTAGGGTGGTTTGGGTCCGTGTTTAGTCCATGACTTCATTGTCTGTAAACTAGACCCTTCCCATATGCGGAATTGGCTAATTTCACCTAGGGTAAAATCTGGGACCATTTTCTTGAGTTTCTGCATTGTTTTACGACTTCGATTTAACTTTGGTCTTGGTATTTGGGTTTTTAACTCAATGGTTTGATGTTTGTACATCGACATCGATGATTTGTTTGGCCTTTCTTGCATGCGTAGTCCGTAGGTTCTAACCTATAGGCTTTTAGCGTGTCGTTTTGGTTTTGAATTAGATTTTAATGCGACACGATATGTTATGACATGTAGGTACCCCATGTGGATTTCGAGATGACAAGGAGAGCATGGCATCATCGACTCCAGCAAGCAAGGATCAAAATGAGTAGATATATATCTATGGGGAAAGTCGGGTGGATGGCGTATAGCACGCCCGCAGTTTCGTAGTATAGAACACGAATGCGTTATGTTATATATATATTTACTTATGTGTTATGAGATGTGTATACTTAGAAATACATGCGTAGGTGACTTTGGGATAGTTTTAGCATACTTGTAGGAAAACGCATTTAGTTAGTTTCTTAGTCGCGAATCCTAGAGTAGTGATTTGCATATACGCACACATACACGCATACATTTTATTTTCTTGTGCGTATATGGGGATATGTATATACACACACACACACACACACACACACACACATAGGTATGGGACTATGTATATATATATATACGTATAGATATACATGGACGATGGGGATAGTATATGGTACTTGTAGATTAGTCGATGAGATTGGGCATGATGCCACGAGATCGGTGACGTGATTTGGTTCGTATTATGAGATACACCATAATATTATAGCGGGTCTTTAGGCGGTGTGTTTTCATACACACGCATATATATATGTAGATGGTATCAGAATGTACTAGACTTTAGATCAGTACCCCAGTACATGATATGATGATAAGGATACCAGATGAATAATAAGATAAATGCAATATTTAACCAGTACTTAGATTTGGGATGCCATATGATGGATTTACCGTACGAGCTATATATTGATGATAGATCCGCACTCTTGACTCGAGGATGTCATATATATATATATATATATATTTATTGTATTGTACGTGATACTATTGAGGCGGGATCACCGACTATATATGTATATATATATATATATATCGACTCAGACTTAGGTGGTTTTCCTTACCCTTTTCGACTTGTCTATTAGTTAGTCGTGTAATTTACTTAGTATATGTTAGACTGAGCACGAGTCATACTTATTTCTAAAACTAACGAATCGTGAGTATTTTAAAGACAAGCCAAGGGATACTACGAATATTTCAAAGGATGTACTTTTTCATAAAAACACCGTAGCCCTATTTTCTAAACACCACGATTCATGCGATTGTAAGTCCACGTTGCGACCCCCGGTTCTTACGGGGAGGCGGAAACGGTATAAAATCAAAATTTTAACGCAAGAGGCAACATGGACTAATTATGGTCGGGATCGTTACCTAAACTAAAACTAGCAAACTTAGCTAAAGATGTTTAGCTACTGGGATGAAGATGGTTATACCTAAACTTGAACTCCTTCTCTTCAAGCTCCGATGGTGGTTCGATGGGTCCTTCTCGTTGTCTCCGTACGCCGAAGATAGATCCACTTGAAAGCTCCAACCTTTAGCTCCTTCTTCGGTCTTTGAAGAAACTAGTTCACTTAGTTTGCTAAACCTAGTGAACTAGAATGAGTAGAGAGGAAATAGAATGGGATTTTATCTATGGTTCTTGATTCTCAACTCATGAGACAAGAGAACCATAGATCAAGAGAGGGAGCAAGAGGTTGAGGGTGAGAGCAAGAGGAGAGCTCAAGAGCAAGAGAGAGAATGAGCAAGAAAGAATTAGGCTCTCTTTTCTCTCTCACCCTCTCATAATCCAAAGTGATCATAACTCATCATATCAAAAAAGTCTTTTGGTGATGGTTAGAAGCAACCATAAGGTTATCATATCATGCACTCATTTTACTCAAAAAGCAAGTAAGAAAAAAGTCTTTGGCATGAAATGATAACCATGGTTATCATGATGGTCAACTAGTCAAGCCTAGTCAACCGGTCAACAAGTCAACAAAAGTCAACAAGTCACCAAAGTCAACAAGTCAACAAAAGTCAACAAGTCAACAACCATATCACCATAATACTTAATTAATATAATAGTTAATCACATATCATATTCTCATTAGGGTTGAGCAAAAAGTCAAAAGTCAACGGTCAACTGTCAACAACCCTAATGAGAATCCACTGCCTCTGCCTCCCTGTCAACTGTGCATACACACCCGCATCCGCGTTCCGAGGAACACGAATGCAAACTGGATAAATCCAATCCCATAAGGTACACTAGGATCTGGCTTAAACCAAAGCCCGCTAGTGTAAACTGTCCGGACACTGTACGTGCATAAGTGCACGGATGTGACCGAACCCTGTCGCAAAACCATGCGACCTGTCGCAATACCATGCGACCTCTACTCTTTTGCCTAAAGGCGAAAAGCTTTCTGTGTGGGACTCTAAAGACTCGACACTACGCTGGCAGTGGGTTTAACCACAGACCGCAAGCGGCACTAGCTGTGCGTAACGGTCCCCAGGTAATGCCGACAAGAAGACCGACGAGGCGAAACCCATCTGAACTCCTACTGAGCCTGAGCGTGACATTCTCCGTACAGTCCGGTCTGTTCGTCTGATACATCGCATGGCGGGCCTAGGGGGCGGTAAACGTCAGTCCCCCAATAGCGGTACAAGTCGTGCCGGAGTGAAGCCCAATACACCCTGAGATAACACTGGAAACCTACCAGTATATCTCGTTTGCCCTGGCCAGGGACTACTCGTGTAATGGCTCTCCTAGACACAGCGCGATGTCAACCCCCAATACCGGGAGAGACGAATCCTGTCTAACCGTCACTGCCTCCAAGTGCTTCGGGACTGCACCCAACCACCACCTGTTTGCACGACTCCTTTGAGCCGTGGTAGGGTAGTGATCAAAGTACAGTGGGAACACACTCGAGGCGGAGTGACAGTGTCAAGTCAGTGGACTAAGCTGTACTCATGTCACCTGGGAACTGATAACTGACGATAGGTATAATACCAACTAGTCAGTTCCCGACGAGTCCTGTCCAGTGTACCCGTAACCTAACGAGCACCCGCATACTATATCAAGTACGACGTACTGACGGCTGTGGGACAGACCGTCTCCCACACTGGGATGAGAAGCGCATGCGCTGGTCTACTCCGGAGTATCGATGCCCTGTCTCGATAGTCCTGCGACCAGGGACCTGCATAAGGATGTGCTTATAGATTACCCAGCCCCACTTGTGTGACGGCCATCACATCGCTGGTAATCAAGCAAAGATCCTAAGGGCTCTACTAATGTGTATAAGCGATATACAAAAATAAACACATGTACACATTGAAGTAGAAACAAACCAAGTAGCATACTACTATTTTGAGCAAGATTGTCAATACAAGGTGAATATCCCAAGCTTCCATTAAGTAATATACATACTAGTATGATACAGTAATGGCCTCTAGGGCATATACACTAACAATCTCCCACTTGCACTAAGGCCATGTACTGGCGTATCGAAGACCTATCATCTCGATCAGCCGCTCGAACTGAGTCTGGGGCAAGGCCTTGGTGAATGGATCTGCAGTGTTATCTTCTGATTTTACTCTCTTTACCTCGATCTCCTGGCGATCAATGATCTCCCTGATCAGGTGGAACCGCCTCAAAATGTGCCTGGACTTCTGATGGGACCTTGGTTCCTTCGCTAAAGCTATAGCGCCGTTGTTGTCACAATACAGCGGTATTGGATCAACACTGGTAGGAACCACCTGAAGTTCCGTGAGGAACTTCTTCATCCAGACAGCTTCCTTTGCGGCATCGCAAGCAGCTATGTACTCCGCTTCCATGGTTGAGTCAGCAACGGTTTCCTGCTTGGAACTCTTCCAGCAAACCGCCCCTCCATTGAGGGTAAAGACATAACCCGACATGGACTTGGAGTCATCCTTGTCACTCTGGAAGCTGGAGTCAGCAAAGGCCTCAATCTGGAGGTCTTTTCCGCCATACACCAAGAACATCTCCTTAGTCCTTCTCAGGTACTTGAGAATGTTCTTTACTGCTATCCAGTGTTTCTCCCCTGGGTCTGACTGATACCGGCTTACAACGCTCAATGCGTATGCTACATCTGGTCTGGTACATAACATCGCATACATAATAGAGCCTACCGCAGATGCGTAGGGTATTGATGACATGCGAGCCCTTTCCAAATCAGTCTTGGGAGACATCTCTTTGGAGAGGGTGATTCCGTGACAAGCCGGTAGATTACCGCGCTTGGAATCTTCCATACTGAATCGTTTCAGTATGGTGTCGATGTACCTTGACTGTGAAAGTCCCAACATCCTTTTAGATCTATCACGATAGATCTGGATCCCCAGAATGTAGTTGGCATCGCCCAGGTCCTTCATGGAGAACCTCTGTGACAAGAATCCTTTGACTGACTGTAGCATAGGAATATCATTTCCTATTAGGAGAATGTCATCGACGTACAAGACGAGGAATACCACATTTCTCCCTACAATCTTACTGTAAATGCATGGTTCATCTGGGTTTTTGACAAAGTCGAATTCTTTGACAGTATCATCAAAGCAGATGTTCCAACTCCGCGATGCCTGCTTAAGTCCATAGATGGACTTGAGCAACTTGCACACTTTACCGCTGCTCCCACTCTGATTGAATCCCTCTGGCTGATCCATATAGACGCACTCTTCTAAATTTCCATTTAGGAAAGCCGTCTTAACGTCCATCTGCCAGATCTCATAATCGTGGAAGGCAGCAATGGCAAGAAGGATCCGAATGGATTTAAGCATGGCTACCGGAGAAAAAGTCTCGTCATAGTCCAAACCAGGTCTTTGACGAAAACCCTTTGCAACGAGCCTAGCCTTATAGGTTTCAACCTGCCCATCTACACCAATCTTCTTTCTGAAGATCCATTTGCAGCCTACGGGTTTTACCCCTTCTGGAGCAAAGTCCAAAGTCCAAACTTTGTTGGTGTACATGGACTCCATCTCGGTCCGCATTGCATCCAGCCATTTTACCGAGTCACCGCTCTGAATGGCTTGCTGGAAGCTAGTAGGCTCATCATAATCTATGATGCAATCCTCTCTATCCCCGTCTATGAGAAAACCGTAGTATCTCTCGGGCGGATGAGACTGCCTACTACTCCTGCGGAGCGGCGTAGGAATGTCCGGTTCCCCTGAACCTTCTGGTTCTACTAAGGTTTCAGTAATAGCTTGTGGTTCTGGAATTTCTTCCAGTTCTATTGCGCTCCCACTTATCTGATTTTCTAAAAACTCAGTTTCCATGAAGCGGGCATGACGAGAAACAAGGACTTTTTGCTCCTCTGCGTAATAGAAAAGATACCCCTTGGAGTTCTTTGGGTATCCCACAAACTTGCACTGTACTGAGCGTGCCTCGAGCTTGTCCGCATGCTGCTTTTTTACAAAAGCCGGACATCCCCATGTCTTAAAGGATTTAAGACAGGGTTTCTTCCCACTCCACATCTGGTATGGTGTGGTAGGCACTGTCTTAGTAGGAACTTGGTTCAAGAGATGTGCAGCTGTTTCCAGTGCATAACCCCAGAAAGATCGCGGTAACTCAGCCTTACTCATCATGGAACGAACCATATCTAGTAGGGTTCGATTCCTTCTTTCCGATACACCATTGTGTTGTGGTGTGTATGGAGGAGTACGCTGAGAGAGAATTCCATTCTCTTTTAAGTAGTCCAGAAACTCGGCACTCAAGTATTCACCACCTCGATCCGATCTTAGGATCTTGATACTTTTGCCTGTTTGTTTTTCTACTTCATTCTTATATTCTCGAAATTTCTCAAAGGCCTCGGATTTGTGCTTCATTAAGAAGACATGTCCAAACCTAGAGAAATCATCTGTGAAAGTAATGAAGTATGAATAACCGCTTCGCGCATGTGTAGACATTGGACCACACACGTCACTGTGTATAAGTCCCAAGAGCTCGCTCGCTCTTACTCCGTGTCCAGTGAACGGAGTCTTTGTCATCTTTCCCATGAGACAAGATTCACAAGTGGCATAAGACTGGTACTCGAACGGATCCAAGTATCCTTCTTTATGTAACTTAGTCAACCGTGTCTCATTGATGTGACCCAGTCTACAATGCCATAAGAAAGCCTGATTTAATTCTGGAGACTTTCTTTTAAGTGTGTTCTGGACACTGAATATCTGAGCTTGATTCAATACGTATATACCGTTATTTAATGTACCTGACCCAATCAGTGCTTGATTTAGGTGGATGTTTACTACATCGCTTACAAAAGCAAAATCATATCCTTCTTTAGAAAGTAAGGATACAGATATGATATTGCAAGTCGCACCTGGTACATACAAACAGTCACGCAGAATCAATATCTGCCCAGTTGTCAGTCCTAGGTGATATTCCCCTACGGATACAGCATCCATGCTCATTCCGTTAGCAACCCTGAGAGTCATATCACCTTTCCTGATAACCCTACGGTTTCTCAGACCCTGTAACGAATTACAGATGTGAGATCCTGATCCGGTATCCAATACCCAGGAAGTAGGGTTAACTGACAAACAGTTCTCAATTACAAACACACTCGAAGCCGAAGCCACAACATGCTTCGAATTCTGGCTACTGGCTTTACAAGCCCTGCAATCTCTCTGCCATAGTTCATTCCCGTTACAATAGGAACGTCCCTCTTTAATCATATCCAGTCCTGAAACTTTTGCCCTTGTTTTTCCTTTTTCTTCCCTGGTTTCTTTCAGGGTATAAGCAGAGGGCAGGGACTGTAGAATTAGGTCAGTACTTGACCCATTCTCCAACGTGGTCTCCAGGTCCGTGAGCTTAAAATAGCTGGTCTCTGTAAGGACGTTGCCCCCTACAGATGACCCGACAGCCAACCTCGCTTGAAGCAATTCGTTCGAGGTCTCATATCTTGCGATACGAGATTGCTCTCCATATAAAACTTTGTTATGGAGGAAGATAGAAACTGAGTCCATCTTCTCGTGCTGCCTCTGGTTTGCACCATTAACTGAGGCTAACACGAGGCACTTGGCTTTCGCACAATCCTTTTCCGGTGTCCTGCGGATGTGAACATCCGTGACAGGGGAAACTGGACCTGAGACAGCAGGGATTTGATTGGTTAAGAGGTGTCCCAGCTTGTCATGGGCAATGGACATCTGGACAGACCTTTGCCAGTCATAACAGTCAGGTTCAGTCATATTTTTATCTAGATGTAACCTAGGTGCGGTCACAGGGTCGCTGCATTTAAGAGAGAGAAGAAGAAACACTCAGCATGATGCTCTTGCAAGTTTAGAGTGGTTTTTAGTTTGTCTAAACAGGATGGCTCCCACTGTTTCTCGAATCCCTCCTCAAACCATAAAGGAAGAATTAGTCGGGATCAATCCCACCGCACAATACTTGCTTAACCGTTCAGCCAGGCCGGTGTCGGTACTTCGAGGGAGGTTTTCCAACGCTTTCGCGAAGTTCCTTAATTAAAGAACCTCTTTTCCCTGGGGGCGTAGCCCCGCTAACACCTTTCTAGGCACCTACTAGGTTTATAGCATTGATCGTTTAGTGAGAAATTTTCCGAGGAGTAGCATATACTCACAGTAGGATCGGGATCCAAATATCATCGCGTGAAGAAACTGAAGGAATCCTACCAGAATCATCACACTCCAAATGGTATGCAAATCTAGCAAGTTTCAGTACTTATGAAACTCCCGATGTATATTTTTGCCCCATGCTCTTATGACCTTGACTAAGGCCAACAAATCATAAGTCACATGTCAAGTTCTACCCGTCGTTGTCCAGGTTAATTTGAATCCACCCGTATATACCCTTGACTAAGGCCAACAAGGTAATACGACTGTCCCAAACCAACGCATTCTATCTATGCAACATATGAATACCCACCAGCTACCAAACACTGTGCCTTGACTAAGGCCAACAAACACAGCTTGAATACTGTTGAATATTCATATGAAACGACGGAGGGCTACGAATGGTTTTGGCGAAACCGTGAACGTAGTGAACTTGATTTAGTCGATGGAACGAGATAGCTTTTAAATGGAGTGGCTCAAACTCCGCATTTTAAAAGTTTGTTTTGAAAAGAACCGAGTGGTTTTTCGAAAATGTTCCAACGACTTATACTTGGTTTATTTTCTTGCATTAGTTCTTTTAATGCATGTTTTGCTTGCATTAGTTCTTTTAATGCGTGATATTCTTGCATTAGTTCTTTTAATGCGTCCCATCATTTAATCCTACCATTGCAGAAAACAACCAAAATATGACGTACGCTTATGCCATTCGCATTCGCCACGGGGCCCCGTCATTACCCGTTAGGTTACTTAACTAACGACAGAGCGGGGGCTGGGCTAGCGCGTCTGTAAAACATAAGCAACGCCTAAATAGTAAGCAATGATAGACATTACAGATCACAGATAAATACATTGGATATACTAGCAATCTGTAATTTGTACGAGCCTGTAACAAAAACAGATAACACGGTCGCGGTGAATAGCCAAAACCCCACCCAAGACCCCTACGGGTGCGGCAAACTACCCGCCAAGTACCCGAAGCGTAGCAACCTCCCTCAACTCCATGAGTAGGCCACTCGACACTTCGGCATACCCGGTAGTTTGTGCACCCCTCCATGGGTCTATCCTAGGAGCATAAACAGTAAAAAGAAATTATACAATGACGGCTTCAACCCCTTCCCGGTTGTGCGGCCATACAAATAATTATTACATCAATTTACAAATTTACATGAATTGCAAGAAAAGTAAACTCTCGTCTCACAACCCCCGGCTATTCACCCGCGACAATCCAACATATTTATATACACATTCCAGCACATTACAGATCATGTATAACCCCGACTAATCGACTTATAGCGATTAGCCGACGTTCAATACATGCAAACATCACAGATATAACCATCATAGTCAAAGTGCAATGAAGTTCGGAAAAAATACGGAATTATAGGACCCCAAAAGGAAATTTCTTTTCTGTAAAATCTGGGCACATATAATATATCTCAAAAATCCCAAAACCAACACAGACACACACTGCACGAAAAACGACGCACTAAAGACAACAAACCGCGGCGCTTCCGCGGCGGCCAAGAAGGGTCACGCGGCGGAAGCGCGGCGGTTTAGACGAATTGGTGAATCGTTTTTCATGGGTGTTCTAACAAAACCCTGAGACGAATTTAGGAGTGTGAAGTTTTCCATTTTGACCAGAAAAAAATTCAACAGAAACTCAGTTTTTGTAGTTTTCCGGTTTTGTGATTTTTTTCGGTTCCGAACTTCGTTACACTTTACTACCTAGCTAGTTTAAGTTTAGTTAGGCTCTGATACCACTGTAAGTCCACGTTGCGACCCCCGGTTCTTACGGGGAGGCGGAAACGGTATAAAATCAAAATTTTAACGCAAGAGGCAACATGGACTAAGCTAGGTCGGGATCTTTACCTAAACTAAAACTAGCATACTAAGCTAAAGATATTTAGCTACTCGGATAGAGATGGTTATACCTAAACTTGAACTCCTTCTCTTCAAGCTCCGATGGTGGTTCGATGGGTCCTTCTCGTTGTCTCCGTACGCCGAAGATAGATCCACTTGAAAGCTCCAACCTTTAGCTCCTTCTTCGGTCTTTGAAGAAACTAGTTCACTTAGTTTGCTAAACCTAGTGAACTAGAATGAGTAGAGAGGAAATAGAATGGGATTTTATCTATGGTTCTTGATTCTCAACTCATGAGACAAGAGAACCATAGATCAAGAGAGGGAGCAAGAGGTTGAGGGTGAGAGCAAGAGGAGAGCTCAAGAACAAGAGAGAGAATGAGCAAGAAAGAATTAGGCTCTCTTTTCTCTCTCACCCTCTCATAATCCAAAGTGATCATAACTCATCATATCAAAAAAGTCTTTTGGTGATGGTTAGAAGCAACCATAAGGTTATCATATCATGCACTCATTTTACTCAAAAAGCAAGTAAGAAAAAAGTCTTTGGCATGAAATGATAACCATGGTTATCATGATGGTCAACTAGTCAAGCCTAGTCAACCGGTCAACAAGTCAACAAAAGTCAACAAGTCACCAAAGTCAACAAGTCAACAAAAGTCAACAAGTCAACAACCATATCACCATAATACTTAATTAATATAATAGTTAATCACATATCATATTCTCATTAGGGTTGAGCAAAAAGTCAAAAGTCAACGGTCAACTGTCAACAACCCTAATGAGAATCCACTGCCTCTGCCTCCCTGTCAACTGTGCATACACACCCGCATCCGCGTTCCGAGGAACACGAATGCAAACTGGATAAATCCAATCCCATAAGGTACACTAGGATCTGGCTTAAACCAAAGCCCGCTAGTGTAAACTGTCCGGACACTGTACGTGCATAAGTGCACGGATGTGACCGAACCCTGTCGCAAAACCATGCGACCTGTCGCAATACCATGCGACCTCTACTCTTTTGCCTAAAGGCGAAAAGCTTTCTGTGTGGGACTCTAAAGACTCGACACTACGCTGGCAGTGGGTTTAACCACAGACCGCAAGCGGCACTAGCTGTGCGTAACGGTCCCCAGGTAATGCCGACAAGAAGACCGACGAGGCGAAACCCATCTGAACTCCTACTGAGCCTGAGCGTGACATTCTCCGTACAGTCCGGTCTGTTCGTCTGATACATCGCATGGCGGGCCTAGGGGGCGGTAAACGTCAGTCCCCCAATAGCGGTACAAGTCGTGCCGGAGTGAAGCCCAATACACCCTGAGATAACACTGGAAACCTACCAGTATATCTCGTTTGCCCTGGCCAGGGACTACTCGTGTAATGGCTCTCCTAGACACAGCGCGATGTCAACCCCCAATACCGGGAGAGACGAATCCTGTCTAACCGTCACTGCCTCCAAGTGCTTCGGGACTGCACCCAACCACCACCTGTTTGCACGACTCCTTTGAGCCGTGGTAGGGTAGTGATCAAAGTACAGTGGGAACACACTCGAGGCGGAGTGACAGTGTCAAGTCAGCGGACTAAGCTGTACTCATGTCACCTGGGAACTGATAACTGACGATAGGTATAATACCAACTAGTCAGTTCCCGACGAGTCCTGTCCAGTGTACCCGTAACCTAACGAGCACCCGCATACTATATCAAGTACGACGTACTGACGGCTGTGGGACAGACCGTCTCCCACACTGGGATGAGAAGCGCATGCGCTGGTCTACTCCGGAGTATCGATGCCCTGTCTCGATAGTCCTGCGACCAGGGACCTGCATAAGGATGTGCTTATAGATTACCCAGCCCCACTTGTGTGACGGCCATCACATCGCTGGTAATCAAGCAAAGATCCTAAGGGCTCTACTAATGTGTATAAGCGATATACAAAAATAAACACATGTACACATTGAAGTAGAAACAAACCAAGTAGCATACTACTATTTTGAGCAAGATTGTCAATACAAGGTGAATATCCCAAGCTTCCATTAAGTAATATACATACTAGTATGATACAGTAATGGCCTCTAGGGCATATACACTAACAGCGATTTCAGATACAAAAACCTGTATCACTCGTATATAGGAATGTTTATTTCTTTATTGCTGCATTTACTATTCATTTGCCATTTATTCTGCCGTTCGCATTGCATTGCATGCTTATATGTATTGTCGTTAGTAATGATGAAACCTGTTGTTAGGATACCAGCTCCATTACCGATGATGCGTATGCTCCACGTACACTCGCTTGGCGGCTCACACACATCTTCATCGTTAATTGCTATGTCACGTACACTTTAAAGAACATTATTTCATTGACATAGCTTGCTAGCTGATAGTTCCTATATGTTATTGCTTTCATATGCTAGTTTAATTATTGCCTTCTTTACTTGATATCAGATGCTTTCATATATTTATTGTCATGCAATATTATAGGGCCAGTCCGGATTGCCGGAGCCCAGTATTCATTATTATTTGCTCTTGAGATTGTTATTTCGGATTTCCATGAGATTTCTGGATTTGGAGAAACCACAAAGATTTATAAGCTGATTATCATTTTCAAAAGATAGAAAATTGTTGTTTTCTCCTGATATAATTTGAGATACGTCCACCATGAGTTTTCTCGGCTCTTAAGCGATATCATACACCCGATTCGAGGAAGAGGATGAACCGTCTATGGTTGCATGGTTGTAACACCTTAGATTTAGATTAGTGTTAGTTTAGACGATAATGCGAGTTTTTGGTAAAAAGTTTACCAATTTGGGTTCCTCACATTTTATAAGATTTAATTAATAATTTATTATTATTTGTTATGGCTTGCACGTTCATGTACATGTTAATGTGAGGGTTTGTTTGTGCTAATCTAGATTAGTGACCATGACAACTTAACCTTAATCCTAATCCTTTGCTTTAACCTAATCCTTGCCTTGATTAAACCTTTAGATATCTGTGTGAGATATTTCTTTTGGCTTTTGGATTTGGGAGGTGGCGGCATGTGAGTCATGGTTGCATTAATTGGAGAGTTAATGCAAGGGTGCACTCACCTTAATCTCATCTCACTCTCTCTCTTTATCATTTCATTCATTCTCATTCTCTCTCACTCTATCTCTTTCTCATATTTCTTCACCTCCCTCATTTCCTCAACAGAACATTTATCTTTCCCTTGACAAATCTTCACTAATCCATCACTAAACTTCACAAAATCTCACAAAAATCACATCTTTAACCTTTTTTTGCCTCTTGGATGACATGGAGCTTGGAAAGCTAGGATCATTGAGCTTGTGCGAGTAGGTAATGCTCTCTTTCTGTTAATTAAGTCTTTTTAGTGCTGCGTAGCTTATTCGTTTCAGTTTAGATCGCGTATTGTATCGTTTCGTGCAAATATCATATTTTTAGTGTAGTTTTGGGTCTCGGATGATCTGCTATCAAACAAGGTATTTGTTGCAAAAGTTCCCATCACAGTGACCTAGTTTAGTGACCTAGAACCTACCCTCAAAATACGAACCCATTTCCTCTAGAACAGGCCTCAAATATATTGCTTTTGGCCGCAAATTGCGGCCAGACTGGTGAGTTGTGGGTTGAGTTTTGGTGTAGGGGTCTCTGGGGTTATGTGTGGTCTTGTGGTACTTGCAACTATTACAAATTGTTTGTGTAGCAAAATCTGGACCACTTTGCTTATTTCTTGTATTTCGTTTTCACGCGTTACGTTATCCGACAGGGTTCATATCTTGGTGCTGCTGTTACTCTGAGTTGGTTTCGTTGTGTCGCTATGTACGTTAGCTACTAAGCGAACACTTGAGAGTTTGTTTGGAGTTGTCGCGTCGGTCAAACGTAGATTGTACGTGTTATTGGTCGTTTGCTAATATACATACTTGTTTTATTGATTTATGTTTTAGGTTCGTAGGCGAGGGCTTCAGACGCTGCAAAGAAGGAGAAAAAGGTGGTTGGCTTTACTTAGCCAGGAGCGTTGGTGAGTAGATTTAACATCTACAGGGAAATTGCCCGCATGGCGTTATGCGTCTGGGCTAGTGATGTTATGATATTAGTCACATATTCTATTGCACATATAGATTTTGCACATACACCTCATTGCATATTATTACTTGTTGTGCTTGGACTTGTACCCTTAGGACACTGCACTATTATTGACGGCTCATGTTGCACGAGCCCTGATTGTATGCCATTCACACTGTCAATAATTGCAATGACACGCACAACACACATACATATATGATATTGTTTGGTTAGGGACATTGATTCATATTTCTTTATACATATGACATATAGCATACCTGTATATCTACATGCTTACACATATGCCTTGACATGCTTACATGCTAGTTACTCATATACTTATATGGTATTGTACTATTAGTGATAGGTATATACACACATAAGACATAACTACATGTACATCTTGCATACATACTTACACTTATACCTGGAGGGTATTACATCATTACTAATAGGTAGATACATATACCTTGCTATACCTACATGTTTACACATATGACTGGATATAGCTACATGTTCACCTTTATTTGATATTATATGGACTTGGAGAAATTAGGAACCACATGATATATATATATATATATATATATTAACTTGTCGCAGTTAAATAGCGGCTTTTCCTTTATATGCTCACATTACAGTTTTATGTTGCATATATTATATTCATGGATTTTCGCATTGAAATATGGATTTTTCATGATGTTTTCTGGATTTAAGGACCGTGATAGTTTCATGAAATTATGCATTATTTGAAAAACCCTGTTTCTCTTGATATGATATTTCAGCAGCCACCATGAGATTTATCGGTTCTGATATATATAACCCATGCGAGGATGCGTCGTGGGCCGTGTGCGGGTATATGGTGGGGCCTGGAGGTACCCCGGGGCAAGAAGATCAGTGGACCACGCCGATGAGCCTGACAGGGGAACCATACCTACCGGTGACAGTAGCTATGACTCGATGGTTATCGTGGGGATACCGATCGGAGTCATGTACGTATGGATACGTCGAATTTCGAGTGTCGAAGCCGGGCCCTCGAGTTTTCGGGATAGCGTATGATACGTACCTATCAGGGGGCCAGTCGTGGTGACAGCACCTGATATATCAGTATTTATGTGTCGATACCTGACATTTGGTTTCATGATATTTTACTCCTAAGTATATATAACAGTGGAATGGGACGCTGTTATATATGCATATATATATATATTTATTAGTGGAATAAGACGCTAATATATATGTATACGTATCTAATTTATATACATCATCATAATGATCCATGCAAATATACTTATTCATTTCATGAGACTTGCTCGATATTGGATACAGGATATATGAGATTTACTCGATATTGGATACAGGATATATGAGATTTACTTGATATTGGATACATGATATATGAGATTTACTTGATATTGGACATTCAAGATATATGAGACTTACATGATATGAGAGCCAATTTGGGGGCTGATTTGAGAAAATTGGGATTTGGATTGTCTTGATGGACTTTGGTCCTGTCACGAGGTCAGGATTCCGTAAGGATGACATGTTTTATCCCATACTCCACATTTATTTTATGTGTATTGCTTCATGTATTACTAGTACCTGAGAGAGTACTTTTCATGACTGTTGCATTTACATATTGTCATATTATTGCTTCATGTATTAGTTATACCTGCTAGAGTACTTTTCATGATTGTTGCATGCATATGACCATTTATTGCTATTAGCTTGCATATGTTAGATTCGCGTTGTACATGCATACTTACGATTACCTGCATATGTTATTTACTATTCACGAGTTGGCAACTCACCCCCGTTGTGCCACAGTGTTCTGCAGGTTGTTCCTCAGAGTAGTCAGAGGTAGGGCTTTTCATCTATCGTATCACCTTTTGCAGCGGATACTGCTACGGCTGACTGTGTACAGTTTTGCTATAGGTGGGTTTTGCGGTTATCCGACATTGCTTATTGTATATTCGTTGTATCCATGTACTCTCCATCTACCACTTTCGTGTATGATTTAAAGACTTAATGTAAGGACGATATTGTATATTATTTTGTGACTTGGAGGTCTTTATGCAGTTTTATTTATATCGTCTTTTATTTCTTCGCTACGGCGTCGTATATCTATTGTGGTGGTTGTTTTTCGCCTTTGGGCATATATTTGCTCCCGTTTAGGGATGCTTTACTTATATTTTTGTTGTACCCATTTTGGGGTTGGATTTTACAAAGGTGGTGTTGCCAAAATTTTTAAAGGAAATAAAGTTGGATTTTAAAAAATTTGGTTTGAGATTTCAAAGGTTTTAAAAATGTTATTATCACTTACTACTTTTGATGGTTTAGATTGCTGGGTTTTCGGCTTACTTAAATTGCGTTACTCCTGTAGACGTTGCGTAGTTTAAGGGCCGTCATGTGCCAATTTCGGGTCGTGACAAAGTTGGTATCAGAGCGCTAGGTTTTACCTTTCGGAGTGTAGGATGACCTTGGAATGATGGAGTAGGTAGCTTAAGCAGAGTAACGTAGTGTGTGTATGTTCGCGGCATACTCACGACACGGTACTCCGCCTAAAGTGACCTAAGTACTAATTGCTTGAAATTCCTTCTTTGATGATACATATCTTTGTGATTCGATTTCCATTTTCTTATCGAATCATTTTCCATTTATAGCCTTTGCCGCCGATGACTATGGGGACTCAGAGAGGTGCAGCGAGAGCCGAGATCAGAGTTGACTCGTTTGGGATGAGGATTGACCAGGATTGTACGCTCGCTATACAGGAGCAGATGGATCTGCCTTCGATAGATCGTATCGCTAGGCTTGAGGTAGAGATGCAGGACTTGCGCCAGAAGATGAAGTCGTTGGTTGAGGCCAGTCGAGCGCAGCGACAGGAGGTTGTCACCCGTGTTACCCAGTTATTCCTTGCGATCAGCACACAGCATAGTGTTACGTATACAACACCAGTGGATGCAGCCATAGTTGACAAGGCAAGTCTTCCAGAGACTTTGGGTGTTCCGGGACAGAGGAGGGCTCGTACAGGTGTATCGGCCAAGAGACAGAGGTTCAGTCGCCATGATAGGTTTTGTGCACGTCGTGGGAGTAGCAGAGGATTAGGACGAGGACAGTCGTTCAGCTCTCATCCGCAGAAGGGTCAGCAGTCATCACGTGGATGTTTCTGGTGTGGGAGCCTTCATCACCTCATCAGGAATTTTTCCTTAGCACCGCGTCAGACTCATGTTCGGAGAGGTCGTGGTCGAGGAGGTTTCTCTAAGAGGGGACAGGTTGGCAGAGGAGGAGTTCAGCCAGTTGCGGGTAGGGGGCTGACACGAGAGTTTGCTTCTACTCATCAGGATGCACGGGCGTTCAATGCAGAGTTTTCAGGTATTCTTAATTCGTATGTACTTTTGATGCACTTATTTGTTTTACTCACTTTGTGCCGTGGTGGGGCCGAGAGTCGTGTTAGCTAGATCAGCCATTTGTTGTGTTAACTTCTGTCAGTGATTCTTTTGTTGCGCGACACGTGTTTCGGTCGTGTGCCAATCGGATTGGAGATTGAGATTCGTCCGTCGTTTTGATCCTTCTAGAGACGTTGGATTTGACGTTCTACTGGGCACGGACTGGTTAGCTACGTGCTAGGCATTTATGGAAATCCGCAAGAAGACAGTCAGGTTTTGTTTTCCCGGCGAGTCATTTCTTGTTGTGCAGGAAGACAGTGGTGCCGCCTCTCACAGCTTGAATTCATTCTTTTTCGCTAGTCGGCTTTTGAGGATTCTTGGCTTTCATTCATGATACGGGAGCCACAGTGGGTTTGTTGGACCGGATTCCTATCGTGCGAGAGTTTTCCGACGTTGTTCCAGATGAGCCGGCGGAGCTTAGGGAGCTTAAAGATCAGCTGCAGAGTTGCTTGTATGGGGGCTTGTGCGTCTAAGTGTTTCGCTTTGGGGAGCTCCTATTCTGTTTGTCAGGAGAAGGACGGAAGTTTGAGGATGTGTATTGATTGATCGTCAATTGAACCGAGTTACGGTGCGGATATGTATCCTTTAGCTCGCATTGACGATTTCTTGATCAGCTCCAGTGTGCGAGACATCTTCTAAGTTTGTTTGGGATCAGGTCATCATTGGTTGCGGGTTCGGAGTGATGACATTCCGAAGACTGTTTTTGTGCGCGCTACGGGCAGTATGAGTTTTGGTGGTGTCGTTGGACTCACCAATGCCCTAGCAGCATTCATAGATATGATGAACCAGATTTCTTCAGGCCGTTCCTCGACCAGTTTATTGTTGTGTCATTGATGACATTCTGGTCTTTTCCTAGAGTCATGTGGAACGTGAGCAACACTTGAGGATTTGTTTTGCAGACATTGGGAGAGCACCAGCTGTTTGCTAAATTCTTGGAGTGTTCCTTCAGGATTGATTGTGTTGAATCCTAGGTCTTGTAGTTACGGGAGACGGTTTTCGTACGGACCTGAGGAAGATCGAGGCCGTACAGCTTTGGCCCAGACTTGTGTATAGGACGGAGGTCCGCAGATTTTTAGGCTTAGCAGGTTTCTACCGCCGTTTCGTGCAGAACTGCTTGTGTATCGCTGCACTGTTGACTGGACTGACCGGAAAGGAGGTTTCTTTTCGTTGGACTGAGGCATGCGTGCAGAGTTTTCAGCAGTTGAAGACTCGGTTGATGACTGCACCAGTTCTTTCTTTGCTTTTAGATTGGGCGACTTTGTTGTTTAACTGTGATGTTTCACGAGTGGGGCTCGATTTTGCGTTGATGTGGAATTATAGAGTTATCGCTTTTGCTTCTCGACAGTTGGAGGAAGTACGAGCAGGATATCCCACTCATGATCTGGAGATGGCTGCGGTGGCTGTGCGTTGAAGATCTGAGGACACTACTTGTGTGGAGAGTCGTGTCAGATTTTCACGGACCACCAGAGCATAATGTACAACTTCCTGTAGCGGGTTTTGATTGTTGAGACAGCGCCGTTGGATGGAGCTTGTGAAGGATTGTGTTTGTGAGATCCTCGTTACCCATGGAAAGGCGATTGTGGTAGCTGATGCTGGAGTCATAGGCCCGGGGTTAGCTTGTCCCAGTTGTGCGCAGTTCTGAGACAGTCTTCTGCAGATTTACAGTTCTTGTGCGATCGTTGAGTACAGCTTTAGTTCGCCTCTACTGAGGGGACAACTTGCTCATGTCCGCGCCCGTCCATTTTTCCTTAATCGTTTTCACGAGGCACAACCCGCCGATGCTCGTTTGTCTGAGATTCTTGAGTATACTCGGCTGGGTAATGATTCGGAGTCCTTGATTTATGACCAGGGTATGCTACGTTTAGGGACGTGTTTGTGTGTACCTGATGCTGATGGGTAGAGATGCGAAATCCTAGAGCAGGCACATCAGTCAGCTTTCTGTGTTCATTCAAGTTCCACCAATATGTGAAGTGACTTGTGAGATAGTTATAGGTGGGAAAGGATGAAGAGTGAAGTTTTGGATTTCGTTTCAAGGTGTCTGTCTTGTTGTGAGCTAAGGTTGAGCATTTGAGACTGGCTGGAGAGTTGTAACCTTTAACTGTTCCGGAGTGGGAATAGGAGCAGATCTCCATGAATTTCGTTATGGTGTCTACCCAGGTCTAGACAGGGTGTAACTCCATTTAGGTGTTTGTTGTCCGATTATGCTCAGTTTGCTCAGTTTGTTCTTCGTTCAGTTTGTTCGTTGCACGGAGTTCCTTCATGTGTTGTATCCAATGGGGGCACCCTGTTCCCATCTTTGGCAGAAGCTTCAGGAAGCCTTGGGTACTGGTTGACATTTAGCTCCGCTTTTCCAATTGCAGGACGAGGGTTTATGAAAGCGGGCCATACAGATTCTGGAGGATATGCTTGTGCGTGCGTACTAATTATTGTTGGTAGTTGGGATCGTCACTTGCCATTGTTAGGGTTCTCCTTCGATAGCTGTTATCAGGAGACATTCCAATTGGAAACCTTTAGGCCTTGTTTGGTAGGTGGTGTCGATCACCATGCCTATTTTTCTGACTCTGCGAGAGTAGTATTTTTGGACCCCAGCTAGTCGAGAGGCTTCGGAGATGATCCAGTTGATTCAGGTCAGGATGAGAGCAGCCTAGTGCAGACAGAGGTCTTATGCCGACCATGGTGGTCCCAGACTTGAGTTCGCAGTGGGAGATCATGTATTCCTATGGATTTTCCGATGAATGGCGCGTTGAGTTTTAGGAAGCTTATCCCAGGATTGTAGGTCCTTTTGAGATCCTTAAAGCGAGTTAGTTCCGTTGCCTATAGTTTGGCACTTCCGCCCAGATTATTGAGTATTCACCCCGTATTCCTTGTGTCGATACTTCGCAAATACCTTCATGACCTTTCTCACATGATTCAGCACCATACCATTTAGCTTGGACGTGATCTTTTCGTTCACCGGCAGCCAATTGTATTAATGGTTCGGCTGGTGGAGAAACTTCAGTCAACGGGTCTTGCCATCTGTGGAGGGTTTTCTTGGGAATAGACGTATAGTGAGGTGATCACTTGGGAGGCTGCGAGCGAGATTTGGGAGTTTTGTACTCATCTCTTTGAAGGTACGCTTAGTGAGAATTTTAAATTCGGGGATGAATTTTCTTTAAGGGGGGATTGTAACGCCTTAGATTTAGATTAGTGTTAGTTTAGACGATAATGCGGGTTTTTGGAAAAAAGTTTACCAACTAAGGTTCCTCACATTTTGTAACATTTAATTAATAATTTATTATTATTTGTTATGGCTTAAACGTACGTGTGTACGTTAATGTGAGGGTTTGTTTGTGCTAATCTAGATTAGTGACCATGACAACTTAACCCTAATCCTAATCCTTTGCTTTAACCAAATCCTTGCCTTGATTAAACCTTTAGATATTTATGTGAGATATTTCTTTTGGCTTTTGGATTTAGGAGGAGGTGGCATGTAAGTCATGGTTGCATTAATTGGAGAGTTAATGCAAGGGTGCACTCACCTTAATCTCACTTCACTCTCTCTCTTTATCATTTCATTCATTCTCATTCTCTTTACTCTATCTCTTTCTCATATTTCTTCACCTCCCTCATTTCCTCAGTTGAACACTTATCTTTCCCTTGACAAATCTTCACTAATCCATCACTAAACTTCACAAAATCTCACAAAAATCACATATTTAACCTTGTTTTGCTTCTTGGATGCCTTGGAGCTTGGAAAGCTAGGATCATTGAGCTTGTGGGAGTAGGTAATGATCTCTTTCTGTTAATTAAGTCTTTTTAGTGTTGCGTAGCTTATTCGTTTCAGTTTAGATCGCGTATTCTATCGTTTCGTGCAAATATTATATTTTTAGTGTTGTTTTGGGTCTCGGATGATCTTCTATCAAATAAGGTATTTGTTGCAAAAGTTCCTATCACAGTGACCTAGTGTAGTGACCTAGAACCTACCCTCAAAATATGAACCCATTTCCTCTAGAACAGGCCGCAAATATATTGCTTCTGGCCTCAAATTGCGGCCAGACTGGTGAGTTGTGGGTTGAGTTTTGGTGTAGGGGTCTCTGGGGTTGTGTGTGGTCTCGAGGTACTTGCAACTTTTACAAATTGTTTGTGTTGTAAAATCTGGGACCACTTTGCTTATTTCTTGTGTTTCGTTTTCGCGCGTTACGTTATCCGATACGGTTCTGTCTTGGTGTTGCTGTTGCTCTGAGTTGGTTTCGTTGTGTTGCTATGCACGTTAGCTACTAAGCGAACACTTGAGAGTTCGTTTGGAGTTGTCGCGTCGGTCAAACGTAGATTGTACGTGTTATTGGTCGTTTCTAATATACATGTTTTATTGATTTATGTTTTAGGTTCACAGGCGAGGACTTCGGACGTTGCAAAGTAGGAGAAACAGGTGGTTGGCTTTACTTAGTCAGCAGCGTTGGTGAGTAGATTTAACATCTACAGGAGAATCGCCCGCATGGCGTTATGCGTCTGGGCTAGGGATGTTATAATATTGGTCGCATATTTTATTGCACATATAGATTTTGCGCATACACCTCATTGCATATTATTACTTGTTGTGCTTGGACTTGTACTCTTATGACACTGCACTATTATTGACGGCTCATGTTGCACGAGCACTGATTGTATGCCACTCACACCGTCAATAATTTCCATGACACGCACAACACACATATATATATGATATAGTTTGGTTAGTGATATTGATTCATATTTCTTTATGCATATGACATATAGCATACCTGTATACCAACATGCTTACACATATGCCTTGACATTCTTACATGCTAGTTACCCATATACCTATATGGTATTGTACCATTAGTGATAGGTATATACACACATGAGACATAACTACATGTACATCTTGCATACATACTTATACTTATACGTGGAGGGTATTACATCATTACTGATAGGTAGATATATATACCTTGCTATATCTACATGTTTACACATATGTCTGGCTATAGCTACATGTTTACCTTTATTTGATGTTATATGGACTTGGAGAAATTAGGAACCGCATTATATATATATATATTGATATATATATATATATATATTGATATATATATATATATATATATTAACTTGTTGCAGTTAAATAGCGGCTTTTCCTTTATATGCTCACATTACAGTTTTATGTTGCATATATTATATTCATGGATTTTCGTATTGAGATATGGATTTTTCATGATGTTTTCTGGATTCTAGGACCGTGGTAGTTTCATGAAATTATGCATTATTTGAAAAACCCGGTTTCTCTTGATATGATATTTCAGCAGCCACCATGAGATTTATCGGTTCTGATATATATACCCCATGCGAGGAGGCGTCGTGGGCCATGTGCGGGTACATGGTGGGGCCCGAAGGTACCCCGGGGCAAGAAGATCGATGGACCACGCCGATGAGCCTGACAGGGAAACCATACCTACCGGTGAAAATATCTATGACTCGGCGGTTATCGTGGGGATACGATCGGAGTCATGAACTTATGGATACGTCGAATTTCGAGTGTGGAAACTGGGCCCTCGATTTTTCGGGATAGCGTATGATACGTACCTATCAGGGGGCCAGTAGTGGTGACAGCAACTGATAGATCAGTATTTATGTGTCGATGCTTGATACTTGGTTTCATGATATTTTACTCTTTACTATATATATAACAGTGGAATGGGACGCAGTTATATGTATGTATGTGTGTGTGTGTGTGTATTAGTGGAATGGGACGCTAATATATATGTATACATATCTAATTTATATACATCATCATAATGATCCATACAAATATACTTATTCATTTCATGAGACTTTCTCGATATTGGATACAGGATATATGAAATTTACTTGATATTGGATACATGATATATGAGATTTACTAGATATTGGATACAAGATATACGAGATTTACTTGATATTGGACATTCAGGATATATGAGACTTACATGATATGAGAGCCAATTTGGGGGCTGATTTGAGAAAATTGGGATTTGGATTGTCTTGATGGACTTTTGTCCTGTCACGAGATCAATATTCCGTGAGGATGACATGTTTTATCCCATACTCCACATTTATTTTATGTGCATTGCTTCATAATTAGTTGTACCTGATAGAGTACCTTTCATGACTGTTGCATTTACATATTGTCATATTATTACTTCATGTATTAGTTGTACCTGCTAGAGTACCTTTCATGACTGTTGCATGCATATGACCATTTATTGCTATTAGCTTGCATATGTTATATTTGCGTTGTACGTCCATACTTGCGATTACCTGCATATGTTATTTACTA
The DNA here is from genome assembly GCA_030015575.1 of Agapanthus africanus. Lineage (NCBI taxonomy): Eukaryota > Viridiplantae > Streptophyta > Magnoliopsida > Asparagales > Amaryllidaceae > Agapanthus > Agapanthus africanus. The sequence goes on along the minus strand of CM057340.1, from coordinate 435,212,158 downwards.
TTTATGAGTTGGCAACTCACCCTCATTGTGCCACAGTGTTTTGCAGGTTGTTCCTCAGAGTAGTCAAAGGCAGGGCTTTTCATCTATCGTATCACCTTTTGCAGCGGATACCGCTACGGCTGACTGTGTACAGTTTTGCTATAGGTGGGTTTTGCGGTTATCCGATGTTGCTTATTGTATATTCGTTGTATCCATTTACTCTCCATCTACCACTTTCATGTATGAATTAGAGACTTGATGTGAGGACGATATTGTATATTATTTTGTGACTTGGAGGTCTTTATGCAGTTTTATTTATATCGTCATTTATTTCTTCGCTACGGCGTCGTATATCTGTTGTGGTGGTTGTTTTTCGCCTTTGCGGTTGCTTTACTTATATTTTTATTGTACCCATTTTGGGGCTGGTTTTATAAAGGAGGCGCTGCCAAAATTTTTAAAGGAAATAAAGTTGGACTTTAAAGAATTTGGTTTGAGATTTCAAAGGTTTTAAAAATGTTATTATCACTTACTACATTTGATGGTTTAGATTGCTGGGTTTTCGGCTTACTTAAATTGCGTTACGCCTGTAGACGTTGCGTAGTTTAAGGGCCGTCACGTGCCAATTTCGGGTCGTGACAATGTTGGACCCGGTGCGGTACCCCGGGGCGAGAAGGTCGCAGATGATGGCGTTGAGCTTGAGACAGGGGAGCGCTACTGACCTGTGAATTTTATTGTGACGCGTCGGATATCCGGAGGATACCGACGTGGTCTTGAGATTTGATGATATGGGCCAGTCCGGATAGCCATAGCCCTAGATTTTGAGATTTGATTATATAGGCCAGTCCGGATAGCTGGAGCCTGAGATATTGGGATTTTGAGATATATATTTTGTGTTGATGCTTGACACTGATTTCCTGTTGATTTCATTGATGATACTCGATTTTATACAGAAATCTCACTGAGATAAGAAAACAGTTTTCACAATTAGATGCATTCTGTTTTCATGCATTCTTACATCATACATATGATATGTTGCTACCTGAGACACTAACATGAGCACATGGGATTACACTTATGTATAGATCTTTACCCTTGCCATTTTATCATGCTTCAGGCCATATTATTTGAGGATATTACTGATCGTATGACCTAGGATTGAGTCATACATACGATTTCTGCTCTATGATGTTTTCTACTCATGAGTTGGCAACACATCCCCGTTGTGCCACAGTTTCTTGCTGGTTTTGCCGTACAGGTTTCGGTGCAGCTTGATGGCACACTGCTTCCTTCCGAGTGATTGCTTTGGTGGGTGGGTTCACTCTCATCGTGACCACCATTGTACCTTTATTTATATTCTGTTGTATCTAGTAAACTCAATCAAGTATATTCTATAACCTTAGAAGACCAGATATATATTCTTTCGACCTTAGAGTCGCGCGTTGTATTATTATGGTTTTTGTTAATTTTGAGTTTCCTTTTGAGTTTTGATCCTCACCCTTCGGCGTTATATATTATATTGCATACATGGTTGTGACCGCCAATTGGCGAAGAGCTAGCTCCCGCTTGGGGATGCCTTTATTCATATTATGCATGTTATACCCTTTTGGGGCCAGTATTTACAAAGGAAACTCTGCCGAAATTTTGCCTTTATTCTTGGGGATGCCTTTATTCATATTATGCCTTTATTCATGTCATTGTATAATTCTTTTTACTGTTTTTGCTCCTAGGATAGACCCATGGAGGGGGTGCACAAACTACCGGGTATCTCGAAGTGCCGAGTGGCCTACTCACGGTGGTGAGGGAGGTTGCTTCGCTTCGGGTACTTGGCGGGTAGTTTGCCGCACCCGTAGGGGTCATGGGTGGGGTATTGGCTATTCACCGCAACCGTGTAATCCGCTTTTCGTTGCAAGCTCGAACGGATTGCGGATTCCTAGTATATCCAATGTATTCATCTGTGATCTGTAATGTCTATCATTGCTATATATTTATATATGATAACTATTTAGACGTTGCTTATGTTTTACAGCCGCGCTAGCCCAGCCCCCGCTCTGTCGTTAGTTAAGTAACCTAACGGGTGATGACGGGGCCCCGTGGCGAGTGCGAATGGCATAAGCGTACGTCATATTTTGGTTGTTTTCTGCAATGGTAGGATTAAATGATGGGACGCATTAAAAGAACTAAAGCAAGAAAATAAACCAAGTAAAAGTCGTTGGAACACTTTGAAAACCACTCGGTTCTTTTCAAAAATAAGCATTTTAAACGCGGAGCTTGAACCACTCCTTTTAAAAGCTATCTCGTTCCATCGACTATATCAAGTTCACTACATTCACGGTTTCGCCAAAACCATCCGTAGCCCTCCGTCGTTTCATATAAATATTCAACAGTATTCAAGCTGTGTTTGTTGGCCTTAGTCAAGGCATAGTGTTTGGTAGCTGGTGGGTATTCATATGTTGCATAGATAGAATGCGTTGGTTTGGGACAGTCGTATTGCTTTGTTGGCCATAGTCAAGGGTATATACGGGTGGGTTCAAATTAACCTGGATAACGACGGGTAGAACTTGACATGTGACTTATGATTTGTTGGCCTTAGTCAAGGTCATAAGAGCATGGGGCAAAAATCTACATCGGGAGTTTCAAAAGTACTGAAACTTGCTAGCGCTGCATACCATTTGGAGTGTGATGATTCTGGTAGGATTCCTTCGGTTTTATCACGCGATGATATTTGGATCCCGATCCTACTGTGAGTATATGCTACTCCTCGGGAAAACTCTCACTTAACGATCAATGCTATAAACCTAATAGGTGTCTAGAAAAGTGTTAGCGGGGTTACGCCCACAGGGAAAAGAGGTTACTTAATTAAGGAACTTCACGAAAGCATTGGAAAACCTCCCTCGAAGTACCGACACTGGCCTGGCTGAACGGTTAAGCAAGTATTGTACGGTGAGAAAGATCCCGACTAATTCTTCCTTTGTGGTTTGAGGAGGGATTTGAGAGACAGTGGGAGCCATCCTGTTTAGATAAATTAAAAACCAATCTAAACTTGCAAGAGTATCATGCTACGTGTTTTCTTCTCTCTCTCTTAATTGCAGCGACCCAGTGACCGTACCTAGGTTACATCTAGATAATAAAATGACTGAAACTGACTGTTATGACTGGCAAAGGTCTATCCAGATGTCCATTGCCCAGGACAAGCTGGGACACCTCTTGACTGATCCAACCCCTGCAGTTTCAGGTCCAGTTTCCCCTGTCACGGATATTGATATTCGTAGGACATCGGAAGAAGACTGTGCGGAAGCCAAGTGCCTCGTGTTAGCCTCAGTTGATGGTATATACCAGAGGCAGCACGAGAAGATGGACTCAGCTTCTATCTTCCTCCATAACAAAGTCTTATCTGGAGAGCAATCTCGTATCGCAAGATATGAGACCTCGAACGAATTGCTTCCAGCGAGCTTGGCTATCGGGTCATCTGTAGGGGGCAACGTCCTTACAAAGACCAGCTCTTTTGAGCTCTCGGACCTGAAGACCACGTTGAAGAACGGGTCAGATACTGACTCAGTTCAACAGTCTCTACCTACTACCCTAAAGGAAACTAGGGAAGTAGAAAGAAAGGGAAGGGCAGAAGTTTCAGGAACAGATGTAGTAAAAGAAGGATGTTCCTATTGTTACGGGAATGAACATGGGCAGAAGGATTGCGGGGCTTGTAAAGCCAGTAGCCAGAATTCGAAGAATGTTGTGGCTTCGGCTTCGGGTGTGTTTGTGATAGAGAACTGTATGTCAGTTAACCCTACTTCCTGGGTATTGGATACCGGATCAGGATCTCATATCTGTAATTCGTTACAGGCTTTGAGAAACCGTAGGGTTATCAGGAAAGGTGATATGACTCTCAGGGTTGCTAACAGAATGAGCATGTATGCTGAATCCGTAGGGGAATATCATCTAGGATTGATAACTGGGCAGATATTGATTCTGCGTGACTGTTTTTATGTGCCAGGTGCGACTTGTAACATCATATCTGTATCCTTACTTTCTAAGGAAGGATATGATTTTACTTTTGTAAGCGATGTAGTAAACATCCACCTAAATCAAGTACTGATTGGGTCAGGTACATTGAAATACGGTATATACGTTTTGAATCAAGCTCAGGTCTTCAGTGTCCAGAACACACTTAAAAGAAAGTCTCCGGAATTAAATCAGGCTTTCTTATGGCATTGTAGACTGGGTCACATTAATGAGACACGGTTGACAAAGTTACATAAAGAAGGATACTTGGATCCGTTCGAGTACCAGTCTTATGCCACTTATGAATCATGTCTCATGGGAAAGATGACAAAGACTCCGTTCACTGGACACGGAGAAAGAGCGAGCGAGCTCTTGGGACTCATACACAGTGATGTGTGTGGTCCAATGTCTATAAATGCGCGAAGTGGTTATTCATACTTCATTACTTTCACAGATGATTTCTCTAGGTATGGGCATGTCTTCTTAATGAAGCACAAATCCGAGGCCTTTGAGAAATTTCAGGAATACAAGAATGAAGTTGAAAAACAAACAGGCAAAAGTATCAAGACACTGAGATCTGATCGAGGTGGCGAATACTTGAGTGCCGAGTTTCTGGGCTTCTTAAAAGAGAATGGAATTCTCTCTCAACTTACTCCTCCATACACACCACAACACAACGGTGTATCGGAAAGAAGGAATCGAACCCTGTTGGATATGGTTCGTTCCATGATGAGTAAGGCTGAGTTGCCGCGATCCTTCTGGAGTTATGCACTAGAAACAGCTGCATATCTTTTGAACCAAGTTTCTACTAAGTCAGTGCCTACCACACCATATCAGATGTGGAGTGGGAAGAAACCCAGTCTTAAACACTTTAAGACATGGGGGTGTCCAGCTTTTGTAAAAAAGCAGCATGCGGACAAGCTCGAGGCACGTTCGGTACAGTGTAAGTTTGTGGGATACCCAAAGAACTCCAAGGGGTATCTTTTCTATTACGCAGACGAACAAAAGGTTTTTGTTTCTCGTCATGCCCGCTTCTTGGAAACTGAGTTTTTGGATAATCAGATAAGTGGGAGCGCAATAGAACTGGAAGAAATTCCAGAACCACAAGCTATTGCTGAAAGCTTGGTAGAACCAGAGGGTTCGAAAGAACAGGACATCACAGCGCCACTCCGCAGGAGTAGTAGGTAGTCTCATCCGTCCGAGAGATACTATGGTTTTCTCATTGACGGGGATAGAGAGGATTGCACTATGGATTATGGTGAGCCTACTAGCTTCCAGCAAGCCATTCAGAGCGGTGACTCGGTAAAATGGCTGGATGCAATGCGGGCCGAGATGGAGTCTATGTACACCAACAAAGTTTGGACTTTGGACTTTGCTCCAGAAGGGGTAAAACCCGTAGGCTGCAAATGGATCTTCAGAAAGAAGATTGGTGTAGATGGGCAGGTTGAGACCTATAAAGCTAGACTTATTGCAAAGGGTTTTCGTCAAAGACCTGGTTTGGACTATGACGAGACCTTTTCTCCAGTGGCTATGCTGAAATCCATTCGGATCCTTCTTGCCATTGCTGCCTTCCACGATTATGAAATCTGGCAGATGGACGTAAAGACGGCTTTCCTAAATGGAAATTTGGAAGAGTGCGTCTATATGGATCAGCCGGAGGGATTCAATCAGAGTGGGAGCAGCGGTAGAGTGTGCAAGTTGCTCAAGTCCATTTATGGACTTAAGCAGGCATCGCGGAGTTGGAACATCTGCTTTGATGATACTGTCAAAGAATTCGACTTTATCAAAAATCCAGATGAACCATGCATTTACAGTAAGATTGTAGGGAGAACTGTGGTATTTCTCGTCTTGTACGTGGATGACATTCTCCTAATAGGAAATGATATTCCTATGCTACAGTCAGTCAAAGAATTCTTGTCGCAGAGGTTCTCCATGAAGGACCTGGGCGATGCCAACTACATTCTGGGGATCCAGATCTATCGTGATAGATCTAAGAGGATATTGGGACTTTCACAGTCAAGGTACATTGACACCATACTGAAAAGGTTCAGTATGGAAGATTCCAAGCGCGGTAATTTACCGGCTTGTCACGGGATCACCCTCTCTAAAGATATGTCTCCCAAGACTGATTTGGAAAGGGATCGCATGTCTATTATACCCTACGCTTCTGCGGTAGGCTCTATAATGTATACGATGTTGTGTACCAGACCAGATGTAGCATACGCATTGAGCGTTGTAAGCCGGTATCAGTCTAACCCAGGGGAGAAACACTGGATAGCGGTAAAGAACATTCTCAAGTACCTGAGAAGGACTAAGGAGATGTTCTTGGTGTATGGCGGAAAAGACCTCCAGCTCGAGGCCTTTGCTGACTCCAGCTTCCAGAGTGACAAGGATGACTCCAAGTCCATGTCGGGTTATGTCTTTACCCTCAATGGAGGGGCGGTTTGCTGGAAGAGTTCCAAGCAGGAGACCGTTGCAGACTCAACTATGGAAGCGGAGTACATAGCTGCTTGCGATGCCGCAAAGGAAGCTGTCTGGATGAAGAAGTTCCTCATGGAGCTTCAGGTGGTTCCTACCATTGATTATCCAATACCGCTGTATTGCGACAACAACGGCGCTATAGCTTTAGCGAAGGAACCCAGGTCCCATCAGAAGTCCAGGCACATTTTGAGGCGGTACCACCTGATCAGGGAGATCATAGATCGCCAGGAGATCGAGGTGAAGAGAGTAAATACGGAGAACAACACTGCAGATCCACTCATGCAGGCCCTACCCCAGACTCAGTTCGAGCGGCTGATCGAGATGATAGGTCTTCGATACGCCAGTACATGGCCTTAGTGCAAGTGGGAGATTGTTAGTGTATATGCCCTAGAGGCCAATACTGTATCATACTAGTTTGTATATTACTTGATGGAAGCTTGGGATATTCACAGTTGTATATACAATCTTGCTCGAAATGGTTGTATGCTACTTGGTTTGTCTCTGCTTTAATATGTGCATGTGTTTATTTTAGCATATCGCTGATATACATATTAGTAGAGCCCTTAGGATCTTTGCTTGATTACCAGCGTTGTGATGGCGCTCACACTCGTGGGAGCTGGGTGATCTATAAGCACATCCTTATACAGGTCCCTAGTCGTTGGACTATCGAGACAGGGCATCGATACTCCGGAGTAGACTAGCGTATGCGCTTCTCATCCCAGTGTGGGAGACGGTCTGTCCCACAGCCGTCAGTACGTCGTACTTGAGATAGTATGCGGGTGCTCGTTAGGTTACGAGTACACTGGACAGAACTCGTCGGGAACTGTTGGTTGGTATTATACCTATCGTCAGTTATCAGTTCCCAGGTGACATGAGTACAGCTTAGTCCGTTGACTTGACACTGTCACTTCGCCTCGAGTATGTTCCCACTGCACTTTGATTACTACCCTACCACGGCTCAAAGGAGTCGTGCAAACAGGTAGTTTTTGGGTGCAGTCCCGAAGCACTTGGAGGCAGTGACGGTTAGACAGGATTCGTCTCTCCCGGTATTGGGGGTTGACATCGCGCTGTGTCCAGGAGAGCCATTACACGAGTAGTCCCTGGCCAGGGCAAGCGAGATATACTGGTAGGTTTCCAGTGTTATCTCAGGGTGTTCTGGGCTACACTCCGACACGACTTGTACTGCTATTAGGGGACTGATGTTCACCGCCCCCTTAGGCCCGCCATGCGATGTATCAGACGAACAGACCGGACTGTATGGAGACTGTCACACACAGGCTCAGTAGGAGTTCAGATGGGGTTCACCGCGTCAGTCTTCTTATCGACATCTACCTGGGGACCGTTACGCACAGCTAGTGCCGCTTGCGGTCTGTGGTTAAACCCACTGCCAGCGTAGTGTCGAGTCTTTAGAGTCCCACACAAAGAGCTATTCGCCTTTAGGCAAAATGAGTAGAGGTCGCATGGTTTTGCGACAGGGTTCGTTTCACATCCGCGCACTTGTGCACGTTTGCTGTCCGGACAGCTTATACTAGAGGGCTTTGGTTTAAGCCAGATCCTAGTATAGATTTGGGATTGGTTTTTTCTCATTGTATTCGTGTTCCTCGGATCACGAATACGGGTGCGTATGCACAGTTACTTGAGACAGAGGGAGAGGACTTTGATTAGGGTTAATGACTATTGTTATTTTATTAACCCTAATGCTTATGTGTGTATTATGGTTAATTGATATTAGTTTAATATAATTGTGCATGGTTATGGTTGTTGACCATTTGACCTCATTGACTTGTTGACCTTGGTTGACACTTTGACCATCATCATTTCATTTGGAAGATGCTCTTTGATCCTTGCAAATTGCATTAAAAATGAAATGATAATGGTCATGTCTTGATTAACCATGACAATTATCTAGCTAATTATCTAATTACAATAATTCACACATATATGAGAGAATGCTTCATATTTTCTCTCATTCTATTATTCACTTTCTCTCTCTTGTTCTACCTCTCCCTCAAGCTCTCCCCTCTCATGTGTTGAGAAACACTTGAGGTTGAGAAAAACCCTTTCTTGATAATCTCTACTCTCATCTAGGGTTCAAGGATTAGCACTTCTTGCACCCTAGTTACTTCTAGCTTGGAGTTGAAGCCAAAGGTCAAGGCTTTCGGGTGGATCTTTTTTCGACGTGAGAAGACGACTAAGGTGACATCCTTCCACCATTCCAAGGAGCAAGGGGAGAAGGACATAAAGCCCAAGGTATAACCTTTCTAGCACTTAGCTAGTTTCTAGTTAGCTTTAGCTTGTTTTTGTTTAGCAAAGATCCTTCTTTGTCTAGTCCATGTTGCCTAAGTTGATAAAAATTTGATTTTTATTCCATTTTCCGCCTCCCCGCAAGTACCGGAATGGGCAACGTGGACTTACAGTAATAGCTCCAAACATCTGGAGCGATATATCGTCAGTCGCCGCAACAACTGAATCTTTTGTCCGCACACTGAACAGTGCCTCAATCATCAATTAATCGGTGCATTGACAGTCATCACATTCTGGCTGGCCTCTATCAGTGGCCCAATCCTCTGGTGCTGATTTGCACATTCGAGAAATTTGTAAAAGCTATCCATCAAACGCTCATGGCGCGAAAACACAATAAAATGACACATCTATACAATCGTGTGTCACTAGAATCATGCCCTGGTCAGTCCTCGTCCATGACGAGGTTGTGCTGACAAAACTCTAGCCGTAGCTCTCTCTGCACGTGTAATCGTGGCAGCAAAACCATAAACCAATATCGATGAGGATAGATCATATGAATGAATATAATACTTTGCAAGGAAATGTACATCCTAAGGCTTCTTAAGCGGAGTAGCGTATCGTAAGTATACCGTGGAACATAAACACGGTACGTCACTCTACTTAAGTCACCTACGCCATCAACCAAGGTTAACCTATACGACGAAAGTTCGGGTCTAATACCCCCTCGACCAAGTCTAAGTTCCGTAAGGTCAAGTCTAGGTTCCGAATAAATATACGTCCTAGACTCCGCATAGTCAAACATAGACTCGAACCAAGGTTAGCCTAGCGCTCTAATACCAATTTTGTCACGACCCAAAATAGCACGTGACTGACACTTGAAAAATATGAAGTTTATAGGAACACACCTAATTCAAGTAAGCCAAAAGCCCAGAAATCTAAACCATTTTTATGGAAAGTGAAAGAAAAACTTGTTTAAAGCATGTGGTTTAAATAACATAAATGGCATTAAACATTTAAAAGCAACATCAAATTTCCCGAAAATTTCGGTAGAGTCTCTTTTGTAAATACTAGCCCCAAACAGATACAAACATGAATAATATACATAATGGATAAAGGCATCCCCAAGAGGGAGCTAGCTCTTCGCCAATTAGTGGACACAACCACACAATGCAATATAATATACAACGCCGAAGGGCGAGGATCAAAACTCATCAAGAAAACTAACAACTTAAAGAAACCCAGAGAAGATCATAATAATACAAGCGTGCGACTCTATGGTCGAAAGAATATACATTGGTCTTCTAAGTCTATCAAATATACAAGTCTGGTTGATGGAGTTTACTAGATACAACTGAATAAATAAAAATGCAATGGTGGTCACGATGCAAGTGACCCATCTACCAAAGCAATCACCCGGAAGGAAGCAGTATGCTAGCAAAGCCGTAATAAAACCTGTACGGCAAAACTTACAAGAAACTGTGGCACAACGGGGGTGAGTTGCCAACTCGTGAGTAGAAAATATCACCAAGCAGAAATCGTATGTATGACTCAATCCTAGGTCAATGCGATCATAAAATATTTATCCTTAAAATGATAAACCCTGAAGCAAGATAAGATGGCAAGGGTAAATATTTATACATAAGTGTAATACCAAGTGCTCGTGTCAGTGCCTCAGGTAGCAACATATCATAAATATGAGGTATGAATGCAATATAATGAAAACAGAATACATCATGAATGTAAAAACTGTTTTCTTACTTTAGTGAGATTTCTGTATATATAAATCGAGGTATCATCAATGAAATCAACATGAAATCGGTGTCAAGTATCGACACAAAACATAAATCCAAATATCTCAATATCTCAGGCTCCGGCAATCCGGACTGGCTTGTAATCTCGAATCTCAATATCTAGGGCTCCGGCTATCCTGACTGGCCTTTACTCCGATCGGTATCCTCCGGATATCCGTCGAGTCACAATAAATCACTGGTCGGTAGTGCTGCCCTACCAGGCTCAACGCCATCATCTGCGGCCATCTTGCCCCGGGGTATCGCACTGGGTCCACCATGCACCCATAGACGGTTCTTCCTCCTCCTCGAATCGGGTGTCTCATATCGCTCAAGAGCCGAGAAAACTCATAGTGGACTCGTCTCAAATCATATCATGAGAAAACCTCAACTTTCATTTTAAAATGATAACCAGTTTATAAAATCCTTGCGGTTTCACCAAATCCAGAAATCTCATGGAAATCCGAAATAACAATCTCAAGAGTAAATAATAGTGAATACTGGGCTCCGGCAATCCAGACTGGCCCTAAAATATTGCATGACAATGAATATATGAATCCATCTGATATCAAGCAAAGAATGCAATAATTAAACAAGCATATGAAAACAAAAACATAGAGGAACTATCAGCTAGCAAGCTATGTCAATGAAGTAATGTTCTCTAAAGTGTACGTGACATTACCGATGAAGATGTATGTGAGCCGGCAAGCAAGTGTATGTGGAGCATACGCATCATCGGTAATGGTGATGGTGTCCTAACAACAGATTTCATCATTACTCACGAAAATACATATAGACATGCAATGCAATGCGAAAAGCGGAATAATGGCAAATGAATAGTAACTGCAGCAATAATGAATTATACATTCCTATATACGAGTCATACAGTTTTTGGTATCGGCAATCGCACGAATCATGGTATTTAGAAAATATGGGCTACGGTGTTCTTATGAAAATGTATGTCCTTTGAAATATCCGTAGCATCCCTTGGCCTGTCTTTAAATACCCACAATTCGTTAGGTTTAGGAAATAAGTATGAATCGAGCCCATTCTAACATCTACTAAGTAAACTAAAGGACAAGCTAAGAGACTAACAAAAAGGTAAGGAAATCCACCTATGTCCGAGTCGATCTATATATATCTAGTGGTCGGTGATCCCGCCTCAATAACGTCACATACGATAACATATATATAATACGACATCCTCAAATCATGAGTGCGGATCAATCATCATACTTATATCTCGTACGGTAAATCTATCGTACGGCATCCCAAATCTGGGTACGGGTCTCCTATCACATGTACATCAATATCTGTATAGTATCATTATCAATATATCATGAACAAGGTACTAATCTAAGTCTAGTACATACCGATACCATCAACATATATCTGTGTGTGTATGAAAACACTTCGCCCAACGATCCGCTATAATAATATGTCGTATATCATAACACGATTCAATTACATCACCGATCTCACGGCATCATACCCCATCACATCGACTCATCTCCAAGTATCATATACTATCATCATCATCGCTGTATACGTATACACACACACACATATATACATATTCACATACATATATGTATATATAAATATGTACATAACCCCATATACGCACAAAACATCGAATGAATGCGTGTGTGTGTGCGTGTGTTCAAATTATTACTCTAGGGTTTCACGACTAAGAAACTAAGCTAAAAGCATTTCCTACAATTTCGCTAAAACTACTCCAAAGTCGCCTAAAGCATTTCTAGCTAAGTTATCCTCGTATCGCAAAACACAATATCATAAATATATATACGAAGACTACACTAAGAAACTGTGGGGGTGATATACTCCATCCACCCGACTTCCCCCGTAGATATATATCTACTCACTTGGACGCCTCGGCTAATCTGCTCCGATTTAAGCTCTGTCCTTCTCGCGCCAGATCCGACGCCTCTGCACTCGATCCTAGAAACGTACACAAGTAAAAAAAAATATATATAATTAGTCACAGACACCACCAATATAAGTCAAACACCACCAATATAAGTCAAACACGTGCACCAACAAAATGCGCACACACTTAGTGCTCGAAACGCGCCGCGACAATGCCACAAACTTCAACTAGGGTCGCAATACGTGAATATCATAAATTCCAGTACCCACTCGTACCAATTGCACATTCACAATACTCTAAATATTATATGGAAAAGGTTGTAATTCACCAAAAACTCAAAATAATCAAATCGTTTTACATCCAAAAACCTAGTAAGCCACAATTTCCTGTTTTAGCACAAATCTAAATGTTTTAACAATTTTAGTGGCCACAACGCTCACTAAATATCTTAATTTAGTCACACAAACCATAATTAAATTTTTAATCTCACTTATTTTCATTGACCCAAAATTCTAGTTTGCAATTCAGCTTAATTAGTAAAATTTTAAAATAACAATTTGCAAACTAGCTACTAGGTTAGATTTTACATGCCTTAATATGTTAAATTACACACTTAAACCATGTTCAATTGATATAAAGCCTAACTTGATCCATACCCAAATCATGAATTTCCAAACTTGAAATTAAAACCTAATTAAGCTTGATTTAAGAAATTAACCAACACTTAACCAAAGGTTTAAGATTATACCTCCACAATTTTTTTGAGACCTAGCATGCAAATCTTAGCTTCCCAAATTTCTCTCTTTTCACCAAGAACCCAAGCTAGATAGGTCAAAGAAATTTGGATGAAGGTTAAGTGAGGGATTAGTGAGGTTTTTCGGTGGATTTTGATGGAATTTTGAAGATTTTTAAGTGAGAAGAGATGGAGAAAAGGGAGGATTGCAGCAGGAGGGTTCAGCCAAAGAGGGGGGCTGCTGTGAGTGGAGGTGGAGAGATAGAGAGAGAGAGGGGGGGAGAGAGAGAGAGATGTGTACAAACAAGTTAAACTCCCCATACTTCAATCTCACACCATACTTCATTAATTAATATATTCATTCTTCTCTTTTTTTTCTTCTTCTTTGTGAGTAATGAGTTAGATTATTTTGGGAGGGCTGTTGATGTGGGGGCTCGGCCAATTAAGGCGGGAGGGATGTGTATGGATGTGATTAGAATTTTCCAATTCAAGACAAAGCGCATTATCACATATATTAACCACTTATCTTAATTATTTAATATTTTGTTTTTATTTATAACCTAGACTTCTCTAGAACTTTGGAGTCAAATTGAGAAGGAAGTAACATGTTACAAACTGAATTCTAATTTATCATGATGCACAATTGTGTAATTAACCCATTCCAAATTGTAATAATCACTAATTAAATGTATTAGTGAAAGCTTAAAATAATATTAAAAATAATTAATTACGGAAAATATTTTTGTAAACTAGAAATTTTATAAGTGACCCATTAAATACCAAATACTAGAAATTACATAGCTAGAATAGGTATAATTAATTTTATGTTGAAAGATAATTATATCATGGTTTTTACGGAAAACACCAGTTATTTTACCGATTATCCGAAATTTTACCTAAACGATTTTCAAAACGTTACAGGGGGCTTGGCCAAGTGATGAGGGAGAGAAAGAGAGAGTGAGGTGTGTTTTGGTCAAGTCAAGAAAAGCCCCATATCACATATATTAATCCATTTTCTTAATTATTATATTTTCATAATTAGTATTTTCCCTAAAGTTCTCTAGAACCTAGGAGATAAATGAGAAGGAAAGAGCATGTTAAAATCCTGATTTTTAAGTTGTCATGGTGCACTAATGTGTACTTAACCATTCTAGTTTGTAATTAACACCAATTAAATGTATAATTGTATGATTAAAATAATATTGAAAATAACTACTTAAGGAAAATAATTAATTGAACTAGCAATTAAAAAGTGACTAATTAAATACTAAATACTAGCAATAACATAGCTAAAATAGGTATATTTATGTCTATATTGAAAAATAATTATAACCAAGTTTTACGGAAAATACGAGCTATATTACCGATTATCGGACAATTAACCTAAATGATTTTTGAAACGTTACAATCCTCCCACTTTAAAGAAATTCGGTCCCTTAATTTAAAATCTAACCATTCGTACCCTCGAAGAGATGGGAATAGTTATCTATCATGTCATCCTCGGCTTCCCACGTGACCTCTTCGCCACTCGGGCCACGCCAAAGAACCATTACGGTCAGTATGTTATTGGACTTCGGTTTCTTCACCTTCCGATTTAGAATGACTATCGGTTGTTCGGTGAAAGAAAGAATGCGCTCCTGCTGGATCGTATGATGCATCTCAGCGAATGACATATCCTGGCCATCCGATCGATAAATGACTACGGATCCTCAGCTGCATCAGTGCCTGTGAAAACCGGAGGGTTCAGCCTCATGAACTCAGATAACGATACGGTGATCACCTCTGTAGCTGCAGGTACAACTGCCTGAATAGTAGGCACCATCACGGTCATGCAAAAAGTGGGACAACCTCCTGTCGCTGCGCTCTACCGGCCTTGACTAATGATCCCATCATTTGGCGTAAATCCTGCATGCCGGCCTCTAGCCTAGTAATACGATCGAGCGAAGGTGGATCAATCTGCTCCTGTACAACAGGCGTACCGCCCTGAATAGTCCTTTTCTCAGACGAGCCAACTTTGACCTCGGCTCTCGTGGCCGCTCTCTGCGCCTTTATAGTCTTCGGCGGCATAGTGGCTAGAAATGAAAACAGGATTCGATAAGAACACGGAAATCGAATTACAATGATGTATATAATAATGGAAGGAATTTCGACCAACAAGTCCTAAGGCCACTTAAGCGGAGTATCGTGTCATAAGTATGCCGCGGAACATACACATGCTATGTCACTCTGCTAAAGCTACCTACTTCATCATACCAAGGTCATCGTATACTCCGAAAGGTAAAACCTAGAGCTTTGATACCAATTTTGTCACAACCCAAAATTTGGCACGTGACCCGCACTTAAACCATATAACGTCTACAGGCGTAATGCAATTTAAATAAGCCGAAACCCAGAAATCTAAACCATCAAAAGTAGTAAGTGATAAAAATATTGTTAAAATATTTGGAAATCTGAAGAAAAAATAGGTAAAGTTTAAATTTATTTTCTTAAAAATTTCGGCAGCACCTCCTGTGTAAAAACTAGCCCTGAAACGGGTACAAACATAAAATATAAGTAAAGCAATATATGATATAAATAAAGCATCCCTAACGGGAGCAAATCACGCCCAAAGGCGGAAACAACCACCACAAGCATATATACGATGCCGTAGCGAAGAAATGGACAATATAAGTGAAAAAGCATAAAGGATAAAACTGCATAATAAAAGTCGGCTCACACGAGCTCGACACCCAGAGTCACAAAAAATATACAATATCATCCTCACAACTCGTCTCTAAGTCAATACATGAAATGGAAGATGGAGAGTACTAGATATAGGGTTTCCCCAGCACCTTGCCTAGGTTTTGGAAGCATCACACATGCCACAATAAAAATTAAGGAGGTGCTAAGCAATCTAACCTAGGAATCGAACTAGAAATTTAGGGTAACAACTAAAAATATTACATACAATAATGAATCTATCACTAAGTGGAGAGATTACAACCTTTGTAGACCTCCTTTGTGACTCCTTTTGATCCCTTAGAGTTTGAACCTGCTTTAATGAATCCTTCCAAGTCCACGACGATTCACCCGAAGTCCTTTTGCTCAAAGCTCGTTGCTTCACGTGATGTTTGAAGAAGTGGAGCAAACACCCTACACAAATGGGCTAGACAAGTATAGAATGAAGATGTGATTTGTATTCTCACTTAAAAACCCTTTCTTTTTATGTTCCTCACTCAAAATAAAACTCAAGAAAGTTTGAAGGAGGAGGAAGAAGAAGATGGTAAAGTTTTTCTCAATATAATGATAATCTTTTTTCAAAAAGAAAATCAAAAGGATATTTATGTGAGGCACTCTCCCAACAAACCATAGCTGAAATAAATATCTAGATATTTTTGTAGTGAGTTAAAGAACAAAGGAATTTTAACCTAGGGTTAAAGTCAATGGTCAACCCAAGAAGTGTGTAGAAACAATGAGTCATGAATAAATTTCCTTTTTTCCATTTATCTCAAAAACAAAAATACACATATAAATTCAAACCATGTGAGTCTTGCATTGCTATTTTCTATGTATCAACAGCCATGATACATATGCATTTATGTATGTATGCATTCACACCAACATGTGTATGTATATACATATATGCATACATCCAAAAAGAAAAGGTTTAATAAAAGTGAGCTAATAGTCAATATTAAATCAACACTTGATTTAATAAACCGGTCATATCACATACGACCCGACCAAAAGTAAACGCCTGATTAATATACGGTATCATATACACGCATTTAATTGGGCCCCCCGCGCATATCTCATATGCACACCACATTGTTTCACCTGAGTTAGGAAACTCCTGTTTGGGACTCTAAGACTCGTCAATACGCCGGCAGTAGGTGAAGATCATATCAAACACCCACAAGCCGCAAGCGGTCAGCTAAACATAACGGCCACCCGGGTATTGATCGATCAGAAGAAAAACAAGTGAACCTGTCAAAACTCCTATCGAACGAATAGGAAACACTTACCGTACAGTCCGGTCTCTTCGTCTGATATGCTGCATATCTAATATAGGGGTGGTAAAATGTCATACACCAGTAACCGATAAGTCGTGTCGATTTAAGGCTCATAACGGGTCGAGAAACTACTGATAACACTTACCCGTAGATCTCCATATCAGCCCTGGCCAGGGACTTCTTGTTATAGCCAATCAAGCACAGCGCAACATCAACCCCCAACACTGAGAGAGAAGAAACCACTCCTATCGCTCATTGTCTCCATATAATTCGGGACTGTACCCAAAAGCCACCGTTTTGCACGTTCTCATGAACGTGGTAAGGTGGAAATCAAAGCACAGTGGGAATAACACAAGACTCTATGATGATCTCGGGTCTACAGACTAACCTGTACCAGTGTCACCAGAGAACTGCTATCTGACGATAGGTATAATACCAACTAGGAGTTATCGGCGAGTCCGTTCAGTGTACCTATTCTCCACTGAGCACCCATATACCATCTTTGATGTCAAACACCAATGGATCTGGAATCATCCACCACCCATCATATGGGTCAAGAAGCATATACGCTAGTCTACTCTGGAGTATCGATGCCCTGTCTCGATACACCCTCGACTGAGAACAGTTATAGGATGTACTTATGGACTATCCTGGCCCCACTAGTATGATCTCCATCATAGTCCCAGTTGTTAAGTACTCATTCTAAAGGCTTTATCAACATGTGGAAGCAAGACATTGTTCCGATACAAGTCTACATGTTTAGAAAAAGAGCAACCAAATAGTATACTATCATGTCGAGTAAGAAAGTCCTCTCTATATATGTCTAAACATCCACTATAATATACATCAAATGTAAAACAATGGCCTCTAGAGCATATACATAACTGACAATCTCCTACTTGCACTATGGCCATCTGTTGTAGTATCTCATACGCAACATCCCGAAGAGTCTCTCAAACTTTATCTGGGGAATGGCATTGTAACATTTCAGAAAATATAAATATTATTTTTGGAATTTAATATTAAAATAATATTTTTCCCGAAAACTGCCGATTTGCGAAATTGGGGTTTTCAAAAAAGGGTATAAATATATATAAATATTTGTGAAATAATTAGAAATTAAAATTATTTATTCATTTAATAATATATTTAAAGGATTTGGTATTTTTAAAATTTATTATATGCAGTTTGGATAAAAACCCGATTAGTGCACTGCTAATCGCAATTAAGCCAAATCCGTCTTTCTACAGTTTTCCATGGCTAGTGCACCATGTCATGTTATATTTGATTAAATGTTGTTGCATTTGTGTTGTTTTATGGGCATTATGTGATTTGGTTTTGATGTTTGAAAGAGAAAAGAAAAAGAAATGAAAAGGGGTTAAAAAGGTGAATGATTGGAGAGGGAGTGTGTGAGAATAAGTGAGGGGGGATGCTGCCATGGTTGTTTGACCCCCATCATTTTCTTCTTCTTCTTCATCTCCCTCACCCTCATCTCCCTCCACTTCTAACCCTAGATCCATCTCTAAATAATCCCCAAAACCCTATACTCTCTTCACAAAAATTAATCCCCATCTCTTCCTCTACACATTGGACCAAGAAAAGTTGGATCTTGATGACTTTGGGAATTCTAGGGTTTGCTTAAGTGACATTCATGAGGTATAATTTCTTCCATTAGTTTATTTTCAAGTTTTTCCTAGCTTTTGTTTAAGTTTAGAGTTCGTTTAGTGATGGATTGGTGATACTTAGAAATCCGAGTGAGGGTTTGATTGAAATTGTGGATTGGTGATGATTGAGTGGCTGTTTAAGACCTGGAATTTAGTATAGAAACCAAAATACGGATTTAGGATTTAGTTCATTTCGGTTTTGTGAGGATATAGGGTGTGCAGGGAAATCTGGAGCAACCCGGGGACTTTCTGAGTTTAGCAAACAATACCAGAGACCCATTTTAGACCATAGGAGACCACCATGACCAAACAAAGCCCAACAAAGCATGGGGGGCCGAGGAGGCCGGATTTTGAGGCCTTGTGGTCGACCTCATGGAGGAAATTGGTGTCGGGGTTAGTTCGGTAGGTCATATACTTGATGTACAACACCCTAGACTTGTTTGTGCAACTCCTTTTGGCCTGAATCAAAATCTGGAGGCACTTTGGTGTGATTTTGGCTATGTTTTACGTATTTTGAAATGTTTAGTTTTGATATTTGGATTTGTTTTTTGTTGTTGAATGTTTGTACATCAATGACCAGGGGTAATTTGTTGGTTCTGCATACGTGGGCTATAGGTTCTAACCTATAGCGATCCATGTGCCGTTTTGGTTTCCGGACTTGATGTTAATAGCGATTGCGATTGTTTATTATTGTTGGTACCCTCACATGGATTCCGAGGAGACGGATCATAACCTTATCGACTTCGACAAGCAAGGATCAAGATGAGTAGATCTATATCTACAGGGGAAGTCGGGTGGATGGCGTATAGCACACCCGCAAAGTTTTGGTGGAAACCGATTTGTAGCATATGGTTAAGAAAACCTAGAGTAGCAACTAGGGTTAGAATTAAAAGATAGCTATAGAAACCATATTAAAAACTAAAGTATAGTTAGAAGTGTTTGATACGACTAATACATGATGATGGGATTTGAGGATGACGTTTGACGATATTGCCGTTTATGGTACTATAGGACTAGATAGCCGACGTAGATGTGTCATCCGAACCATACCTATTTCCAAACTAAAGAATCGTATGCATCTTTTAAACATGTACCGTGAGGGATTCTACGGATTTTCAAATGATATCTTTTCCTTAAAAGCACCGTAGCCCCTACTTTCAAAACTACGATTCACTTTTTTTTAAAACTGATTGTGTGGTTCGGGTGTGTATGTAAGATTAGATACTTATGCTTATAGTAAAGGTAGAGTGTATTTATAAAATTGACTTGATGAGGGATATAAATGCGATGAAAAGAATATATGACGTGATATGATGATTTGGTGATATGTTGGTATACGGATGCGAGTCGATTGAGATGATTGATACCCTGCCGTTCCCCTGATATGAGATTGTTGCGGATGTGACCTAGGACATAGGTATATAGAGGTATTTGTATGTGTTGAGAATCGTGAGTGTTAGCCGTACATGACGTTAGGTCCGTACCCTCCTCGTCTTATAGGTTGATAGGATCCCTGATAGCTTAATGCCGCCGTACGATGATTTTCCGTACGTGATGAGTTCGACTTGAGGTTTGATCTAAACCCCTGACTAGAGGATGTCGTATGATGGATTGTACCGTACGCGATGTTGTGAGGCTGGATGCCGATTAATAGATTCACCTACTCGGTCATGTTAGATACGTATACCCGTCAGCATTTGCATATGATTTACCTTATGCTGCATTCATGTTATTCGCATTGCATTACTTATACCTGTGATAGTATACCTGCACCATTATCGATGATGCGTATGTTACACGTACACAGATTTCAGGCTCACACACTTCATTATCGATAATTGCCATGTCACTATACAATAGGATTGCTGCATCATGATATGACTCTTCGCATAACATACGTGCGTATATACAACTTATACATCCATATTGGCACACCTACATATTGTACATCCATACTTGCGGACATACACATTTGTACGTTCATACTTGCGTATATACACATATGCACCTTTATACGATATTGCATTCGATTTTAGAGGTTTGGGAACCGCATGATATATTTTAAAAACTGGATTCATTTAAAAGAGCGGTTTTCCCTCGATATGTGCATATTACTGTTCCATGTTGCATGATATACGGATATGCTTACATTTCTATCATATGTCGCATACATCATGCTTTTTGATTTTACGCATTGAGATATGCCGTCTTCATGAGATTTCTGGATTTGAGAACCGTAGCTATTTCAAAAGAAAGCATGTACTGTTTTAAAAACCCGGTTTCTCTTGATATGATATTTCAGTGCGTCCACCATGCGTTTTCTCGGTTCTGAGTCGTGTGATTTGTGAAACCCGATTCGAGGAGGCAGATGATTCCATTTGCGGGTATATGGTGGACCCGGTATGGTACCCCGGGGTGAGAGAGAGATTTCGTATGGATGACGATGAGCCTGGCAGAGGGACTACTACCTACCGGTGATAGTATTTGGGCTCGGCGGATATCCGGAGGATTCCGACCGGAGTCGAGAGATGATATGGGCTGATCCAGACTGACGGAGCCCGAGATATGGGGATTTACGTGTCGATGCTGGACACGGGTTTCATGATGTTTTCGGTTGTCGATGTTGGACACCCAGGTTCCATGATTTTGATGTGTCGTGAGGGGCACCATTGATTTATATCCTCATACTTTCATGCACACTCCTTTATGATATTTACGTGCATACATACATTGATTATATGGTTGGACCAGATCCACATGCATACATACATTGATTATATGGTTGTACGAGATCCACATGCATACATACATTGATTATATGGTTGGATTATATCCGCATACATAAAAGTATTGATTACATTGTTGGCACATATACAGACCCGGTTATCCTAGATATTATAGTATTACCTTTATGATATAGTTGACGTAGGAGTCGTTGTTTATTCGATTTCCACTTGTTGATGTTTTTCTACTTACGAGTTGGCAACTCACCCCCGTTGTGCCACAGTTCTTGCAGGTTGACCGTTTGGATCAGTAACGGCTTTGCTGGCACATAGCTTCATTTGGGTGTTTTGCAGTGGTAAGTGGGACATTTGTATCGTACCCACTCTTGTATTTATTTTTAATATTATATCTAGTCAACTCTATCAATCAAACCAGTAGTTGTATAAGTAATGAGACTTAGTGAGATTTGTGGTTGCGAGACTTAGAGCGAGGGGTATTCCGCTACTTGGGGTTTTGATGTCTTGCTTATTTCTTTATCTTTTATCGTGAACTTCGTCGTTGGGCATCGTATACTTGTATTCATGTTTTGCATGGTTGTGGATCCGCCATTTGGCGAAGAGCTAGCTCCCGGTTGGGGATGCCTTTATATTATCATGTATTTTGGTTTTGGGTCAAAATATACAAAGGAGGTGCTGCCCAAATTTTTAAAAGACGAAACATGTTTTCAAACTAGTAAATTTTCACTTGCATTTTTATGTTCCTTTTCTATGCATTAAGAAAACTTGATTTCTTTATACCTTTATTTGAAAACTTCACCTCCTTTATTTTCTTTAAAAGGTTTAGATTTCTGGGTTTCAGCTTACTTGAACTACGTTACGCCTTTAGACGTTGCGTGATTTAAGTGCTGGGCACAAGCTAATATTTCGGGTCGTGACAGGCTTTCGTGAATGGGTCCGCAGTGTTTTCCTTTGTGTCTTCTCTCCTGACTTCGATCTCCCGGCGATCAACCATCTCCCGGATCAGGTGATACCGCCTCAGACTATGCCTGGATCTCTGATAGGACCTGGTTCCTTGGCCAAAGCCACAGCTCCATTGTTATCACAATACAAAGGGATTGGATGCTCAATGGACGGAACCACTCCAAGTTCAGTTATGAACTTCTTCATGCAGACAGCCTCTTTGGCAACATCGTTGGCAGCGATGTATTCAGCCTCCATCGTCGAGTATGCCATGGTTTCCTGTTTGGAACTCTTCCAACAAATCTCCCCTCCATTGAGGGTAAAGACAAATCCCGAGTGCGACTTAGAGTCGTCTTTATCACTCTGGAAGCTCGAATCAGTAAAGGACTCCATCTGGAGTTCTCCATTACCATATAACAAGAAGATCTCTTTAGTCCTTCTCAAGTACTTGAGAATATTCTTCACAGCTGTCCAGTGACTCTCTCCAGGATCTGCTTGATACCTACTCACTACACTTAGTGAGTATGCTACATCGGGTCTGGTACATAGTATCGCGTACATGATAGAGCTTACTGCCGAAGCATAGGGTATCCCTTGCATGCGAGCTCTTTCCAAATCAGTCTTAGGAGACATTTCTTTGGAGAGAGTGAGTCCAGAGATCGTGGGTAAATTCCTATGCTTGGATTCTTCCATACTAAATCTCTTTAGTATGGTGTCAATGTACCTGGATTGGGACAATCCCAGTATCCTTTTAGATTTATCTCTATAGATCTTAATCCCTAAGATGCAGGAGGCATCACCTAGATCTTTTATTAAGAATCTTTGTGATAAGAAGAGCTTGACCGATTGCAGCATATGAACATCATTTCCTATCAAGAGTATGTCATCCACGTACAATACGAGGAAGACAACCTTACTCTCTGCCACCTTCTTGTCGATACAAGGTTCATCTACGTTCTTGATGAAGTCAAACTCTTTGACTACTATATCAAAACAGATGTTCCAACTCCGCGATACCTACTTTAACCCGTAGATGGATTTAAGTAGCTTGCACACCTTTCCGCTGCTCCCACTGTCTACGAAGATTTCTGGCTGGGTCATGTACTCACATTCTTCCAAATCACCATTTAGAAAGACGGTCTTAACATCCATTTGCCAGATTTCATAGTCATGGTATGCAGCAATGGAAAGTAGGATCCGGATGGACTTAAGCATAGCCACCGGAGAAAAGGTTTCATCATAATCCACACCTGGTCATTGACGAAAACCTTTTGCAACAAGTTTAGCTTTAAAAGTCTCACCTTTTCCATCTACACCAAGTTTCTTCTTAAAGATCCATTTTCTCCCAATGGGTTTTACCCCTTCAGGAGAAACTTCCAAAGTCCATACTTTGTTGGTGTACATGGATTCCATCTCAGATCGTATTGCATCCAGCCATTTCATAGAGTCCCCACTCGTGATGGCCTACTCGAAGCTAGTTGGGTCATCATCTTCCATGATGCAATCCTCGCTCCCACCATCGATGAGAAAACTGTAGTATCTCTTAGGTGGATGAGGAACCCTACTAGATCGGCGGAGAGGCTGAGGTTCATTGGCTACTATCGAATCTTCTGGTTCTACGAAATCATCTGTCGTAGTTTGTATCGCCGGAACTTCTTCCTGTTTTACCTCCTTGCCACTAATTTCCTTTGCAAGAAATTCCTTTTCTAAAAAGGTGGCATGCTGAGCAACAAACACCTTTTGTTCCTCAGGGTGGTAGAAGGTATGTCCTCACGAATGCTTGGGATATCCTACAAACTTGCACAGAACAGACCTTGTCTCGAGCTTGTCCGGATTTTGCTTTTTAACATAGGCCGGGCAACCCCACATCTTAACAAAATTAAGACATGGTCTCTTCCCCTCCCATATTTCATATGGAGTGGTAGGCACTGATTTGGTTGGAACTCTATTCAATAGGTATATGGCTGTTTCAAGTGCATACCTCTAAAAGGAAATAGGCAACTCAGTAGTGCTCATCATAGAGCGCACCATATCTAATAGGGTGCGATTCCTCCGCTCCAATACACTATTGTGCTGTGGTGTATATGGAGGAGTAAGCTGAGTGAGAATCCCATTCTCTTTTAAGTAGTCCAAGAACTCATTGCTCAAGTATTCTCCTCCTCGATCAGATCGAAGGATCTTAATACTTTTAGCCATTTGGTTCTCGACTTCGTTCTTATATTCTTTGAATTTCTCAAAAGATTTAGACTTGTGTTTCAATAGGAACACATGTCCGTATCTTGATAGATCGTCAGTGAATGTAATGAAGTATGAAGAACCATTCCTAGCATGTGTAGACATGGGACCGCATACATCACTATGTATTAGTCCCAAGAGTTCTGTAACTCTTTCTCCGTGTCTACTAAACGGAGTTTTCGTCATTTTGCCTTTGAGACATGAATGGAAAGTTTCATAAGATGATAATTCGAACGGATTCAAATATCCATCCTTATGTAATTTAGCTATTCGTGTCGCATTGATATGACCTAGTCTACAATGCTACAAGAAAGATTCGTTTATTTCTGAACTCTTCCTCTTGTGTGTGTTTTGAACATTAAGAGCTGTAGTTTGATTTAGAACGTATATACCATTATTTAACGAGCCCGATCCAATCAACTTTTGATTCAGGAAGATATTCATAATATTATCCTGTACTACAAAATTATATCCTTTTTGACTTAAAAAAGAAACTGATATAATGTTGCATATCAGGTTCGGTATGTAATAGCATTTGTTCAGAATGAATGTATTACCACTTGGTATTACAAGGTGATATTCGCCAACTGTTTTGGCTGCAACATTTGCACTATTCCCTACTTTTACGGAATGATCACCCATTCCCAATTCTCTACCTCTCTTTAGCCCATGCAATATATTACATATATGGGATCTTGATCCGGTATCTAATACCCAGGACGTAGAATGAGCTAAGAAACAGTTCTCGATAACAAACACACCCGAAGAAGATGCATCAACATGCTTATTCTTCATTTGGGCGGCGTAGGAATCCAGATATTCCCCTATTTCCTACTCAGCCTTATAACAATTAAAAGAAAGAACGGAACCAACGTTCCCCTGCTCGGTATAACAAGCGGGTTCAGTCAATACATCTATACTATTATCTTAATTAATGCCTGATATGGTCGCTACCTGGAGAAAGAGAGAGGAAAACACTTTAGCGTACGCTCTTACAAGATTAGATTGGTTATTATCTTATCTAATCAGGATGGCTCCCACTGTTTTTATCAAATCTTCCTTCAAACCCTTAAAGGTAAGACTAGCCGGGATTAATTACACCTTACAAGTTCACCAATCTTTCAGCCAGGACAATGTTGGTACTTTGAGGGAGGTTTCCCGTGCTTTTGCACGGACCTAATTAAAATAAATCTTGTTTTTCCAGAGGCATAACCCCGTTAACACCTTTCTAGACACCTACTTGATCAGCTAATTGTCATATGTAAAACTCTCCCAGGAGTAACTCTTAATCGCAGTGGGTATCGGGATCCAACTATCTCATAGAAGGTATGCAATCTCATTGCAAATTTCAACACTTGAAATTCCCGATAATATTCTGCCCCTAGCATCCTATGACCTTGACGGAGGTCAACAAACCATAGGCTACTAATCAAGTTCAACCCGTCATTTCCTGATTGAATTAAACCCACCCGCATGACCCTTGACGGAGGTCAATAAGGTCATACGACTACCCTAAAACAATCGCATCATATACAGCAGAAAAATACTAGTCAACTACCGCACACTACGCCTTGATGGATGTCAACAAACGTAGCATGAATACTAAGTAGGACTTATCTGAAATGATGGAGGGCTACGACAGGTTTTTATAAAAAAAATTTGCGTAATGAACTTGATATCGTTGTAGAAACAAGTGATTTTTGAAAAGGAGTGTTTTTTAGGCTTTTACTAGTTTCGCTAAAGAGATCACTCCCGATGAAGAGATCTCGGCTCTTTTCTTATCGAATAAGGTGCAGGATATTTCACAAACACCACTATGCAAAGCAAAAACTATACAAGCAATCAAAAACAAAACCGAGTGAGTTGTTGCATCTTCTAGTTTTTCTAAAGAGGTCACTCCTGGTGAAGGGATCTCGTCTCTTTCCTTATCGAATAAGGTGCTGGATATTCAACAAGGAATACTGCTATGCAAAGAAAAAACTAGAACTACACTTTTTGAAAATTTGATTCTTCAACATCCTATTTTAGGTTTCTTTTTCTTTCATTAATCTCATTAACGAAGTCCCATCATTTATGCTTCCTAAGCATCACAGATGAAACGAAAATACAACATACACTTATGCCATCCGTATTCGCCACAGTGTCCCGTTATGCACCGTTAGGTTACTTAACTAATGGCATACCGGGGCGGGACTAGCGCGGGTGCAAAACATAAGCAACGTTTATTATATATCATATATATATAATAATAAAGCATTCATCTCACGCATATAAAATGATCACATCACAGAATATCAGCAGCAGAAGATAACATATGAAATATTGGATATACTAGGAGGTCCGTGTTTTATTATGAGCCTCTATAAAACACGGATTCCATGGTCATGATGAATAGCCAAACCCACATCCTTAGACCCCTAAGTGAGCGGCAAGCAACCCAACCAATTCTAGGGTTAGGAGACCCGGTCTCGACTCCTCGAGATGGCCTCCTACTGGACCCTATAACCCGGTTACTTGTGCTCCCCTCCTTGGGTCTATCCGAATGCGAAAAAGTAAATAATATACAATGGTGACATCATCTTCAACCCAGAAGTGCCTAATAAAAGAATATTACGTACATTGAATTTACATGAATGAAAATAAAAACTCTCATCTCATATAAACCCCCGGCTATTCAAATTACGATGATCCAATATAACATATCACAGCAACACACAACATCACATGTTATCAACGTAAGCAAGTATGCATACCCCAATTGTCGTTGATGTATAGCAACGAAACCGGAAATACACCACATACTACATTTATGGTCGCAGAAAAGAAAATGAAAAACTACAACAATTGGAATCGTAACTGCCCTTAGAAATTATGAACCCGGGATATCACATATCCAAGATTTCATGCCTAACAATGTAAAACTCGCATTTAGGTCTCACCTATGAAAACACTTTTTTCAAATAAGTCGGATAATTCAACAAGATTTCTGATTACACCCGAGACCGAAATGTTAGATTTACACGCAATAAATATATTTGTAGATTCCAATTATTGTATTACATTCTTTAAAACTAAGCGCGGTTAAAACGTTCGATCGAACGATCAATCACCTAAAGAATTCTCAGAAAGCTCAACACTTGAGCAGTTTTAAAATATACCAGAGACTGCTATTAGTACATACGAGCCAGCACAAGAAGGCACAGTCCAAGTCTCACCAACGGCGTCGCGGAACCACCGCCAAAAGAGCCTTTTGGCCGCGGTTCCGTGGTCGTTAAGTCGAGTTAGGGCTTCGTTCTTCTTGTGGACCAATACAATACCCTGCACGATTTTCTGAATATTTTTAATATGAAAAAATCCAACATTTTGAAAAATTTCCAGTGAGCACTTTTCGGGTGTCGATTTTCGTTCGTTCGAGGTTTTTAACATCATCTAAGTTACTCTAAAACTCTAGCTTGGCTCTGATACCACTGTAGGGTTTCCTCAGCACCTTACCTATGGTTTGGAAGCATCACACATGCCACAATAAAAATTAAGGAGGTGCTAAGCAAACTAACCTAGGAATTGAACTAGAAATTTAGGGTAACAACTAAAAATGTTACATACAATAATTAATCTATCACTAAGTAAAGAGATTACAACCTTTGTAGACCTCCTTTGTGACTCCTTTGGATCTCCTAGAGTTTGAACCGGCTGGCAAGAATCCTTCCAAGTCCACGACGATCCACCCGAAGTCCCTTAGCTCAAACCTCCTTACTTCAGTTGATGTTTGAAGAAGTGGAGCAAACATCCTACACCAATGGGCTAGACTAGTATAGAATGAAGATGTTGTTTATATTCTTACTTAAAAACGCTTTCTTTTTTATGTTCCTCACTCAAAATAAAACTCAAAAGAGCTTGAAGGAGGAGGAAGAAGAAGATGGCAAAGCTTTTCTCAATATAATGATAATCTTTTTTCAAAAAGAAAATCAAAAGGATATTTATATGAGACATTCTCACAACAAACCATGGTTGAAATAAATATCTAGATATTTTTGTAGTGAGTTAAAGAACAAAGGAAATTTATCCTAGGGTTAATGTCAATGGTCAACCCAAGAAGTGTGTAGAAACAATGAGTCATGAATAAATTTTCTTTTTTCCTTTTATCTCAAAAAAAAATACACATATTAATTCAAACCATGTGAGTCTTGCATTGCCATCTTCTATGTTTCAACAACCATGATACATATGCATGTATGTATGTATGCATTCACATCAACATGTGTATGTATATACATATATACATACATCCAAAAAGAAAAGGTTTAATAAAGGTGAGCTAAAAGTCAATATTAAATCAACACTTGATTTAATAAACCGGTCATATCACATACGACCCGACCAATAGAAAATGCCCGATTAATATACTGTATCACATACACGCATTTAATCGGGGCCCTCGTGCAAATCTCATATGCACACCACATCGTTTCGCCTGATCTAGGAAACTCCTATGTGGGACTCTAGGACTCGTCAATACGTCGGCAGTAGGTGATGATCATATCAAACACCAACAAGCCGCAAGTGGTCAGCAAAACGTAACGGCCACCCGGGTATTGAGCGATCAGAAGAAAAATAAGTGAACCTGTTGTTAGTGTATATGCCCTAGAGGCCATTACTGTATCATACTAGTTTGTATATTACTTAATGGAAGCTTGGGATATTCACAGTTGTATATACAATCTTGCTCAAAATGGTAGTATGCTACTTGGTTTATTTCTACTTAAATATGTGCATGTGTTTCTTTTAGCATATCGCTTATACATATTAGTGGAGCCCTTAGGATCTTTGCTTGATTACCAGCGTTGTGATGGCAGTCACACTAGTAGGGGCTGGGTAATCTACAAGAACATCCTTATACAGGTCCCTAGTCGTAAGATTATCGAGACGGGGCATCGATACTCCGGAGTAGACTAGCGTATGCGCTTCTCATCCCAGCAGGGGAGATGGTCTGTCCTATCGCCATTAGTACGTCGTACTGGAGATAGTATGCGGGTGCTCGTTAGGTTACAAGTACACTGGACAGGACTCGCTGGGAACTGTTGGTTGGTATTATACCTATCGTCAGTTATCAGTTCCCAGATATCATGAGTACAGCTTAGTCCGTTGACTTGACACTGTCACTTCGCCTCGAGTGTGTTCCCACCGTTCTTAGATTACTACCCTACCAAGGCTCAAATGAGTCGTGCAAACAGGTAGTAGTTGGGTGCAGCCCCGAAGCACTTGGAGGCAGTGACGGTTAGACAGGATTCGTCTCTCTCGGTATTCGGAGTTGATATCGCGCTGTGTCTAGGAGAGCCATTACACAAAGTCCCTGGCCAGGGCAAGCGAGATTTGCTGGTAGTGTTTCCTGTAGTTTTTCAGGGTGTTCTGGGCTACACTCCGACACGACTTGTACCGCTATTAGGGGACTGACGTTTATCGCCCCACTAGACCCGACATGCGATATTCTCATACGAACAGGCCGGACTGTACGGAGATTGTTACATTCAGGCTCAGTAGGAGTTCGGATGGGTGCGCCTCATCGGTCTTCTTATCGGCATCTACCTGAGGAACGTTGCGTACAGCTAGTACCGCTTGCGGCCTATGGTTAAACCCATTTCCAGTGTAGTGTCGAGTCTTTAGAGTCCCACACAGAAGGTTGTTCACCTTTGGGCAAAACAGAGTAGAGGTTGTATGGTTTTACGACGGGGTTCGTTCACATACGCGCACTTCTGCACGTTTGGTGTCCGGACAGTTATTACTAGCGGGCTTTGGTTTAAGCTAGATCCTAGTATTTGTTTTGGGATTGGTTTTGTCTCATTGTATTCAAGTTCCTCGGAACACGGATGCGGGTGTGTATGCACAGTTGACAGAGGCAGAGGAACCTCATTAGGGTTTTTGACCGTTGACTTTTTCTAAACCCTAATGAGAATAAGAAATATGATTAATAATATTAATTAAGGATAATTGTGCCATGGTTAGGGTTGGGTTGACCATTTGAATTGTTGACTTTTGTTGACCTTGATATTTTCTTTTGCAAAAGATGCTTCTTGAAGCTTGCATTAGCATTAAATGTGAAATGATAATGGTCAAATCAACTAACCATCATAATTATCTTAATTATTATTATTATTCTTATATATCTCTTTTATGAGAGCAAGGTTAGAGAGAGACTCTCATTCTCTCATGCTCTTTCTCTCTCTTGCATTGCTCTCCCTCTTCCTATCTCTCAAAGCTCTCTTGTTTCATGAGTTGAAAAACATGAGCTTTGTGAGATAAAACTATCAAGAAAACTATCTACTAATTCTAGGGTTCTTAGTCTAGCAAGCCAAGCACTCTAGTTACTTCTTGGTTGAGGTAGGAGCTCAAGGTAGAGGCATTCGGGTTAATCTTTTTTCGGCAAAAAGAAGACGATGAGGAGGAGCCGTCCACACCACTCCAAGGTGCTAGCAATAAAGAGGACCACAACAAGAAGAGAAGGAGTTCAAGAACTAGGTATAACCATCTTACCTAGTTGCTAGAACTTGTAGTTAGTTTGTTAGTTTTTGTTTAGCAAAGATCCTTCATGGTTAGTATATGTACCCTTGTGATAAAAATTTGATATTTACTCTTTCCGCCTCCCCGTAAGTACCGGGGTAGGTTACATAGACTTACAGTGGTATCAGAGCCTAGCTAAACAACAACTAACATGTTAGCAAAGTCATTAGAACTTCGATCACGGAAAAAATCCCGAAAACACACCAAAACTTGTATTTTCTGTCGATTTTTAAAACAGGCTTATAAATATTTTCAGTGACATGAAAAATACAAGCAGGCTTTTTAGAGAAAACTGTAGAAATTTGGGCGCCTGAATCGCTCATAAGACCGCGGATTCGCGGCCGATCCAAGCGACCCGCCACGGATCCGCGACCGAGTCAACTCGGCGGTGCACCAAATTTCTTCCGGGGTTCTCTGTGTTGGTTTTGTGTATTCTAAGAAGTTTTGTTTCTGTCCAGATTTGTCAGAGTACTGGATTTTACTTGGGGTTGATTAAAAAACAGTTTTTGATCGAAGTTCTATAAATTTTAGCTAATTAGATTATATCTGTAATGTGATATATGTACTGAACGTCTGCTAATCGCTATACGTCGATTAGTAGGGGTTGTACATATCTGTGATCTGTGATGTTGGTTTGTGGATATGAACTTGTTGGATCGTCGCGATGAATAGCCAGGGATATGAGATGAGGGTTTTCATTTTTCATTCAATGTAATAATTGTAAATTGATGTAATATTATTTTTATGGCCGCACATCTGGGTTGAGGTTGTAGCCGCCATTGTATATTATTTCTTTTATTGTTTTTGCTCCTAGGATAAACCCAAGGTGGGGTGCACAAACTACCAGGTACATTGAAGTGCCGAGTGGCCTACTCACGTTGTTGAGGGAGGTTGCTTCACTTCGGGTACTTAGCGGGTAGTTTTCCGCACCCGTAAGGGTCTAGGGTGGGGTTTGGCTATTCATCGCGACCGTGTAATCCGTCTTTCATTGCAGGCTCGAACGAAACGCGGATTCCTAGCATATCCAATGTGTTCATCTATGATCTGGAATAGCTATCATTGCATCTGACGAATGTATATATCTATATATGATATCTAGTAGGCGTTGGTTATGTTTTTCATCCGTGCTAGTCCATCCCCTGCTCTGTCGTTAGTTAAGTAACCTAACGGGTGATGACGGGGCCCCGTGGCGAATGCGGATAGCATAAGCGTACGTCATATTTTCGTTGTTTTCTGCAATGGTAGGATTAATTGATGGGACGCATTATATTAATGTGAAGAAAATAAACCAAAGCTGAATCGTTGGAAAATTTTTGAAACCACTCGGTTTTTTCAAAAACAGAAAACTTTTAAAAACGCGGAGCTTAAACCACTCCTTTTAAAAGCTATCAAGGTTCCCTTGATTATATCAAGTTCACTACATTCACGGTTTTGCCAAAACCATTCGTAGCCCTCCGTCATTTCGTATGAATATTCAATAGTATTCAAGCTATGTTTGTTGGCCTTAGTCAAGGCATAGTGATTGGTAGCTACTGGGTATTCATATTTTGCATAGATAGATGCTTTGGTTTGGGACAATAGTATTACTTTGTTGGCCATAGTCAAGGGTATATACGGGTGGGTTCAAATCAACCTGGACAATGACGGGTAGAACTTGACATGTAACTTATGATTTGTTGGCCTTAGTCAAGGTCATAAGAGCATGGGGCAAAAATCCATATCGGGAGTTTCTAAGGAAATTGAAACTTGCTAGTGCTGCATACCATTTGGAGTTTGATATTGTTGGTAGGATTCCTTTAGCATTATCACACAATGATATTTGGATCCCGATCCTACTGTGAGTATCCGCTACTCCTCGGGAGACTTTTTCACTTAACGATCAATGCTATAAACCAAGTAGGTGTCTAGAAAAGTGTTAGCGGGGCTATGCCCACGGGGAAAAGAGGTTATTTAATTAAGGAACATCGCGAAAGCGTCGTAAAACCTCCCTCGAAGTACCAACACTAGCCTGACTGAACGGTTAAGTAAGTATTGTACGGTGAGATTAATTCCGACTAATTCTTCTTTTATGGTTTGAGGAAGGATTCGAGAAACTGTGGGAGCCATCCTGTTTAGATAAACTAAAAACCAATCTAAACTTGCAAATGCATCATGCTAAGTGTTTTCTTCTCTCTCTCTTAATTGCAGTGACCTAGTGACCAGACATAGGTTACATCCAGATAATAAAATGACTGAATCTGACTGTTATGACTGCCAAAGGTCTGTCCAGATGTCCATTACCCATGACAAGCTGGGACACCTCCTAACGAATCAAACCCCTGCCGTCTCAGGACCAGTTTCCCCTGTCACGGATATTGATATCCGTAAGACATTGGAAAAAGACTGTGCGAATGCTAAGTGCCTCGTGTTGGCCTCAGTTGATGGTGCATACCGAAGGCAGCACGAGAAGATGTACTTACTTTCTGTCTTCCTCCATAACAAAGATTTATATGGAGAGCAATCTCGTATCGCAAGATATGAGACCTCGAATGAATTGCTTCAAGTGAGGTTGGCTTTCGGGGCATCTGTAGGGGACTACGTCCTTACAGAGACTAGCTATTTTGATGAGCTCACGGACCTGAAGACCACGCTGAAGAACGGGTCAAATACTGACTTGATTCTTCAGTTTCTACTCTCTACTTACACCCTGAAGAAAACCAGGGAAGAATAAGGAAAGGGAAGGGAAAAAGATTCAGGACTAGATGTAGTAAAGGTGGGACGTTCCTATTATTATGGGAAAGGACATTGGCAGAAGGATTGCAAGGCTAGCAAAACCAGTATCCAGGATTCGAAGCATGTTGTGTCTTCAGCTTCAGGTGTGTTTGTAATAGAAAACTGTATGTCAATTAACTCTACTTCCTGGGTACTAGATACCGGATCAGGATCTAACATCTGTAATTCATTACAGGCTTTGAGAAACTGTAGAGTTATCAGGATAGGTGATATAACTCTCAGGGTTGCCAATGGAATGAGCGTGGACGCTGAATCCGTAGGGGAATATCACCTTGGACTGACAAGTGGGCAGATATTGATTCTGCGTAACTGTTTGTATGTACCTAGTTTGGCTTGTAATATCATATCTGTATCCTTACTTTCTAAGGAAGGATATGATTTTACTTTTGTAAGCGATGTAGTCCACATCCACCTAAATCAAGTTCTGATTGGGTCAGGTACCTTAGAAAACGGAATATACGTATTGAATCAAGCTCATGTTTTCAGTGTCCAGAACACACTTAAAAGAAAGTCTCCGGACACAAATCAGGCTTTCTTATGGTATTGTAGACTGGGTCACATTAATGAGACACGGTCAACAAAGTTACATAAAGAGGGATACTTGAATCCGTTCGAGTATCAGTCTTATACTACTTGTGAATCTTGTCTCATGGGAAAGATGACAAAGACTCCCTTCACTGGACACGGAGTAAGAGCGAGCGAGCTCTTGGAACTCATACACAGTGACGTGTGTGGTCCAATGTCTACACATACGCGAAGTGGTTATTCATACTTCATTACTTTTATGGATGATTTCTCTAGGTATGGACATGTCTTCCAGATGAAGCATAAATCCGAGGCCTTTGAGAAATTTCGGGAATACAAGAATGAAGTTTAAAAACAAACAGGAAAAAGTATCAAGACACTAAAATCTGATCGAGGTGGTGAATAATTGAGTGCCGAGTTTCTGGGCTACTTAAAAGAGAATGGAATTCTCTCTCAGCTTACTCCTCTATACACACCACAACACAACGGTGTATCGGAAAGGCGGAATCGAACTCTATTGGATATGGTCCGTTCCATGATGAGTAAGGCTGAGTTACCGCGATCTTTTTGGGGTTATGCACTAGAAACAGCTGCATATCTTTTGAATCAAGTTCCTACCAAGTCAGTGCCTACCACACCATATCAGATGTGGAGTGGGAAGAAACCCTGTCTTAAACACTTTAAGATATGGGGATGTCCAGCTTTTCTCAAAAAGCAGCATGCGGACAAGCTCGAGGCACGCTCAGTACAGTGTAAGTTTGTGGGATACCTAAGGAACTCCAAGGGGTATGTTTTCTATTACGCAGAGGAGCAAAAAGTCTTTGTTTCTCGTCATACCCGCTTCTTGGAAACTGAGTTTTTAGAAAATCAGATAAGTGGGAGCGCAATAGAACTGTAAGAAATTCCAGAACCATAAGCTATTACTGAAAGCTTGGTGAAACCAGAAGTTTCGGTGGAACCAGAAATTTTAGGAGAACCGGACATCCCAGCGCCACTCCGCAGGAGTAGTAGGCAGTCTCATCCGCCCGAGAGATACTACGGTTTTCTCATAGACGGAGATCGAGAGGATTGCATCATTGAAAATAATGAGCCTCCTAGCTTCCAACAAGCCATTCAGAGCGATGACTCAGTAAAATGGCTGGATGCAATGCTGACCGAGATGGAGTCCATGTACACCAAGAAAGTTTGGACTTTGGACATTGCTCCAGAAGGGGTAAAACGCGTAGGCTGCAAATGGATCTTCAGAAAGAAGATTGGTGTAGATAGGCAGGTTGAAACCTATAAAGCTAGGCTTGTTGTAAAGGGTTTTCGTTAAAGACCTGGTTTGGACTATGACGAAACCTTTTCTCCAGTGGCTATGCTCAAATCCATTTGGATCCTTCTTGCCATTGCTGCCTTCCATGGTTATGAGATCTGGCAGATGGACGTAAAGACGGCTTTTCTAAATGGAAATTTGGAAGAGTGCGTCTATATGGATCAGCCGGAGGGTTTCATTCAGAGTGAGAGCTGCGGTAAAGTATGCAAGTTGCTTAAGTCCATTTATGGACTAAAGCAGGCATCGCGGAGTTGGAACATCTGCTTTGATGATACTGTCAAAGAATTCGGCTTTATCCAAAATCCGGATGAACTATGCATTTATAGTAAGATTGTAGGGAGAACTGTGGTATTTCTCGTCTTGTACGTGGATGACATTCTCCTAATAGGAAATGACATTCCTATGCTACAGTCAGTCAAAGGATTCTTGTCACAGACGTTCTCCATGAAGGACCTGGGCGATGCTAACTATATTCTAGGGATCCAGATCAATCGTGATAGATCTAAAAGGATGTTGGGACATTCGCAGTCCAGGTACATTGACACCATA
Source organism: Agapanthus africanus (assembly GCA_030015575.1). Taxonomy (NCBI): domain Eukaryota; kingdom Viridiplantae; phylum Streptophyta; class Magnoliopsida; order Asparagales; family Amaryllidaceae; genus Agapanthus; species Agapanthus africanus. The sequence continues at coordinate 435,175,754 of CM057340.1, read as the reverse complement.
CTGAAATGATTCAGTATGGAAGATTCAAAACGCGGTAATCTACCGTCTTGTTACGGAATCACCCTTTCCAAAAAGATGTCTCCCAAAAATGATTTGGAAAGAGCTCGCATGTCATCTATACCCTACGCATCTGCGGTAGGCTCTATAATGTATGCGATGTTGTGTACCAGACTAGATGTAGCATACGCATTAAGCGTTGTAAGAAGGTATCAGTCGGACCCAGGAGAGAGACACTGGATAGCAGTAAAGAACATTCTCAAGTACCTGAGAAGGACTAAGGAGATGTTCTTGGTATATGGCGGAAAAGACCTCCAGATCGAGGCCTTTGCTGACTCCAGCTTCCAGAGTGACAAGGATGACTCCAAGTCCATGTCGGGTTATGTCTTTACCCTCAATGGAAGGGCGGTTTGCTGGAAGAGCTCCAAGCAGGAAACCATTGCTGACTCAACTATGGAAGCGGAGTACATAGCTGCTTGCGATGCCGCAAAGGAAGCTGTCTGGATGAAGAAGTTCCTCACGGAGCTTCAGGTGGTTTCTACCATTGTTGATCCAATACCGCTGTATTGTGACAACAACGGCGCTATAGCTTTAGCGAAGGAACCCAGATCCCATCAGAAGTCCAGTTACATTTTGAGGCGGTACCACCTGATCAGGGAGATCGTAGATCGCCGGGAGATCGAGGTGAAGAGTGTAGATTCGAAGAATAACACTGCAGATCCATTCATGAAGGCCATACCCCAGACCCAGTTCGAGCGGCTGATCGAGATGATAGGTCTTTGATACGCCAGTTCATGGCCCTAGTGAAAGTGAGAGATTGTTAGTGTATATGCCCTAGTGGCCATTACTGTATCATACTAGTTTGTATATTACTTAATGGAAGCTTGGGATATTCACAGTTGTATAGACAATCTTGCTCAAAATGGTAGTATGCTACTTGGTTTGTGTTAGTTATATGTATGCCTTAGAGGCCATTACTGTACATGCGTTGTATATTGTAGTGGATACTTGGATATATATAGGGAGGACTTTCTTGCTCGACATGATAGTATGGTATCTGGTTACTCTTTATCTTAACATGTACTCTGATTTACTCTAAGTCACATGTTGATAAAGACCATAGGATGAGTACTTGACTACCAGGACTATGATGCAGATCATACTAGTGGGGACAGTGTAGTCGCCAAGTACATCCTTCAAATGTTCCTAGTCGTAGGAGTACCGAGACAGAGCATCGATACTCCAGAGTAGACTAGCGTATGCGCTTCTTGATCCATATGATGGGTGATGGATGATCCTATATCCATTGGTGTTTGACATCAGAGAAGGTATACAGGTGCTCGGTGGAGACTGGGTACACTGAACGGACTCGCCGAGAACTCCCAGATGGTATTATACCTCACGTCAGAGGGCAGTTCTCTGGTGACACTGGTACAGGTTAGTCTGTAGACCTGAGATCGTCATAGAGTCTTGTGTGATTCCCACTGTGCTTTAATTCCATCATACCACGTCTAAGTGGGCGTGCAAAAAGGTGGCTTTTGGGTACAGTCCTGAATCACATGGAGGCAATGAGCGATAGGAGGGGTTTCGTCTCTCCCGGTACAGGGAGTTGATGTTGCGCTGTGTTCGATTGGCTATAACTGGAAATCCCTGGCCAGGGTTGCTGAGATTTGCTGGTAAGTGTTATCAGTACTTTCTTGAACTGTTCTGGACCTCATATTGACACGACTTATCAAGCAATTGGGGTCTGACGTTTACCACCCCTAGGCGAGATATGCGACATATCAGACGAAGAGACCAGACTGTACGGGAGTGTTACTGATTGGATTCGCGGGAGAAAGTACATGCTTGCTTGTTGATCTTATGATCGCTCAATACCTGGGTGGCTGTTACGTTTAGCTGCCGCTTGCAGCTTGTGGGTGTTTGATATGATCATCACCTACTGCCAGCGTATTGACGATTCTTTAGAGTCCTAGACAGAGGTTTCTTGACTCAGGCAAAATGAAGTAGGAGCACATATATAATATGTGCGAGACCGAGAACAATACGTGTATGTGATACCGTATTAGATTCTCGCAATATGAGATATCGGCCGGGTATATGTGATATAGTCGGGCCATCGGATTAAGTGTTGATTCGATGAACTGATACAGATTATATTAGTCGGTTATTTGTGAAATAGCCGGATTATCGGATCAAGTGTTGATTCTATAATTTAATGTATAATTATATATTTGATATATTAAATTACATTAACTGGTATAAGCTCACTAAAAGATTCTTTTTCTCACTCGGGTAATACATTGATATATATGCGATATATGTTAATTGTATTATTTTATTTTGTTACAATAAATATTGTATATGTGATATATAATATTGTAACATGTTAGGGTTATTAATGCAACATGTTTAGTGGAGATTAAACATGGTTAGGATTTGATTTGGGTTAATCTTTTCTAGAAGTTTCTAGAAGCTTTGCTTTTGTTTCTTGCAAAGATATTTGTTTTGATATTTTGCAAGATATTTGTTTAACCCAACCCAACCCTTTAACCTTAGTTAAATCTCTACAAGGGTTATATATAACATGGTTGCATTTCTAACCTCACACTTGACTTTCATTATTCATCACAAAAGGATTAAGCATCTTCTTTCTTCTTCTTCCTTGGATAAAAAAGCTTTCTAGCTTTTTCATTAGTGATGAAAATGAGTGAGATTAAGAAAACAAATGAGAGCTAAATTCCTACTTCATCATCTTAATCTATCCTAGCCATTTAGATTAGGGTGTTCGCTTCATTTAGTGAGTGAGAGCTTGTGTTATAGAAACTTCAAGGTAGATCATCTTTGTTATCGAAGATCGGAAGCAAGCTTGCATCTTTCTCTTCGTGGAGCCTCTCTAGAGTCCGGAAACTCGATGATCGCAGCAAAGGGACCTCAACACGGAGCTTTAGAAGTGAAGGACTGGACTACAAAGGTTGTAATCCCAAACTCTTAGTGTTAAAATGTTTAACATGCCTTGTTTCACCTAATCTCTAGTTTAAAGATCTTGGTTAGGCTTGTTCAGCACGTCTAAATTTTAAATCGGGCATGGTTGATACCTTATAGACCCTTGTGAGAGATCCTAGTAACCCTGCAGTAGTATCAGAGCCAAGCTAGAGCTTCAGGCGAAGTCTAGACGAAGTTTAAAGTCCGATCGAACTCCGAATATCCGTAAAACCCTAGTTTCTGGAAATTTTTCAAAAAGTTGATTTTTTTCATATTAAAAATGCTCAGAAAATTCAGCAGGTAATTTTATGGAACTGTGTGAAAAATGACATCGTAATTCACCCAAGGCGCCACGGAACCGCGGCATGAGCATGGGTCGCGCGGCGGTTCCGCGGCCGTACAGGGTAATTATTGTTAGCTTTTCCTACAGTAACTTCCGTAGGTACTTCCTGATGCTTCTGGGAATTTTTAATTATACTTAAGTGTTGAGTTTTCTGGGTTGTATTGGGAACTCGTTGATTCGATCGGAAAGTTTAACTTCGTTTATTTTTTTCCGGGTAATTTTAGAACGTGTTAAAAAGTTCGAACGGATATCAATAACTCACTTTTTCCCCTGTCGGAAAATTTATCAAAAGTTGGATTTTTTCTCGAGTTTGAAACTTTCGGAAAATCATGCAAGTAACGCGGTGGACCCTCTAGAAGAACACAAACCTTAACTCGATTATGTGACCGTCTGAACCGCCTCTGAACCTTAGGGTTTAGGGCAGTACGGCGTTGCCACATGTGAGGCATTGGCTTGACCATTCTACGGCTGGACCATTGGTACTGTGGTATGTGATGGATACTTTTTGAAACTCTGCTCAAGTGTTGAGCTATTTGGGAAATCTTGGGTGTTTGTTTATTCGATCGGAAAGTTTAACACCGTCTATTTATCTGGAATATGATACAATATTTTGAATCCACATGTAGTTATGGGATAACTAATTTGAATGTTATAAATCTAGCAGTTTAGTCTCAGATGATCGGTTGCCACGGGATTTTGATGCGATCAAAAGTCCATCGCAATCACGTAGCGTATGCGGATACTCGCCGGGTAAACTTAATAGACAGCCACGCCCTATAGCCCCGACCAAGTGACTGTAGGAGAACCCCGTCGCCAAAAGCATCCGTTCGGGTGCCCGCAGCAGCGGTGTTCCGCCTTAGTGCACTTCGTCGACGGCATCGGGGGTGCGGCCGTCTACTAAATTTTCCGACGAGCATTCGATCAGGATGTAGGGAATCTTGTTGAATTGCCCGACTAAATTTTGAAAAGAGTTTTCGATAATGAGACTAAAATGCGGGGTTTATAATTTTTAGGCTTGCGATGTCTAAGAAATTCATTTGGTTAGGCATGGATGTCTAAGGAGGTTGGGGATTCCAACTGTTGTAGTTTTACACTTTCTTTTCTGCGACCGTATGTGTAGTATGTAGTTGTATCGCCGGTTTTCGTTGCTATACATCAACGACAATCGGTGTATGCATACTTAGTTACGTTGATGATATGAGATATTATGTGTTGCTATGATATGTTATATTGGATCGTCGTGTTTTGAATAGCCGGGGGTTTTATGTGAGATGAGAGTTTTTCTTTTTTATTCATGTAAAATTCATTTGTATGTAATATTCTTTTATTGGGGCACTTCCGGGATGAAGATGATGTCACCATTGTATATTATTTACTTTTTCGCATTATGTAGACCCAAGGCGGGGAGCACAAGTAACCGGGTTCTGGGGTCCAGTGGGAGACCATCTCGAGGAGTCGAGACCGGGTCTCCTAACCCTAGAATTGGCAGTGTTGCTTGCCGCTCTCGTAGGGGTCTAGGGATATGGGTTTGGCAATTCATCACGACCGTGGAATCAGTGTTTTATACAGGCACGTATTAAAAACACGGATCTCCTAGTATATCCAATATTTCATATATGTTCTTCTGCTGCAATGTTCTGTGATGAGATCATATTACTGCCTGAGACGAATGTTTATATTATATATATGAGATATATGTTATATTGCAGATTTCGTTTCAAATGTGATGCTTGTGAAGCATAATAAAACGGGACTTCATTAATGAGATTAACGAAACTAAAAGAAACCTAAAGATGTTGTAGAAACTTGTCTAAAAAAAACAGGTAGCTCTAGTTCTTGCTTTGCATAGCGGTGTTCCTTGTAGAACATCCAGCACCTTATTCGATAAGGAAAGAGCCGAGATCCCTTCACCGGGAGTGACCTCTTTAGCGAAACTAGCAGATGCTACAAACATGGTTTGTCTTTTGATTGCTTATATAGTTTTTGCTTTGCACAGCGGTATTTGTGAAATATCCTGCACCTTATTCAATGAGGAAAGAGCCGACGATCCCTTCACCGGGAGTGACCTCTTTAGCAAAACTAGAAAAGGCCTAAAAAACACTCCATTTAAAATCACTCGATTCTACAACGATATCAAGTTCATTAAGCAAAGGGATTTCTTAAAAACCTGTCGTACCCCTCCGTCATTTCAGATAAGTACTAGTTAGTATTCGTGCTACGTTTGTTGACCGTGTTAAGGCATAGTGTGCTGTAGCTGATTAGTGCTTATCTGTATAAGCATATGATGCGATTGGATTAGGGTAGTCGTGCGACGTTGTTGACCATGTTAAGTGTCGTGCGGGTGGGTTTAATTCAATCGGTAAATGACGGGTTGAACTTGACTAGCACTTATGATTTGTTGACCGTGTTAAGGTCATATAGCTGCTAGGGGTAAAATAGTATTGGGAATTTCAAGTGTTGAAATTTGCATTGAGATTGCATACCTTCTATGAGATAGTTGGATCCCGATACCCGCTGCGAGTAAGAGTTACTCCTGGGAGAGTTTTACACATTACAATTAGCCGATCAAGTAGGTGTCTAGAAAGGTGTCAACGGGGTTACGCCCCTGGGAAAACGAGGTTTATTTTAATTATGTCCGTGTGAAAGTGCGGGCAACCTCCCTTAAAGTACCGGCACTGGCCTGGCTGAAAGATTGGCGAACTTGTAGGGTGTAATTAATCCCGGCTAGTCTTTCCTTTTATGATTTGAAGGAAGATTTGACTAAAACAGTGGGAGACATCCTGATTAGATAAATTGATAACCAATCTAATCTTGTAAAAGCCCACGCTGAGTGTTTTCTTCTCTCTGTCTCCTGGTTGCGACTATGTCACGCCTTAATCAAGATAATAATACGGATGTATTGACCAAACCCGCTTGTTATACTGCGCTAGGAAACGTTGGTCCCGCTCCAACTTATAATTGTTATAAGACAGAGCAGGAAATAGGGGATTATCAGAATTCCCGTGCCACCCAAACGAAGAAAGTGCATGCTGATGCATCATCTTCGGGTGTGTTCATTACCGAGAACAGTTTCTCAGTATCCTTTACGTCCTGGGTATGAGATACCGGATCAGGATCCCAGATATGTAATCTGTTACATGGGCTACAGATAGGTAGAAAACTGAGAACGGGTGATAAATTTCAAGAGTTGGAAATGATGCAAGTGTTGCCGCCAAGTCTGTTGGCAGTTATCACCCTGTATTATCATAATACATTGATTCTGAACGAATGTTATTAGATACCGAACCTGATATACAACATCATATCAGTCTCTTTATTAGTAAAGAAGGATATAATTTTGTATTGCTGGATAATGTTTTGAACATTTCCTATATCATGAGTTGATCGGTTCAGGCACGTTATCTAAAAGTATAGACGTTCTAAATCAAACCACAGTTCTTAACGTACAGAACACACACAAGAGGAAGAGTTCAGAAATGAATGAATCCTTCTTGAGGTATTGTAGACTAGGTCATATCAATGCGACCCGACTAGCTGAAGTTACATAAAGATGAATATTTAAATTAGTTTGGATTTACATCTTGTAAAACTTGCCAGTCATGTCACTAAGATAAGATGACCACAACTCCGTTTATTGGAAACAGAGAAAGAGTTAGTGAACTCTTGGGATTGATACATGTTGATGTATGAAGGTCCCCTGTCTACAGATGCCAAGACCTGTTCTTTGTACTTCATTACATTCACTGATTATCTCTCAAGATCCGGACATATGTTCCTGTTGAAACACAAGTCCGAAACTTATGAGATAATCACAGAATATAAGTTAGAAGTAGGGAACCAAAAACGGGTATAAGTATTATGTCCCTTGATGAGATCAGGGAGGAGAATACTTGAGCACGGATATCCTGGACTATTCTAAAGGTGAATGAGATTCTCTCTCAGCATTACTCCTCCGAATACACTATGTAAGTGCACGGCGGCGCCCCGGCCGTCAATCCGACGGCCAAATGCGGAAACGGTGATAAACTTTAATTTTGCGGACTTAGCAAACCGGCACCACCGCGCACTAAACCCCGGATCGGGCCATTAAACTAGATCTTGCTAACTACAAGACGGGTTAGAGATTTACCGAGTGATCCGAGTCCTCCGGTCTTCTCGTCGTCGTCCCGATCTCCCGCGGAATGTCCGGTCTCCACCTCGTCGCCGGAAGGGCACCACGTAGCCGGATTCTTTTACGGGCTCCCACCTCAATACCGAGGCAACTCGGGCGCGAAGTTGGCTAGCCGACGCGCCCAAGATTAGCTGTAGAATAATGTAGGAAACTTGTCTCTTGGGGTTTATGATATAGTTGCCATGATGGAGGAATTTGCACAAAGATATTCATGGATCAAAACTTGATGAAGAATGGAGCCTCCTAGCAAATGAGCTCGGCCAAGCCATTTTATGCTCACTGGAAAAAAATGAAGTGGGAAGTATTTTTGGTGCTCTGTTGAATTCTTTATGGGTGAACCCTTTTATTAAAAACCATGCAAATGAAAAATCATTCTTCACAGCACACACACACACATAGAAGAGGGGCCCACGAAATTAAGCATCAAAGAAATAAATCCTTATTCATATCATCCTCCAGCACACTCCATTAAAATAATCCACTAAAATTAAAACCCCACTCCAAAAATCCACAGTGGCCGGCCCATCACTAACCCATACCCAATCATGTCAAAATAAATGCAAGGGATGGAGCAAAGGATAATGATGCTATCATATCAATCTTTTACATAAAACCCCTCCACAAATGTGTTATTTGCAAACTTGCAAATAACACCCTCCATCGGAAAAGTCCGGCCGGGAAAGAACAAAGGAAAACCGGCCGGAACGGAATGCAAACTGGCAACTCCAGAAAACTGGTCCCGTAATAAATTACAGGAAAACCCCGATACTGTGCATACACACCCGCATCTGTATTCCGTCCGGATACAAATGCAAAGAGACAAAACTACACTATCAAATACTAAGATCCGGCTTAAACCAAAGCCGGCTAGTAAAAACCGTCCGATCACGATCCGTGCAATACCGCACGTATTTGATCGAACCCTGCCATATCTCCATACGGCCTCTACAGCGTTTCGCCCGAAAGCTGAGTAACTGAAAGTGTGGTGGACTCTAAAGACTCGTCAATACTATGGCTGTGGATTTAACCACTAGCACGTCAGAGGTATAAGCCAATACGTAACGGGCCACCAGCTATTGACTAAAAGGGATGTCGATGAGCGAACTCATCCTGACACCCTACTGAGCCTGTCAGTGACAATATCCGTACAGTCCGGTCCGTTCGTCTATGAGCATCGCATGTCGGGCCTACGGGGTGGGTAAAAGTCAGACCCTCAAAAGCGGTACAAGTCGTGTCGGAGTGTAGCCCAGAACACTCTGAGATACTACTGGAATACCTACCAGTAAATCTCCTGCCTTGGCCAAGGACTTCGTGTAATGGCTCTCCTAGACACAGCGCGACCTCACTCCCAATACCGGGAGAGACGAACCCCCGAAGATCCGCTCACTGCCTCCATGTGGCTCGGGACTGTACCCAACCAAAACCTGTTTGCACGACTCCTTTGAGCCGTGGTAGGGTAGTAATCAAAGTACAGTGGGAACTCACACGAGACAAATGACGATCCCCAGGTCGATGAACTAACCTGTACACATGTCACCTGGGAACTGCTATCTGACGTCAGGTATAAGACCAACTAGCATGTTCCCGGCGAGTCCTGTCCGGTGTACTCATAACCCAATGAGCACCTGTATACATCTTAGGTGAACCAACTGACACCAGTGGCTTGTGAGACCGGCCACCGCCCCTCGTCGGGGTCTCGACTGTATACACTAGTCTACTCTGGAGAATCGATGCCCTGTCTCGAAACTCCCACGACTAGGGACCTTTTAAGGATGTGCTTATAGACTCCAGCTCTCACTTATATGATCGCCCTCATACTGCTGGCAGTCAAGCAAGAATCCTAGGGGCTCTATCAACGTGCAATAGCGACATGTCATGTCACCTTAAGCAGTACACGATGATAAAGGTAAACCAGATAGCAAACTATCATCTCGAGTAAGACTGTCGTACCGGGATAGGTCCTCCCTCAATCATTGCAATCATGTGCCTGTGATCCAATAATTGACTCTGAGGGCACTATCTCCAACAATCTCCCACTTGCACTCAAGGCTAATTATTGCGATGTCGCATACTCACAGCCCGTGTGATACCGAACACCCAACTCCTCTACTAGTCAGTCTCACAAAGCATGTTTGCGAAACTCTTGCGTTCGAGGAATAGCCTCAGCGAGTGGATCCGCTCTGATGTTTCTTTCTATGTCTCTCTATATCTCAAGTTCGCGGAGAAAGCCATCTCCCGAAATGAGCAATACCTGTCTTAGAATGTCCGGATGTCTGATGGGACCGAGCTCATAAATGAACTCCAAGTCCAAACTTCTTAGACTGTATCGTCAACTGAACTTAATCAGTATCCTGCGCCATGCCACCCTCAGTATTGCCTTGGACCACCTGTCCAAAATACTGCCCCTCGTCAGAAGGAAAACTATAACTCTGACAACATTCTTGTCGTCCATGTCACCTTGGAAGCGTGGAGTGATAACCGTCTCTTAAAGGAGGCAGCCGTTATCATATCCCTAGAACATCCACTTATGTTCTAAAACTGCTTCCGACTGTTTCTCCAGGATTGGATCAATGTCAACTTATTGCATCTTGTGCAAGAACAACATCTGGTGTGGTACTTGACATCTCATGATTGACTCAATTGCCTAAGCAAGTGATCTGCCAATCCTGCATATCCCTCTCTACTTTAGTCTATAAGACACCTTTAGAGAGGGTGACTCCATCACCTGCAGGTACACTACCGTGCCAGGAGTCGTCCATTCTAAATACTCTTAGAATGCTGTCAAAGTACCCTGATTGGGAAACCACCCAAATCTAGATCTAAAACCATAGATCTAGTAACCAGTATGTCTGATATAATGTCCAAGTCCCATGTGGAGAAAACACTGTGTGACGACCAAAATATAACCGATCGTAGTATAGGAATGTCACTTCCTACTTTTTGTATGTCATCCAAAACCCGGATATCACACCCTACTACCTTCTCAACAGATCCATCCCCTATTCTGATGACGTCAAAACTATGACTGTCACATCAGAAATAGATGATCTATCTCCGCTACATCTGCTTTAGTCTATAAATAGACATAAGCCTGATGTCCACCAATGCTTCCGCTGCTCCCACTGACTACAACAACCCTCTGGCAGAGTCATATAGACGTACACTTCTAAAGCTAGTTTAGAACGACGCTATACTCATCCTCCCACCGGGTCTCGCAGCCTGGAACAACAGCAATGGCAAGTGTGGGTAAACAAGAACTTCCCTGTCACCGTCCTTGAGGCTACCGGAGTACCTCTCGGGTGCCTGAAGTTACCCACCGTATCTGCGGAGTGGCCAATGGAATGTCAAATCAGATTGAATCTTTAGGTTCCTTATCAAATCTTCAGTAATCGTTTGCGGTTCTGGAATCACTTCCAGTTCTACCATACTCCCACTACTGTTTTTGGAAAAATAACCATTTCTTTTAAAATGTGGCGAGTTAAGAACAATATCACTATTGATCTTCCAGATGGTAGAAAGTCAACCCTCGTCATAGCCTGGGTCAACCCACAAACAGCCATTACAGAAACGTGCCTTGAGTTATCCAGAGTCTGGTTTTAATCATAAGCCGGACAACTCCCCGTACCTTAACAATGTTAAGATATGAACTGTACTATATCGAATATAGAACCAGAGGCACTGATTTAATTGAACCAGATTCAAATCATGCAACTGTCTCCAGTGCATGTCAACTACATGGAGAGAGGCCGATCAGCGTTACTCAACTTAGGAATGCTTCCAATTATGAGTAACCTGAAAGAGAAGCAATTTCTCTTTGTCATTACTATCAACTGAATACCATACACAAGTATCTACATCTTCGATCACTTGAAGAATCCCGATACTTGCTACACCTGGTTCTCTACTCTATTCAAATACCTATAACTCCTCAAAACTTAGACCCTGTGTTTCTACGAAACACAAGTCTAAGAACTAGAGAAGTTAAAAGTAAACAGAATATAGTATGAGGACCAAGCCCTCTGTCTTAATAGACACTTGACAACATACAATACTCTGTATAAGTCCGCTGAGTCTAACAACTTTTTCACTGTGTGTCGTAAGTTGAAAACTGTACTTATGGTTAAGAAGAATTACACCGCTGTTTAATGCTCCTTACCTAACCATCCACTGATATAGGTAAATGTCATCGACATAATATCAAAAGGTATATCTCACACTATGAAAATAGACGTACAGATATATCAATTTGAAATTGGTGCACAACAGCGGATATTCAAAACCAAATATTTGCCGACCGGCAAACAGCCCAGGTGATCTCCTCAAATATCACCGATTACAACGAATCCCGATATAATGAGGATGATCACCCAATTCCCAATAACTTACTCCCACTCATCATCTGTAAAACCATACAGATGTGAGAATCATACCTGGTAAATACATACCCTGGAGTAAGTATCTAATCGGGAAATCAGTTTTCTTTTAACAGTACACAGTGAACTGAAACATTGAAATGTTTCGATGGGGTATCCTGGTATTCTTAGTAATGCCTCTACCATTATCCAAATTCAAAACTATAACCGTATAATTCTTTGCCACCTCTCCAAATCCCTTTATATGTCTTTAGTCGTTACCTTCTGCACACCCTTTAGGCCAAATGGTTTTCTTCCTTCCCTACCGTTCGGCACCAGCCTATGGTTTGGAAGAAGACTATCCAATAAGCATAATGGGTGTACTGTCCTAGTCCTAGGAGCACTCGCAATGCGAGAGAAGGTGAAGATAAAAGACAACCGAATAAACCTTATTCCTATTTCTCCTGAACCAGAATCCATCCCCGAACTGGAACAAGTTCCTTTCGAGTTCGTATATAACCATACGATGGAGTATCCAATAAACTGTGGATCTTCGTAGTGATACGGAGTGTCCTGGAGAAATACAAAGGTGATTTAGGATTGGCGAAGAAATACTTGGTTTTGGTCGTGAATAACAGTCGCAATGTACATTGCCCTCTTACTAATCCCTTGCTTTGTCTTAATCTTAATACCTTCTGCACACCGTTTAGGCTAATTGGTTTTCTCCATTCCCTACCGGTCGGCACCAGCCTAAGGTTTGGAAGAAGACTATCCAATCTGCATAATAGGTGTACTATCTCCTAAACCAAAGAGTACTCATAACTTGAGAAAAGGTAAAAGGGAAAAGACAACTGAATAATCCTATCCGTTTTCTCCAGAACCGGAAACCATCCTCGAATTCCTTCGAGTTCGTATCTAACCATACGATGGCTTTGTCCAATGGAAGTGGACGTTCGCAGTAATACGGGGTGTCCTGAAGAAAAGGGTAAAAGTAGGAGTGGCAATGAGGTCTGCAACTCTGACAATCCAAAAGCCAGTGTTAAGAAGGTTCGGTCAACTTGGTCTCTGAGTCGTAGTCTTAGGGTCGGGTCAATGGTCGCTGCCAAGAGAGAGAGAAAAGAAACACTCAGCGTGCACTCTAACCAAGATCAGAATGGTTACCAATTTATCTAATCAGGAAACCTCCCACTGTACCTCAAATTCTCCTCCAAACCTGAAAGAAGAATTAGTCGGGGTCACCCGAGGAGTAAACCAACTCATCAGTGGGAATCGGGATCCAACTATCATTGCATGATAACGTGACGGAATCTGCTCACGTTATCACACTCCAGAAGGTATGCGCATATCTGGCAAGTTTCAGTTCTTTTGAAACTCCCGATGTGATTTCTGCCCCATGCTCTTATGACCTTGACTAAGGCCAACAAATCATAAGTCACATGTCAAGTTCTACCCGTCATTGTCCAGGTTGATTTGAACCCACCCGTACAAGCCCTTGACTAAGGCCAACAAGGCTATACGACTGTCCCAAACCAACGCATCTATCTATGCAACATATGAATACCCAATAGCTACCAAACACTGTGCCTTGACTAAGGCCAACAAACACAGCTTGAATACTATTGACTACCCATATGAAACGACGGAGGGCTACGAATGGTTTCTGGCGAAAACCTTTAACGTAATGAACTTGATATCGCTGAAGGAACGGATAGCTTTTTAGAAAATATAGTGACGAAAACCTTTACTAAAGAGGTCACTCCCGGTGAAGGGATCTCGGCTCTTTCCCCGTAGAATGGGGTGCAGGATATTCCAAATGAATACCACGATGCAAAGCAAAAGTAATCGGCTATAGTGAAGTTAATGCCCTGATGCAAACTTTTGTCCAAGGGGTCACTCCCGGTGAAGGGATCTCGGCCCTTGCCTCGTCGACTGAGGAGCAGGATATTCCAAATGAATACCACGATGCAAAACAAAAGTGAACGTCCTTGCAATAACAGCTTTTTGAAAAAGTGTTCCAACAACATCAGAATAGGTTTGTTTAACTTGCATTGATCCGAATCAATGCAGTCCCATCAATTGATCACACCACAAAGAACGAAAATATACTGACGTACGTATATGCCATCCGCATTCGCCACTGGATCCCGTCATCACCCGTTAGGTTAGCTAACTAACGACAGAGCGGGGACTGGACTAGCGCGGATGAAAAACATATACAACATCTACTAATATATATACCAATATATTATATTTCGCTCAAGGCGTGAAAAGAAATGCAACATCACAGAAATGTACAGCATCACAGAACAATACAGATATCTGGGATCCCCGGGTTTCACAGAGCCACTACTGAAACCCGACGTTCTCCTGGTCGTGTGGATAGCCTGTGCAATGAAATCCTATACCCCCTACGAGTGCGGCGAATAGCCAGCCAATCCTGGAGTGAAGCCCCCTCCGTCCCAATGCCATGAGATGCGGGCTTGTTGCCATCTAGAACCCGGCTATCCGTGCACCCCTCCGCGGGGTAACCCTAGTACAGAAAGTAAAATATACATGCAACGGGTACATCGACCGCAACCAGGTCGTGCCCCAAAAGAATAATACAAACAGGCAGTGACGGCAGTCCACATGTCGGACGCTCGCCTCGCAAAATCAAATGTACATAATACGACAGCACTGTACTAGCATTGCATCCAGGCTATCCCCCACGACCGATCCGCAACATCACAGCAAATACATAGAACATCAACGTGAAAGTCACGTTCGCAAATCCGTCTAACCGGGCTATAGCAGTTAGACCGGATTTACCGATCGAGTGACATTCACGGTCGCAGATATAATGTAAATACTGTGAAAAATGTGTTTAAAATTTTCCGATTGATCAAAAAATTAACAAGTGGGCCCCCAAGCAATACTGTAGCACATCAAGAAATACTGGGCCCAAATTTAATATTCCAAAACCCATATTTTAAGCCCATAAGCCCACTGAAAATAAATGGTGCACTGAACCCAAATAACTGCGGCGGAACAGCGGCCAAAGAGGGGCTATGGCCGCTGTTCCGCGGTCGTACGGAGGGAACAGGGTACCAAAATTTTCCAGTGGTCTTACGATGCACAGTACATCATTCTGCAATCACCTGAAAAATTTTACGACACCAAAAATTTTCAACAGAGAACTGATGCAAGCAAAAATGCGGTTTTGGGATTTTTGTTCGATCGGAAACGTAAAACACATTAAACGAAGCTAGACGAAGTTAATGGCGAGGCTCTGATACCACTGTAAGTGCACGGCGGCGCCCCGGCCGTCAATCCGACGGCCAAATGCGGAAACGGTGATAAACTTTAATTTTGCGGACTTAGCAAACCGGCACCACCGCGCACTAAACCCCGGATCGGGCCATTAAACTAGATCTTGCTAACTACAAGACGGGTTAGAGATTTACCGAGTGATCCGAGTCCTCCGGTCTTCTCGTCGTCGTCCCGATCTCCCGCGGAATGTCCGGTCTCCACCTCGTCGCCGGAAGGGCACCACGTAGCCGGATTCTTTTACGGGCTCCCACCTCAATACCGAGGCAACTCGGGCGCTAAGTTGTCTAGCCGACGCGCCCAAGATTAGCTGTAGAATAATGTAGGAAACTTGTCTCTTGGGGTTTATGATATAGTTGCCATGATGGAGGAATTTGCACAAAGATATTCATGGATCAAAACTTGATGAAGAATGGAGCCTCCTAGCAAATGAGCTCGGCCAAGCCATTTTATGCTCACTGGAAAAAAATGAAGTGGGAAGTATTTTTGGTGCTCTGTTGAATTCTTTATGGGTGAACCCTTTTATTAAAAACCATGCAAATGAAAAATCATTCTTCACAGCACACACACACACATAGAAGAGGGGCCCACGAAATTAAGCATCAAAGAAATAAATCCTTATTCATATCATCCTCCAGCACACTCCATTAAAATAATCCACTAAAATTAAAACCCCACTCCAAAAATCCACAGTGGCCGGCCCATCACTAACCCATACCCAATCATGTCAAAATAAATGCAAGGGATGGAGCAAAGGATAATGATGCTATCATATCAATCTTTTACATAAAACCCCTCCACAAATGTGTTATTTGCAAACTTGCAAATAACACCCTCCATCGGAAAAGTCCGGCCGGGAAAGAACAAAGGAAAACCGGCCGGAACGGAATGCAAACTGGCAACTCCAGAAAACTGGTCCCGTAATAAATTACAGGAAAACCCCGATACTGTGCATACACACCCGCATCTGTATTCCGTCCGGATACAAATGCAAAGAGACAAAACTACACTATCAAATACTAAGATCCGGCTTAAACCAAAGCCGGCTAGTAAAAACCGTCCGATCACGATCCGTGCAATACCGCACGTATCTGATCGAACCCTGCCATATCTCCATACGGCCTCTACAGCGTTTCGCCCGAAAGCTGAGTAACTGAAAGTGTGGTGGACTCTAAAGACTCGTCAATACTATGGCTGTGGATTTAACCACTAGCACGTCAGAGGTATAAGCCAATACGTAACGGGCCACCAGCTATTGACTAAAAGGGATGTCGATGAGCGAACTCATCCTGACACCCTACTGAGCCTGTCAGTGACAATATCCGTACAGTCCGGTCCGTTCGTCTATGAGCATCGCATGTCGGGCCTAGGGGGTGGGTAAAAGTCAGACCCTCAAAAGCGGTACAAGTCGTGTCGGAGTGTAGCCCAGAACACTCTGAGATACTACTGGAATACCTACCAGTAAATCTCCTGCCTTGGCCAAGGACTTCATGTAATGGCTCTCCTAGACACAGCGCGACCTCACCCCCAATACCGGGAGAGACGAACCCCCGAAGATCCGCTCACTGCCTCCATGTGGCTCGGGACTGTACCCAACCAAAACCTGTTTGCACGACTCCTTTGAGCCGTGGTAGGGTAGTAATCAAAGTACAGTGGGAACTCACACGAGACAAATGACGATCCCCAGGTCGATGAACTAACCTGTACACATGTCACCTGGGAACTGCTATCTGACGTCAGGTATAAGACCAACTAGCATGTTCCCGGCGAGTCCTGTCCGGTGTACTCATAACCCAATGAGCACCTGTATACATCTTAGGTGAACCAACTGACACCAGTGGCTTGTGAGACCGGCCACCGCCCCTCGTCGGGGTCTCGACTGTATACACTAGTCTACTCTGGAGAATCGATGCCCTGTCTCGAAACTCCCACGACTAGGGACCTTTTAAGGATGTGCTTATAGACTCCAGCTCTCACTTATATGATCGCCCTCATACTGCTGGCAGTCAAGCAAGAATCCTAGGGGCTCTATCAACGTGCAATAGCGACATGTCATGTCACCTTAAGCAGTACACGATGATAAAGGTAAACCAGATAGCAAACTATCATCTCGAGTAAGACTGTCGTACCGGGATAGGTCCTCCCTCAATCATTGCAATCATGTGCCTGTGATCCAATAATTGACTCTGAGGGCACTATCTCCAACACACTATAGCACGATGGTATATCGGGGCGGAGCAATAGCACACTATGTGATATGCTGTGCTCTATGATGAGTACTACTGAGTTTCCTATTTCCTTTTGGGAGTTGTGCACCTGAGAAGCTGCATACCTATTGAATAGGGTTCTAATCAAATCAATTACCTACCACTTCATATGTGATATTGAATGGGAAGAGCCTAAATCTTAATTATGTTAAGATTTGGGGTTGTCCAGCTTATGTCTAAAACCATAATCCGGATAAGCTCGAGGCAAAGTCAGTTCTGTGAAAGTTTGTTGGATATCCCAAGCATTTGCAAGGGAATATTTTCTACCTAACCGAGGAACAAACGATGTTTTGTTTCTCAACATGCCAACTTTGTGAAAGGGAATTTCTTGTGAAGAATTAGTGGTCATGAGGTAGAACTGGAAATAGTTCCAGCTATACAAACTGCAGCAGATGATTTGGTAGAACTGGAGCATTCAATAGTTTCCAACGAACCTCAGCCTCTCCGCCGATCTAGTAGGGTTCCTCACCCACCTGAGAGATACTTCATTTTCTCTATGACAGTGGGAGCTAGGATTGCATCATGAGATGATGACCCAACTTATTTCGAGCTGGCCATCTGGAGTGGGACTCTGTAAGAATAGATGGATGCTTAGCGATCTGAGATGGAATCCTTATACACCAACAAAGTATGGACTTTGGTTGCTTTATCTGAAGGGTTAAATCCCCATCAGTAGCAAGTATATCTTGAGAAGATTACTTGGTGTACACGGAAAGGTTGAGACTTTCAAAGCTATGCTTAAGTCCATCTAGATCCTACTTGCCATTGCTACATACCCTGAGTACGATTTCTGGCGGTTGGGTGTCATGACAGCTTTTCTAAATGATGTTTTGGAAGAGAGCGTCTATAAGTACACAGCTAGAGGGCTTCGTAGACAGTAGGAGCAGCGGAAACGTGTGCAAGATGTTTTATGTGATAAAGCAGGTATTGCGGAGTTGGAACGTTTGTTTTGATGTGGTAGTCAAAGAGTTTGACTTCATCAAAATGGTAGATGAACTTTGTATATACAAAAAGGTAGTGGAGAGTATGGTGGTGATCCTCGTAGAGTACATGGATGACACACTCTTGACAGGGAAGGAGTTTCCTATGCTACGTTCAGTTAATCTCCGCTTATCACAAGGATTCTCGATATAGGATCAAAGCGATGCCTCCTAAATCCTGGGTTTTGGATCTATGAGATATATCTAATTGGATGTTAGGATTCTCACTAGTTGTAGTGAGATGGTATCAATCGATCCTTCGGAGAATCACTGGAAAAGATCCAGGGTGATAAGAACGACTGAATGTCAGTCCCAGGCATTGTCTTTACCCTCAGTGGAGGGACGGTATGTTGGAAGAGTTCCAAGCTAGATACCGTGACTTACTAGACGATTAAAGGCAAGATACATCGTTACCAAGGATGCTACCGAAGAGGCAGTCTTGATATATATGAGTTCATGAGATGAACTTCGTTCCTACCATTATGTGACAATGGAGTTATGGCTTATGCCAAGGAACCCCCATCCCATCTGAAATCCGGATATAATTCTTAGGCAGAATCACCTGATCATGGAGATGGTTGATCTCCAGGGAGATCAAGGTTAGGAGAGTAGACACAGAGGACAACAGCGCGGATCCACTCACAAAGGCCTTTTTCCCAGTAGAGACTTTTATGGGATGGTTGAGTATGAGATACTTCAACCACAGCTGATTGTTGGGTATGCGATATCACAACAGATGGCCCTAGTGCAAATGGGAGATTGTTAGTTATATGTATGCCCTAAAGGCCATTACTCTACATGCGTTGTATATTGCAGTTGATGCTTGGACAATATAGGGAGGACTTTCTTGCTCGACATGATAGTATGCTATCTGGTTATTCTTTATCTTAACATGTACTCCGATTGTATCTATGTCATATGTTGATAAAGCCCATATGATGAGTACTTGACTACAAGGACTATGATGCAGATCATACTTGTGGGAACAGTGTAGTCGCTAAGTACATCCTTTAAATGTTCCTAGTCGTAGGAGTACCGAGACAAGGCATCGATACTCCAGAGTAGACAAGCGTATGCGCTTCTTGACCCATATGATGGGCGATGGATGATCTCATATCCATTGCTGTTTGACATCAGAGAAGGTATACGGGTGCTCAGTGGAGACTGGGTATACTGAACGGACTCACCGAGAACTCCCAGATGGTATTATACCTCACGTCAGATGGTAGTTCTCTGGTAATACTGGTACAGGTTAGTCTATAGACCCGAGATCGTCATAGAGTCTTGTGTTATTCCCACTGTGCTTTGATTTCAATCATACCACGTCCAAGAGGGCGTGCAAAAAGGTGGCTTTTGGGTACAGTCCCGAATCACATGGAGGCAATATGCGATAGGAGGGGTTTTGTCTCTCCCGGTACAGGGAGTTGATGTTGTGCTGTGTTCGATTGGCTATAACTGGAAATCCCTGGCCAGGGATGCTGAGATTTGCTGGTAAGTGTTATCAGTAGTTTCTCAAACTGTTATGGACCTCATATCGACATGAATTATCAAGCAATTGGGGTCTGACGTTTACCACCCCTAGGCGAGATATCCGACATATCAGACGAAGAGACCGGACTGTACGGGAGTGTTACTGATTGGATTCATGGGAGAAAGTACAGGCTTGCTTATTGATCTTCTGATCGCTCAATACCTGGGTGGCTGTTACGTTTAGCTGACCGCTTGCATCTTGTGGGTGTTTGATATGATCATCACCTACTGCCGGCGTATTGACGATTCTTTAGAGTCCTACACAGAGGTTTCTTGACTCAGGCAAAATGGAGTAGGAGCACATATATGATATGTGCGGGACCGAGAACAATACGTGTATGTGATACCGTATTAGATTCTCGCGATATGAGATATCGGCCGGGTATATGTGATATAGCCGGGTCATCGGATGAAGTGTTGATTCGATGAACTGATACAGATTATATTAGTCGGTTATTTATGAATTAGTTGGATTATCGAATCAAGTGTTGATTCGATAATTTAATCTATAATTATATATTTGATATATTAAATTACATTAACTGGTATAAGCTCACTAAAATATTCTTTTTCTCACTCGGGTAATACATTGATATATTTTAATTGTATTATTTTATTTTGTTACAATAAATATTGTATATGCGATATACAATATTGTAACATTTTAGGGTTATTAATGCAACATGTTTAGTGGAGAATAAACATGGTTTGGGTTTGATTTGGGGTTAATCTTTTCTAGAAGTTTCTAGAAGCTTTGTTTTTGCTTCTTGCAAAGATATTTGTTTTGATATTTTACAAGATATTTGTTTAATCCAATCCAACCCTTTAACCTTAGTTAAATCTGTACAAGGGGTTACATATACCATGGTTGCATTTCTAACCTCACACTTGACTTTCATTATTCATCACAAAAGGATTAAGCATCTTCTTTCTTCTTCTTCCTTGGATAAAAAAGCTTTCTAGCTTTTTCATTAGTGATGAAAATGAGTGAGATTAAGAAAACAAATGGGAGCTAAATTCCTACTTCATCATCCTAATCTATCCTAGCCATTTAGATTAGGGTGTTCACTTCATTTAGTGAGTGAGAGCTTGTGTTATAGAAACTTCAAGGTAGATCATCTTAGTTATCGAAGATCGGAAGCAAACTTGCATCTTTCTCTTCGTGGGGCCTCCCAAGAGTCCGGAAACTCGATGATCGCAGCGCAGGGACCTCAACACGGAGCTTTAGAAGTGAAGGACTGGACTACAAAGGTTGTAATCCTAAACACTTAGTGTTAAAGTGTTTAACATACTTTGTTTCGCCTAATCTCTAGTTTAAAGATCTTGGTTAGGGTTGTTCGGCACGTTTAAATTTTAAATCGGGCATGGTTGATGCCTTATAGACCCTTATGAGAGTGCCTAGTAACCCTGCAGTTTGTTTCTACTTAAGTATGTGCATGTGTTTCTTTTAGCATATCGCTTATACATATTAGTGGAGCCTTTAGGATCTTTACTTGATTACCAGCGTTGTGATGGCAGTCACACTAGTGAGGGCTGGGTAATCTACAAGCACATCCTTATACAGGTCCCTAGTCGTAGGATTATCGAGACGGGGCATCGATACTCCGGAGTAGACTAGCGTATGCGCTTCTCATCCCAGCAAGGGAGATGGTCTGTCCCACAGCCATTAGTAGGTCGTACTAGAAATAGTATGCGGGTGCTCGTTAGGTTACGAGTACACTGGATAGGACTCGCTGGGAACCGTTGGTTGGTATTATACCTATCGTTAGTTATCAGTTCCCAGGTGACATGAGTACAGCTTAGTCCGTTGACTTGACACTGTCACTTCGCCTCGAGTGTGTTCCCACTGTTCTTAGATTACTATCCTACCGCGGCTCAATTGAGTCATGTAAACAGGTAGTAGTTGGGTGCAGTCCCGAAGCACTTGGAGGCAGTGATGGTTAGACACGATTCGTCTCTCCCGGTATTGGGAGTTGATATCGCCCTGTGTCTAGGAGAGCCATTACACAAAGTCCCTGGCCAGGGCACAAGCGAGATTTGCTGGTAGTGTTTCCAGTAGTTTCTCACGGAGTTCTGGGCTACACTCCAACATGACTTGTACCGCAATTAGGGGACTGACGTTTACCGCCTCCTAGACCCGACATGCGATATTCTCAGACTAACAAACCGGACTGTACAGAGATTTTCACATTCAGGCTCAGTAGGAGTTCGGATGGGTTCGCCTCATCATTCTTCTTATCGGCATCTACCTGGGGACCGTTACGTACAGTTAGTACCGCTTACGGCCTGTGGTTAAACCCACTGCCAACATAGTGTCGAGTCTTTAGAGTCCCACACAGAATGTTGTTCATCTTTGGGCAAAACAGAGTAAAGGTCGTATGGTTTTACGACGGGGTTCGTTCACATATGCGCACTTGTGCACGTTTGGTGTCCGGTCAGTTATTACTAGCGGGCTTTGGTTTAAGCCAGATCCTAGTATTTGTTTTGGGATTGGTTTTGTCTCATTGTATTCATATTTCTCGGAACACGGATGCGGGTGTGTATGCACAGTTGATAGAGGCAGAGGAACCTTATTAGGGTTTTTGACTGTTGACTTTTTCTAAACCCTAATGAGAATGAGAAATATGATTAATAATATTAATTAAGGATAATTGTGCCATGGTTAGGGTTGGGTTGACCATTTGACTTGTTGACTTTTGTTGACCATGATATTTTCTTTTGCAAAAGATGCTTCTTGAAGCTTGCATTAGCATTAAATGTGAAATGATAATGGTTAAATCAACTAACCATCACAATTATCTTAATTATTATTATTATTCTCATATATCTCTTATATGAGAGCAAGGTTGGAGAGAGACTCTCATTCTCTCATGCTCTTCCTCTCTCTTGCATTGCTCTCCCTCTTCCTCTCTCTCAAAGCTCTCTTGTTTCATGAGTTGAAAAACATGAGCTTTGTGAGATAAAACCATCAAGACAACTCTCTACTCATTCTAGGGTTCTTAGTCTAGCAAGCCAAGCACTCTAGTTACTTCTTGGTTGAGGTAGGAGCTCAAGGTAGAGGCCTTCGGGTGGATCTTTTTTCGGCAAAGAGAAGACGAAGAGGATGAGCCGTCTACACCACTCCAAGGAGCTAGCAACAAAGAAGACCACGACAAGAAGAGAAGGAGTTCAAGAACTAGGTATAACCATCTTACCTAGTAGCTAGAACTTGTAGTTAGTTTGTTAGTTTTTGTTTAGCAAAGATCTTTCATGGTTAGTCTATGTACCCTTGTGATAAAAATTTGATTTTTACTCTTTCCGCCTCCCCGTAAGTACCGGGGTGGGTTACATAGACTTACACTTGTCAAAACTCCTATCGAGCCAATAGGCAACACTTACCGTACAGTCCGGTCACTTCGTCTGATTTGCTGCATATCTAATATAGGGGTGGTAAAACGTCAGACCCCAGTAACCGATAAGTCGTGCCGATGTAAGGCTCATAACGTGTCGAGAAACTACTGATTACACTTACCAGTAGATCTCCATATCAGCCCTGGCCAGAGACTTCTTATTACAGCAAATCGAGCACAGCGCAATATCAACCCTCAATACCGGGAGAGAAGAAACCCCTCCTATCGCTCATTGTCTCCAAATGATTCGGGACTGTACCCAAAATCCACCGTTTTGCACATTCTCATGAACGTGGTAAGGTAGAAATCAAAGCACAGTGGGAATCACACAAGGCTTTATGACGATCTCGGGTCTACAGACTAACCTGTACCAGTGTCACCAGAGAACTGCTATCTGACAATAGGTATAATACCAACTAGGAGTTCTCGGCGAGTCCGTTCAGTGTACCCAGTCTCCATTGAGCACCCATATACCATCTTTGATGTCAAACACCAATGGATGTGGGATCATCCATCGCCCATCATATGGGTCAAGAAGCGTATACGCTAGTCTACTCTAGAGTATCGATGCCCTGTCTCGATACACCCTCGACTAGGAACAGTTATAGGATGTACTTGTAGACCACCCTGGCCCCACTAGTATGATCTCCATCATAGTCCCAGTAGTTAATTACTCATCCTAAGGGCTTTACCAACATGTGAAAGCAAGACATTGTTCCGATACAAGTCTACACGTTTAGACAAAGAGCAATCAGATAGCATACTATCATGTCGAGTAAGAATGTCCTCTCTATATATGTCTAAACATCCACTATAATATACATCAAATGTACAACAATGGCATCTAGGGCATATACATAACTAACACTAGATACAATAAGGTGCATAATGAAATATAAAGTCAGATAACCGCAACCCACCTACAACAAAACGGCTCACAGCCAACCGTAGCGGTATCCACAGCAAAAAGATACAATGAGATAGCCCTGCCGCGACTACTCTGAGGGTCAACCTGCAAAACACTGTGGCACAACGGGGGTGAGTTTCCAACTCATGAATAGTAAGTAACATCATACAGGTAATCGCAGGAATGCACGTACTACGATACTCTAATACATGCAATCTGATAACATCAATATACTAATATGGGTATGCAACAATCATGAATGGTACTCTATCAGGTATTACAAATGCATGAAGCAATACATATCTGTCATGACCCAAATGTGGCACATGACCGGCACTCAAATTACGTGACATTTAAAGACGTCGACGCGGTTCAAGTAAGCCGAAACCCAGAATCTAAACTCTTTTTGAAAATATTGGAGGTGAAGTTTAAAATATTCATCAGATGGAATCAGTTTACAATAACATTTTAATTTAACTAAGTATGTTTAAAAAACATCTATGACGTTTTGAAATTCGACAGCACCTCCTTTGCATTTTTGCATAACCCGATACAATATAATAAAATAAATAGCATCCCAACGGGAGCTAGCCTCCACGTCTAAACAATGGAGCAACCAACAATCTATATCAGAAGTCGACTCCAAAGAATGCGACATCACCACACATAAACTCTATGTCTCGCTTCTAAGTCCACAATATACCATTTCTAAGTTAATGGAGTTTCCACTAGATACAAGAATATATGAATAATCAAGAGTGAGTATGATACAATAATAACCTACTTACCAATCAATCACCGAATGGAATGTGTGCCCAAGCCGCTGATAATCCAAGCGGTAAAACCTGCAAGAAACTGTGGCACAACGGGGATGAGTTGCCAACTCAGTGAATAGAAGTACACCTAAAGGTAGAAATCGAAATGCACGATGATACGTGGGTCATAAGTATAGTACTATCATAATCTGTACAATATACAATATGATATGCATATGTATCATAATGCAACACTAGTTATCATTCAATCCCAAGTAGAATATCTTAATGCAAATAACCTATATATTGGTATGAGCTCAATGTAACCGAAAATATATACATATAAACCCCTTCTTTAAAATAGCCGCGGAATAGATATGTCCCGGCATAAAGCAGACGTGATAGTATGAAATATAATAGATATCTTATTTAAGATATACGTCCTGCTATTTAAATGAATAGTGTTAAGACGTTTCAATTTAAAAGAGTTCAGTGTCTTCTCAGACACGTACAAATAATGAGACTATAACTTGATTTTGAAATCTTTGTTATGTAAAGGAATGCCCGTACAAATATATACATGTACTATTCCACGGATCAGTCGTGGTCGGCTACACTACTATAATCTACTATGTACCTCATGATAGTAACCATATCAATATATATGAATGTCCAGCATCGACACCCAAAAATCAGAAATCTCACGTGTCCAGCACCGACACATAAATGCAGATACCGTTGACACCATCTCAACAGATGATCGCCACCCGATATCCCCGGCTCCGATCGGTAACCCCTGGATATCCGTCGTGCCTAATCGAACCCCGGTTAGTATCTCCTGGATATTTGCCGTGCTCATCTCAATCTCCGGTATCGAGTATCCTCATTAGGCTCCCCGCCTATAATGCGGCTATCCTGCCTCTCGGCCTCGAACCGGGTCCACCATGTATCTGTAGGGTTAGCTTAGCACCTTATCAAGGTTTTGACAAGCATAAATCATGCTACTTTAAAATTTTTGGGTGCTAAACGAACCCTAACCAAGAACTTAATTAGAGAAATAAGGTTAACAAGCATGTAAACAACTTTACATCTAAGAGTTAGGGATTACAACCTTTGTAGTCCGTTCCTTCACTTCATAAGCTCCGTGTTGAGGTCTCTTCACCGCGATCATCATGTACCCGGACTCTAGAGAGGCTCCATAAAGAGAAAGATGCAAACTTGCTTCCAATCTTCAACTACTAAGATGATCTACCTTGAAGAATCTCAAACCCAAGCTATTGCTTCACTAATCAAGTATTATCAAAGCAAACACCCTAATCTAACTGGCTAGAATAGATAAGGATGATGAAGTATGAATTTAGCTCTCATTTGTTTTCTTTATCTCACTCAAAATCATCATAAACCTAAAAGCTAGAAAGCTTTTCAAGGGGAAGAAGAAGAATTTCATTTGTGATGAATAATGAATTATTGTATGAGGTTAGAATTTTAACCATGGGTTAAAGATAACATCCATAACTCTTGGGTTGAGCTTTGGGTTGGGTTAACAAATATCTTCACAAAATATCAAAGGATGAAGACTAAAGTCAAAGCTTCAAGAAGCTTCCACAAAGTTCATCCATAACGTTTACCCTAATCCAAACCCTAACATGTTTTATTCTAAAAACCCTAGTTGCAATTTTAACCCTTACATGTTACAATATTATATATCACATATATAATATATTTTGTAACAAAATAAAATAATACAATCAACATATATCACATATATATCAATGTATTATCCAAGTGAGAAAAAGAATCTTTAAGTGAGCTTATATTTAGTTAATGTAACTTAATATATCACATATATAATTATACATTAAATTATCGAATCAACACTTGATCCGATAATCCAGCTATATCGCATATAACCGACTAATATAATCTGTATCTATTCATCGAATCAACAGTTGATCCGATGACCCGGCTATATCACATATACCCGGCCGATATCATATATCGCGAGAATGGAATACGATATCTCATATCGTAATATTCTCGGTCCCGCACATATCACATATGTGCTCCTACTCCATTTTGCCTGAGCCAGGAAACCTCTGTGTAGGACTCTAAAGGATCGTTAATACGCCGGCAGTAGGTGATGATCATATCAAACACCAACAAGCTGCAAGCGGTCAGCTAAACGTAACAACCACCCAGGTATTGAGCCATTAGAAGAACAACAAGCAAGCCTGTACATTCTCCTGTGAATCTAACCAGTAACACTCCCGTACAGTCCGGTCTCTTCGTCTGATATGTCGCATATCTCGCCTAGGGGTGGTAAACGTCAGACCCCAGTAGCTTGATAAGTCGTGTCGATATGAGGTCTAAAACAGTTCGAGAAACTACTGATAACACTTACAAGTAAATCTCAGC
Organism: Agapanthus africanus; assembly: GCA_030015575.1. Lineage (NCBI taxonomy): Eukaryota > Viridiplantae > Streptophyta > Magnoliopsida > Asparagales > Amaryllidaceae > Agapanthus > Agapanthus africanus. The sequence continues at coordinate 435,148,357 of CM057340.1, read as the reverse complement.
AACCCTGGCCAGGGATTTCCAGATATAACCAATCGAACACAGCGCAACATCAACTCCCTATACCGGGAGAGACGAAACCCCTCCTATCGCTCATTGCCTCCATGTGATTCGGGACTGTACCCAAAAGCCACCGTTTTGCACGCCCTCTTGGACATGGTATGATGGAAATCAAAGCACGGTGGGAATCACACAAGACTCTGTGACGATCTCTAGTCTACAGACTAACCTGTACCAGTGTCTCCAGAGAACTGCCATCTGACGTGAGGTATAATACCATCTGGGAGTTCTCGGCGAGTCCGTCCAATGTACCCAGTCTCCACTGAGCACCCGTATACCTTCTCTGATGTCAAACACCAATGGATATTGGATCATCCATCGCCCATTATATGGGTCAAGAAGCGCATACGCTAGTTTACTCTGGAGTATCGATGCCCTGTCTCGGTACTCCCACGACTAGGAAAATTCGAAGGATGTACTTAGCGAATACACTGTCCCTACTAGTATGATCTGCATCATAGTCCAGGTAGTCAAGTACTCATCCTAGGGGCTTTATCAACATATAACATAGAGACAATCAGAGTATATGTTAAGATAAAGAGTTATCAGATAGCATACCATCATGTCGAGCAAGATAGTCCTCCCTATATATGTCCAAGCATCCACTACAATATACATCTGTATGTACAGTAATGGCCTCTAGGGCATACATATCAATAACAATCTCCCACTTGCACTAGAGCCATCTGTTGTAGTATCTCATACCCAACAATAAGCTGTGGTTGAAGTATCTCATACTCAACTGTCACGACCCGAAAGAACGGAACATGACCGGCACTTAAACTACGAACGTCTCGAGGCGTACGTAATCTAAGTAAACCGAAAACCCAGAAATCCAAACCAAGAAAAGTAGTAGAGTGCAGGAAAAACCAACTTAAAACAAGTAATTTCAATAGCATAAGCCGAATTATGCGGTTCTTTTAAAACATCAAAAATTTACTGAAAATTTCGGCAGAGTCTCCTTTGTAAATACTGGCCCCCAAACGGGATACAACATGAATAGTATACGAAATCAAGAAAAAAGGCATCCCCAAGCGGGAGCTAGCTCTTCGTCAATCGACGGTCACAACCACACAAGCAATATAATATACAACGCCAACGGCGAGGATCAAAAACTCAAAAGGGAACTCAAAACCACCAGAAATATAACGAGCGACTCTAAGGTCGAAAGAATAAACAACACTGGTCTCTATCTCAATAGATACATGTTTGGTTGATGGAACTTCTAGATACAACAGAATAATGATATACAAGATATATAATGGGGGTATGATACAAGTAAACCCACCTACTAGCAAATCACCCGAATGAAACTGAGCCCGCAAGCCGTAATGAAACCTGTACGGCAAATCTGCAAGAAACTAGGGCACAACGGGGGTGAGTTGCCAACTCGTGAATAGAAAAACATCTACGCACAGAAATCGCATAAATAACGCAACCTAGGTCAATGATCATAATATATCCTCAAATATAAGTATAACAGGCAGCCTATAACAATGACTAGGGTAATATCTAACCCGAGTATAATTTCATGTGCCCGTGTCAGTGCCTCAGGTAGCAATATATCATATGAATGAGGTATGAATGCATGAAACAGAATACATGTAAATGAAGAAACTTGTTTTCATAAATTAGTGAGATTTTCTTCGTATTTTTAAACTGAGGTATCATAATGAAATCAGTATCAACAGTGTCTAGCATCGACACAAAACATAAATCTCACTGTCTCGAAATATCAATGTCTCAAGCTCAATATCTAGGGCGCCGTCAGTCCGGACCGGCCCCTACCATCCATCTCAAGACCACGACGGTATCCTCCGGATATCCGACGCGTCGGGTAATATCACCGGTAGGTAGTGCTCCCCATCCAGGCTCAACGTCAACACCACATTCCTCTTGCCCCGGGGTACCATACCGGGCCGACCATGTACCCGTGACGGTTCCTCCACTCCTCGACACGGATCTCCAAAACCACAGCAAACTCATGGTGGACGACACTTTACATCACTAGAAAACCGCAACATTTTATATTTTAAAATATCATAAGTTGTAAATTTTGCGGCTTTCCCCGAAATCCAGAAATATCATAAATCTCAAGAAATCATCACAAGTGCATATGTCAATGATAATGAACTAGGCATGAACAACTGAATAACAGTATGCATGAAGTGGTAGGTAATAACTACAATACCTAATATGGCATATAAGGGAAGTACACTAATATCATGTCAAAACTACCAGCTAACAATCTAAGTCAAGCAATTATATTCTCTAAAGTGTACGTGACATGGCAATTACCGATGAAGATGTGTGTGAGCCGGCAAGTAGGTGTACGTGGTACATACGCATCATCGGTAATGGTGCTGGTGTCCTAACAGCATGATATCAATAATGGAATATGCAGCAAAATAAATATGCGAGGCAGAGCGAACAGCAATAATGTGCGGGAGCTGAATACTAGACACAACGATAACTAATCTGCAATAATCTAATATAAGTCCTACGAATGGTGCCTTTTGAAATAACACGAATCATGGGGTTTTGAAAATAGGGGCTACGGTGTTTTTATGAAAAGATACGTCGTTTTTGAAATATCCGTAGATTCCCTTGAGCAGTCTTTAAAAATGCCCACGATTCGTTAGTTTTTGAAATAGGTAAGAAGCCTAATCTAATCTAACAACTACACTAAACTATACGGCTGAACTAACAAGCGGAACTACAGGTAAGGAAACCGCCTATCATCTGAGTCGATACATATACTTACATGTATATGTATAGTCGGTGATCCCGCCTCAATAATATCATATCCGATACCATATCTATAATCAGGCATCCCAAGTCAAGAGTGCGGATCAATCATCAATATAGCTCGTACGTAAATCCGTCGTACTGCATCCCAATCTGGGTACGGGTCAATATCACATTCATCATACTATTCACCTGGTATCCTCTTTATCAAATATCATGATCGGGGTACTGATCTACGTCTAGTACCATACTGATACCGCCTACGTATGCATGGACGTGTGTGAAACACTACGTCAAGGACCCGCTACAACGTCATGTCGTATCTAAGATACGAACCCTGCTATATCACCGATCTCACGGCCTCAAATCAAATCTCATCGACTCAGCTCAATCCCAAATATCATCTTCAATCCGTATGTGAACACATAGTCCCATACCCATGTGAACACATAACTATAAAGAAGCCCATGAGCACATATCAATAGGAATATATGCAAGTATGTATGTGTGTATGTGTGTGTAACACTACCCTAGGGTTCGCAACACTAAAGTAATCCAACACACCAATATCCATCCTAAGCATCGTTATTAATCCGAAATAACATATAATAATTGTTGGTGTGTATATGCATCCGTATACACCACCACGGACTGCGGGGGTGCTATACGCCATCCACCCGACTTCTCCCCATAGATATAAATCTACTCACCTGGTCCTCGCTAGCCGGTGCCGACGTCGCCACGCGCTTGCTTGTCGTCTCGAAGTCCACATGGGGGTACCTACATATCATAACGCACCATATCTCATTAAAATCCGACTCATGATCAAAACGATGCACGAATCCCACATAGGTCAAAACCTATGGTTGCTTTCACAAATCAACCCAAAAACCCTCGACGTCGGCGTACAAACGCCAAACCATCGAGAAAAACCCAATCACACTCATTTGCACAATTACAAGCACTAATTATAATATAAAATAGCTTAAAATTTCCAAAAACCCCAATTTCACTTAAAAAATCGTTTTTTCCGAAAATCTAGCAAGCACAATTCGCCGTTTGTACAAAACATGATGTTTAAATGAATGTAGCGGCCAATATACTTATTAAATATCTTAAATAAGTCATAGAAACAATTTCCGGAATTTAATCTCATTAAATTCCAAAAACCCTAATATTCTAGTTTACAAAATACCCTTTTTACAATTTCATAGCAAAAATGCACAAACTACAATTTAGGTTGGATTTCCATGAACTAAAGTGTTAAACTACACTTAATAAAGTTAATAATATGATAAAAACCCTAACCATATTTTAATTCTCGATTTAACACAATATTTACAAAAACTAGTTTGCAATTTTAACCAATTTCGACCATTTTACAGCAAAATGCACATAAAACAATCTAGTTTGGATTTGCATGATCTAAAGTATTAAACTACATTTTATAATGTTAATAAAGTCATAAAATTCTTAGTTAGATTTTAAATCACCCATTTGCAACTAAAACTAAAACCTAGTTTGCTTAAATAACTAAATTTGGACTTTTAGATGCAACAATTTACAAATTATCTTCTAGATTAGGTTTAACATGTCTTAACATGCTAACTACACCATGCAACCTTAAACAAGTGACAACAACCCTATTGAATTTAAAACCCTAACTTTTCAATTCAAACTCCTTCTCTTTAGATTTCCAAACTTGCAATTAAACCATATTTAAGCACCTAATAAGATACATTAAGGAATTTAACCCAACAATTGAACAATAGGTTAGGATTTATACCTTAAAACCATCTTGAGATCAACATGAAACTAGACCTCCAAATTGAAATCTTTGCACCAAGATCCATGCTTAAAGAGATAAGAGAAAATGGGTAGGGCTTTGATTTGCATTTTAGCTTTGATTTTTGATGGAAATGGGTGAATGTTTTGATGGAAAATGATAGGAGAAGAGGGAGGGAGGGGCTGCTGTTGGGGGCTGAGAATTTCGGCCAGAAGTGGGTGAGGGGAGAGAGAGGGAGGTGAGGAAAATGCAAGGGAGGAAAGTCAAGGTCAAGGTAAGGTCAAAGTCTAACTACTTTATCTATTTTCTAATCTTTTCTTTTATTTCATTTCATTTCTTTTTCCTTTGCAAACCAAGTGGGGAAAAAGTGAGGGCTGCTGAATTTGGCTAAGGGGAGGAGTAAGTGGGGGTGTGTGGGTGTGGGCACGGGTGTGGGGTGATGAAAAATGATAAATACAATACCCCAAACATCCATTTACGCTAAAAAAAGCCTTTTTTCTTCAATAATTTCTAAACCGTTTTCGCAAATGATTTCGTTCCAAAAACCACATGATAAATTTTTATTTAATGTTTTATGATGCACAAAATTTGTTTCAACTCATTCCAATTTGTAATTTTCCCTAATTAAATGTATTAGTGACGGCTTAAAATAATAATAAAATAATATTTTTTTCAGAAAATTTGAAATTTCACCAGCGGCTCAATAAACACCAAATAATAGCAATTACATAGCTAGAATATGTATATTTAATTTTTATAATAAGATATTTGTATTTTGACTTTTTACAGAAAACCCCCTCATTTTACCGATTTTCCGAAATTTCACCGAAACGATTTTCAAAACGCTACAATCTTACCCCCTTAAAGAAATTCGGTCCCCGAATTTAAATTCAAACTCCCCCAATTACTAAAATATCTAAGAAAAACCATCAAGTCGTCGGGGCTCTGAAATTGTAAATACATAAAACAAATCGTAGCGCAGCGCATGCGCTTGAAAAATGAGTATATAACTCAAATCAAAACTCCGTCAAGCATCCTGCGATCATCGGAGTCGTGGAGAAGACATCAATGCCAAATCCAAATCAAAACCAATATGATATAACTCGAAACTATAAATGTAAATATCGAATCTATATCTGTAAGTATCTGAAGGAAATGCATGCCAAATCTCTTTAAGTCGCTGTGCAACGCGTATAACACTGCACAGTGGCGGACGTCAACCATAAGAAAATAACTATATACATATATACCTTTGTTTGAAATGTACGTTCCGCCGTTTTGGAAACAATTTAGAAGGGTTTCCTTGTTTTAAACATTTCGTGTCATATCAGACACGTAGGTAAATACTGAGACTATAGCTCGCTTTTTGGAAATCCCTTCAATAACTATCAATGCATGCAAAATATATTACTGTCCTCTGACTAGTCCTGCTCAGTACGAAAACACATAGCAATATCATAAAAATGTACTGCTCTATACGAAATCAATTCTAAAATATGCACATGAATGCTACGTGTGTCTGGTGCGCACGGAAATCAAAATCCATGAATGTGCCATACATGCGCACAGAAACAACATCTAAGTGCATCGGGTGTGCACGAAACATCTGTCGTAGGCAACATGTGTGCTTGACAGCAAAATCAGGTGCATCTGACATGCACGAAAAATCTCGATTTAGTGCATCTGGTGTGCACCAAAATCGCATCTCAAGACATGCGCGAAAATTCAAATCAGGTGCATCCATCGTGCACGAAATCATGAAATCCAATATCAAGCGCCGAACGTGCGCAAAATCAATCAGGTGCACAAGGTGCCCAAAACAAATATCGAGTATCACAATCGAAATCGAAGTCCAGCGCATCTAAGTGCACAAAAGGCGTATCACTGCACTGCAAGCATATATGAACTATACAGAGTGCAGGAACGAAATCGTGTGCGTGCATACGCACAAAATCAACTCAAATGTCTGAAACCGTAAAATCACAAACATGTGAAAACCAAGCACGAAAACGATATCAAGTGCAACACTGTGCAAGAATAGTAAATTCTCAATCATCAAAATCAAATCATGCGAATAAATCACCCAAAACATCGAAATCGATAATGGCGGAATAGTACCGCTCAAGTGCATCCTCTAAGAATCTCGGGCCAACTGTCGCGGTCACTAGTGGGACGTCTCGTCGATGATCATGGACTCTGGCCTGCTGGTGTGCGTAACAATGACCACTCCTGGGTCAAGATCTCCACTGTGAATTACCAATCTCTCGGTCCATCGGCTCATCGGCCCTGTCAGGTGTGCTAACGGGGATGATCCCATTCTGGCACTTCTCTGGTCATCTCTCGGTCAATCATTGCGACCACTCATAAGACAGCATATCACTGGCGTCGGCCTCTGGCTCTCTGAATATACGTGACACATCTGATCCTGGGTGCAAGTATCATTGCAGCAGTGTCCTGGAAGGAATCCTGCTCACGGTCTCTTCCATGTCTCGTCCCTGCCAACTGTCCGGAAGTCATCGCCCTTTCCTATATCTGCATCTTGCTCCGGAACGGCTGCATACCTATCGCGACTCCTTCTGGAAGGTATATCCAGTACTCTGCCTCGGCATGCGTATCGCATCTCTGATGTCGGCGGAGTGGAACGTCGTCTTATCCAGATCTTGTACGGACCTCTTTACTCCACTTTCTCTAATGTCGACTGCTTCGGAATCGTCTCATCATGGCTATATGGACTGAGCACCAACGGCTATCCTCGTATCTGGAGTCTCCCAAGAAATGCATCTCACCACCTAGCATCCGAATTAAGTCGAGCCATCCGACCGAGTCGTCAAAACCTCATAATCCCCCAAGAGCTCAACATCTTTGGCACAGTTTAATAGTATCGAGTACATACCACAGCATCGGTGGTCCAGCCGTAGAAGGGCAAACCCAAGCCTCACTAATGGCGCCGTAGAACTGCCGCAAACCCGAAGGTTCAAAGGCTTTCACACGGTCATTAAGTCGAGTTAGGGTTTCATTCTTCTAGAGGGACCATAGAATTGCCTGCATGTCTTTCCGACTACTTTAAACTCGGATAAATAGGTTTCTGACATTCGATCGTCTCTGTCGACTCTCAACGTCTCCGCGTGAAATCGTCTCCAGCTGGAATCAATCTATCTGATGACCTCGTATCGGGGTAGGCGAACGATCCATAAGTCCTAGTCATTCATCCTCGATGACTAGCGACCTTCTATCATCTCTTAGTACAACTCGTTCTGCACTAACGCCAGCATCTGGGGCAATATCTCGTCGTTCGCAGCAATAACTAGCTCGCTCGTCTGCACGCTGAACAGTGCCTCGACCATCATGAATAAGCAACACACCAACGGTCATCAAAATCTGGTTGGCCTCTGTCAGTGGCCCAATCCTTTGATACTGATAGGCACGTCCGAGAAATCTCATAAAGGCGATCCGCCAAACGCTCGTGGCGCGGAAACACAGTAAAAAGACACATCTCCGCAATCGTGTGTCGCCGGAATTTCGCCCTGGTCAGTCCTCGTTCGTGACGAGCTTGTGCTGACCGCAACTCTAGCCGTAGCTCTCCCTGCCGGTAACCGTAGCAGCAAAACCAAGCTGGTACCGATGAGGCTAGATCAGGAAGGAATATAATACTGAACAAGGAAATGTACATCCTAAGGCTTCATAAGTGGAGTGGCGTGTCGTAAATATGCCGCGGAACATACCAACGATACGTCACTCTACTTTAGTCACCTATTCCATCAACCAAAGGTCATCCTACACTCCGAAGGTAAAACCTAACGCTCTGATACCAACTTTGTCACGACCCGGAAGAACGGAACATGACCGGCACTTAAACTACGAACGTCTCGAGGCGTACGTAATCTAAGTAAACCGAAAACCCAGAAATCCAAACCAAGAAAAGTAGTAGAGTGCAGGAAAAACCAACTTAAAACAATTAATTTCAATAGCATAAGCCGAATTATGCGGTTTTTTTAAAACATCAAAAATTTACTGAAAATTTCGGCAGAGTCTCCTTTGTAAATACTAGCCCCCAAACGGGATACAACATGAATAGTATACGAAATCAAGAAAAAAGGCATCCCCAAGCGGGAGCTAGCTCTTCGTCAATCGACGGTCACAACCACACAAGCAATATAATATACAACGCCAACGGCGAGGATCAAAAACTCAAAAGGGAACTCAAAACCACCAGAAATATAACGAGCGACTCTAAGGTCGAATGAATAAACAACACTGGTCTCTATCTCAATAGATACATGTTTGGTTGATGGAACTTCTAGATACAACAGAATAATGATATACAAGATATATAATGGGGGTATGATACAAGTAAACCCACCTACTAGCAAATCACCCGAATGAAACTGAGCCCGCAAGCCGTAATGAAACCTGTACGGCAAATCTGCAAGAAACTGGGGCACAACGGGGGTGAGTTGCCAACTCGTGAATAGAAAAACATCTACGCACAGAAATCGCATAAATAACGCAACCTAGGTCAATGATCATAATATATCCTCAAATATAAGTATAACAGGCAGCCTATAACAATGACTAGGGTAATATCTAACCCGAGTATAATTTCATGTGCCCGTGTCAGTGCCTCAGATAGCAATATATCATATGAATGAGGTATGAATGCATGAAACAGAATACATGTAAATGAAGAAACTTGTTTTCATAAATTAGTGAGATTTCCTTCGTATTTTTAAACTGAGGTATCATAATGAAATCAGTATCAACAGTGTCTAGCATCGACACAAAACATAAATCTCACTGTCTCGAAATATCAATGTCTCAAGCTCAATATCTAGGGCGCCGTCAGTCCGGACCGGCCCCTACCATCCATCTCAAGACCATGACGGTATCCTCCGGATATCCGACGCGTCGGGTAATATCACCGGTAGGTAGTGCTCCCCAGCCAGGCTCAACGTCAACACCACATTCCTCTTGCCCCGGGGTACCATACCGGGCCCACCATGTACCCGTGACGGTTCCTCCACTCCTCGACACGGATCTCCAAAACCACAGCAAACTCATGGTGGACGACACTTTACATCACTAGAAAACCGGAACATTTTATATTTTAAAAGATCATAAGTTGTAAATTTTGCGGCTTTTCCCGAAATCCAGAAATATCATAAATCTCAAGAAATCATCACAAGTGCATATGTCAATGATAATGAACTAGGCATGAACAACTGAATAACAGTATGCATGAAGTGGTAGGTAATAACTACAATGCCTAATATGGCATATACGGGAAGTACACTAATATCATGTCAAAACTACCAGCTAACAATCTAAGTCAAGCAATTATATTCTCTAAAGTGTACGTGACATGGCAATTACCGATGAAGATGTGTGTGAGCCGGCAAGTAGGTGTACGTGGTACATACGCATCATCGGTAATGGTGCTGGTGTCCTAACAGCATGATATCAATAATGGAATATGCAGCAAAATAAATATGCGAGGCAGAGCGAACAGCAATAATGTGCGGGAGCTGAATACTAGACACAACGATAACTAATCTGCAATAATCTAATATAAGTCCTACGAATGGTGCCTTTTGAAATAACACGAATCATGGGGTTTTGAAAATAGGGGCTACGGTGTTTTTATGAAAAGATACGTCGTTTTTGAAATATCCGTAGATTCCCTTGAGCTGTCTTTAAAAATGCCCACGATTCGTTAGTTTTTGAAATAGGTAAGAAGCCTAATCTAATCTAACAACTACACTAAACTATACGGCTGAACTAACAAGCTGAACTACAGGTAAGGAAACCGCCTATCATCTGAGTCGATACATATACATACATGTATATGTATAGTCGGTGATCCCGCCTCAATAATATCATATCCGATACCATATCTATAATCAGGCATCCCAAGTCAAGAGTGCGGATCAATCATCAATATAGCTCGTACGTAAATCCGTCGTACGGCATCCCAATCTGGGTACGGGTCAATATCACATTCATCATACTATTCACCTGGTATCCTCTTTATCAAATATCATGATCGGGGTACTGATCTACGTCTAGTACCATACTGATACCGCCTACGTATGCATGGACGTGTGTGAAACACTATGTCAAGGACCCGCTACAACGTCATGTCGTATCTAAGATACGAACCCTGCTATATCACCGATCTCACGGCCTCAAATCAAATCTCATCGACTCAGCTCAATCCCAAGTATCATCCTCAATCCGTATGTGAACACATAGTCCCATACCCATGTGAACACATAACTATAAAGAAGCCCATGAGCACATATCAATAGGAATGTATGCAAGTATGTATGTGTGTATGTGTGTGTAACACTACCCTAGGGTTCGCAACACTAAAGTAATCCAACACACCAATATCCATCCTAAGCATCATTATTAATCCCAAATAACATATAATAATTGTTGGTGTGTATACGCATCCGTATACACCACCACGGACTGCGGGGGTGCTATACGCCATCCACCCGACTTCTCCCCGTAGATATAAATCTACTCACCTGGTCCTCGCTAGCCGGTGCCGACGTCGCCACGCGCTTGCTTGTCGTCTCGAAGTCCACATGGGGGTACCTACATATCATAACGCACCATATCTCATTAAAATCCGACTCATGATCAAAACGATGCACGAATCCCACATAGGTCAAAACCTATGGTTGCTTTCACAAATCAACCCAAAAACCCTCGACGTCGGCGTACAAACGCCAAACCATCGAGAAAAACCCAATCACACTCATTTGCACAATTACAAGCACTAATTATAATATAAAATAGCTTAAAATTTCCAAAAACCCCAATTTCAGTTAAAAAGTCGTTTTTCCGAAAATCTAGCAAGCACAATTCGCCGTTTGTACAAAACATGATGTTTAAATGAATGTAGCGGCCAATATACTTATTAAATATCTTAAATAAGTCATAGAAACAATTTCCGGTATTTAATCTCATTAAATTCCAAAAACCCTAATATTCTAGTTTACAAAATACCCTTTTTACAATTTCATAGCAAAAATGCACAAACTACAATTTAGGTTGGATTTCCATGAACTAAAGTGTTAAACTACACTTAATAAAGTTAATAATATGATAAAAACCCTAACCATATTTTAATTCTCGATTTAACACAATATTTACAAAAACTAGTTTGCAATTTTAACCAATTTCGACCATTTTATAGCAAAATGCACATACAACAATCTAGTTTGGATTTGCATGATCTAAAGCATTAAACAACATTTTATAATGTTAATAAAGTCATAAAATTCTTAGTTAGATTTTAAATCACCCATTTGCAACTAAAACTAAAACCTAGTTTGCTTAAATAACTAAATTTGGACTTTTAGATGCAACAATTTACAAATTATCTTCTAGATTAGGTTTAACATGTCTTAACATGCTAACTACACCATGCAACCTTAAACAAGTGACAACAACCCTATTGAATTTAAAACCCTAACTTTTCAATTCAAACTCCTTCTCTTTAGATTTCCAAACTTGCAATTAAACCATATTTAAGCACCTAATAAGATACATTAAGGAATTTAACCCAACAATTGAACAATAGGTTAGGATTTATACCTTAAAACCATCTTGAGATCAACATGAAACTAGACCTCCAAATTGAAATCTTTGCACCAAGATCCATGCTTAAAGAGATAAGAGAAAATGGGTAGGGCTTTGATTTGCATTTTAGCTTTGATTTTTGATGGAAATGGGTGAATTTTTTGATGGAAAATGAGAGGAGAAGAGGGAGGGAGGGGCTGCTGTTGGGGGCTGAGAATTTCAGCCAGAAGTGGGTGAGGGGAGAGAGAGGGAGGTGAGGAAAATGCAAGGGAGGAAAGTCAAGGTCAAGGTAAGGTCAAAGTCTAACTACTTTATCTATTTTCTAATCTTTTCTTTTATTTCATTTCATTTCTTTTTCCTTTGCAAACCAAGTGGGGAAAAAGTGAGGGCTACTGAATTTGGCTAAGGGGAGGAGTAAGTGGGGGTGTGTGGGTGTGGGCACGGGTGTGGGGTGATGAAAAATGATAAATACAATACCCCAAATATCCATTTACACTAAAAAAAGCCTTTTTTCTTCAATAATTTCTAAACCGTTTTGCTAAATGATTTCGTTCCAAAAACCACATGATAAATTTTTATTTAATGTTTTATGATGCACAAATTTTTTTTCAACTCATTCCAATTTGTAATTTTCCCTAATTAAATGTATTAGTGACGGCTTAAAATAATAATAAAATAATATTTTTTTCAGAAAATTTAAAATTTCACCAGCGGCTCAATAAACACCAAATAATAGCAATTACATAGCTAGAATATGTATATTTAATTTTTATAATAAGATATTTGTATTTTGACTTTTTACAGAAAACCCCCTCATTTTACCGATTTTCCGAAATTTCACCGAAACGATTTTCAAAACGCTACATCAACCCTCCCATAAAAGTCTCTAATGGGAAACAGGCCTTTGTGAGTGGATCCGTGCTGTTGTCCTCTGTGTCTACTCTCCTAACCTCGATCTCCCTGGAGATCAACCATCTCCATGATCAGGTGATACTGCCTAAGAATATGCTCTGATGGGACGGGGGTTCCTAGGCCTTAGCCATAACTCCATTGTCACACAATAGCAAGAACAAAGTTCATCTCATGAACTTATATATATATCCAGACTGCCTCTTTGGTAGCATCCTTGGTAACGATGTATCTTTCCTTTAATTGTCTAGTATGTCACGGTATCTAGCTTGGAACTCTTCCAACATACCGTCCATCCACTGAGGGTAAAGACAATGCCTGGGATTGATATTCAGTCGTCCTTATCACCCTGGAACCTTTCCAGTGATTCTCCCCAGGATCGATTGATACCATCTCACTACAACTAGTGAGAATCCTAACATACAATTAGATCTATCTCATAGATCCATAACCCAGGATTTAGGAGGTATCACCTTGAACCTATATGGAGAATTTTTGTGATAAGAGGAGATTGACCGAGCGTAGCATAGGAAACTCCTTCCCTATTAAGAGTATGTCATCCACGTACTATACCAGGATCACCACCATACTCCCTACTACCTTTTTGTATATACTTGGTTCATCTACCATTTTGATGAAGTCAAACTCTTTGACTACTACATCAAAACAAATGTTCCAACTCCGCGATACCTGATTTATCCCATAAAACAACTTGCACATGTTTCCGCTGCTCCCACTGTCTACGAAGCCCTCTGGCCGTGTACTTATAGATGCTCTCTTCTAAATCATCATTTAGAAAAGCTGTCATGACACCCAACCGCCAGATATCGTAGTCATGGTATGTACCAGTGGCAAGTAGGATCTGGATGGACTTAAGCATAGCTTTGAATGTCTCAACCTTTCCTTGTACACCAAGTAATGTTTTCAAGATATACTTGCTCCCGATGGAGATTTAACCCTTCAGATAAAGCAACCAAAGTCCATACTTCGTTGGTGTATAAGGATTCCATCTCAATCGCTTAGCATCCAGCCATACTCACAGAGTCCTCACTCCTTATTGCTTGCTCGAAACTAGTTGGGTCATCATCTCATGATGCAATCCTCGCTCCCACTGTTATAGAGAAACCGAAGTATCTCTCAGGTGGATGATGAACCCTACCAGATCGGCGGAGAGGCTGTGGTTCGTTGGGATCTATTGAATCCTCCGGGTTTACCAAATCATCAGCTGCAGTTTGTATAGCTGGAACTCCTTCCAGTTCTACCTCATAACCACTAATTTCTTCACAAGAAATTACCTTTTTCACAAAAAGTGGTATGCCGAGAAATAAAACATCTTTTGTTCCTCGGTGTGGTAGAAGATATTCCTTTGCGAATGCTTGGGATATCCAACAAACTTCCACAGAACTGACCTTGCCTCGAGCTTGTCCGGATTTTTCTTTTGACATAGGCTGGACAACCCCATATCTTAACATTTTTAAAAGATGGGCTCTTCCCATACCATATCACATATGGAGTGGTAGGGATCTAATTTGGTTGGAACCCTATTCAATAGACATGCAACTTCTCAAGTGCATAACCCCAAAAGAAAATAGGCAACTCAGTAGTACGCATCATAGAGTACACCATATCACATATGGTGCGATTGCTCCGCCCCGATACACCGACGTGCTGTGGTGTATTCGGAGGAGTAATGCTGAGAGAGAACCTCATTCTCGTTTAGAATATTCCACGAATTCCGTGCTCAAGTATTCTCCTCCTTGATCACATCAAAGGACATAATACTTATACCCGGTTTTTGGTTCTCTACTTCTAACTTATATTCTGTGAATATCTCAAAAGCTTCGGACTTGTGTTTCAATAGGAACATATGTCTCAATCTTGAGAGATCATCAGTGAATGTAATGAAGTACAAAGAACCGGTCCTGTCATATGTAGACAGGGGACTTGTATACATCAGCATGTATCAATCCCAAGAGTTCACTAACTCTTTCTCTGTTTCCAATAAACGGAGCTGTGGTCATCTTTATAAGTCTACGCTGCCCACCCCGGTTCTTACGGGGAGGCGGAAACGGTAAAAAACGATTTTTATGACAAAAGGCAACATGGACTAAAAAGAGGATCTTTGCTAAACAAAAACCTAGCAAACTAATTACTCGGTTAGAGGTGTTGGAGATAGTGCCCTCAGAGTCAATTATTGGATCACAGGCACGTGATTGCAATGATTGAGGGAGGACCTATCCCGGTACGACAGTCTTACTCGAGATGATAGTTTGCTATCTGGTTTACCTTTATCATCGTGTACTGCTTTAGGTGACCTGACATGTCGCTATTGCACGTTGATAGAGCCCCTAGGATTCTTGCTTGACGACCAGCAGTATGAGGGCGATCATATACGTGAGAGCTGGGGTCTACAAGCACATCCTTAAATGGTCCCTAGTCGTGGGAGTTTCGAGACAGGGCATCGATTCTCCAGAGTAGACTAGTGTATACAGTCGAGACCCCGATGAGGGGCGGTGGCCGGTCTCACAAGCCACTGGTGTCAGTTGGTTCACCTAAGATGTATACAGGTGCTCATTGGGTTATGAGTACACCGGACAGGACTCGCCGGGAACATGCTAGTTGGTCTTATACCTGACGTCAGATAGCAGTTCCCTGGTGACATGTGTACAGGTTAGTTCATCGACCTGGGGATCGTCATTTGTCTCGTGTGAGTTCCCACTGTGCTTTGATTACTACCCTACCACGGCTCAAAGGAGTCGTGCAAACAGGTTTTAGTTGGGTACAGTCCCGAGCCACATGGAGGCAGTGAGCGGATCTTCGGGGGTTTCGTCTCTCCCGGTATTGGGGGTGAGGTCGCGCTGTGTCTAGGAGAGCCATTACACGAAGACCTTGGCCAAGGCAGGAGATTTACTGGTAGGTATTCCAGTAGTATCTCAGGGTGTTCTGGGCTACACTCCGACACGACTTGTACCGCTTTTGGGGGTCTGACTTTTACCCACCCCCTAGGCCCGACATGCGATGCTCATAGACGAACGGACCGGACTGTACGGATATTGTCACTGACAGGCTCAGTAGGGTGTCAGGATGAGCTCGCTCATCGACGTCCCTTTTGGTCAATAGCTGGTGGCCCGTTACGTATTGGCTTATACCTCTGACGTGCTAGTGGTTAAATCCACAGCCATAGTATTGACAAGTCTTTAGAGTCCACCACACTTTCAGTTACTCAAGCTTTCGGGCGAAACGCTGTAGAGACCGTATGGAGATATGGCAGGGTTCGATCAGATACGTGCGGTATTGCACGGATCGTGATCGGACGGATTTTACTAGCCGGCTTTGGCTTAAGCCGGATTCTAGTATTTGATTGTGTAGTTTTGTCTCTTTGCATTTGTATCCCGTCGGAATACAGATGCGGGTGTGTATGCACAGTATGGGGTTTTCCTGTAATTTATTACGGGACCAGTTTTCTGGAGTTGCCAGTTTGCATTCCGTTCCGGCCGGTTTTCCTTTGTTCTTTCCCGGCCGGACTTTTCCGATGGAGGATGTTAATTGCAAGTTTGCAATTAACATTTTGTTGAAGGGGTTTCTTGCAAAAGGATTGATATGATTGCATCTTTGCTTTTTTCTTCCTTGATGCATTTATTGTGCTTTAATGTGGGTATGGTTTGGATGTACATTGATTTGGTGATGGGTCTGGGGCCGGCCACTGTTTACAAGTATGGAGTGAGTGTTTAATTTTTGGTGAAAAATTATTCCTTCATGCTTAATTTTCGTGGGGCCCCCCTCCCTTGAGTGTGCAGGAGATTTTGGATGTTAAGGGATTAATTTATTAAGAGATGAATGTGTGTGTGTGTGCTGTGAGATTCAATTCTTCTTTGGTATTAGTTCATTCATTCATTCACAATGTGTGATTGCTTCATTCTTCATTTCCAGTGAGCACCAAAATGCCCTGGCCGAGCTCATTTCTCTGCTGCTCCAATTTTCTCTAGCATCCATGGAAAAATTCTTGTCTACAAATTCCTCCATAAATGGCAACCTCCTAAACCCCAAAAGAGACAAGTTTCTACACTATATCTATAGCAAGTCTTGGACGCGTCGGCTAGCCAACTTCGCGCCCGAGTTGCCTCGGTATAGAGGTAGGAGCCCGTAAAAGAATCCGGCTACGTGGTGCCCTTCCGGCAAGGTGGCGACGACCGGAGGATCCGCGGGAGATCGGGACGACGACGAGAAGACCGAAGGACTCGGATCACTCGGTATATCTCTAACCCGTCTTGTTGTTAGCTAGATCTAGTTTAATGGCCCGATCCGGGGTTTAGTGCGCGGTGGTGCCGGTTTGCAAAGTCCGCAAAATTAAAGTTTTTCACCGCTTCCGCACTTGGCCGTCGGATCGACGGCCGGGGCGCCGCCGTGCACTTACAGTGGTATCAGAGCCTCGCCATTAACTTAGTCTAGCTTTGTGTAATGTGTTTGCATTTCCGATCGATCAAAAAGTTCCAAAACCCGTATTGCCTTCGCATCAGTTTCTGTTGAAAATTTTTGGTCTCGAAAAATTTTTCAGGTTGTAAAATATTGATGTAATAGAAATTATAAGACCACTGTTCAAATTCGAGGCACTGAGCTTCCAACAAGAACGCGGAAGGGCGGCCAAAACCCACTTTAGGCCGCGCTTCCGCCGCAGCATAGAGGAATCAGTGGGTTGGGTTTTTACAGTGGGCTTCTGGGGTTAAAATAGGGTTTTTGGAATATTAATTTTGGGCCCATAATTTCTTTAACTGCTACAGTATTATTTTGGGGCCCCCTTGTTAAATTTTGATCGGTCGGATATTTTAAACACATTTTTCACAGTATTTACATTATATCTGCGACCGTGAATGTCACTCGATCGGTAAATCCAGTCTAACTGCTATAGCCCGGTTAGACGGATTTGCGAACGTGACTTTCACGTTGATGTTCTGTGTTTTTGCTGTGATGTTGCGGATCGGTCGTGGGGATAGCCTGGATGCAATGCTAGTACTGTGTTGTGGTATTATGTACATTTGTTGTTGCGGGGCGAGCGTCCGACATGTGGACTGCCGTCACCGCCTGATTGTATTATTATTTTGGGGCACGACCAGGTTGCGGTCGATGTACCCGGTGTATGTATATTTTACTTTCTGTACTAGGATTACCCCGCGGAGGGGTGCACGGATAGCCGGGTTCTAGAAGGCAACAAGCCCGCATCTCATGGCATTGGGACGGAGGGGGCTTCACTCCAGGATTGGCTGGCTATTCGCCGCACTCGTAGGGGGTATAGGATTTCATTGCACAGGCTATCCACACGACCAGGGGAACGTCGGGTTTCAGTAGTGGCTCTGTGAAACCCGGGGATCCCAGATATCTGTATTGTTCGGTGCTGCTGTACATTTCTGTGATGTTGCATTTTTATTCACGCCTTGAGCGAAATACTATATATTGGTATATATATTAGTAGATGTTGTATATGTTTTTCATCCGCGCTAGTCCAGTCCCCGCTCTGCCGTTAGTAAGCTAACCTAACGGGTGATGACGGGACCCAGTGGCGAATGCGGATGGCATATACGTACGTCAGTATATTTTCGTTCTTTGTGGTGTGATAATTGATGGGACTGCATTGATTCGGATCAATGCAAGTTAAACAAACCTAATCTGATGTTGTTGGAACACTTTTCAAAAAGCTGTTATTGCAAGGACGTTCACTTTTGTTTTGCATCGTGGTATTCATTTGGAATATCCTGCTCCTCAGTCGACGAGGCAAGGGCCGAGATCCCTTCACCGGGAGTGACCCCTTGGACAAACAGTTTGCGTCAGGGCAATGACTTCACTATAGCCGATTACTTTTGCTTTGCACAGTGATATTCGGTTATGAATATCCAGCACCCCATTCGACGGGAAAAGAGCCGAGATCCCTTCACCAGGAGTGACCTCTTTAGTAAAGGTTTTCGTCACTATATTTTCTAAAAAGCTATCCGTTCCTTCAACGATATCAAGTTCATTACGTTAAAGGTTTTCGCCAGAAACCATTCGTAGCCCTCCGTCGTTTCAGACGGGTAGCACGTAGTATTCATGCTATGTTTGTTGACCTTCGTCAAGGCATAGTGTATGGTAGCTGCTTGTTGCCTTTCTGCTGCATAGATAGATGTGTTGGTTTGGGACAGTCGTATAGCCTTGTTGACCTTCGTCAAGGGCTTGTACGGGTGGGTTCAAATTAACCTGGACAATGACGGGTGGAACTTGACATGTGACTTATGATTTGTTGACCTTCGTCAAGGTCATAAGAGCATGGGGCAGAAATCACATCGGGAGTTTCAAAAGAACTGAAACTTGCCAGATATGCGCATACCTTCTGGAGTGTGATGACGTGAGCGGATTACGTCACGTTATCATGCGATGAGAGTTGGATCCCGATTCCCACTGATGAGTTGGTTTACTCCTCGGGTGACCCCGACTAATTCTTCTTTCAGGTTTGGAGGAGAATTTGAGATACAGTGGGAGGTTTCCAGATTAGATAAAGTGATAACCATTCTGATCTAGGTTAGAGTGCACGCTGAGTGTTTCTTTTCTCTCTCTCTCTGGCAGCGACCATTGACCCGACCCTAGACTATGACTCAGTGACCAAGTTGACCGAACCTTCTTAACACTGGCTTTTGGATTGTCAGAGTTGCAGACCTCATTGCCACTCCTACTTTTACCCTTTTCTCCAGGACACCCCGTATTACTACGAACGTCCACTTCCATTGGAAAAAACCATCGTATGGTTAGATACGAACTCGAAGGGATTCGAGGATGGTTTCCGGTTCTGGAGAAAACGGATAGGATTATTCAGTTGTCTTTTCCCTTTTACCTTTTCTCAAGTTATGAGTACTCCTTGGTTTAGGAGATAGTACACCTATTATGCAGATTGGATAGTCTTCTTCCAAACCTTAGGCTGGTGCCGACCGGTAGGGAATGAAGAAAACCAATTAGCCTAAACGGTGTGCAGAAGGTATTAAGATTAAGACAAAGCAAGGGATTACTAAGAGAGCAAAGTAAATTGCGACTGTTATTCACGACCAAAACCAAGTATTTCTTCGCCAATCCTAAATCACCTTTGTATTTCTCCAGGACACTCCGTATCACTATGAAGATCCACAGTTTATTGGATACTCCATCGTATGGTTATATACGAACTCGAAAGGAACTTGTTCCAGTTCGGGGATGGATTCTGGTCCATGAGAAATAGGAATAAGGTTTATTCGGTTGTCTTTTATCTTCACCTTCTCTCGCATTGCGAGTGCTCCTAGGACTAGGACAGTACACCCATTATGCTTATTGGATAGTCTTCTTCCAAACCATAGGCTGGTGCCGAACGGTAGGGAAGGAAGAAAACCAATTGGCCTAAAGGGGTGTGCAGAAGGTAATGACAAAAGACATATAAAGGGATTTGGAGAGGTGGCAAAGAATTATACGGTTATAGTTGTGAATATGGATTATGGTAGAGGCATTACTAGGAATACCAGGATACCCCATCGAAACATTTCAATGTTTCAGTTCCACTGTGTACTGTTAAAAGAAAACTGATTTCCCGATTGGACACTTGCTCCAGCGTATGTATTTACCAGGTTTGATTCTCACATCTGTATGGTTTTACAGATGATGAGTGGGAGTAAGTTATTGGGAATTGAGTGATCATCCTCATTATATCGGGATTCGTTGTAATCGGTGATATTTGAGGAGATCACCTGGGCTGTTTGCCGGTCGGCAAATATTTGGTTTTGAATATCCGCTTTTATGCACCAATTTCAAATTGATATATCTGAACGTCTATTTTCATAGAGTGAGATATACCTTTTGATATTATGTCGATGACATTTACCTATATCATTGGATGGTTAGGTAAGGAGCATTAAACAGCGGTGTAATTCTTCTTAACCATAAGTGCAGTTTTCAACCTACGACACACAGTGAAAGAGTTGTTAGACTCAGCGGACTCATACAGAGTATTGTATGTTGTCCAGTGTCCATTAGGAAAGAGGGGATGGTCCTCATACTATATTCTATTTACTTTTGACTTCTCTAGTTCTTAGACATGTGTTTCGTAGAAACACAGGGTCTGAGTTTTGAGGAGTTATAGGTATTTGAATAGAGTAGAGAACCAGGTGTAGCAAGTATCGGGATTCTTCAAAGTGATCGAAGATGTAGATACTTGTGTATGGTATTCAGTTGATAGTAATGATTAAGAGAACTTGCTTCTCTTTCGGGTTACTCATAATTGGAAATATTCCTAAGTTGAGAAACGCTGATCGGCCTCTCTCCATTTAGTTGACATGCACTGGAGATAGCTGCATGATTTGAATCTGGTTCAATTAAATCAGTGCCTCTGTTTCTATATTGGATATAGAACAGTTCATATCTTAACGATGTTAAGGTACGGGGAGTTGTCCGGTTTATGATTAAAACCAGACACTGGACAACTCAAGGCACGTTTCTGTAATGGCTGTTTGTGGGTTGACCCAGGCTATGACGAGGGTTGACTATCTACCATCTGGGAGATCAATAGTAATATTATTCTTGACTCGCCACAGTTTTAATAAAAATGGATTTTTCAGAAAACAGAAGTGGGAGTATGGTAGAATTGGAAGTGATTCCAGAACCGCAGACGATTACTGAAGATTTGATAAGGAACCTAAAGATTCAATCTGATTTGACATTCCATTGGCTACTCCGCAGATACGGTGGGTAACTTCAGGCACCCGAGAGGCACTCCGGTAGCCTCAAGGACGGTGACAGGGAAGTTCTTGTTTACCCACACTTGCCATTGTTGTTGTTCCAGGCTGCGAGACCCGGCAGGAGGATGAGTATAGCGTCGTTCTAAACTAGCTTTAGAAGTGCACGTCTATATGACTCTGCCAGAGGGTTGTCGTAGTCAGTGGGAGCAGCGGAAGCATTGGTGGACATCAGGCTTATGTCTATTTATAGACTAAAGCAAATGTAGCAGAGATAGATCATCTATTTCTGATGTGACAGTCATAGGTTTGACGTCATCAGAATAGGGGATGGATCTGTTGAGAAGGTAGTAGGAAGTACTCCTATACTACAATCGGTTATACTTTGGTCGTCACGCAGTGGTTTCTCCAAAAAGGACTTGGATATAATATCAGACATACTGGTTACTAGATCTATGGTTTTAGATCTAGATTTGGGAGGTTTTCCAATCAGGGTACTAAGACAGCATTCTAAGAGTATTTAGAATGGACGACTCCTGGCATGGTAGTGTACCTGCAGGTAATGGAGTCACCCTCTCTAAAGGTGTCTTATAGACTAAAGTAGAGAGGGATGTGCATGATTGGCAGATCACTTGCTAAGGCAATTGAGTCAATCATGAGATGTCAAGTACCACACCAGATGTTGTTCTTGCACTAGATGCAATAAGATGTTGTTCTTGCACTAGATGCAATAAGTTGATATTGATCCAATCCTGGAGAAACAGTCGGAAGCAGTTTTAGAACATAAGTGGATGTTCTAGGGATATGATGACAGCTGCCTCCTTTAGGAGACAGTTATCACTCCAGGCTTCCAAGGTGACATGGACGACAAGGAGGTTGTCAGAGTTGTAGTTTTCCTTCTGATGAGGGGCAGTATTTTGGACAGGTGGTCCAAGGAAATACTGAGGGAGGCATGGCGCAGGATACTGATTGAGTTCAGTTGACGATACAGTCTAGGAAGTTTGGATTTGGAGTTCATTTATGAGCTAGGTCCCATCAGATATCCAGACATTCTAAGACAGGTATTGCTCATTTCGGGAGATGGCTTTCTCCGCGAACTTGAGATATAGAGAGACTTAGAAAGAAACTTCAGAGCGGATCCACTCACTAAGGCTATTCCTCGAACGCAATAGTTTCGCAAACAGGTTTTGTGCGACTGACTAGTAGAGGAGTTGGGTGTTCGGTATCACACGGGCTGTGAGTATGCGACATCGCAATAATTAGCCTTGAGTGCAAGTGGGAGATTGTTGGAGATAGTGCCCTCAGAGTCAATTATTGGATCACAGGCACGTGATTGCAATGATTGAGGGAGGACCTATCCCGGTACGACAGTCTTACTCGAGATGATAGTTTGCTATCTGGTTTACCTTTATCATCGTGTACTGCTTTAGGTGACCTGACATGTCGCTATTGCACGTTGATAGAGCCCCTAGGATTCTTGCTTGACGACCAGCAGTATGAGGGCGATCATATACGTGAGAGCTGGGGTCTACAAGCACATCCTTAAATGGTCCCTAGTCGTGGGAGTTTCGAGACAGGGCATCGATTCTCCAGAGTAGACTAGTGTATACAGTCGAGACCCCGATGAGGGGCGGTGGCCGGTCTCACAAGCCACTGGTGTCAGTTGGTTCACCTAAGATGTATACAGGTGCTCATTGGGTTATGAGTACACCGGACAGGACTCGCCGGGAACATGCTAGTTGGTCTTATACCTGACGTCAGATAGCAGTTCCCTGGTGACATGTGTACAGGTTAGTTCATCGACCTGGGGATCGTCATTTGTCTCGTGTGAGTTCCCACTGTGCTTTGATTACTACCCTACCACGGCTCAAAGGAGTCGTGCAAACAGGTTTTAGTTGGGTACAGTCCCGAGCCACATGGAGGCAGTGAGCGGATCTTCGGGGGTTTCGTCTCTCCCGGTATTGGGGGTGAGGTCGCGCTGTGTCTAGGAGAGCCATTACACGAAGACCTTGGCCAAGGCAGGAGATTTACTGGTAGGTATTCCAGTAGTATCTCAGGGTGTTCTGGGCTACACTCCGACACGACTTGTACCGCTTTTGGGGGTCTGACTTTTACCCACCCCCTAGGCCCGACATGCGATGCTTATAGACGAACGGACCGGACTGTACGGATATTGTCACTGACAGGCTCAGTAGGGTGTCAGGATGAGCTCGCTCATCGATGTCCTTTTTGGTCAATAGCTGGTGGCCCGTTACGTATTGGCTTATACCTCTGACGTGCTAGTGGTTAAATCCACAGCCATAGTATTGACGAGTCTTTAGAGTCCACCACACTTTCAGTTACTCAAGCTTTCGGGCGAAACGCTGTAGAGGCCGTATGGAGATATGGCAGGGTTCGATCAGATACGTGCGGTATTGCACGGATCGTGATCGGACGGATTTTACTAGCCGGCTTTGGCTTAAGCCGGATTCTAGTATTTGATTGTGTAGTTTTGTCTCTTTGCATTTGTATCCCGTCGGAATACAGATGCGGGTGTGTATGCACAGTATGGGGTTTTCCTGTAATTTATTACGGGACCAGTTTTCTGGAGTTGCCAGTTTGCATTCCGTTCCGGCCGGTTTTCCTTCGTTCTTTCCCGGCCGGACTTTTCCGATGGAGGATGTTAATTGCAAGTTTGCAATTAACATTTTGTTGAAGGGATTTCTTGCAAAAGGATTGATATGATTGCATCTTTGCTTTTTTCTTCCTTGATGCATTTATTGTGCTTTAATGTGGGTATGGTTTGGATGTACATTGATTTGGTGATGGGTCTGGGGCCGGCCACTGTTTACAAGTATGGAGTGAGTGTTTAATTTTTGGTGAAAAATTATTCCTTCATGCTTAATTTTCGTGGGGCCCCCCTCCCTTGAGTGTGCAGGAGATTTTGGATGTTAAGGGATTAATTTATTAAGAGATGAATGTGTGTGTGTGTGCTGTGAGATTCAATTCTTCTTTGGTATTAGTTCATTCATTCATTCACAATGTGTGATTGCTTCATTCTTCATTTCCAGTGAGCACCAAAATGCCCTGGCCGAGCTCATTTCTCTGCTGCTCCAATTTTCTCTAGCATCCATGGAAAAATTCTTGTCTACAAATTCCTCCATAAATGGCAACCTCCTAAACCCCAAAAGAGACAAGTTTCTACACTATATCTATAGCAAGTCTTGGACGCGTCGGCTAGCCAACTTCGCGCCCGAGTTGCCTCGGTATAGAGGTGGGAGCCCGTAAAAGAATCCGGCTACGTAGTGCCCTTCCGGCAAGGAGGCGACGACCGGAGGATCCGCGGGAGATCGGGACGACGACGAGAAGACCGAAGGACTCGGATCACTCGGTATATCTCTAACCCGTCTTGTTGTTAGCTAGATCTAGTTTAATGGCCCGATCCGGGGTTTAGTGCGCGGTGATGCCGGTTTGCAAAGTCCGCAAAATTAAAGTTTTTCACCGCTTCCGCACTTGGCCGTCGGATCGACGGCCGGGGCGCCGCCGTGCACTTACAAGAGGGTTATACCTAGGTCATGAAGTCCTTCTCTTCTTGCTCCTTGGAGTGATTCGAACGGCTCCACCTCGTAGTCTTCTCTTTGTCGAAGAAGGATCCACCCGAAAGCCTCTATCTTGAGCTCCTACCTCAACCAAGAGGCAACTAAAGTGCTTGGCTTGCTAAACCTAGAACTCTAGAGTGGGTAGAGTGGAGTTTTACTGGTTTTATCTCAATAGCTTATGCTTCTCAACACATGAGACATGAGAGCTGTAAGAGAGAGGATGAGGATGAGCTTTGGATGAGAGAGAATGAGGAAGTAAGAATAAGAATAATTTAGCAACCATACTCTCATATTTGGAATAATGATAATAATAATAATAATTAAGAAATGTGATGGCTAGTTTATGAATGACCATTATCAATTCATTCATTTAATGCATTTTGCAAAGAACAAGAAGCATCTTTGAAAAGAAATGATGATGGTCAACAAGTCCACAATGGTCAACCGGTCAACAAAGTCAACAAGTCAACAAAACTCAAATTGTCAACAACCCAAACCATGGCACAATTATCCTTAATTAATATTATTAACCATATTCCTCATTCTCATAAGGGTTTGGAAAAAGTCAACGGTCAATAACCCTAATGAGAATCCTCTGCCTCTGCCTCTGTCAACTGTGCATACACACCCGCATCCGTGTTCCGAGGAACACGAATACAATGAGATAAAACCAATCCCAAAACATATACTAGGATCTGGCTTAAACCATAGCCCACTAGTAATAACTGCCCAGACACCAAACGTGCACAAGTGCGCGGATGTGAACGAACCCTGTCGCAAAACCATGCGACCTCTACTCTGTTTTGCCCAAAGGCGAATAGCCCTCTGTGTGGGACTCTAAAGACTCGAAACTACGCTGGCAGAGGGTTTAACCATAGGCCGCAAGAGGTACTAGCTGTATGTAACGGTCCCCAGGTAGATACCGATAAGAAGACTGATGAGGTGAACCCATCCGAACTCCTACTGAGCCTGAATGTGACAATCTCTGTACAGTCCGGTCTGTTCGTCTGAGAGTATCGCATGGCGGGTCTAGGAGGGCGGTAAACGTCAGACCCCTAATTGCGGTACAAGTCGTGCCAGAGTGTAGCCCAAAACACCCTGAGAAACTACTAGAAACATTACCAGTAATTCTCGCTTGCCCTGGCCAGGGACGACTATGTGTAATGGCCCTCCTAGACACAGCGCAATATCAACCCACAATACTGGGAGAGACGAATCCTGTCTAACCGCTACTACCTCCAAGTGCTTCGGGACTGCACCCAACTACCACCTGTTTGCACGACTCCTTTGAACCGTGGTAGGGTAGTAATCAAAGTACAGCAGGAACACACTCGAGGCGAAGTAGCAGTGTCAAGTCGACGGACTAAACTGTACTCCTGTCACCTGGGAACTGTTATCTGACGATAGGTATAGTACCAACCAACAGTTCCCGACGAGTCCTGTCCAGTGTACTCGTAACCTAACGAGCACCCGCATACTATCTCCAGTGCGACGTACTGATGGCTGTGGGATAGACCATCTCCCCTGCTGGGATGAGAAGTGCATACGCTAGTCTACTCCGGAGTATCGATGCCCCGTCTCTATAATCCTATGACTAGGGACCTGTATAAGGATGTTCTTATAGATTACCCATCCCCCACAAGTGTGACTTCCATCACAAAGCTGGTAATCAAGGAAAGATCCTAAGGGCTTCACTAATGTGTATAGGAGATATGCTAAAAGAAACACATGCACACATTAAAATAGAAACAAACCAAGTAGCATACTACCATTTCGAGCAAGATTGTCTATACAACTGTGAATATCCCAAGCTTCCATTAAGTAATATTCAAACTAGTATGATACAGTAATGGCCTCTAGGGCATATACACTAACAATCTCCCAGTTGCACTAAGGCCATGTACTGGCGTATCAAAGACCTATCATCTCGATCAGCCGCTCGAACTGAGTCTGGGGTATGGCCTTCGTGAATGGATCTGCAGTGTTATTCTCCGAATTTACTCTCTTCACCTCGATCTCCAGGCGATCTACGATCTCCCTGATCAGGTGGTACCGCCTCAAAATGTGCCTGGACTTCTGATGGGACCCGGGTTCCTTCGCTAAAGCTATAGCGCCATTGTTGTCACAATACAGCGGTATTGGATCAGTAATGGTAGGAAACACCTGAAGCTCCGTGAGGAACTTCTTCATCCAGACAGCTTCCTTTGCGGCATCGCAAGCAGCTATGTACTTCGCTTCCATAGTTGAGTCAGCAACGGTTTCCTGCTTGGAACTCTTCCAGCAAACCGTCCCTCCATTGAGGGTAAAGACATAACCCAACATGGACTTGGAGTCATCCTTGTCAATCTAGAAGCTTGAGTCAGCAAAGGCCTCGATCTGGAGGTCTTTTCCGCCATACACCAAGAACATCTCCTTAGTTCTTCACAGGTACTTGAGAATGTTCTTTACTGCTATCCAGTGTTTCTCCCCTGGGTCTGACTGATACCGGCTTACAACGCTTAATGCGTATGCTACATCTGGTCTTGTACACAACATCGCATACATTATAGTGCATACCGCAGATGCGTAGGGTATAGATGACATGCGAGCCCTTTCCAAATCAATCTTGGGAAACATCTCTTTGGAGAGGGTGATTCCGTGACAAGCCGGTAGATTACCGCGCTTTGAATCTTCCATACTGAATCGTTTCAGTATGGTGTCAATGTACCTTGACTGCGAAAGTCCCAACATCCTCTTAGATCTATCACGATAGATCTGGATCCCCAGAATGTAGTTAGCATCGCCCAGGTCCTTTATGGAGAACCTCTGTGACAAGAATCCTTTGACTGATTGTACCATAAGAATATCATTTCCTATTAGGAGAATGTCATCCACGTACAAGACGAGGAATACCACAGTTCTCCCTACAATCTTACTGTAAATGCATGGTTCGTCCGGATTTTTGATAAAGCCGAATTCTTTGACAGTATCATCAAAGCAGATGTTCCAACTCCGCGATGCCTGCTTCAGTCCATAGATGGACTTAAGCAACTTGCACACTTTACCGCTGCTCCCACTCTGAATGAAACCCTCCGGCTGATCCATATAGACACACTCTTCCAAATTTCCATTTAGGAAAGCCGTCTTTACGTCCATCTGCCAGATCTCATAATCGTTGAAGGCAGCAATGGCAAGAAGGATCCGAATGGATTTGAGCATAGCCACAGGAGAAAAGGTCTCGTCATAGTCTAAACCAGGTCTTTGACGAAAACCCTTTGCAACAAGTCTAGCTTTATAGGTTTCAACCTGCCTATCTACACCAATCTTCTTTCAGAAGATCCATTTGCAGCCTACGGGTTTTACCCCTTCTGGAGCAATGTCCAAAGTCCAATCTTTGTTAGTATACATAGACTCCATTTCGGTCCGCATTGCATCCAGCCATTTTACTGAGTCACCGCTCTGAATGGCTTGCTGGAAGCTGGTAGGCTCATCATTATCAATGACGCAATCCTCTCAATCCCCGTCTATGAGAAAACCGTAGTATCTCTCGGGCGGATGAGACTGTCTACTACTTCTACGGAGTGGCGCTGGGATGTCCGGTTCTCCTGAAACTTCTGGTTCTTTCAAGCTTTTAGTAATAGCTTGTGGTTCTGGAATTTCTTCCAATTCTATTGCGCTCCTACTTATCTGACTTTCTAAAAATTCAGTTTCCAAGAAGTGGGCATGCTAAGAAACAAAAACCTTTTGTTCCTCTGCGGAATAGAAAAGATACCCCTGGAGTTCTTAGGGTTCCCACAAACTTACACAGTACTGAGCGTGCCTCGAGCTTCTCCGCATGCTTCTTCTTTACAAAAGCTGGACATCCCCATATCTTAAGATACTTAAGACAGGGTTTCTTCCCACTCTACATCTGATATAGGGTGGTAGGCACAGTCTTGGTTGGAGCCTTGTTCAAAAGATATGCAGCTATTTCTAGTGCATAACCCCAGAAAGAACGCGGTAACTCAGCCTTACTCATCATGGGACGAACCATATCCAATAGGGTTCGATTCCGCCTTTCAGATATACCGTTGTGTTGTGGTGTGTATGGAGGAGTAAGCTGAGAGAGAATTCTATTCTCTTTTAAGTAGCCCAGAAACTCGGCACTCTAGTATTCACCACCTCGATCAGATCTCAGTGTTTTGATACTTTTTCCTGTTTGTTTTTCAACTTTATTCTTGTATTCCCGAAATTCCTCAAAGGCCTCGGATTTATGCTTTATCAGGAAGACATGCCCATACCTAGAGAAATCATCCGTAAAAGTAATGAAGTATGAATAACAACTTCGCACATGTGTAGACATTGGACCATACACGTCACTGTGTATGAGTCCCAAGAGCCCGCTCGCTCTTATTCCATGTCTAGTGAACGGAGTCTTTGTCATCTTTCCCATGAGACAAGATTCACAAGTAGCATAAGACTGATACTCGAACGGATTCAAGTATCCCTCTTTATGTAACTTTGTTAATCGTGTCTTACTAATGTGACCCAGTCTATAATGCCATAAGAAAGCCTGATTTGTTTCCGGAGACTTTCTTTTAAGTGCGTTCTAGACACTGAAAACCTGAGCTTGATTCAATACGTATATCCCGTTTTCTAATGTATCTGACCCAATCAGAACTTGATTTAGGTGGATGTGGACCACATCGCTTACAAAAGTAAAATCATATCCTTCCTTAGAAAGTAAGGATACAAATATGATATTACAAGTCGCACTAGGTACATATAAACAGTTACGCAGAATCAATATCTGCCCAGTTGTCAGTCCAAGGTGATATTTCCCTATGGATTCAGCGTCCATGCTCATTCTGTTGGCAACCGTGAGAGTCATATCACCTATCCTGATAACTCTACGGCTTCACAGAGCCTGTAACGAATTACAGATGTGAGATCCTGATCCGGTATCCAATACCCAGGAAGTAGGGTTAACTGACATACAGTTTTCTACTACAAACACATCCAAAGCCAAAGCCACAACATGCTTCGAATCCTGGCTACTGACTTTGCTAGCCCTGCAATCCTTCTGCCAATGTTCATTCCCGTAACAATAAGAACGTCCCTCCTTTACTACATCCAGTCCCGAAACTTTTTGTTGGGTTCCTAGGCACTCTAATGAGGTCTCACAAGGCATTAACCATGCCAATTTCAAAAATTACGGTGCCGAGAAACCCTAATACGGATCGTTAACTAGAAATTTAGGCGAAAAAGTGAAACTAGTTAACTATTTAACTAAAAGAACGGAAATACAACCTTTGTAGATCCGGTCCTCCACCTACATAGCTCCTGATTGGTAGGGATTCTGCGTGTTCAAGTTTAGTTAATTACCGCAATCAAGACGGTTTCGCTTGTGGCTAGCCGGTTGAGTACGGGTCGTCCGCAGGGAGATGGGAATCTTTTTCTATGTGCTTTAACGAGTTAAGTCCAGTTTTTCAGATTTTGTTGTGATTAATTAAGTGGTAAAATGATATGTAAAGAGAGCTTGTTAGGGTTAGGATTAGGTTAGTTTGAATTAGGAGTCTCCCACATCTTTCGTTGCCCCTCTTAATCTCGGTGTTACGGTAATCGGCAACAACGGGGATTAGCACGACTAGGAAGGAACTTGCGAGTATAAGCTAGGCTTTCCAACGCATAAGTTCTTCCTTTTGGTGCTTGTCCGTCCGTTCTTGGCTCTTAGCCATAACCTCCGGTTAATTCAACCACAACCGGTCTCACTACGGAATCACCGCTATCATGTAGGATAGGGTGCCGTAAGGAGCGGATTGTGGTTCAATTAACGGGAGTCGAATTAAGCTGTTGGGCAAGGAAAGAGTGAGAGAGATTTCCTTCTCTCAAACTTCCCTTATCCTACCCTAACAAGTATGAAACTACTCACATATCATGATACGGAAAAATGAAACAAAACAAAAGAGGAGGATAGAAAGAAAGAGATTAGAAGATAACAACTAGCTATTTGCGACCTCACCTTGGCAAGGATCAAACGTAAGCATCATGGTTGTTTTAATGATAAAGGAAAAGAGAAGAGAAAGAAAGAAAAAGAAATAACAACAACTAAGTTAACAAATTAAAATTACAAGCAATTATAAAAGAACAAGACAAGATATAATAGCAAAAGAGTCTTCTTTATTCATCATTCTTCACTCACAAAGCTCACTACAAGTTTTAATGGAGAAGAGATGAGAAGAGGAAGAAGAAACACAACTAAACCTAGAAAATAAAATACAAGATTATGGACCCTTTCCTTCATAAAGTTCTGGGCTATTTATAGGCTGAAAAATGAAAACCTAGGGCAACCACCAGAACACAAATAAAAAGACCAAAACACCCCCAAAAAGTCTTCAAGTGCGGCGCCAGTACGGCCGCGGTTCCGCGGTATCCGACGTCTTTGGCGCTGATCTTGAACTCCGTTGTAGTCTAGTTGGTTAGGATACTCATATGCCAAACCATAGACAACATCAGACCCGGGGGGCCCACAAAATTCGAGGAGTCAACTCCTCCATTAGGCCGCGGAACCGCGGCCTAAGCATGCTTAGGCCGCGGAACCGCGGCCGTACTGGCGCCGCACTTGAAGACTTTTTGGGGATGTTTTGGTCTTTTTATCTGTGTTCTGGTGGTTGCCCTAGGTTTTCATTTTCCAGCCTATAAATAGCCCAGAACTTTGTGAAGGAAAGGGTCCATAATCCTGTATTTTATTTTCTAGGTTTAGTTGTGTTTCTTCTTTATTCATCATTCTTCACTCACAAAGCTCACTACAAGTTTTAATGGAGAAGAGATGAGAAGAGGAAGAAGAAACACAACTAAACCTAGAAAATAAAATACAAGATTATGGACCCTTTCCTTCACAAAGTTCTGGGCTACTTATAGGCTGAAAAATGAAAACCTAGGGCAACCACCAGAACACAAATAAAAAGACCAAAACACCCCCAAAAAGTCTTCAAGTGCGGCGCCAGTACGGCCGCGGTTCCGCGGCCTAATGGATGAGTTGACTCCTAGAATTTTGTGGGCCCCCCTGGTCTGATGTTGTCTGTGGTTTGGCCTATGTGTTTTCTGAAAATACTTCCACATTTCTTCCAGAATTTCTGTTGATGGAAAGGTGATTTGATGTAGACTTTTTGTCATGATTTCCTCGAGCTCCGCGTAGATTTCTTGGATCTTGTGTTGCCATTGAGCCTTGTGCATGAAAACGACATTGATTTGACATTTCGTCTCTTAAACTGGTGTGTGGCAACAGACGGATAAAGAGCGGAGATCCGTGTTTTATCTGTGGTTGGCAGGAACCCGTATTTTGTCGTGTTCTCCATGAATTTCACTGTTTTTAGAACCGAGAACCTGTATCCTGCAATTGACTAGCAAACACGGCTCAAGAGTATCTACCGATATGCAATGTGATAAAAATTGGGCGGTATGAAAATGCAAAAAACTGATATGAACAGCTCTGCAATGAAGTCTCCTCGCTGTCCAAATGGAAACCCGGGCTCTAGCGTCGTCTTCATCGGAGAAATGGGCGGGCTTGGTCGTCGGCTTCGACGCCGAAGATGATCTACGTCGAGGCATCACAAGATCAAGCTCCAACTTCACCAAGCCATGAAAACTTGTGAAGGAAACACCCTATACTACTTGGCAAGAGGTAGAGGATGAAGAAATAGGAGGTGGGTTCACTTTAGAATTGGATTTCTCACTCATATTCTCAAGTTGCCATTGATGGAGGCAAGCTTCTTCTTGAAGAAGAAGAAGAAGATGATGAAAAATTATATGATAAGTTCTTATTCAAAATAAAAGAAAAATGAAATCTTATCATATGCAAACCATGGTTCGGTGTAGAGAATCAACTAGGGTTAGTGAATGGTTAGGTTTAGAGATGAAGACAAAATGGTCACTTTGGTCAAACCTTCATGAAGCTTCAACAAGCTTCATCTTTGAAAGCAACCCTTTTGTTTTCATTTCCCTTTTTCTTTTTGTCAAAACAAAATAAATAAAGGCATAAATAAATCAAATGAAACCCTAACCATTAACTAACCATGGTTTAATCATACACCTAATCAAGTTAGCATGTATCATCAAACATGATACAATCAAGTGCACAAAAGTATATCACATATACAACTTGTGCAATGCAAGTGAGAAAATCCATTTAAAGTGAACCAATACTAGTTAATGCAAAGTAATATATCAAATATATAATTATACATTAAATCATTAAATCAACACTTGATTCAATGATCCGGTCATGTCGCACACAACCGACTAGTATACAATGTATCGATTTATCGAATCAATCCTTGATTCGATAACTAGGTTATATCGCATACAACCATTCGACACATTCATCGCGAGAATGAAATACGGTATCACATACACGCATTATTCTCGGTCCCTCACATATCTCATATGCGCTCCTATTTCGTTTCGCTTGAGCCAGGAAACCTCTGTGTAGGACTCTAAAGACTCGTCAATACGCCGGCAGCAGGTGATGATCATATCAAACACCCACAAGTCGCAAGCGGTCTGCTAAACGTAACGGCCACCCGGGTATTGAGCGATCAGAAGATCGACGAGCAAGCCCGCTCACACTCCTGTGAATCCAACCAGTAACACTTACCGTACAGTCCGGTCTGATCGTCTGATATGTCGCATATCTCGCCTAGGGGTAGTAAACGTCAGACCCCAATAGCTTGATAAGTCGTGTCGATATGAGGCCTATAACAGTTCGAGAAACTACTGGTAACACTTACCAGTAAATCTCAGCAACCCTGGCCAGGGATTTCTGGTTATAGCCAATCGAACACAGCGAAACATCAACTCCCTATACCGGGAGAGACGAATCCCCTCCTATCGCTCATTGCCTCCATGTGATTCGGGACTGTACCCAAAAGCCACCGTTTTGCACGCCCTCTTGGATGTGGTAAGGTGGAAATCAAAGCACAGTGGGAACCACACAAGAGTCTATGACGATCTCGGGTCAACAGACTACTCTGTACCAGTGTCACCAGAGAACTGCCATCTGGCGTAAGGTATAATACCATCTGGGAGTTCTCGGCGTGTCCGTCCAGTGTACCCAGTCTCCACTGAGCACCCGTATATCATCTCTGATGTCAAACACCAATGGATATGGGATCATCCATCGCCCATCTGTATGGGTCGAGAAGGTATACGGTAGTCTACTCTGGTATATCGACGTCCCGTCTCGATACACCCATGACTAGGGACCTTGAAGGATGTACTTGTGGACTACCATGTCCCCACTAGTATGATCCGCATCATAGTTCAGGTAGTCAAGTACACATCCTAAGGGCTTTACCAACATGTAACAGAGAGACAATCAGTGTACATGTTAAGGTAAAGAGCAACCAGATAGCATACTATCATGTCGAGCAAGAAAGTCCTCCCTATATATGTCCAAGCATCCACTACAATATACATCCTATGTATAGTAATGGCCTCTAGGGCATACATATAACTAACAATCTCCCACTTGCACTAGGGCCATCTGTAGCAGTGGTTGTAGTATCTCATACTCAACCATCCCATAAAAGTCTTTCTCTGGGAAAAGGCCTTCGTGAGTGGATCCGCCGTGTTGTCCTCTGAGTCTTGTCTCCTTACCTCGATCACCCTGGAGATCAACCATCTCCATGATCAGGTGACACTGCCTTAGAATATGTCTGGATCACTGATGGGACCGGCGTTCCTTGGCATAAGCCACAATTCCATTGTCACATAATGGGAGGAACTTAGTTCATCTCATGAACAAATATACATCCAGACTGCCTCTTTGGTAGCATCTTAAGTAGCGATGTATTCAGCCTTAATCGTCTAGTATGTCACGGTATCTTTCTTGGAACTCTTCCAACATACCGTCCCTCTACTGAGGGTAAAGACAATGCCTGCGACTGACATTCAGTCGTCATTATCACCCTGGAACCCTTCCAGTGATTCTCCCCAGGATCGATTGATACCATCTCACTACAACTAGTGAGAATCCTAACATCCAATTAGATCTATCTCATAGATCCAAAACCCAGGATTTAGGAGGTATCATTTTGATCCTTTATGGAGAATCATTGTGATAAGCGGAGATTGACCGAGCGTAGCATAGGAAACTCCTTCCCTATCAAGAGCATGTCATCCACGTACTCTACGAGGATCGTTACTATACTCCCTACTACCTTTTTGTTTATACAAGGTTCATCTACCATTTTGATGATGTCAAACTCTTTGACAAACACATCAAAACAGATGTTCCAACTCCGCGATGTCTGCTTTATCCTATAAAACATCTTGCACACGTTTCCGCTGCTCCCACTATCTACGAGGTCCTCTGGCTGTGTACTTATAGACTCCCTCTTCTAAAACATCATTTAGAAAAGCTGTCATTGTTAGTGTATATGCCCTAGAGGCCATTACTGTATCATACTAGTATGTATATTACTTGATGGAAGCTTGGGATATTCACAGTTGTACAGACAATCTTGCTCAATATAGTAGTATGCTACTTGGTTTGTCTCTGCTTTAATGTGTACTTGTGTGTTTATTTATTATATCACCTATACGCATTAGCAGAGCCCTTTGGATCTTTGCTTGATTACCAGCGTTGTGATGGCGATCACACTCGTAGGGGCTGGGTAATCTACAAGCACATCCTTTTACACGTCCCTGGTCGTGGGAGTATCGAGATAGGGCATCGATGCTCCGGAGTAGACTAGCGTATGCGCTTCTCATCCCAGCTCGGGAGACGGTCTGTCCCACAGCCGTCGGTACGTCATACTTGAGATAGTATGCGGGTGCTCGTTAGGTTACAAGTACACTGGACAGGACTCGTCGGGAACTGATGGTTGGTATTATACCTATAGTCTGTTATCAGTTCCCTGGTGACATGAGTACAGCTTAGTCCGCTGACTTGACACTGTCACTCCGCCTCGAGTGTGTTCCCACTGTTCTTTGATTACTACCCTACCACGGCTCTTCTGCGTCGTGCAAACAGGTAGTTGTTGGGAGCAGTCCCGAAGCACTTGGAGGCAGTGACGGTTAGACAGGATTCGTCTCTCCCGGTATTGGGGGTTGACATCGCGCTGTGTCTAGGAGAGCCATTACACAAGTAGTCCCTGGCCAGGGCAAGCGAGATATACTGGTAGGTTCCATTGCTATCTCAGGGTGTTCTGGGCTTCACTCCGACACGACTTGTACCGCTATTAGGGGACTGACGTTTACCGCTCCCCTAGGCCCGCCATGCGATGTATCAGACGAACAGACCGGACTGTACGGAGAATGTCACATTCAGACTCAGTGGGTGTTCAGATGGGTTTTACCTCGTCAGTCTTCTTATCGGCATCTACCTGGGGACCGTTACGCACAGCTAGTACCGCTTGCGGTCTGTGGTTAAACCCACTGCCAGCGTAGCGTCGAGTCTTTAGAGTCCCACACAGAGGGCTATTCGCCTCTGGGCAAAACTGAGTAGGGGTCGCATGGTTTTGCGGCAGGGTTCGTTCTCATCCGCACACTTGTGCACGTTTGGAGTCCGGACGGATTATACTGGCAGGCTCTGGTTTGAGCCAGATACTGGTATATGTTTTGGGGTTGCTTTTATCTCTCAGTATTCTTGTTCCTCGGAACAAGAATGCAGGTGTGTATGCACAGTTGCTTGAGGCGGAGGATGAGGTCTTTCATTAGGGTTTCGGAACGGGTGCGTATGCACAGTTGACAGTCGTCTTTTTCCAAACCCTAATGGATTTATGAAATATCAATTAATAATAGTAATTAAATGAAATAATGTTATGGTTGATTTTGTTGACTTGTTGACCATGGTTGACTTGTTGACCATGGTTGAATGTTGACCATCATCATTGCTTTGCAAGGATACTCCTTGATTCTAGCTTACATTCATTTAAAGAAGTGATGATGGTGGTCATTCCAAATACAACCATCAACTATTTCATTTTGATTTATTATTATTAATTAGATAAATCATTTTCCTTTTGTTATGGTTGCAAGAGGAAAATAGCTCATTCTATCATATTGATTCTCTCTCCTCACTTCATCTTCTTCCTCCTCTTGTTCAAGGAGAGCAAATCTCATGTGTTGAGAATCATCTCCTTGAAGATATAACACCCCAAAGCACACTCTACTCACTCTAAGGTAGAAGGTCTAGCAAGCCGAATACCTTAGTTCTCTCAAGATCGAGAAAGGAGCCTAAGGATGAAGCCCTCAGGTGGATCTATCTTCGGCAAAGAGGAGACGAGGAGGGGAAGCCATTCAAGCTACTACAACGAGCAAGAAAGAAGAAGAACAACAAGAAGAGAAGGAGTTCAAGTTGAGGTATAACCACTTTGCCGAGTAGTTAACTCTTCTTTGCAAGTATGCTAGTTTAGTTTAGCAAAGATTCGGCTTTTACGGTCCATGTTGCAAAGTTTATGAAAATTTTTGTTTTACCGTTTCCGCATCCCCGAAAGTACCGGGAGAGGTAACGTGGACCTAACAGTGGTATCAGAGCCTAACTAAACTTAAACTAGCTTGGTAGCGAAGTGTATGGAAGTTCGAAACGGAAAAATCACAAAAACCGGAAATCAAAACCCTAAGTTTCTGTTGAAATTTTTTGTTCTCTAAAAGTAAAACTTTTTACTCCTAAAATCGGCTCAGGGTTTTGTGAGAACACCCACGAGAAACGATCCCATGAATCCTTCAAAATGCCGCGTATCCGCGGCCTCAGCTATTCTCGTCGCCGCGGATCCGCCGCTGTTTGGGCTCTTCATGTGATCGTGTTTTGCGCAGTGTTCTTCTGGTAGGGTTTTGGGATTTTTCAAATATATTATATGTGCCCAGATTTTCCAGAAAAGAAATTTACTTTTGGGGTCCTATAAATCCGTATTTTTTTCGAACTTCGCTACACTTTGGCTATATTGGTTATATCTGTGATGTTTGTATGTATTGAACGTCGGCTAATCGCTATAAGTCGATTAGTCGGGGTTATACATCTCTGTGATCTGTGTTTGATATTGGAATGTGTATATGAATGTGTTGGACTGTCGCGGGTGAATAGCCGGGGTGGATGTGAGATGAGCTTTTGTTTTTCTTTCATTCATTTGTAAATGTAAATTGATGTAATAATATTATTTGTATGGCCGCACAACCGGGTCGGGGTTGTAGCCGTCATTGTATAATTCTTTTTACTGTTTTTGCTCCTAGGATAGACCCATGGAGGGGTGCACAAACTACCAGGTTCTTGGCGGGTAGTTTGCCGCACCCGTAGGGGTCTTGGGTGGGGTTTTGGCTATTCACCGCGACCGTGTAATCCGCTTTTCGTTGCAGGCTCGAACGGATTGCGGATTTCTAGTATATCCAATGTATTCATCTGTGATCTATAATGTCTATCATTGCTTTATATTTAGGCGTTGCTTATGTTTTACAGCCGCGCTAGCCCAGCCCCCGCTCTGTCGTTAGTTAAGTAACCTAACGGGTGATGACGGGACCCCGTGGCGAATGCGAATGGCATAAGCGTACGTCATATTTTGGTTGTTTTCTGCAATGGTAGGATTTAAATGATGGGACGCATTAAAAGAACTAATGCAAGAAAATAAACCTAAAAGACGTTGTTGGAACATTTTTTCAAAAAGCTGTTATTGCAAGGACGTTCATTTTTGTTTTGCATCGCGGTATTCGGTTGTGAATGCCCAGCACCTCAGTCGACGAGGCAAGGGCCGAGATCCCTTCATCGGGAGTGACCCCTTGGACAAAAGTTTGCGTCAGGGTAATAACTTCACTATAGTCGATTATTCTTGCTTTGCATCGAGGTATTCAGTTTGGAATATCCTGCACCTCATTCGACGAGGAAAGAGCCGAGATCCCTTCACAGGGAGTGACCTCTTTAGCAAAAGTTTTCGCCACTGTATTTTCAAAAGGGTGCAATCAGGTTCCTTCAACGATATCAAGTTCATTACGTTAACGGGTTTTTCGCCAAAAACCCAGCCGTAGCCCTCCGTCGTTTCGGATTAATATTATTCAGTATTCGTGCTGCGTTTGTTAACCTAGTCAAGGCGTAGTGAACGGTAGCTAAATAATATTTTTCTGTGGATTGCAAATGTGATTGGTTAGGACAGTCGTGCGGCCTTGTTGACCTAGTCAAGGGCACGTACGGGTGGGTCTAATGCAATCAGGATTATGATGGGTAGAACTTGTCTAACAGTTTATGGCTTGTTGACCTAGTCAAGGTCATGAACAGTTAGGGGCAAAAACCACATCGGAAGTTTCAAAAGAACTGAAACTTGCAGATTTAGCATACCTTCTGGAGTGTGGTGACTAGAGTGGATTCCGTCTAGGTTATCACACAATGACAGTTGGATCCCGATCCCACTGATGAGTTGGATTACTCTCGGGAGATTATTTCACTTAACGATCAATGCTATAAACCTAGTAGGTGTCTAGAAAGGTGTCAGCGGGGCTACGCCCCCAGGGAAAAGAGGTTCTTGAATTAAGGAACTTTGCGAAAGCGTTGGAAAACCTCCCTCGAAGTACCGACACTAGCCGGGCTGAAAGGTTAAGCAAGTATTGTGACGTGAATTAAAACCCGGCTAGTTCTTCTTTTAAAAAGGTTTTAAGAAGAATTTGAGTAAACAGTGGGAGACATCCTGGTTAGATAAATTAATAAACCAATCTAATCTTGCAAGAGCATACGCTGAGTGTTTCTTTTCTTTCTCCAGGAAGCAACCTTTTCACGCCCTAATCAAGATAATAAAATGTATCGCTTGACCGATCCGAATTCTTATTCGGGACTGGGGAAAGTTGGTTCAGCTCTAACTTGTGACAACAGTCATGAGTATGAGAATGGGAAAGGGGATTGTATGGATTTCCAGGATACCCAGTCGAAGAAGAAGCATGGTTTTGCATCTACTTCAGGTGTTCTTGTAATTGAGAACTGTTTTACGGTCAGCCCTACCTCCTGGGTACTTGATACCGGATCAGGATCTCATATCTGTAATTTATTGCAGGGACTGAGAAAAAGTAGGAAAGTTGCACCGGGTGATATGTCGCTCAGAGTAGCG
This sequence comes from Agapanthus africanus, assembly GCA_030015575.1. NCBI lineage: Eukaryota > Viridiplantae > Streptophyta > Magnoliopsida > Asparagales > Amaryllidaceae > Agapanthus > Agapanthus africanus. The sequence continues at coordinate 435,107,928 of CM057340.1, read as the reverse complement.
AACGGAGCACAAGTTAATGCGGCAGCCGTCGGTGAATATCACCTAGTATTGCCAAATGGCAAGACTATGATTTTGAACGATTGCTACTATGTACCCTCCATGGTTTGCAACATCATATCAGTTTCTTTACTCGATAAAGATGGATATAAATTTGTTCTTGAAAAGAATATCATGAACATTTACCTTCATAAGGTACTGGTTGCAGAGGGTACACTGTGTAATGGTATCTACGTTCTAAATCAGAATACAGTTCTCAATATACAAAACACACGCAAGAGGAAGAATTCAGATACGAATGAATCCTACTTGTGGCATTGTAGACTTGGTCATATCGGAGAGAAAATACTGAGTAAGTTGCATAAAGTGGACTCTTGAATGCGTTCGAGTTTTCATCTTATGGAACTTGTCAGTCTTGTCTCAAAGGGAAGATGACCAAATCTCCGTTCACCGGACATGGAGAAAGAGCAACCGAGCTCTTGGGACTCGTACATAGTGATGTATGCGGTCCGATGTCTATACATGCAAAGGGTGGGTTCACGTACTTCATCACATTCACTGACGATCTCTCTAGGTTCGGATATGTGTATCTGATGAAACACAAATCTGAAGCTTTTGAGAAATTCAAGGAATTCAGAAACGAAGTAGAGAACCAGACAGGCAAAAGTATCAAGATCCTCCGGTCTGACAGGGGAGGGGAGTACTTAAGCACGGAATTCCTGGATTACTTAAAAGAGAATGGTATTCTCTCTCAGCTTACTCCTCCTTATACACCACAGCACAACGGTGTTTCGGAGCGGAGGAATCATACCCTACTGGATATGGTTCGCTCCATGATGAGTAATTGCGAGTTGCCTCTTTCATTTTGGGGACATGCGCTATTGACAGCAGCATACCTATTGAATGATGTTCCGTCTAAATCAGTGCCTAAGACTCCGTTCGAGATATGGAATGGAAAGAGGCCATATCTTAAAAGATCTAAGATATGGGGTTGTCCGGCTTATGTTAAAACGCATAAACCAGATAAACTAGAGGCACGGTCAGTTTTATGTAAGTTTGTGGGATATCCAAAGAATGGTTATGGATATCTATTCTACCACACCGAGGAACAGAAGTTGTTTGTTGCTCAGCATGCCGTTTTCTTGGAAACGGAGTTTCTTGCAAAAGAAATTAGTGGGAGCACGGTAGAATTGGAAGAAATTCAGCGACCACAAACTGAAACTGAAAATTTGACAGAACCTCAGGATTCAATAACCCCAGACGAACCTCAGCCACTCCGCAGATCTGGTAGGATTTCTCATCCGCCCGAGAGATACTACGGTTTTCTCATTGACGGGGATCGAGAGGATTGCATCTTGGAAGAAGATGACCCTACCAGTTTCAGGCAGGCCATTATCAGTAGGGACTCTGATAAGTGGCAGGAAGCAATGCAATCCGAAATGGAGTCCATGTACGCCAATAAAGTGTGGACCTTGGATATTGCTCCACCAGGGGTAAAACCCGTTGGATGAAAATGGATCTACAAAAGGAAACTTGGTGTAGATGGGCAGGTAGAAACCTATAAAGCTAGACTCGTTGCAAAAGGTTTTCGTCAAAGACCTGGTTTGGACTATGACGAGACTTTTTCTCCGGCGGCTATGCTCAAATCCATTCGGATCTTACTTGCCATTGCTTCCTTCCATGACTATGAAATCTGGCAGATGGATGTTAAGACGGCTTTCCTAAACGGTTGTTTGGAAGAGTGCGTTTACATGGATCAACCAGAAGGTTTCGTAGACAGTGGGAGCAGCGGAAGGGTGTGCAAGTTGCTTAAATCCATTTATGGATTAAAGCAGGCATCGTGGAGCTAGAACATCTGTTTTGATGAGGCAATCAAGGAATTTGATTTCATCAAGAACGAAGATGAACCCTGTGTATATAAGAAGATTGTAGGACGAACTGTCGTATTCCTAGTTTTGTACGTGGACGACATTCTTTTGATAGGAAATGATATTCTTATGCTACAATCGGTCAAGCTATTTTTGTCACAAAGGTTCTCCATGAAGGACCTGGGTGATGCCTCGTACATTCTGGGGATCAAGATCTATAGAGATAGATCCAAGAGACTATTGGGACTTTCACAGTCCAGGTACATAGAGACCGTACTAAAGAGATTTAGTATGGAGGGTTCCAAGCGCGGTAGCATACCCGCATTGCACGGAATTACCCTCTCCAAGAAGATGTCTCCTAAGACTGACGAGGAGAGGGTTCGCATGAGCACTATACCCTACGCTTCGGCGGTAGGATCTATAATGTATGCGATGCTATGTACAAGACCAGATGTAGCTTACGCGTTAAGCGCGGTAAGCCGGTATCAGTCAGACCCAGGGGAGGACCACTGGACAGCAGTGAAGAACATTCTCAAGTACCTGAGAAGGACTAAGGAGATGTTCCTGGTTTACGGTAATGGAGACCTCAGGGTCGAGTCATTTACCGATTCAAGCTTCCAGAGTGACAAAGATGACAGCAAGTCTGTCTCGGGTTTTGTGTTTACCCTCAACGGAGGGGCAGTATGTTGGAGGAGTTCCAAGCAGGATACCGTCGCAGACTCGACGATGGAGGCTGAATACATTGCTGCAAGCGATGCCGCAAAAGAGGCGGTCTGGATGAAGAAGTTCATTAGTGAACTTCAGGTGGTTCCGTCCATTGTTGACCCAATACCTTTGTATTGCGATAACAATGGGGCTATAGCTTTAGCGAAGGAACCAAGGTCCCATCAGAAATCCAGGCACATCTTAAGGCGGTATCACCTGATCAGGGAGATCATTGATCGCCAGGAGATCGAGGTGCGGAGAGTGGACACAAAGGACAACACTGCGGACCCATTCACGAAGGCTTTACCCCAGACTCAGTTCGAGCGGCTGATCGAGATGATAGGTCTTCGATACGCCAGTACATGGCCTTAGTGCAAGTGGGAGATTGTTAGTGTATATGCCCTAAAGGCCATTACTGTATCATACTAGTATGTATATTACTTGATGGAAGCTTGGGATATTCACAGTTGTACAGACAATCTTGCTCAATATAGTAGTATGCTACTTGGTTTGTCTCTGCTTTAATGTGTACTTGTGTGTTTATTTATTATATCACCTATACGCATTAGCAGAGCCCTTTGGATCTTTGCTTGATTACCAGCGTTGTGATGGCGATCACACTCGTGGGGGCTGGGTAATCTACAAGCACATCCTTTTACACGTCCCTGGTCATGGGAGTATCGAGATAGGGCATCGATGCTCCGGAGTAGACTAGCGTATGCGCTTCTCATCCCAGCTCGGGAGACGGTCTGTCCCACAGCCGTCGGTACGTCATACTTGAGATAGTATGCGGGTGCTCGTTAGGTTACGAGTACACTGGACAGGACTCGTCGGGAACTGATGGTTGGTATTATATCTATCGTCAGTTATCAGTTCCCAGGTGACATGAGTACAGCTTAGTCCGCTGACTTGACACTGTCACTCCGCCTCGAGTGTGTTCCCACTGTTCTTTGATTACTACCCTACCACGGCTCTTCTGAGTCGTGCAAACAGGTAGTAGTTGGGAGCAGTCCCGAAGCACTTGGAGGCAGTGACGGTTAGACAGGATTCGTCTCTCCCGGTATTGGGGGTTGACATCGCGCTGTGTCTAGGAGAGCCATTACACAAGTAGTCCCTGGCCAGGGCAAGCGAGATATACTGGTAGGTTCCAGTGCTATCTCAGGGTGTTCTGGGCTTCACTCCGACACGACTTGTACCTCTATTAGGGGACTGATGTTTACCGCCCCCCTAGGCCCGCCATGCGATGTATCAGACGAACAGACCGGACTGTACGGAGAATGTCACATTCAGACTCAGTGGGAGTTCAGATGGGTTTTACCTCGTCAGTCTTCTTATCGGCATCTACCTGGGGACCGTTACGCACAGCTAGTGCCGCTTGCGGTCTGTGGTTAAACCCACTGCCAGCGTAGCGTCGAGTCTTTAGAGTCCCACACAGAGGGCTATTCGCCTCTGGGCAAAACTGAGTAGGGGTCGCATGGTTTTGCGGCAGGGTTCGTTCTCATCCGCGCACTTGTGCACGTTTGGAGTCCGGACGGATTATACTGGCAGGCTCTGGTTTGAGCCAGATACTGGTATATGTTTTGGGGTTGCTTTTATCTCTCAGTATTCTTGTTCCTCGGAACAAGAATGCAGGTGTGTATGCACAGTTGCTTGAGGCGGAGGATGAGGTCTTTCATTAGGGTTTCGGAACGGGTGCGTATGCACAGTTGACAGTCGTCTTTTTCCAAACCCTAATAGATTTATGAAATATCAATTAATAATAGTAATTAAATGAAATAATGTTATGGTTGATTTTGTTGACTTGTTGACCATGGTTGACTTGTTGACCATGGTTGAATGTTGACCATCATCATTGCTTTGCAAGGATACTCCTTGATTCTATCTTACATTCATTTAAAGAAGTGATGATGGTGGTCATTCCAAATACAACCATCAACTATTTCATTTTGATTTATTATTATTAATTAGATAAATCATTTTCCTTTTGTTATGGTTGCAAGAGGAAAATAGCTCATTCTATCATATTGATTCTCTCTCCTCACTTCATCTTCTTCCTCCTCTTGTTCAAGGAGAGCAAATCTCATGTGTTGAGAATCATCTCCTTGAAGATATAACACCCCAAAGCACACTCTACTCACTCTAAGGTAGAAGGTCTAGCAAGCCGAATACCTTAGTTCTCTCAAGATCGAGAAAGGAGCCCAAGGATGAAGCCCTCAGGTGGATCTATCTTCGGCAAAGAGGAGACGAGGAGGGGAAGCCATTCAAGCTACTACATAGAGCAAGAAAGAAGAAGAACAATAAGAAGAGAAGGAGTTCAAGTTGAGGTATAACCACTTTGCCGAGTAGTTAACTCTTCTTTGCAAGTATGCTAGTTTAGTTTAGCAAAGATCCGGCTTTTACGGTCCATGTTGCAAAGTTTATGAAAATTTTTGTTTTACCGTTTCCGCATCCCCGAAAGTACCGGGAGAGGTAACGTGGACCTAACAGTCATGACACCCAACCACCAGATATCGTAGTCATGGTATGTAGCCGTGGCAAGTAAAATCTGGATGGACTTAAGCATAGATACTGGAAAAAGGTTTCATCATTATCCACGCCTGGTCAATGACGAAAACCTTTAATAAGTCTAGATTTGAAAGTCTCAACTTTTCCATCTACACCAAGTAATCTTCTCAAGATATACTTGCTCCTGATGGGGATTTAACCCTTCAGATATAGCAACCAAAGTCCATACTTTGTTGGTGTATAAGGATTCCATCTCAGTTCACTAAGCATCCAGCCATTCTTACAGAGTCTTACTCTCGATGGCCAGCTCGAAGCTAGTTGGTTCATTATCTCATGATGCAATCCTTGCTCCCACTGTCATAGAGTAACCGAAGTATCTCTCAAGCGGGTGAGGAACCTCACTAGATCGGCGGAGAGGCTGAGGTTCGTTGGTAACTATTGAATCCTTTGGTTTTATCAAATCATCTGCTGTAGTTTGTATAGGTGGAACATTTCCAGTTCTACATAACTGACCTTGCCTCGAGCTTGTCCGGATTTTGCTTTTAGACATAGGCCGGTCAACCCCAAATCTTAACTAACTTAAGGTATGGGCTCTTCCCTTTCCATATCACATATGAAGTGGTAGGCAACAGATTTGATTGGAACCTATTCAATAGGTATGCAGCTTTTCAAGCGCATATCTCCCAAAAGGAAATAGGTAACTCGGTAGTACTCATCATAGAGCGCACCATATCGAATAGGGTGCAATTGCTCCGTCCCGATATACCATCGTGCTATGGTGTATACAGAGGAGTTATGCTGAGTGAGAATCTCATTCTCCTTTAGAATAGTCCAAGAATTCCGTGCTCAAGTATTCTCCTCCCTGATCACATCATAGGACATAATACTTATACCCGTATTTTGGTTCTCTACTTCTATCTTATATTCTGTGAATATCTCAAAAGGTTCGGACTCATGTTTCAACAGAAACATATGACTGAATCTAAAGAGATTATCAGAGAATGTAATGAAGTACAAAGAACCGGTCTTGGCATGTGTAGACAGGGGACCTTACATACATCAACATGTATCATCCCAAGAGTTTACCAACTCTTTCTCTGTTTCCAATAAACAGAGCTGGTGTCATTATATCTTTGTGACATGACTGGCAAGTTTCACAAGATGTAAATTCAAACTGATTTAAATATGCATCTACAAGTAACTTTAGCTAGTCGGGTCGCATTGATATGACCTAGTCTACAATACCACAAGAAGGATTCGTTCATTTCTGGACTCTTCCTCTTGTGTATGTTCTGTATACTTAGAACTGTAGTTTGATTTAGAACATTAATGCTTTTAGATAACGTGCCTGAACCGATCAACTTTTGATATAGGAAATGTTCAAAACATTATCCAACAATACAAAATTTTATCATTTCTTTACTCATAAAGAGACTGATATGATTTTGTATATCAGGTTCGGTATCTAATAACATTCGTTCAGAATCAATGTATTGGAAATACAGGGTGACAGTGACCAACAGACTTGGCTGCAACTCTTGCCCCGTTTTCTGCCTCATGAAACTTATCACCCGTTCTCAGTTCTTTACCTTTCTGTAGCCCTATGTAACAGATTACATATCTGGGATCCTGATCTGGTATCACATACCCAGGACGTAAAGGATACTGAGAAACAGTTCTCTGTAAAATGAACACACCCGAACGAGATGCATCATATGCACTTTCTTCGTTTCGGCGGTATAGGAATTCTGGTATTCCCCAATTTCCTGCTCTGTCTTATAACAATTATAAGTTGGAGCGGGACCAACGTTCCCCAGCTCAGTATAACAAGCGAGTTCGGTCAATAATCCGTATTATTATCTTGATTAAGGCGTGATATGGTCGCTACCTGGAGAGAGAGAGAAGAAAACACTCAGCGTGCGCTCTTGCAAGAATAGATTGGTTATTATTTTATCTAATCAGGATGGCTCCCACTGCTTTTTATCAAATCTTCCTTCAAACCCTAAAAGGAAAGACTAGCCGGGATTAATTACATACTACAAGTTCGCCAATCTTTCAGCCAGGCCAGTGTCGGTACTTTGAGGGAGGTCCCCCGTGCTTTCGCACGAACCTAATTAATGTAAACCTCGTTTTCCCAGAGGCGTAACCTCGTTAACACCTTTCTAGACACCTACTTGATCGGCTAATTGTAATGTGTAAAACTCTCCCAGGAGTAACAATTACTCGCAGCGGGTATCGGGATCCAACTATCTTATAGAAGGTATGCAATCTCATTGCAAATTTCAACACTTGAAATTCCCGATAATATTTTGCCCCTAGCGTCCTATGACCTTGACAGAGGTCAACAAACCATAGGCTGCTAGTCAAGTTCAACCCGTCATTTCCTGATTGAAGTAAACCCACCCGCACGACCCTTGACAGAGGTCAACAAGGTCGCACGACTACCCTAAATCAATCACATCATATGCTTATACAGATAATCACTAATCAGCTACCGCACACTACGCCTTGACAGAGGTCAACAAACGCAGCACGAATACTAACCAGTACATATCTGAAATGACGGAGGGCTACGACAGGTTTTTCTGAAAACCTATTGCGTAATGAACTTGATATCGTTGTAGAATCAAATGATTTTAAAATGGAGTGCTTTTGAGGCTTTTCTAGTTTTCCTAAAGGAGTCACTCCCGGTGAAGGGATCGTCGGTCCTTTCCTCGTCGAATGAGGTGTGGGATATATCATATATATCACTGTGCAAAGCAAAAACACTTAAAAGCAATCAAAAGACAAACCGAGTGTTTAGCATCTGCCAGTTATTGCTAAAGGATTCACTCCCGGTGAAGGGATCTCGGTCCTTTCCTCATCGAATAAGGAGCAGGATATATCATATATACCGCTGTGCAAAGCAAGAACTGTAGCTACCTGTTTTATTTTGAAATTCGATTCTACAACATCTTAGGTTTCTTTTATTTCATTAATCACATTAATGAAGTCCCATCATTTAAGTACCTAAACATCATAGATAAATACGACGTACACTTATGCCATCCGCATTCGCCTCGATGTCCCCTCGTGCACCGTTAGGTTAGGTAACTAACGACAGAGCGGGGCAGGGCTAGCGCGGGTGTAAAACATAAGTAACATCTATATAATATATCATATATACTATATAAAGTATCTATCACAGAACATCACATGATCACATCACAGATATCGCAGCAGAAGAAACATATGAAATATTGGATATACTAGGACGTCCGTGTTTTCAATACGAGCCAGTATAAAACACGGATTCCACGGTCGTGATGAATAGCCAAACCCACACCCCTAGACCCCTACGAGAGCGGCAAGCAACCCTACCAATTCTAGAGTTAGGAGACCCGGACTCGACTCCTCGAGTTGGTCTCCCACTGGACTCCAGAACCCGGTTACTTGTGCTCCCCTCCTTGGGTCTATCCTAGTGCGGAAAAGTAAATAATATACAAACGGTGACATCTTCCGCAACCTGGAAGTGCCCCAATAAAAGAATATTACATACAAGTTTTTACATGAATGAAAATGAAAAACACTCATCTCACATAAAAACCCCCGGCTATTCAAACACGACGATCCAATATAACATATCCAGCAACACATAACATCACATGTCATCAACGTAAGAAAATATGCGCATCCCAATTGTCGTTGATATATAGCAACGAAACCGGCGATATCACATATTACACTTACGGTCACAGAAAAGAAAGTGTAAAATTACAACAGTTGGAATCCGCAACATCCTCAGACATCGCATGCCTGACTAAATGAATTCCTTAGACATCGCATGCCTAACAATTATAAACCCCGCATTTTAGTCTCAAAATTGAAAACACTTTTCAATGTCAAGTCGGGCAATTCAACAAGATTCCCGACATCCTGATCGAATACTCGTCGCAAACTTCAGTAGGCGGCCGCACCCCCGATGTTTCCGACGAAGTGCACCAAGGCGGAACACCGCTGCCGCGAGCACCCGGACTGATTCTTTCGGCGACGGGGTTCTCCTACAGTCACTTGGTCGGGGCTATGGAGTGAGGCTGTCTATTAAGTTTACCCGGCGAGTATCCGCGTACGCTACGTGATTGCGACGGACTTTTGATCACATCAAAATTCCGTGGCAACCGATAAAGTGAGACTAAAGTGCTATGTTTATAACATTCATTCAGTTATCTCATAACAACTTGTGAATTCCAATTATTGTATCACATTCCGGATAAATAGAAAATGTTAAACTTTTCGATCGAACAGTCGAACACCTAAGTTTTCCCGATATAGATCAACACATGAAATAAGTCCAACAACATTCAGTTCGTGCCTCAGTACCAACGGTCCAGCCGTAGAAGGGTCAAGCCAACGCCTTACATGTGGCACGCCGTACTGCCCCAAACCCGAAGGTTCAAAGGGCAGCTCAAGACGGTCACATAATCGAGTTAAGGTTTGTTGTCTTCTAGAGGGACCATCGCGTTACTTGCACTACTTAGAACGTCTTTAAACCTCGAAAAAATCCAACACTTGGAAATTTTCCGGCAGGGGAAAGATTGGCTATTTATATCCGGTCGAACTTTTTAACATATTCAAAAATTATCCGGAAAGCTACACAGACAAAATTTGAATCGAATCAGCGATTCCCAAAGCAACCCCAGAATACTCAATTCTTGAGTCAAAATAAAAATTCCCAGAAAACTCAGCATTATTAAATAGGAATTACTGTGCAAAAAGGGGAGGATGACGTCATCAACTTGCCGCGGAACCGACGCAGAAGCCAGGCTTCTGCCGCGGTTCCGCCGCGGTCTGGACTGTTCATGAGTAAAATTTTGCACCGTGATTCTTAGATTTCCCTGCTGAATTTTTTAAGCATTTTTAATTGACAAAAAACCACAAATTTGAAAAAGTCCAGAGAGAATTATCGGGTTAGGGTTTCGGGTTCGTTCGGGTTTCAAACTTCGTCTAGACTTCGCCTAAGGCTCTAGCTAGGCTCTGATACCACTGTTGGGTTCCTAGGCACTCTAATGAGGTCTCACAAGGCATCAACCATGCCAATTTCAAAAATTACGGTGCCGAGAAACCCTAATACAGATCGTTAACTAGAAATTTAGGCGACAAAGTGAAACTAGTTAACTACTTAACTAAAAGAACGGAAATACAACCTTTGTAGATCCGGTCCTCCACCTCCATAGCTCCACAATGAAGTCTCCTCACTGTCCAAATGGAAACCCGGGCTCTAGCGTCGGCTTCATCGGAGAAATGGGCGGGCTTGGTCGTCGGCTTCGACGCCGAAGATGATCTACGTCGAGGCATCACAAGATCAAGCTCCAACTTCACCAAGCCATGAAAACTTGTGAAGGAAACACCCTATACTACTTGGCAAGAGGTATTGGATGAAGAAATAGGAGGTGGGTTCACTTTAGAATTGGATTTCTCACTCATATTCTCAAGTTGCCATTGATGGAGGCAAGCTTCTTCTTGAAGAAGAAGAAGAAGATGATGAAAAATGTTATGATAAGTTCCTTTTCAAAATAAAAGAAAAATGAAATATTATCATATGCAAACCATGGTTAGGTGTAGAGAATCAACTAGGGTTAGTGAATGGTTAGGTTTAGAGATGAAGACAAAATGGTCACTTTGATCAAACCTTCATGAAGCTTCAACAAGCTTCATCTTTGAAAGCAACCCTTTTGTTTTCATTTCCCTTTTTCTTTTTGTCAAAACAAAATAAATAAAGGCATAAATAAATCAAATGAAACCCTAACCATTAACTAACCATGGTTTAATCATACACCTAATCAAGTTAGCATGTATCATCAAACATGATACAATCAAGTGCACAAAAGTATATCACATATACAACTTGTGCAATGCAAGTGAGAAAATCCATTTAAAGTGAACCAATACTAGTTAATGCAAAGTAATATATCAAATATATAATTATACATTAAATCATTAAATCAACACTTGATTCAATGATCCGGTCATGTCGCACACAACCGACTAGTATACAATATATCGATTTATCGAATCAATCCTTGATTCGATAACTAGGTTATATCGCATACAACCATTCAACACATTCATCGCGAGAATGAAATACGGTATCACATACACGCATTATTCTCGGTCCCGCACATATCTCATATGCGCTCCTATTTCGTTTCGCTTGAGCCAGGAAACCTCTGTGTAGGACTCTAAAGACTCGTCAATACGCCGGCAGCAGGTGATGATCATATCAAACACCCACAAGCCGCAAGCGGTCTGCTAAACGTAACGGCCACCCGGGTATTGAGCGATCAGAAGATCGACGAGTAAGCTCGCTCACACTCCTGTGAATCCAACCAGTAACACTTACCGTACAGTCCGGTCTGATCGTCTGATATGTCGCATATCTCGCCTAAGGGTGGTAAACGTCAGACCCCAATAGCTTGATAAGTCGTGTCGATATGAGGCCTATAACAGTTCGAGAAACTACTGGTAACACTTACCAGTAAATCTCAGCAACCCTGGCCAGGGATTTCTGGTTATAGCCAATCGAACACAGCGCAACATCAACTCCCTATACCGGGAGAGACGAATCCCCTCCTTTCGCTCATTGCCTCCATGTGATTCGGGACTGTACCCAAAAGCCACCGTTTTGCACGCCCTCTTGGACGTGGTAAGGTGGAAATCAAAGCACAGTGGGAACCACACAAGACTCTATGACGATCTCGGGTCAACAGACTACTCTGTACCAGTGTCACCAGAGAACTGCCATCTGACGTAAGGTATAATACCATCTGGGAGTTCTCGGCGTGTCCGTCCAGTGTACCCAGTCTCCACTGAGCACCCGTATATCATCTCTGATGTCAAACACCAATGGATATGGGATCATCCATCGCCCATCTGTATGGGTCGAGAAGGTATACGCTAGTCTACTCTGGTATATCGATGCCCCGTCTCGATACACCCACGACTAGGGACCTTGAAGGATGTACTTGTGGACTACCATGTCTCCACTAGTATGATCCGCATCATAGTTCAGGTAGTCAAGTACACATCCTAAGGGCTTTACCAACATGTAACAGAGAGACAATCAGTGTACATGTTAAGGTAAAGAGCAACCAGATAGCATACTATCATGTCGAGCAAGAAAGTCCTCCCTATATATGTCCAAGCATCCACTACAATATACATCCTATGTATAGTAATGGCCTCTAGGGCATACATATAACTAACACTTTTGCCCTTCCCATTCCGTCTACTTCCCTGATTTCCTTCACGGTATAAGTAGAGGGCAGAGACTGTAGAATCAAGTCAGTACTCGACCCGTTCTTCAACGTGGTCTTCAGGTCCGTGAGCTCATCAAAATAGCTGGTCTTTGTAAGGACGTGTAGGATTGCTAGGCACGCGCACAAGAGTCTATGAGGCATCAACCATGCCCGATTAAAATTTTAGCCATGCCGAACAACTCTAATACAGATCTTTAAACTAGGGTTTAGGCGAAAACATGCAAGTTAAACATTTTAACACTAAGTGAAAGGGATTACAACCTTTGTAGATCCGGTCCTTCACTTCATTAGCTCCGTGTAGACGTCTCCATCGCTGCGATCGTGAACTCCGGACTCTAGATAAGCTCTGCAAGAAGAACGAACGTGCTTGCTACGATGACTTCGCGGCCGAAGATGATCTACGTCGGGGAGACACTAACTCAAGCTATTCCTTCACTAGGTCATAAACTTTGTGAAGAGAACACACTCTACTACATGGCAAGTGGTAGAGGATGAAGAAGTAGGAAGTGGGCTCACTTTAGAATTGATTTTCGCACACTTTTTCTCATGGCACCATTGGAGCTTGTAAGCTTTTGGATGGAGCTTGATGAAGAAGAAGAAGAAAGAATAAAAATAATTATCCATCCAAATGAAAACTTATCCTCAATAATGTAACCATGGGTGAGTTAAGCTATCATGCTTAACTCATGTAGAGAATTAACCAAAGCATTAGGCTAAAGGTTAGGTTAAAGAATATCAAAAGAAATGACAAAAGAGTGGACTTTGTCAAAGCTTCTCCAAGCTTCTTCAAGCTTGATTACTTTGACTAAGTTAAACCCTTTTGTTAAATCTTAAGATAAAACAATAACCCTAATCTTTACCCTAATCTTGGTATGAGTCTCATACACCCAACTTTGATGTATCATCAAGCATGATACAAACATGTACACTTGCATATATCACAAATAAACAATGTGCACAAACTAGTGAGAAAATAAATCTTAAGTGAGCTAATACTAGTTAATGCAATGTAATATATCAAATATATAATTATGCATTAAATTATTAAATCAACTCTTGATTTAATAACCCGGCTATAACCGAGTAATATCAAAAGTAACAACTTATCGAATCAACACTTGATCCGATAAACCGGCTATATCGCATACAATCGACCAATGTCATGAATCGTGAGAAGAGAATACGGTATCTCATATCGTATTAATCTCGGTCCCGCACATATCACATATGTGCTCCTACTCCGTTTCGCTTGAGCCAGGAAACCCCTGTATAGGACTCTAAAGACTCGTCAATACGCTGGCAGTAGGTGATGATCATATCAAACACCCACAAGCCGCAAGCGGTGTGCTAAACGTAACGCCACCCGGGTATTGAGCAATCAGAAGATCAACAAGCAAGCCCGCTAGTACTCCTGCGAATCCAATCAGTAACACTCCCGTACAGTCCGGTCTCGTCGTCTGATATATCGCATATCTCGCCTAGAGGTGGTAAACGTCAGACCCCAGTAGCTTGATAAATCGTGTCGATATGAGGTCTATAACAGTTCGAGAAACTACTGGTAACACTTACCAGTAAATCTCAGCAACCCTGGCCAAGGATTTCCGGTCATAGCCAATCGAGCACAGCGCAACATCAACTCCCTATACCGGGAGAGACGAATCCCCTCATATCGCTCATTGCCTCCATGTGATTCGGGACTGTACCCAAAAGCCACCTTTTTGCACGTCCTTTTGGACGTGGGATGATGGAAATCAAAGCACAATGGGAATCACATAAGGCTCTATGACGATCTCGGGTCAACAGACTAAGCTGTACCAGTGTCACCAGAGAACTGCCATCTGACGTAAGGTATAATACCATCTGGGAGTTCTCGGCGAGTCCGTCCAGTGTACCCTGTCTCCACTGAGCACCCGTACACCATCCTTGATGTCAAACACCGATGGATATAGGATCATCCATCGCCCATCATATGGGTCAAGATGCGTATACGCTAGTCTACTCTGGTGCATCGATGCCCTGTCTCGATACACCCACGACTAGGGACCTTGAAGGATGTACTTATAGACTACCATGTCCCCACTAGTATGATCCGCATCATAGTCCAGGTAGTCAAGTACACATCCTAAGGGCTTTACCAACATGTAACAGAGAGACAATCAGTATACACGTTAAGGTAAAGTGTAACCAGATAGCATACTATCATGTCGAGCAAGAAAGTCCTCCCTATTTATGTCCAAACATCCACTACAATATACATCGTATGTACAGTAATGGCCTCTAGGGCATACATATAACTAACAATCTCCCACTTGCACTAGGGCCATCTGTTGTGGTATCACATACCTAACAATTAGCTGTGGTTGAAGTATCTCATACTCAACCATCCTATAAAAGGCTCTACTGGGAAAAAAACCTTTGTGCGTAGATCCACGCTGTTGTCCTCTGTGTCTACTCACCTAACCTCGATCTCCCTGGAGATCAACCATCTCCATGATCAGGTGATACTGCCTAAGAATTATATCTGGATTTCTGATGGGACGGGGGTTCCTTGGCTAAAGCCACAGCTCCATTGTCACACAATGGTAGGAACGAAGTTCATCTCATGAACTTATATATATCCAGACTGCCTCTTTGGTAGCATCTTTGGTAACGATGTATCTTGCCTTTAATCGTCTAGTTTGTCACGGTATCTAGCTTGGAACTCTTCCAACATACCATCCCTCCACTGAGGGTAAAAACAATGCCTGCGACTGACATTCAGTCGTCCTTATCACCCTGGAACCTTTCCAGTGATTCTCCCCAGGATCTATTGATACCATCTCACTACAACTAGTGAGTATCCTAACATCCAATTAGATCTATCTCATAGATCCAAAACCTAGGATTTAGGAGGTATCACTTTGATCCTCTATAGAGAATCTTTATGATAAGCGGAGATTGACCGAGCGTAGCATAGGAAACACCTTCCCTATTAAGAGTATGTTATCCACGTACTCTACGAGGATCACCACCATACTCCCTACTACGTTTTTGTATATACAAGGTTCATCTACCATTTTGATGAAGTCAAACTCTTTGACTACCACATCAAAACAGATGTTCCAACTCTGCGATGCCTACTTTATCCTATAAAGCATCTTGCACACGTTTCCGCTGCTCCCACTGTCTACGAAGCCCTCTGGCTGTGTACTTATAGACGCACTCTTCTAAAACATCATTTAGAAAAGCAGTCATGACACCCAACCGCCAGATGTCGTAGTCATGGTATGTAGCCGTGGCAAGTAGGATCTGGATGGACTTAAGCATAGCTTCTTAGAAAAGGTTTCATCATAATCCATACCTGGTCAATGATGCAAACCTTTAACAAGTCTAGCTTTGAAAGTCTCAACTTTTCCATGTACACCAAGTAATCTTCTCAAGATATACTTGCTCCTGATGGGGATTTAACCCTTCAGATATAGCAACCAAAGTCCATACTTTGTTGGTGTATAAGGATTCCATCTCAGATCGATAAGCATCCAGCCATTCTTACAGAATCTCACTCCTGATGGCCAGCTCGAAACTAGTTGGGTCATCATCTCATGATGCAATCTGCACTCCCACTGTCATAGAGAAACAGAAGTATCTCTCAGGTGGGTGAGGAACCCTACTAGATCGGCGGAGAGGCTGAGGTTCGTTGGTTACTATTGAATCCTTTGGTTCTATCAAATCATCTGCTGTAGTTTGTATAGCTGGAACTTTTCCAGTTCTACATAACAGTCCTTGACTTGAGCTTGTCCAGATTTTGCTTTTAGACATAGGCCGGACAACCCCAAATCTTAACAAACTTAAGATATGGGCTCTTCCCTTTCCATATCATATATGAAGTGGTAGGCAACTGATTTGATTTGAACCCTATTCAATAGGTATGCATCTTCTCAAGCGCATAACTCCCAAAAGGAAATAGGAAACTCAATAGTACTCATCATAGAGCACACCATATCACATAGGGTGCTATTGCTCCACCCCGATATACGGACGTGCTGTGGTGTATACGGAGGAGTAATGCTGAGAGAGAATCTCATTCTCCTTTAGAATAGTCCAGGAATTTCGTGCTCAAGTATTCTCCTCCTTGATCAGATCAAAGGACATAATACTTTAACCAGTTTTTGGTTCTATACTTCAAACTTATATTCTGTGAATATCTCAAAAGGTTCGGACTTGTATTTCAACAGGAACATATGTCTGAATCTTGATATATCATCAGAGAATGTAATGAAGTACAAAGAACCGCTCTTGGCATGTGTAGACATGGGACCTTCGTATATCAGCATGTATCAATCCCAAGAGTTCACTAACTCTTTCTCTTTTTCCAATAAACAGAGCTGTGGTCATCGTATCTTTGTGACATGACCGGCAAGTTTCACAAGATGTAAATTTAAACTAATTTAAATATGCATCTAAATGTAACTTCAGCTAATCGGGTCGCATTGATTTGACCTAGTCTACAATGCCTCAAGAAGTATTCATTCATTTCTGAACTTTTCCTCTTGTGTGTGTTCTGTATACTAAGAACTGTAGTTTGATTTAGAACGTCAATGCTTTTAGATATCCTGCCTGAACCGATCAACTCTTGATATAGGAAATGTTCAAACCATTATCCAACAATACAAAATTATATCCTTTCTTTACTAATAAAGAGACTGATATGATGTTGTATATCAGGTTCGGTATCTAATAACATTTGTTCAGAATCAATATATTCTGGTAATACAGGGTGATAGTGACCAACAGACTTGGCTGCAACACTTGCACCGTTTTCTGTCTAATGAAACTTATCACCCATTCTCAGTTCTCTACCTATCTGTAGCCCATGTAACAGATTACATATGCGGGATCCTGATCCGGTATCTCATACCCAGGACGTAAAGGATACTGAGAAACAGTTCTCTATAATGAACACACCCGAAGAAGATGCATCAGCATGCACAATCTTCGTTTGGGCGGCATGGGAAATCTGGTAATCCCCAAATTCCTGCTCTGTCTTATAACAATTATAAGTTGGAGCGGGACCAACGTTCCCCAGCTCAATATAACAAGCGGGTTCGGTCAATATATCCATTTTATTATCTTGATTAAGGCGTGATATGGTCGCTACCTGGAGAGAGAGAGAAGAAAACACTCAGCCTATGCTCTTGCAAGATCAGATTGGTTATTATTTTATCTAATCACGATGGCTCCCAATGTTTTAATCAAATCTTCGTTCAAACCCTAAAAGGAAAGACTAGCCTGGATTAGTTACACGCTACAAGTTCGCCAATCTTTCGGCCAGGCCAGTGTCGGTACTTTGAGGGAGGTTCCCCGTGCTTTCGCACGGACCTAATTAAAGTAAATCTCGTTTTCCCAGAGGCGTAACCCCGTTAACACCTTTCTAGACACCTACTTGATCGGCTAATTGTAATGTGTAAAATTCTCCCAGGAGTAACTCTTACTCGCAATGGGTATCGGGATCCAACTTTCTCATAGAAGGTATGCAATCTCATTGCAAATTTCAACACTTGAAATTCCCGATAATATTTTACCCCTAACGTCCTATGATCTTGACAAAGGCCAATAAACCATAGGCTGCTAGTCAAGTTCAACCCGTCATTTCTTGATTGAATTAAACCCACCCGCACGGCCGTTGACAAAGGCCAACAAGGTCGCACGACTACCCTAATCCAATCTGCATCATATGCATAAGAAGATAAGTACTATTCAGCTACTGCACACTACGCCTTGACAAAGGCCAACAAACGCAGCACTAATACTAAACAGTCATTATCTGAAATGGCGGAGGGCTACGACAGGTTTTTCTGAAAACCTATTGCGTAATGAACTTGATATCGATGTAGAATCAAATGATTTTAAAATGGAGTTTTTTTTAGGCTTTTCTAGTTTTGCTAAAGAGGTCACTCCTAGTGAAGGGATCGTCGGCCCTTTCCTCATCGAATAAGGTGCAGGATATATCATATATACCACTATGCAAAGCAAAAACTGTAGAAGCAATCAAAAACAAACCGAGGGGTGTAGCATCTGCCAGTTATTGCTAAAGGGGTCACTCCCGGTGAAGGGATCTCTGTTAGTTATATGTATGCCCTAGAGGCCATTACTGTACATTGGATGCATATTGTAGTGGATGCTGGGACATATATAGGTAGGACTTTCTTGCTCGACATAATAGTACGCTATCTGGTTGCTCTTTATCTTAACATGTACACTTTCTGTCTCTCTGTTACATGTTGATAAATCCCTTAGGATGTGTACTCGACTTCCAGGACTATGATATAGATCATACTAGTGGGGCCTGGGTAGTCCATGAGTACATCCTTCAATGTTCCTAGTCGTGGGAATATCGAGACGGGGCATCGATATTCCAGAGTAGACTAGCGTATATCTTCTCGACCCATGTGATGGGCGATGGATGATCCCATATCCATTGGTGTTTGACATCAGAGATGGTATGCGGGTGCTCAGTGGAGACTGGGTACACTGAACGGACTCGCCGAGAACTCCCAGATGGTATTATACCTCACGTCAGATGGCAGTTCTCTGGTGACACTGGTACAGCTTAGTCTGTTGACCCGAGATCGTCATAGAGTCTTGTGTGTCTCCCAATGTGCTTTGATTTCCACCCTACCATGGCTCTACTGAGTCATGCAAACAGGTGGTTTTTGGGTACAGTCCCGATTCACATGGAGGCAATGAGCGATAGGAGGGGATTCGTCTCTCCCGGTATTGGGGGTTGATGTTGCGCTATGCTCGACTGGCCATAACAGGAAATCCCTGGCCAGGGTAGCAGTGATATACTGGTAAGAGTTATCAGTAGTTTCACGAATGTTATGGACCTTACGTCGGCATGACTTATCAAGCTACTGGGGTCTGACGTTTACCACCCCTAAGCGAGATATGCGACATATCAGACGAACAGACCGGACTGTGCGGCAAGTGTTACTGGTTGGATTCACAGGAGTGTGAGCGGGCTTGCTCGTCGATCTTCTGATTGCTCAATACCCGGGTGGCCGTTACGTTTAGCAGACCGCTTGCGGCTTGTGGGTGTTTGATATGATCATCACCTGCTGCCGGCGTATTGACGAGTCTTTAGAGTCCTACACAGAGGTTTCCTGGCTCAAGCGAAACGAAATAGGAGCGCATATGAGATATGTGCGGGACCGAGAATAATGCGTGTATATGATACCGTATTCTATTCTCGCGATGAATGTATCGATTGGTTGTATGCGATATAACCTAGTTATCGAATCGAGGATTGATTCGATAAGTCGATACATCGGATATTAGTCGGTTATATGCAGTATGACCGGATCATTAAATCAAGTGATGATTTAATGATTTAATGTATAACTATATATTTGATATATTGCTTTGCATTAACTAGTATTGGTTCACTCAAGATTGATTTTCTCACTTGAAATGCACAAGTTGTATATGTGATATATTTTTGTGCACTTGTTTGTATCATGTTTGATGATACATGCAAACTTGGGTTTGTGTAAGACTTAAACCATGTTTAGTGAATGGTTAGGGTTTCATTTCACTTATTTATTTATCCATTTATTTTGGTTAAAAGAAAAAGGAAAACAAAATGGTTGCTTTCATACAAGAAGCTTCTTGATGCTTCATGCATCTTTGACTAAGTGACCATTTTTGTCTTCATCTCCTAACCCTAACCATTCAACTAAACCCTAGTTAATTCTCTACACTAAACCATGGTTGCACATATGATAAGTATCATTTTATTTTCTATTTTAAAAATACTTATCATATTCTTTTTCTTCTTCTTCTTCTTCTTCAACATGAAGAAAGCTTGCTACCATTAATGGCAACATGAGAAAAAGAGTGAGAAATCCAATTCTAAAGTGAACCCACTTCCTATTTCTTCATCCTCTACCACTTGCCAAGTAGTATAGGGTGTTTTCTTCACAAGTTTCATGACTTGGTGAAGTTGGAGCTTGATCTTGAGTTGCCTCGATGTAGATCATCTTCGGCATCGAAGTCGACGACCTAGCCCGCCCATTTCTCCGATGAAGCCGACACTAGAGTCCAGATTCCGATTGGTACAGCGGAGGGACGTCATCACGGAGCAAGAGAGGTTGAGGACCGGATCTACAAAGGTTGTAATCACTTTCTGCTTTAGCAATAAAGTTGTTTACTTGCTTGCATCGCCTTATCATCTAGTTAACAATCCGTATTAGGGTTTGTAGGCACATGAAAAAATTTGAATTGGGCATGTTTGATCTATTGTGAGACCTCATTAGTGTGCCTAGGAACCCTACAGTGGTTTCAGAGCCTAGCTAGAGCCTTAGGCGATGCGTAGACGGAGTTAGAAGTCCGATAGAACCGAAACCCTAATCTCAAATTGCACTCTGTACATTTTTTGAAATCGGGGATTTTTGAGAAATAAAAATATGCAGAAAAATCAGCAGGAGTTTCTAAGAATTACTGTGAAGCCAGTACTCCTGATTCCATCAAAGCGTGGCGGAACCGCTGCATTAGCAAGGCTAATGCGGCGGTTCCGCGGCCACTTAGTCGCTTCTTCAATTTTTTTTGCACAGTAATTCCTATATTTTGGTGCTGTATTTTCTCGGAATTTTTAACTTCTACTCAAGAGTTGAGTTTTCTGGGTTGTATTGGGAGTTCGTAGATTCGATCGGATTATAAAATTTTGTCTATGTGTTTTTCCGGATAATTTTAGAATATCTTAAAAAGTTCGACCGGATATAAATACCCACTTTTTCCCCAGCAGGGAAATTTCCAATTGTTGGATTTTTCCGTAGTTTAACGACGTTCTAAGTAGTGCAAGTAACGCGATGGTCCCTCTAGAAGACAACAAACCTTAACTCGATTATGTGACCATCTTGAACTGCCCTTTGAACCTTAGGGTTTGGGGCAGTACGGCGTGCCACATGTGAGGCGTTGGCTTGACCCTTCTACGGCTGGACCGTTGGTACTGAGGCACGAAGTGAATGTTTTTAAACTTATTTCATGTGTTGAGCTGTTTCGGGAAAACTTGGGTGTTCGATTGTTCGATCGGAAAGTTTAACATTTTCTATTTATCCGGAATATGATACAATATTTGGAATCCATAAATAGTTATGAGATAACTGAATGAATGTTATTAACATAGCACTTTAGTCTCACTTGATCGGTTGCCACGGAATTTTGATGCGATCAAAAGTCCGTCGCAATCACGTAGCGTACACGGATACTCGCCGGGTAAACTTAATAAACAGCCTCACCCCATAGCCCCGACCAAGTGACTATAGGAGAACCCCGTCGCCGAAAGCATCCGTTCGGGTGCTTGCGGCAGCGGTGTTCCGCCTCGGTGCACTTCGTCGACGGTTTCAGGGGTGCGGCCGTCTACTGAAGTTTGCGACGAGCATTCGATCAGGATGTCGGGAATCTTGTTGAATTGCCTGACTTAATATTGAAAAGTGTTTTCGATAATGAGACTAAAATGCGGGGTTTATAATTGTTAGGCATGCGATGTCTAAGTATTTCATTTGATTAGGCATGCGATGTCTACAGAGGTTGCGGATTCCAACTGTTGTAGTTTTACACTTTCTTTTCTGTGACCGTAAGTTTAATATGTGATATCGCCGGTTTCGTTGCTATATGTCAACGACAATTGGGATGCGCATATTTACTTACGTTGATGACATGTGATGTTATGTGTTGCTGGGTATGTTATATTGGATCGTCGTGTTTGAATAGCCGGGGTTTTTTTTATGTGAGATGAGTGTTTTTCATTTTCATTCATGTAAAAACTTGTCTGTAATATTCTTTTATTGGGGAACTTCCAGGTTGCGGATGATGTCACCATTTGTATAGTATTTACTTTTCCGCATTAGGATAGACCCAAGGAGGGGAGCACAAGTAACCGGGTTCTAAGGTCCAGTGGGAGACCATCTCGAGGAGTCGAGTCCGGGTCTCCTAACCCTAGAATTGGTAGGGTTGCTTGCCGCTCTCGTAGGGGTGTAGGATTGGCTATTCATCACGACCGTGGAATCCGTGTTTTATACTGGCTCGTATTAAAAACACGGACGTCCTAGTATATCCAATATTTCATATGATATTTTCTGCTGCGTTATCTGTGATGTGATCATGTGATTTGTTCAGATAGATATTGTATATAGTACATATGATATATTATATAGACGTTGCTTATGTTTTACACCCGCGCTAGCCCTGCCTCGCTCTGGCGTTAGTTACTTAACCTAACGGTGCAGACGGGACATCGAGGCAAATGCGGATGGCATAAGCGTACGTTATATTTATCTGTGATGTTTAGGTGGAATTAAATGATGGGACATTCATTAATGAGATTAATGAAAGAAAATAAACCTAATTGAAGTTGTGGAATCGAATTTCAAAATAAAAAAAAGGTAACTACGGTTCTTGCTTTGCATCGCGGTGTTCCTTGTAGAACATCCTGCACCTTATTCAATGAGGAAAGGACCGAGATCCCTTCACCGGAAGTGACTCCTTTATCAATAACTGGCAGATGCTACACACTCGGTTTGTATTTTGATTGCTTCTATAGTTTCTTCTTTGCACAGTGATATATATGATATATCCCGCACCTCATTCGACGAGGAAAGGGCCGACGATCCCTTCACCGGGAGTGACCCCTTTAGCAAAACTAGAAAAGCCTAAAAAACACTCCATTTAAAAACCATTTGATTCCGCAACGAGATCAAGTTCAAAGCGTTAAAGGTTTTCATAAAAACCATTCGCAACCCTCCGTCATTTTAGGAAGTAGAGTACTTAATATTCGTGCTGTGTTTGTTGACCATAGTCAAGGCACAGTGTACGGTAGCTAAGTGATGTCTTCCTACACCGCATATGATGCGATTAGTTAGGACAGTCGCGTGACTTTGTTGACCTTTGTTAAGGGTCATGTGGATGGGTCTAATTAATCACGAAATGACGGGTAGAACTTGACTAGTACTTATGATTTGTTGACCATAGTTAAGGTCATAGGTGCTAGGGGTAAAAACCTTTATCGGGAGTTTCAAATGTTGAAATTTGCAATGAGATTGCATACCTTCTATGTGATAGTTGGATCCCGATACCCACTGAGAGTAATTGTTACTCCTGGGAGAGTTTTGCACTTTGCAATTAGCCGATCAACTAGGTGTCTAGAAAGGTGTCAACGGGGTGACGCCTCTGGGAAAACGAGGTTTACTGTAATTAGGTCCGTGCGAAAGCACGGGGAACCTCCCTCAAAGTATCGACACTGGCCTGGCTGAAAGATTGGCGAACTTGTAGACTGTGATTAATCCCGGCTAGTCGTTCCTTTTAGGGTTTGAAGGAAGATTTGATAAAAACAGTGGGCGCCATCCTGATTAGATAAAATAAATAACCAATCTGATCTTGCAAGAGCGCACGCAGAGTGTTTTCTTATCTCTCTCTCAAGGTAGCAACCACATCACGCCTTAATCAAGATAATAATATGGATGTATTGACCGAACCCGCTTGTTATAATGAGCTGGGGAACGTTGGTCCCGCTCCAACTTATAATTGTTATAAGACCGAGCAGGAAATAGGGGAATACCAGAATTCCTATGCCGCCCAAACGAAGAAAGTGCATATGATGCATCTTCTTCGGGTGTGTTCGTTACACAGAACTGTTTCTCAGTATCCTCTGCATCCTGGGTATTTGATACCGGATCAGGATCCCAGATATGTAATCTGTTACATAGGGCTACATGAAGGCAGAGAAATGAGAACGGGTGATAAGTTTCATGAGACAGAAAACGGGGCAAGTGTTGCAGCCAAGTCTGTTGGTCACTGTCACCCTGTATTTCCAGTACATTGATTCTGAACGAATGATATTAGATACTGAACCTGATATACAAAATCATATCAGTCTCTTTATTAGTAAAGAAGGATATAATTTTGTATTGTTGGATTCTGTTTTGAACATTTCCTATATCAAAAGTTGATCGGTTCAGGCACGTGATCTAAAAGCATTGATGTTCTAAATCAAACTACAGTTCTGAGTATACGGAACACATACAAGAGGAAGAGTTCAGAAATGAACGAATCCTTCTTGAGGCATTGTAGACTAGGTCATATCAATGCGACCCGACTAGCTGAAGTTACATTTAGATGAATATTTAAATCAGTTTGAATTTACATCTTGTGAAACTTGCCAGTCATGTCACAAAGATAAGATGACCATAGCTCTGTTTATTGAAAATAGAGAAAGAGTTAGTAAACTCTTGGGACTGATACATGATGATGTATGTAAGGTCCCCTGTCTACACATGCCAGGACCGGTTCTTTGTACTTCATTACATTCTCTGATAATCTCTCAAGATTCAGTCATGTGTTCCTGTTGAAACATAAGTCCGAAGCTTTTGAGATATTCACAGAATATAAGTTAGAAGTAGAGAACCAAAACCGGGTATAAGTATTATGTCCTGTGATAAGATCAGGGAGGAAAATACTTGTGCATGGAATTCTTGGACTATTCTAAAAGAAAATGAGATTCTCTCTCAGTATTACTCCTCTGAATACACCACAGCACAATGGTGTATCGGGGCGGAGCAATTACACAATATTAGATATGGTGTGCTCTATGATGAGTATTGCTGAGTTACCTATTTCCTTTTGGGGTTGTGCACTTGAGAAGCTGCATACCTATTGAATTAGGTTCGAATCAAATCAGTGCCTACCACTCCATATAAGATATGGTATGGGAAG
This sequence comes from Agapanthus africanus, assembly GCA_030015575.1. Taxonomy (NCBI): domain Eukaryota; kingdom Viridiplantae; phylum Streptophyta; class Magnoliopsida; order Asparagales; family Amaryllidaceae; genus Agapanthus; species Agapanthus africanus. Next base: position 435,082,811 of record CM057340.1, on the reverse strand, counting down.
AGCCCATCTCTTAAGTAAGTTAAGATTTGGGACTGTCCGGCCTATGTCAAAAGCAAAATCCGGACAAGATCGAGGCAAGGTCAGTTCTGTAGAACTGGAAAGGTTCCAGCTATACAAAACTGCAGCTGATGATTCGACAGAACCAAAGGATTCAATAGTTCCCGACGAACCTCAGCCTCTCCGCCGATATGGTAGGGTTTCTCATCCGCCTGAGAGATACTTCGGTTTCTCGATGACAGTGGGAGCGAGGAATGCATCATGAGATGATGACCCAACTAGTTTCGAGCAGGCCATCGAGAGTAGGGACTCTGTAAGAATGGCTGGATGCTTAGCGATCTTAGATAGAATCCATGTACACCAACAAAGTATGGACTTTGGTTTCTATATCTGAAGGGTTAAATCCCTATCAGGAGCAAGTATATCTTGAGAAAATTACTTGGCGTAGATGGAAAAGTTGAGACTTTCAAAGCTAGACTTGTTGAAGGTTTTCGTCATCGACCAGACATGGATAATGATGAAACCTTTTTCCAGTGGCTATGCTTAAGTCCATCCAGATCCTACTTACCACGGCTACATTCCATGACTGCGATATCTGGTGGTTGGGTGCCATGACTACTTTTCTAAATAATGATTTAGAAGAGAACGTCTATAAGAACACAGCCAGAGGGCTTCGTAAACAGTAGGAGCAGCGGAAACGTGTGCAAGTTGCTTTACATGATAAAGCAGGCATCGCGGAGTTAGAACGTCTGTTTTGATGTGATAGTCAAAGAGTTTGACACCATCAAAATGGTAGATGAACCTTGTATATACAAAAAAGGTAGTAGGGAGTATGGTGGTGATCCTCGTAGAGTACGTGGATGACATACTCTTGATTGGGAAGTAGTTTCCTATACTACATACGGTCAATCTCCTCTTTTCACATGGATTCTCCAATAGGATAAAGTTGATACCTCCTAAATCCTGAGATTTGGGTCTATGAGATAGATCTAAATGGATGTTAGGATTCTCACAAGATGTAGTGAGATGGTATCAATCGATCCTGGGGAGAATCACTGGAAGGGTTCCAGGGTGATAAAGACGACTGAATGTCAGTCACAGGCATTGTCTTTACCCTCAGTAAAGGGACGGTATGTTGGAAGAGTTCCAAGCTAGACACCGTGGCAAACTAGACGATAAAGGCTGGTAACATCGCTATTAAAGATACTACCAAAGAGGCAGTTTGGGTGTATATTGGTTCATAAGATGAACTAGGTTCCTACCATTGTATGACAATGGAAGTGTGACTTTACCTTAGGAACCCTGGTCCCATCAGTGACCCAGACATATTCTGAGGCAGCATCACCTGATCATGGAGATAGTTGATCTCCAGGATGATCGAGGTTAGGAGAGTAGACTCAGAGGACAACACGGAGGATCCACTCACGAAGGCCTTTTCCCATATAGAGACTTATATGGGATGGTTGAGTATTAGATACTACAACCACTGCTACAGATGGCCCTAGTGCAAGTGGGAGATTGTTAGTTATTTGTATGCCCTAGAGGTCATTACTGTACATTAGATGTATATTGTAGTGGATGCTGGGACATATATAGGTAGGACTTTCTTGCTCGACATAATAGTACGCTATCTGGTTGCTCTTTATCTTAACATGTACACTTTCTGTCTCTCTGTTACATGTTGATAAAGCCCTTAGGATGTGTACTCGACTTCCAGGACTATGATACAGATCATACTAGTGGGGCTTAGGTTGTCCATGAGTACATCCTTCAATGTTCCTAGTCGTGGGAATATCGAGACGGGGCATCGATATTCCAGAGTAGACTAGCGTATATCTTCTCGACCCATGTGATGGGCGATGGATGATCCCATATCCATTGGTGTTTGACATCAGAGATGGTATGCGGGTGCTCAGTGGAGACTGGGTATACTGAACGGACTCGCCGAGAACTCCCAGATGGTATTATACCTCACGTCAGATGGCAGTTCTCTGGTGACACTGGTACAGCTTAGTCTGTTGACCCGAGATCGTCATAGAGTCTTGTGTGTCTCCCACTGTGCTTTGATTTCCACCCTACCACGGCTCTACTGAGTCGTGCAAACAGGTGGTTTTTGGGTACAGTCCCGATTCACATGGATGCAATGAGCGTTAGGAGGGGATTCGTCTCTCTCGGTATTGGGGTTTGATGTTGCGCTATGCTCGACTTGCCATAACAGGAAATCCCTGGCCAGGGTTGCAGTGATATACTGGTAAGAGTTATCAGTAGTTTCACGAATGTTATGGACCTTACGTCGGCATGACTTATCAAGCTACTGGGGTCTGACGTTTACCACCCCTAGGCGAGATATGCGACATATCAGACGAACAGACCGGACTGTACGGTAAGTGTTACTGGTTGGATTCACAGGAGTGTGAGCGGGCTTGCTCGTCGATCTTCTGATCGCTCAATACCCGGGTGGCCGTTACGTTTAGCAGACCTCTTGCGGCTTGTGGGTGTTTGATATGATCATCACCTGCTGCCGGTATATTGACGAGTCTTTAGAGTCCTACACAGAGGTTTCTTGGCTCAAGCGAAATGAAATAGGAGCGCATATGAGATATGTGCGGGACCGAGAATAATGCGTGTATGTGATACCATATTCTATTTTCGCGATGAAAGTATCGATTGGTTGTATGCGATATAACCTAGTTATCGAATCGAGGATTGATTCGATAAGTCGATACATCGGATATTAATCGTGTTGGAGGTAGTGCCCTCAGAGTCAATTATTGGATCACAGGCAAGTGATTGCAATGATTGAGGGAGGACCTATCCCGGTACGACAGTCTTACTCGAGATGATAGTTTGCTATCTGGTTTACCTTTATCATCGTGTACTGCTTTAGGTGACATGACATGTCGCTATTGCACATTGATAGAGCCCCTAGGATTCTTGCTTGACTACCGGCAGTATGAGGGCGATCATATACGTGGGAGCTGGTAGTCTATAAGCACATCCTTAAAAGGTCCCTAGTCGTGGGAGTTTCGAGATAGGGCATCGATACTCCAGAGTAGACTAGTGTATACAGTCGAGACCCCGACGAGGGGCGGTGGCCGGTCTCACAAGCCACTGGTGTCAGTTAGATCACCTAAGATGTATACAGGTGCTCATTGGGTTATGAGTACACCGGACAGGACTCGCCGGGAACATGCTAGTTGGTCTTATATCTGACGTCAGATAGCAGTTCCCAGGTGACATGTGTACAGGTTAGTTCTTCGACCTGGGGATCGTCATTTGTCTTGTGTGAGTTCCCACTGTGCTTTGATTACTACCCTACCACAGCTCAAAGGAGTCGTGCAAACAGGTTTTAGTTGGGTACAGTCCCGAGCCACATGGAGGCAGTGAGCGGATCTTCGGGGGTTTCGTCTCTCCCGGTATTGGGGGTGAGGTCGCGCTGTGTCTAGGAGAGCCATTACACGAAGTCCTTGGCCAAGGCAGGAGATTTACTGGTAGGTATTCCAGTAGTATCTCAGGGTGTTCTGGGCTACACTCCGACACGACTTGTACCGCTTTTGGGGGTCTGACTTTTACCAACCTCCTAGGCCCGACATGCGATGCTCATAGACGAACGGACCGGACTGTACGGATATTGTCACTGACAGGCTCAGTAGGGTGTCAGGATGAGTTCGCTCATCGACGTCCCTTTTAGTCAATAGCTGGTGGCCCGTCACGTATTGGCTTATACCTCTGACGTGCTAGTGGTTAAATCCATAGCCATAGTATTGACGAGTCTTTAGAGTCTACCACACTTTTAGTTACTCAGCTTTCGGGCGAAACGCTGTAGAGGCCGTATGGAGATATGGCAGGTCCGATCAGATACGTGCGGTATTGCACGGATCAGGATCGGACGGTTTGTACTAGTAGCCGTATAGGTATATGGCAGGGTTCGATCAGATACGTGCGGTATTGCACGGATCAGGATCGAACGGATATTACTAGCCGGCTTTGGTTTAAGCCGGTCCTAGTTTAGTACAGTGTAGATTTTGTCTCTTTGCATTTGTATCCGGACGGAATACAGATGCGGGTGTGTATGCACAGTATCGGGGTTTTCCTGTGGTTTATTACGGGACCAGTTTTCTGGAGTTGCCAGTTTGCATTCCGTTCCGGCCGGTTTTTCCTTTGTTCTTTCCCGGCCGGACTTTTCCGATGGAGGGGGTTATTTGCAAGTTTGCAAATAACACTTTGTGGAGGGTTTTATTGCAAAAGTATTTATTATGATAGCATCATTTCTTTTGCTCCATGCTTTTGCATTAATGTGATTAGAAAAGGGTATGGTTGGATTTAATGAAGCATGGTTGATGTTTTGGAAGTGGTCACCATTCCCTTTATCCTACCATCACCTCCCTCTTGCTTTTGTATTCTCCTTCTCCACCATTCTCATTGATATATGGCCGGCCACATTTTGGTGGGTAAGGGAGAGAATGGTTCATTTTTGTATGAGGAAATTTCATGATCTCATTTTTGCCTTGTACACAAAACCTTCTCACCTCTCCAAAGTTCTTCTTGATTCCTCCATCAAAGGCAACTCCTATACCCTAATGAGACATAGACTCTACACATCCTACAGCAAATCTTGGACGCGTCGATTCGCCAGCTTCGCGCCCGAGTTGCCTCGGTATTGAGGTGGGAGCCCGTAAAAGCTACAGGCGATGTGGTGCCCTTCCCGACGAGGAGGAGACGGACGGAGATCCCGTGAGGAGATCGGAGTGGAGATGAAGACCGGAGGACTCGGATCAGTCGGTACATCTCTTCCCTTTCTTGTTAGTAGCTTAGACTTGTTAATGGTTACGATCCGGAGTTTAGTGCACGGTGGTGCCGGTTTGCAAAGTCCGCAAAATTAAAGTTTATCACCGCTTCCGCATTCCGGCGTCGGATTGACGGCCGGGGCGCCGCCGTGCACTTACAGTGGTATCAGAGCCTCGCCATTAACTTCGTCTAGCTTCGTTTGATGTGTTTTTCAGTTCCGAACGACCAAAATTCCAAAAACCGTATTTTTCCTTCACATCAGTTTCTGTTGAAATTTTTTGAAGTCTAAAAATTTTTCAGGTTGTAAAATATTGATGTACTGGAAAATCTAAGAGCCCTGTAAAAATTCGATGAAGTGATTCCACAGTTGGGGCGCGGAACCGCCGCATAAACCCCCATTCCGCCGCCCTTCCGCCGCGAACTGTGGAGATCACTGCACCATTTTTTTTCAGAGGCTTTCTGGACTTAAAATATGGGTTTTGGAATATTACAATGGGGCCCAGGTTTTCTGTGAGTGCTACAGTATTGTTTGGGGGCCCACTTGTTAAGTTTGGTCAATCGGAAAATTTTAAACACATTTTTCACAGTATTTACATTATATCTGCGACCGTGAATGTCACTCGATCGGTAAATCCGGTCTAACTGCTATAGCCCGGTTAGACCGATTTGCGAACGTGACTTTCACGTTGATGTTCTATGTATTTGCTGTGTTGTTGCGGATCGGTCGTGGGGGATAGCCTGGATGCAATGCTAGTACTGTGTTGTTGTATTATGTACATTTGATATTGCGGGGCGAGCGTCCGACTTGTGGACTGCCGTCACTGCCAGTTTGTATTATTCTTTTGGGGCATGACCTAGTTGCGGTCGATGTACCCGGTGTATGTATATTTTACATTCTGTACTAGGATTACCCCGCGGAGGGGTGCACGGATAGCCGGGTTCTAGAAGGCAACAAGCCCGCATCTCATGGCATTGGGACGGAGGGGGCTTCACTCCAGGATTGGCTGGCTATTCGCCGCACTCGTAGGGGGTATAGGATTTCATTGCACAGGCTATCCACACGACCAGGGGAACGTCGGGTTTTTAGTAGTGGCTCTGTGAAACCCAGGGATCCCAGATATCTGTATTGTTCTGTGATGCTGTACATTTCTGTGATGTTGCATTTCTTTTCACGCCTTGAGCGAAATATAATATATTGGTATATATATTAGTAGATGTTGTATATGTTTTTCATCCGCGCTAGTCCAGTCCCCACTCTGCCGTTAGTTAGCTAACCTAACGGGTGATGATGGGACCCAGTGACGAATGCGGATGACATATACGTACGTCAGTATATTTTCATTCTTTGTGGTGTGATCAATTGATGGGACTGCATTGATTCGGATCAATGCAAGATAAACAAACCTATTCTGATGTTGTTGGAACTCTTTTCAAAAAGCTGTTATTGCAAGGACGTTCACTTTTGTTTTGCATCGTGGTATTCATTTGGAATATCCTGCTCCTCAGTCGACGAGGCAAGGGCCGAGATCCCTTCACCGGGAGTGACCCCTTGGACAGAAGTTTGCGTCAGGGCATTAACTTCACTATAGCCGATTACTTTTGCTTTGCATCGCGGTATTCATTTAGAATATCCTGCACCCCATTCTATGGGGAAAGAGCCGAGATCCCTTCACCGGGAGTGACCTCTTTAGTAAAGGTTTTCGTCACTATATTTTCTAAAAAGCTATCCGTTCCTTCAACGATATCAAGTTCAATACGTTAAAGGTTTTCGCCAGAAACCATTCGTAGCCCTCCGTCGTTTCATATGGGTAGTCAATAGTATTCAAGCTGTGTTTGTTGGCCATAGTCAAGGCACAGTGTTTGGTAGCTGTTGGTTATTCATATGCAGCATAGATAGATGCGTTGGTTTGGGACAGTCGTATAGCTTTGTTGGCCTTAGTCAAGGGCTTGTACGGGTGGGTTCAAATCAACCTGGACAATGACGGGTAGAACTTGACATGTGACTTATGATTTGTTGGCCTTAGTCAAGGTCATAAGAGCATGGGGTAAAAATCACATCGGGAGTTTCAAAAGTACTGAAACTTGCCAGATATGCGCATACCTTCTGGAGTGTGATAGCGTGAGCGGATTCCGTCACGTTATCATGCGATGAGAGTTGGATCCTGATTCCCACTGATGAGTTGGTTTACTCCTCGGGTGACCCCGACTAATTCTTCTTTTAGGTTTGGAGGAGAATTTGAGGTACAGTGGGAAGTTTCCAGATTAGATAAAGTAATAACCATTCTGATCTTGGTTAGAGTGCACGCTGAGTGTTTCTTTTCTCTCTCTCTCTGGCAGCGACCATTGACCCGACCCTAAGACTTTGACTCAGTGACCAAGTTGACCGAACCTTCTTAACACAGGCTTTTGGATTGTCAGAGTTGCAGACCTCATTGCCACTCCTACTTTTACCCTTTTCTCCAGGGCACCCCGTATTACTACGAACGTCCACTTCCATTGGACAAAACCATCGTATGGTTAGATACGAACTCGAAGGAATTCGAGGATGGTTTCCGGTTTTGGAGAAAACGGATAGGATTATTCTGTTGTCTTTTCCCTTTTACCTTCTCTCAAGTTACGAGTACTCCTTAGTTTAGGAGATAGTACACCTATTACGCAAATTGGATAGTTTTCTTCCAAACCTTAGGCTGGTGCCGACCGGTAGGGAATGAAGAAAACCAATTAGCTTAAATGGTGTGCAGAAGGTATTAAGATTAAGACAAAGCAAGGGATTAGTAAGAGGGCAAAGTAAAATGCGACTGATATTCATGACCAAACCAAGTATTTCTTCGCCAATCCTAAATCACCTTTGTATTTCTCCAGGACACTCCGTATCACTATGAAGATCCACAGTTTATTTGGATACTCCATCGTATGGTTATATACGAACTCGAAAGGAACTTGTTCCAGTTCGGGGATGGATTCTGGTCCAGGAGAAATAGGAATAAGGTTTTATTCGGTTGTCTTTTATCTTCACCTTCTCTCGCATTGCGAGTGCTCCTAGGATTAGGACAGTACACCCATTATGCTTATTGGATAGTCTTCTTCCAAACCATAGGCTGGTGCCGAACGGTAGGGAAGGAAGAAAACCAATTGGCCTAAAGGGGTGTGCAGAAGGTAATGACTAAAGACATATAAAGGGATTTGGAGAGGTGGCAAAGAATTATACGGTTATAGTCGTGAATCTGGATAATGGAAGAGGCATTACTAGGAATACCGGGATACCCCAACGAAACATTTCAATGTTTCAGTTTCACTGTGTACTGTTAAAAGAAAACTGATTTCCCGATTAGATACTTACTCCAGGGTATGTATTTACCAGATATGATTCTCACAACTGTATGGTTTTACAGATGATGAGTGGGAGTAGGTTATTGGGAATTGGGTGATCATCCTCATTATATCGTGATTCGTTGTAATCGGTGATATTTGAGGAAATCACCTGGGCTGTTTGCCGGTCGGCAAATATTTGGTTTTGAATATCCGCTGTTGTGCACCAATTTCAAATTGATATATCTGTACGTCTATTTTTATAGAGTGAGATATACCTTTTGATATTATGTCGATGACATTTACCTATATCAGTGGATGGTTAGGTAAGGAGCATCAAACAGCGGTGTAATTCTTCTTAACCATAAGTACAGTTTTCAACCTACGACGCACAGTGAAAGAGTTGTTAGACTCAGCGGACTTATATAGAGTATTGTATGTTGTCCAGTGTCCATTAGGACAGAGGGGTTGGTCCTCATACTATATTCTGTTTACTTTTAACTTCTCTAGTTCTTGGACATGTGTTTCGTAGAAACACAGGGTCTAAGTTTTGAGGAGTTATAGGTATTTGAATAGAGTAGAGAACCAGGTGCAGCAAGTATCGGGATTCTTCAAAGTGATCGAAGATATAGATACTTGTGTATGGTATTCAGTTGATAGTAATGATAAAGAGAAATTGCTTCTCTTTCAGGTTACTCATAATTGGAAGCATTCCTAAAGTTGAGTAACGCTGATCGGCCTCCTTCCATTTAGTTGACATGCACTGGAGATTGCTGCATGATTTGAATCTGGTTCAATTAAATCAGTGCCTCTGATTCTATATTGGATATAGTACAGTTCATATCTTAACATTGTTAAGGTACGGGGAGTTGTCCGGCTTATGATTAAAACCAGACTCTGGATAACTCAAGGCACGTTTCTGTAATGGCTGTATGTGGGTTGATCCAGGCTATGACGAGGGTTGATTTTCTACCATAAGAAAGATCAATAGAAATATTGTTCAATACTCGCCACAGTTTTATTAAAAATGGATTTTTTCAAAAACAGCAGTGGGAGTATGGTAGAACTGGAAGTGATTCCAGAACCGCAAACGATTACTGAAGATTTGATAAGGAACCTAAAGATTCAATCTGATTTGACATTCCATTGGCCACTCCGCAGATACGGTGGGTAACTTCAGGCACCCGAGAGGTACTCTGGTAGCCTCAAGGACGGTGACAGGGAAGTTCTTGTTTACCCACACTTACCATTGCTGTTGTTCCAGGCTGCGAGGCCCGGCAGGAGGATGAGTATAGCGTCGTTCTAAACTAGCTTTAGAAGTGCACGTCTATATGACTCTGCCAGAGGGTTGTCGCAGTCAGTGGGAGCAGCGGAAGCATTGGTGGACATCAGGCTTATGTCTATTTATAGACCAAAGCAGATATAGCGGAATAAGATCATCTGTTTCTGATGTGACAGTCATAGGTTTGACGTCATCAGAATAGGGGATGGATCTGTTGAGAAGGTAGTAGGGTGTGATATCCGGGTTTTGGATGACATACACAAAGTAGGAAGTGACATTCCTATACTACGATCGGTTATACTTTGGTCGTCACACAGTGGTTTCTCCACAAGGGACTTGGACATTATATCAGACATACTGGTTACTAGATCTATGGTTTTAGATCTAGATTTGGGTGGTTTCCCAATCAGGGTACTTAGACAGCATTCTAAGAGTATTTAGAATGGATGACTCCTGGCATGGTAGTATACCTGCAGGTAATGGAGTCACCCTCTCCAAAGGTGTCTTACAGACTAAAGGGGAGAGGGATGTGCATGATTGGAAGATCACTTGCTTAGGCAATTGAGTCAATCATGAGATGTCAAGTACCACACCAGATGTTGTTCTTGCACCAGATGCAATAAGTTGACATTGATCCAATCCTGGAGAAACAGTCGGAAGCAGTTATAGAACATAAGTGAATGTTCTAGGGATATGATAACGACAGCCTCATTTGAGAGACAGTTATCATTCCAGGCTTCCAAGGTGACATGGACGACAAGGAGGTTGTCAGAGTTATAGTTTTCCTTCTGATGAGGGGCAGTATTTTGGACAGGTGGTCCAAGGAAATACTGAGGGTGGCATGGCGCAGGATACTGATTAAGTTCAGTTGACAATACAGTCTAAGAAGTTTGGATTTGGAGTTCATTTATGAGCTCGGTCCCATCAGACATCCAGACACTCTAAGACAGGTATTGCTCATTTCGGGAGATGGTTTTCTCCGCGAACTTGAGATATAGAGAGACATAGAAAGAAACATCAGAGCGGTTCCACTCGCTGAGGCTATTCCTCGAACGCAATAGTCTCGCAAACGAGCTTTGTGAGACTGACTAGTAGAGGAGTTGGGTGTTCGGTATCACACGGGCTGTGAGTATGCGACATCGCAATAATTAGCCTTGAGTGCAAGTGGGAGATTGTTGGAGGTAGTGCCCTCAGAGTCAATTATTGGATCACAGGCAAGTGATTGCAATGATTGAGGGAGGACCTATCCCGGTACGACAGTCTTACTCGAGATGATAGTTTGCTATCTGGTTTACCTTTATCATCGTGTACTGCTTTAGGTGACATGACATGTCGCTATTGCACGTTGATAGAGCCCCTAGGATTCTTGCTTGACTACCGGCAGTATGAGGGCGATCATATACGTGGGAGCTGGTAGTCTATAAGCACATCCTTAAAAGGTCCCTAGTCGTGGGAGTTTCGAGATAGGGCATCGATACTCCAGAGTAGACTAGTGTATACAGTCGAGACCCCGACGAGGGGCGGTGGCCGGTCTCACAAGCCACTGGTGTCAGTTGGATCACCTAAGATGTATACAGGTGCTCATTGGGTTATGAGTACACCGGACAGGACTCGCCGGGAACATGCTAGTTGGTCTTATACCTGACGTCAGATAGCAGTTCCCAGGTGACATGTGTACAGGCTAGTTCTTCGACCTGGGGATCGTCATTTGTCTCGTGTGAGTTCCCACTGTGCTTTGATTACTACCCTACCACGGCTCAAAGGAGTCGTGCAAACAGGTTTTAGTTGGGTACAGTCCCGAGCCACATGGAGGCAGTGAGCGGATCTTCGGGGGTTTCGTCTCTCCCGGTATTGGGGGTGAGGTCGCGCTGTGTCTAGGAGAGCCATTACACGAAGTCCTTGGCCAAGGCAGGAGATTTACTGGTAGGTATTCCAGTAGTATCTCAGGGTGTTCTGGGATACACTCCGACACGACTTGTACCGCTTTTGGGGGTCTGACTTTTACCAACCTCCTAGGCCCGACATGCGATGCTCATAGACGAACGGACCGGACTGTACGGATATTGTCACTGACAGGCTCAGTAGGGTGTCAGGATGAGTTCGCTCATCGACGTCCCTTTTAGTCAATAGCTGGTGGCCCGTCACGTATTGGCTTATACCTCTGACGTGCTAGTGGTTAAATCCATAGCCATAGTATTGACGAGTCTTTAGAGTCTACCACACTTTCAGTTACTCAGCTTTCGGGCGAAACGCTGTAGAGGCCGTATGGAGATATGGCAGGTCCGATCAGATACGTGCGGTATTGCACGGATCAGGATCGGACGGTTTGTACTAGTAGCCGTATAGGTATATGGCAGGGTTCGATCAGATACGTGCGGTATTGCACGGATCAGGATCGAACGGATATTACTAGCCGGCTTTGGTTTAAGCCGGTCCTAGTTTAGTACAGTGTAGATTTTGTCTCTTTGCATTTGTATCCGGACGGAATACAGATGCGGGTGTGTATGCACAGTATCGGGGTTTTCCTGTGATTTATTACGGGACCAGTTTTCTGGAGTTGCCAGTTTGCATTCCGTTCCGGCCGGTTTTTCCTTTGTTCTTTCCCGGCCGGACTTTTCCGATGGAGGGGGTTATTTGCAAGTTTGCAAATAACACTTTGTGGAGGGTTTTATTGCAAAAGTATTTATTATGATAGCATCATTTCTTTTGCTCCATGCTTTTGCATTAATGTGATTAGAATAGGGTATGGTTGGATTTAATGAAGCATGGTTGATGTTTTGGATGTGGTCACCATTCCCTTTATCCTACCATCACCTCCCTCTTGCTTTTGTATTCTCCTTCTCCACCATTCTCATTGATATATGGCCGGCCACATTTTGGTGGGTAAGGGAGAGAATGGTTCATTTTTGTATGAGGAAATTTCATGATCTCATTTTTTCCTTGTACACAAAACCTTCTCACCTCTCCAAAGTTCTTCTTGATTCCTCCATCAAAGGCAACTCCTATACCCTAATGAGACATAGACTCTACACATCCTACAGCAAATCTTGGACGCGTCGATTCGCCAGCTTCACGCCCGAGTTGCCTCGGTATTGAGGTGGGAGCCCGTAAAAGCTACAGGCGATGTGGTGCCCTTCCCGACGAGGAGGAGACGGACGGAGATCCCGCGAGAAGATCGGAGTGGAGATAAAGACCGGAGGACTCGGATCAGTCGGTACATCTCTTCCCTTTCTTGTTAGTAGCTTAGACTTGTTAATGGTTACGATCCGGAGTTTAGTGCGCGGTGGTGCCGGTTTGCAAAGTCCGCAAAATTAAAGTTTATCACCGCTTCCGCATTCCGGCGTCGGATTGACGGCCGGGGCGCCGCCGTGCACTTACAAATCGGTTATATGCAGTATGACCGGATCATTAAATCAAGTGTTGATTTAATGATTTAATGTATAACTATATATTTGATATATTGCTTTGCATTAACTAGTATTGGTTCACTCAAGATTGATTTTCTCACTTGAAATGCACAAGTTGTATATGTGATATATTTTTGTGCACTTATTTGTATCATGTTTGATGATACATGCAAACTTGGGTTTGTGTAAGACTTAAACTATGTTTAGTGAATGGTTAGGGATTCATTTCACTTATTTATTTATCCATTTATTTTGGTTAAAAGAAAAAAGAAAACAAAATGGTTGCTTTCATACAAGAAGCTTCTTGATGCTTCTTGCATCTTTGACTAAGTGACCATTTTTGTCTTCATCTACTAACCCTAACCATTCAACTAAACCCTAGTTCATTCTCTACACTAAACCATGGTTGCACATATGATAAGTACCATTTTATTTTCTATTTTAAAAATACTTATCATATTCTTTTTCTTCTTCTTCTTCTTCTTCGACATGAAGAAAGCATGCTACCATTAATGACAACATGAGAAAAAGGGTGAGAAATACAATTCTAAAGTGAACCCACTTCCTATTTCTTCATCCTCTACCACTTGCCAAGTAGTATAGGGTGTTTTCTTCACAAGTTTCATGAATTGGTGAAATTGGAGCTTGATCTTGAGTTGCCTCGACGTAGATCATCTTCGGCATCGAAGTCGACGACCTAGCCCACCCATTTCTCCGATGAAGCCGACACTAGAGTCCAAATTCCGATTGGTACAGCGGAGGGACGTCATCACGGAGCTAGAGAGGTGGAGGACCAGATCTATAAAGGTTGTAATCACTTTCTGCTTTAGCAATAAAGTTGTTTACTTGCTTGCATCGCCTTATCATCTAGTTAACGATCCGTATTAGGGTTTGTAGGAACATGAAAAAATTTGAATTGGGCATGTTTGATCTATTGTGAGACCTCATTAGTGTGCCTAGGAACCCTACAATCTCGGCCCTTTCCTTATCGAATAAGGTGCAGGATGTTCTACAAGGAACACCGCGATGCAAAGCAAGAACTGTAGCTACCTGTTTTTGAAAATTCGATTCCACAACATCTTTAGGTTTCTTTTATTTCATTAATCTCATTAATGAAGTCCCATCATTTAAGTCACCTAAACATCACAGATAAATACGACGTACACTTATGCTATCCGCATTCGCCTCGATGTCCCCTCGTGCACCGTTAGGATAGGTAACTAACGACAGAGCGGGGTAGGGCTAGCGCGGGTGTAAAACATAAGTAACGTCTATATAATATATCATATATACTATATACAGTATGTATCACAACATATCAAATTATCCTATCACAGATATGGCAGCAGAAGAAACATATATGAAATATTGGATATACTAGGACGTCCGTGTTTTCAATACGAGCCAGTATAAAACACGGATTCCACAGTCGCGACGAATAGCCAAACCCACATCCCTAGACCCCTACGAGAGCGGCAAGCAACACTGCCAATTCTAGGGTTAGGAGACCCGGTCTCGACACCTCGAGATGGTCTCCCACTGGACCCTAGGACCCGGTTACTTGTGCTCCCCGTCTTGGGTCTACCTAATGTGGAAAAGTAAATAATATACAAGTGGTGACATCAACCTCATCCCGGAAGTGCCCCAATAAAAGAATATTACATACAAGTTATTAACATGAATGTGTTGCGCCACGGCAGCGCCCCGGCCGTCTATCCGAGGCCAAAATGCGGAATCAAATTTTTCTTAACTTTTAAACTGGCGCTACCGCGGACAATATACCCGGATCGTAACCATTAACCGATACTAGCTAACAAGAGAAAGGGTGAGAGATATACCGAGTGATCCGAGTACTCCGGTCTTCTCGTCGTCGTCCCGATCTCCCGCGGAAACTCCGGTTGTCGCATCCTTGCCGGAAGGGCACCACATCGTCTTCATCTTTTACGGGCTCCCACCTCAATACCGAGGCAACTCGGGCACGAAGCTGGCTAGTCGACGTGCCCAAGGTTTGCTGTAGAATGTGTAGTGCTTTGTCTCTTTGGGGTTATGTTGCCTTGATGGAGGAATGAGGTTAAGGAAAAATGGTGCTTTCATTTTTCCCAAAACTAGAAGAATGAGATAATGAAATATGTGCTACAACCAAATGAAATTTCTCTCATCCTCATCTCAAAATGTGGCCGGCCATACATCAATGGAAATGGTGGAGGGAATCAAGACATAAGGGAGGTGAGTGTAGGATAAAGCAAGAGGTGACCACAAACAAAACATCATCATCATCAACTTACATCAAACCCATACCCTCTCTTAAATGCAAGTGATGGTGGAAAAGAAAAGATGCCTTCATAATCAAACCATTTGCATGAAACCCCTCCACAATGTGTTATTTGCAAACTTGCAAATAACACCCTCCATCAAAAGGTCCGGCCGGGAAAGAACAAAGGAAAACCGGCCGGAACGGAATGCAAACTGGCAACTCCAGAAAACTGGTCCCGTAATAAATTACAGGAAAACCCCGACACTGTGCATACACACCCGCATCTGTATTTTGACCGGATACAAATGCAATGAGACAAAATCTACACTGTACCATACTAGGATCCGGCTTAAACCAAAGCCGGCTAGTAATATCCGTTCGATCCTGATCCGTGCAATACTGCACGTATCCGATCGAACCTTGCCATATATCCATACGGCCACTAGTACAAACCGTCCGATCCTGACCCGTGCAATACCGCACGTATCTGATCGGACCCTGCCATATCTCCATACGGCCTCTACAGCGTTTCGCCCGAAAGATGAGTAACTGAATGTGTGGTGGACTCTAAAGACTCGTCAATACTATGGCTGTGGATTTAACCACTAGCACGTCAGAGGTATAAGCCAATACGTAACGGGCCACCATCTATTGACCAAAAGGGACGTCGATGAGCGAACTCATCCTGACACCCTACTGAGCCTGTCAGTGACAATATCCGTGCAGTCCGGTCCGTTCGTCTATAAGCATCGCATGTCGGGCCTAGGGGGTTGGTAAAAATCAGACCCCCAAAAGCGGTACAAGTCGTGTCGGAGTGTAGCCCAGAACGCCCTGAGATACTACTGGAATACCTACCAGTAAAATCTCCTGCCTCGGCCGAGAGCTTTGCGTAATGGCTCTCCTAGACACAGCGCGACCTCACCCCCAATACCGGGAGAGACGAACCCCTGAAGATCCGCTCACTGCCTCCATGTGGCTCGGGACTGTACCCAACTAAAACCTGTTTGCACGACTCCTTTGAGCCGTGGTCGGGTAGTAATCAAAGCACAGTGGGAACTCACACGAGACATATGACGATCTCAGGTCGATGAACTAACCTGTACACATGTCACCAGGGAACTTCTATCTGACATCTGGTATAAGACCAACTAGCAGGTTCCCGGCGAGTCCTGTCCGGTGTACTCATAACCCAATGAGCACCTGTATACATCTTAGGTGAACCAACTGACACCAGTGGCTTCTGAGACCGGCCACCGCCCCTCGTCGGGGTCTCGACTGTATACACTAGTCTACTAATGGAGTATCGATGCCCTGTCTCGAAACTCCTACGACTAGGGACCTTTTAAGGATGTGTTTATAGACCACCAGCTCTCACGTATATGATCGCCCTCATACTGCTGGCAGTCAAGCAAGAATCCTAGGGGCTCTATCAGCGTGTAATAGCGACCTGTAAGGTCACCTGAAGCAGTACACGATGATAAAGGTAAACCAGATAGCATACTATCATCTCGAGTAAGACTGTCCTCCTGGGATAGGTCCTCCCTCAATCATTGCAATCACGTGCCTGTGATCCAATAATTGACTCTGAGGGCACTATCTCCAACAATCTCCCACTTGCACTCAAGGCTAATTATTGCGATGTCGCATACTCACAGCCCGTGTGATACCGAACACCCAACTCCTCTACTAGTCAGTCTCACAAAGCCTGTTTGCGAAACTATTGCGTTCGAGGAAAAACCTCAGTGAGTGGATCCGCCTAGATGTTTCTTTCTATGTCTCTCTATATCTCAAGTTCGCGGAGAAAACCATCTCCCGAAATGAGCAATACCTGTCTTAGAATGTCTGGATGTCTGATGGGGCCTAGCTCATAAATGAACTCCAAATCCAAACTTCTTAGACTGTATCGTCAACTGAACTTAATCAGTATCCTGCGCCATGCCTCCCTCAGTATTGCCTTGGATCACCTGTCCAAAATACTGCCCCTCGTCAGAGGGAAAACTATAACTCTGACAACCTCCTTGTCGTCCAGGTCACCTTGGAAGCCTAGAATGATAACCGTCTTATAAAGGAGGCTGCCGTTATCAATTCCCTAGAACATTAACTTATGTTCTAAAACTGCTTCCGATTGTTTCTCCAGGATTGGATCAATATCATCTTATTGCATCTAGTGCAAGAACAACATCTGGTGTGGTACTTGACATCTCATGATTGACTCAATTGCCTAAGCAAGTGATCTGCCAATCATGCACATCCCTCTCAACTTTAGTCTATAAGACACCTTTAGAGAGGGTGACTCCATTACCTGCAGGTACACTACCGTCCCAGGAGTCGTTCATTCTAAATACTCATAGAATGCTGTCAAGGTACCCAGATTAGGAAACCACCCAAATCTAGATCTAAAACCATAGATCTAGTAACCAGAATGTCTGATATAATATCCAAGTCCTGTGTGGAGAAACCACTGTGTGACAACCAAAGTATAACCGATCGTATTATAGGAGTTTCCTTTCCTACTCTGTGTATGTCATCCAAAACCAGGATATCACACCCTACTACCTTCTTAACAGATCCATCCCCTATTCTGATGACGTCAAACCTATGACTGTCACATCAGAAATAGATTATCTATCTCCGCTATATCTGCTTTAGTCTATAGACATAAGCCTGATGTACACCAATGCTTCCGCTGCTCCCACTGACTACGACAACCCTCTGGCAGAGTCATATAGACGTGCACTTCTAAAGCTAGTTTAGAACGACGCTATACTCATCCTCCTGCCGGGTCTCGCAGCCTGGAACAACAACAATGGCAAGTGTGGGTAAACAAGAACTTCCTTGTCACCGTCCTTGAGGCTACCGGAGTACCTCTCGGGTGCCTGAAGTTTCCCACCTTATCTGCGGAGTGGCCAATGGAATGTCAAATCAGATCGAATCTTTAGGTTCCTTATCAAATCTTCAGTAATCGTTTGCGGTTCTGGAATCGCTTCCAGTTCTACCATACTCCCACTACTGTTTTCTGAAAAATAACCATTTCTTTTTAAAATGTGGCGAGTTAAGAACAATATCACTATTGATCTTCCAGATGGTAGAAAATCAACCCTCGTCATAGCCTGGGTCAACCCACAAACAGCCATTACAGAAAACGTGCCTTGAGTTGTCCAGCGTCTGGTTTTAATCATAAGCCGGACAACTCCCCGTACCTTAACATCGTTAAGATATGAACTGTTCTATATCCAATATAGAACCAGAGGCACTGATTTAAATGAACCAGATTCAAATCATGCAGCTATCTCCAGTGCATGTCAACTAAATGGAAGGAGGCCGATCAGCGTTACCCAACTTAGGAATGCTTCCAATTATGAGTAACCTGAAAGAGAAGCAAGTTCTCATTACTATCAACTGAATACCATACACAAGTATCTACATCTTCGATCACCTTGAAGAATCCCGATACTTGCAATACCTGGTTCTCTACTCTATTCTTATACCAATAACTCCTCAAAACTCAGACCCTGTGTTTCAACGAAACACATGTCTAAGAATTAGAGTAGTTAAAAGTAAACAGAATATAGTATGAGGACCAACCCCACTGTCCTAATGGACACTGGACAATATACAATACTCTGTATAAGTCCCTGAGTCTAACAACTCATTCACTGTGTGTCGTAGGTTGAAAACTGTACTATGGTTAAGAAGAATTACACCGCTGTTCAATGCTCCTTACCTAACCATCCACTGATATAGGTAAATGTCATAGACATAATTTCAAAAGGTATATCTCACTATATAAAAATAGACGTACAGATATATCAATTTGAAATTGGTGCATAACAACGGATATTCAAAACCGAATATTTGCCGACCGGCAAACGGCCCAGGTGATCTCCTCAAATATCACCGATTACAACGAATCCCGATATAATGAGGATGATCACCCTATTCCCAATAACTTACTCCCACTCATCATCTGTAAAACCATACAGATGTGAGAATCAAACCTGGTAAATACATACACTGGAGCAAGTGTCTAATCAGGAAATCAGTTTTCTTTTAACAGTACACAGTTGAACTGAAACATTGAAATGTTTCGATAGGGTATCCTGGTATTCCTAGTAATGCCTCTACTATTATCCAGATTCACAACTGTAACCATATATCTCTTTGCCATCTGTCCAAATCCCTTTATATGTCTTTAGTCATTACCGTCTGCACACCCCCTTAGGCCAAATGGTTTTCTTCCTTCCCTACCGTTCGGCACCAGCCTATGGTTTGGAAGAAGACTATCCAATAAGCATAATGGGTGTACTGTCCTAATCCTAGGAGCACTCGCAATGATCCTAGGAGCACTCGCAATGCGAGGGAAGGTGAAGATAAAAGACAACCGAATAAACCTTATTCCTATTTCTCCTGGACCAGAATCCATCCCCGAACTGGAACAAGTTCCTTTCGAGTTCGTATATAACCATACGATGGAGTATCCAAATAAACTGTGGATCTTCATAGTGATACGGAGTGTCCTGGAGAAATACAAAGGTGATTTAGGTTTGGCCAAGATATACTCAGTTTGGTCGTGAATAGCAGTCGCAATTTACTTTGCCCTCTTAGTAATCCCTTGCTTTGTCTTAACTTAATACCTTCTGTACACCATCGTTATGCTAATTGGTTTTCTTCATTCCCCACCGTTCGGCACCAGCCTAAGGTTTGGAAAAAGACTATCTAATTTGCATAATAGGTGTACTATCTCCTAAACCAAGGAGTACTCGCAACCTGAGAGAAGGTAAAAGGAAAAGACAACTGAATAGTCCTATTCGTTTTCTCCAGAACCGGAAACCATCCTCGAATAAATTCCTTCGAGTTCGTATCTAACCATACGATGGTTTTGTCCAATGGAAGTGGACGTTCGTAGTAATACGGGGTGTCCTGGAGAAAAGGGTAAAAGTAGGAGTGGCAATGAGGTTTGCAACTCTGACAATCCAAAAGCCTGTGTTATAGAAGGTTCGGTCAACTTGGTCACTGAGTCATAGTCTTGGGTCGGGTCAATGGTCGCTGCCAAAGAGAGAGAGAAAAGAAACACTCAGCGTGCACTCTAGCCTAGATCAGAATGGTTATCACTTTATCTAATCAGAAAACCTCCCACTGTAACCTCAAATTCTTCTCCAAACCCGAAAGAAGAATTAGTCGGGATCACCCGAGGAGTAGACCAACTCATCAGTGGGAATCGGGATCCAACTATCATCGCATGATAACTTGACGGAATCCACTCAAGTCACCACACTCCAGAAGGAATGCGCATGCCTGGCAAGTTTCAGTTCTTTTGAAACTCCCGATGTGATTTTTACCCCTAGGATCCAAGTGACCTTGACTGAGCCAACATATCAAAGGATCCTAGTCAAGTTCAACCCGTCATTATCTTGATTGCATTAGACCCACCCGCACGAATCCTTGACTGAGCCAAAATGACCGCACGACTGTCCTAACCAATCTCATATCCATGCAACAGAAAAGCACTACATAGCTACCGAACGCTACGCCTCGGCTAAGCACGACATACGCAGCACGAATACTAAGTAATACTAATCTGAAATGACGGAGGGCTACGACTGGTTTTTGGCGAAAAACCTTTTAAGGTAATGAACTTGATATCGTTGAAGGAACTGCATAGCCTTTTATAAAAAAATATAGTGACGAAAACCTTTGCTAAAGAGGTCACTCCCGGTGAAGGGATCTCGGCTCTTTCCCCGTAGAATAAGGTGCAGGATATTCCAACTGAATACCACGATGCAAAGCAAAAGTAATCGGCTATAGTGAAGTTAATGCCCTGACGCAAACTTCTGTCCAAGGGGTCACTCCCGGTGAAGGGATCTCGGCCTTTGCCTCGTCGACTGAGGAGCGGGATATTCCAGATGAATACCACGATGCAAAACAAAAGTGAACGTCCTTGCAATAACAGCTTTTTGAAAAATGTTCCAACAACATCAGAATAGGTTTGTTTATCTTGCATTGATCCGAATCAACGCAGTCCCATCAATTGATCACACCACAAAGAACGAAAATATACTGATGTACGTATATGCCATCCGCATTCGCCACTGGGTCCCGTCATTACCCATTAGGTTAGCTAACTAACGACAGAGCGGGGACTGGACTAGCGCGGATGCAAAACATATACAACATCTACTAATATATATACCAATATATTATATTTCGCTCAAGGCGTGATAAAATGCAACATCATAGAAATGTACAGCATTACAGAACAATACAGATATCTGGGATCCCCGGGTTTCACAGAGCCGCTGCTGAAACCCGACGTTGCCCTGGTCGTGTGGATAGCCTGTGCAATGAAATCCTAGACCCCTACGGGCGCGGCAAGTCACCCGCCAAAACCTGAAGCGAGGCAGCCCCCTTCAGCACCGTGAATGGACCACCCAGCACTTCACGGAATCCGGTAACTTGGGCACCCCTCCTGGGTCAACCTGTACCCCCTACGAGTGCGGCGAATAGCCCGCCAATCCTAGAGTGAAGCCCCCTCCGTCTCAATGCCATGAGATGCGGGCCCGTTGCCCTCTAGAACCCGGCTATCCGTGCACCCCTCCGCGGGGTAATCCTAGTACAGAAAGTAAAATATACATACGACGGGTACATCGACCGCAACCAGGTCGTGCCCCAAAAGAATAATACAAACAGGCAGTGACGGCAGTATACATGTCGGACGCTCGTCCCGCAATATCAAATGTACATAATACAACAACACATTACTAGCATTGCATCCAGGCTATCCCCCATGACCGATCCGCAACAACACAGCATAAACACAGAACATCAACGTGAAAATCACGTTCGCAAATCCGTCTAACCGGGCTATAGCAGTTAGACCGGATGTACCGATCGAGTGACATTCACGGTCGCAGATGTAATGTAAATACTGTGAAATAATGTGTTTAAAATATCCAATCGATCAAAATTAACAAGTGGGCCCCCAAGTAATACTGTAGCACTCACAGAAATTCTGGGCCCAATATTAATATTCCAAAACCCCAAAAATTAGCCCAGAAGCCCACTGGAAAAATATGATACAGTGTAGACACCAATGCGCGGCGGAACCGCGGTCCAAGAGGGGGTTTGGCCGCGGTTCCGCGCTTGAGTGATCGACTGACTGTGTCGAATTTTTCCAGTAGTCTTATAATTTCCAGTACATTAGTTTTTTACAACCTGAAAATTTTTTAGAGCCCGGAAAAAATCGACAGAAAACTGATGCACACGAAATGGGGTTTTTTGGGATTTTGTTCGATCGGAAATGTAAAACACACTAGAACAAGCTAGGCAAGGTTAATGGCCTGGCTCTGATACCATGTTGCGCCACGGCAGCGCCCCGGCCGTCTATCCGAGGCCAAAATGCGGAATCAAATTTTTCTTAACTTTTAAACTGGCGCTACCGCGGACAATATACCCGGATCGTAACCATTAACCGATACTAGCTAACAAGAGAAAGGGTGAGAGATATACCGAGTGATCCGAGTCCTCCGGTCTTCTCGTCGTCGTCCCGATCTCCCGCGGAAACTCCGGTTGTCGCATCCATGCCGGAAGGGCACCACATCGTCTGCATCTTTTACGGGCTCCCACCTCAATACCGAGGCAACTCGGGCACGAAGCTGGCTAGTCGACGTGCCCAAGGTTTGTTGTAGAATGTGTAGTGCTTTGTCTTTTTGGGGTTATGTTGCCTTGATGGAGGAATGAAGTTAAGGAAAAATGGTGCTTTCATTTTTCCCAAAACTAGAAGAATGAGATGATGAAATATATGCTACAACCAAATGAAATTTCTCTCATCCTCATCTCAAAATGTGGCCGGCCATACATCAATGGAAATGGTGGAGGGAATCAAGACATAAGGGAGCTGAGTGTAGGATAAAGCAAGAGGTGACCACAAACAAAACATCATCATCATCAACTTACATCAAACCTATACCCTCTCTTAAATGCAAGTGATGGTGGAAAAGAAAAGATGCCTTCATAATCAAACCATTTGCCTGAAACCCCTCCACAATGTGTTATTTGCAAACTTGCAAATAACACCCTCCATCAAAAGGTCCGGCCGGGAAAGAACAAAGGAAAACCGGCCGGAACGGAATGCAAACTGGCAACTCCAGAAAACTGTTCCCGTAATAAATTATAGGAAAACCCCGACACTGTGCATACACACCCGCATCTGTATTCCGACCGGATACAAATGCAATGAGACAAAATCTACACTGTACCATACTAGGATCCGGCTTAAACCAAAGCCGGCTAGTAATATCCGTTCGATCCTGATCCGTGCAATACCGCACGTATCCGATCGAACCTTGCCATATATCCATATGGCCACTAGTACAAACCGTCCGATCCTGACCCGTGCAATACCGCACGTATCTGATCGGACCCTTCCATATCTCCATACGGCCTCTACAGCGTTTCGCCCGAAAGCTGAGTAACTGAATGTGTGGTGGACTCTAAAGACTCGTCAATACTATGGCTGTGGATTTAACCACTAGCACGTCAGAGGTATAAGCCAATACGTAACGGGCCACCAGCTATTGACCAAAAGGGACGTCGATGAGCGAACTCATCCTGACACCCTACTGAGCCTGTCAGTGACAATATCCATACAGTCCGGTCCGTTCGTCTATGAGCATCGCATGTCGGGCCTAGGGGGTTGGTAAAAATCGGACCCCCAAAAGCGGTACAAGTCGTGTCGGAGTGTAGCCCAGAACGCCCTGAGATACTACTGGAATACTTACCAGTAAATCTCCTGCCTCGGCCGAGGGCTTTGCATAATGGCTCTCCTAGACACAGCGCGACCTCACCCCCAATACCGGGAGAGACGAACCCCTGAAGATCCGCTCACTGCCTCCATGTGGCTCGGGACTGTACCCAACTAAAACCTGTTTGCACGACTCCTTTGAGCCGTGGTCGGGTAGTAATCAAAGCACAGTGGGAACTCACACGAGACATATGACGATCTCAGGTCGATGAACTAACCTGTACACATGTCACCAGGGAACTGCTATCTGACATCTGGTATAAGACCAACTAGCAGGTTCCCGGCGAGTCCTGTCCGGTGTACTCATAACCCAATGAGCACCTGTATACATCTTAGGTGAACCAACTGACACCAGTAGCTTGTGAGACCGGCCACCGCCCCTCGTCGGGGTCTCGACTGTATACACTAGTCTACTAATGGAGTATCGATGCCCTGTCTCGAAACTCCTACGACTAGGAACCTTTTAAGGATGTGCTTATAGACCACCAGCTCTCACGTATATGATCGCCCTCATACTGCTGGCAGTCAAGCAAGAATCCTAGGGGCTCTATCAGCGTGTAATAGCGACCTGTAAGGTCACCTGATGCAGTACACGATGATAAAGGTAAACCAGATAGCATACTATCATCTCGAGTAAGACTGTCCTCCTGGGATAGGTCCTCCCTCAATCATTGCAATCACGTGCCTGTGATCCAATAATTGACTCTGAGGGCACTATCTCCAACAGAATGAAAATGAAAAACTCTCATCTCACATAAAAAACCCCGGCTATTCAAAACGCGACGATCCAATATAACATATCCAGCAACACATAACATCACATGTCATCAACGTAAGTAAATATGCGCATCCCAATTGTCGTTGACATATAGCAACGAAACCGGCGATATCACATATTACACTTACGGTCACAGAAAAAAAAGTGTAAAACTACAACAGTTGGAATCCACAACCTCCTTAGACATCGCATGCCTAATCAAATGAATTCCTTAGACATCGCATGCCTAACAATTATAAACCCCACATTTTAGTCTCTTTATCGAAAACTCTTTTCAATATCTAGTCGGGCAATTCAACAAGATTCCCGACAACCTGATCGAATGCTCGTCGCAAACTTTAGTAGACGGCCGCACCTTCGGATGCCATCGACGAAGTGCACTAAGGCGTAACACCGCTGCCGCGAGCACCCGAATGGATGCTTTTGGCGACGGGGTTCTCCTACAGTCACTTCGTCGGGGCTATGGGGCATGGCTGTCTATTAAGTTTACCCGGCGAGTATCCGCGTACGCTATGTGATTGAGACGGACTTTTGATCACATCAAAATTCCGTGGCAACCGATCAATTGAGACTAAACTGCTACGTTTATAACATTCAGATTAGTTATCTCATAACTACTTGTGGATTCCAAATATTGTATCACATTCCAGATAAATAGACAATGTTAAACTTTCCGATCGAATAAAAAAACACACAAGTTTTCACTAAAAGTTCTCAACACTTGAGGGGAGTTTAAAAACATCCATCACATACCACAGTACCAATGGTCCAGCCGTAGAAGGGTCAAGCCAACGCCTCACATGTGGCACGCCGTACTGCCCCAAACCCTAAGGTTCAAAAGGCAGTTCAAGACGGTCACATAATCGGGTTAAGGTTTGTTGTCTTCTAGAGGGTCCATCGCGTAACTTGCACGATCTAGACATTCTTAAACAAATGGAAAAATCCAACACTTGGAAATTTTCCGGGTCGGGAAAAATTGAGATATTGATATCCGGTCGAACTTTTTAACACGTTCTAAATTACCCGGAAAAACATATAGACGAAGTTAAACTTTCCGATCGAATCTACGAACTACCAATACAACCCAGAAAACTCAACTCTTGAGTATAAATTAAAATTACCTAGAAAACACAGGAATCAGTATAGGACATTACTGTGCAAACCATGGACAAAGAAGCTACAGTGTGGCCGCGGAACCGCCGCGCGACCTAGGGTACGGCAGCGGTTCCGCGGTGGCTTGATGGAGTTGGGCCCATGTGTTGCACAGTAATTCATATAAAACCCTGCTGAATTTTTTGAGTATTTTCAATTTGGAAAAAACCACATTTTCAGAAAATGTACAGAGAAGGGTTTGAATTAGGGTTTCGGGGTTCGATCGGATTTCTAACATCGTCTACAGTTCGCCTAAAGCTCTAGCTAGGCTCTGATACCACTGTAGGGTTGCTAGGCACGCGCACAAGGGTCTACGTGGCATCAACCATGCCCGATTAAAATTTTAGCCGTGCCGAACAACTCTAATACGAATCTTTAAACTAGGGTTTAGGCGAAAACATGCAAGTTAAACATTTTAACACTAAGTGAAAGGGATTACAACCTTTGTAGATTCGGTCCTTCACTTCATTAGCTCCATGTAGATGTCCCCATCGCTGTGATCGTGAACTCCGGACTCTAGATAAGCTCCACAAGAAGAACGAACGTGCTTGCTACAATGACTTCGAGGCCGAAGATGATCTACGTCGGGGAGACACTAACTCAAGTTATTCCTTCACTAGGTTATAAACTTTGTGAAGAGAACACGCTCTACTATATGGCAAGTGGTAGAGGATGAAGAAGTAGGAAGTGGGCTCACTTTAGAATTGATTTTCTCACTCTTTTTCTCATGGCACCATTGGAGCTAGTAAGCTTTTGGATGGAGCTTGATGAAGAAGAAGAAGAAGAAGAAAGAATAAAAATAATTATCCATCCAAATGAAAACTTAACCTCAATAATGTAACCATGGGTGAGTTAAGCTATCATGCTTAACTCATGTAGAGAATTGACCAAAGCATTAGGTTAAATGTTAGGTTAAAGAATATCAAAAGAAATGACAAAAGAGTGGACTTTGTCAAAGCTTCTCCAAGCTTCTTCAAGCTTGATTACTTTGACTAAGTTAAACCCTTTTATTAAATCTTAAGATAAAATAATAACCCTAATCTTGGTATGAGTCTCATACACCCAACTTTGATGTATCATCAAGCATGATACAAACATGTACACTTGCATATATCACATATAAACAATGTGCACAAACTAGTGAGAAAATAAATCTTAAGTGAGCTAATACTAGTTAATGCAATGTAATATATCAAATATATAATTATGCATTAATTATTAAATCAACTCTTGATTTAATAACCCGGCTATAACCGACTAATATCAAAAGTAACAACTTATCGAATCAACACTTGATCCGATAACCCAGCTATATCGCATACAACCGATCAATGTCACGAATCGTGAGAATAGAATACGGTATCTCATATCGTATTAATCTCGGTACCGCACATATCACATATGTGCTCCTACTCCGTTTCGCTTGAGCCAGGAAACCCCTGTGTAGGACTCTAAAGACTCGTCAATACGCCGGCAGTAGTTGATGATCATATCAAACACCCACAAACCGCAAGCGGTATGCTAAACGTAACGGCCACCCGGGTATTGAGCGATCGTAAGATCAACAAGCAAGCCCGCTAGTACTCCTGCGAATCCAATCAGTAACACTCCCGTACAGTCTGGTCTCGTCGTCTGATATGTCGCATATCTCGCCTAGGGGTGGTAAATGTCAGACCCCAGTAGCTTGATAAGTCGTGTCGATATGAGGTCTATAACAGTTCGAGAAACTACTGGTAACACTTACCAGTAAATCTCAGCAACCCTGGTCAGGGATTTCCGGTCATAGCCAATCGAATACAGCGCAACATCAACGCCCTATATCGGGAGAGACGAATTCCCTCCTATCGCTCATTGCCTCCATGTGATTCGGGACTGTACCCAAAAGCCACCTTTTTGCATGCCCTCTTGGACGTGGTATGATGGAAATCAAAGCACAGTGGGAATCACACAAGACTCTATGACGATCTCGGGTCAACAGACTAAGCTGTACCAGTGTCACCAGAGAACTGCCATCTGACGTAAGGTATAATACCATCTGGGAGTTCTCGGCGAGTCCGTCCAGTGTACCCAGTCTCCACTGAGCACCCGTACACCATCCTTGATGTCAAACACCGATGGATATTGGATCATCCATCGCCCATCATATGGGTCAAGATGCGTATACGCTAGTCTACTCTGGTGCATCGATGCCCTGTCTCGATACACCCACGACTAGGGACCTTGAAGGATGTACTTATAGACTACCATGTCCCCACTAGTATGATCCGCATCATAGTCCAGGTAGTCAAGTGTAAGTCCGCGGCGGCACCCTGGCTGTCGATCCGACGCCGGAAACGCGGAAACAAAAACATTGCAAACTAGCAAACCGACACCACCGCGCACTTTTCACCCGGATCGGGCCATTAACCTAGCAACTAGCAAACTAGAAAAGAGTAGAGAAGCTATACCAAGCGATCCGTGTCCTTCGGTCTTCGTCTCCACTCCGATCTCCCGCGGAAACTCCGTTCATCTCCTCCTCGTCGGAAAGGGCACCACGTAGCCGGAATCTTTTACGGGCTCCCACCTCTGGACCGAGGAAACTCGGGCGCGAAGTTGGCTAGCCGACGCGTCCAAGATTTGCTGTAGGCAAGTGTAGAATTTGTCTCTTGGGGTTTAGTTGCCTTGATGGAGGAATGAGGTTGAGAATTGAACTTGGGAATTTTGTTGGCAATGAAAAATGAGATGAATGATAATTTCCCACCCTCACAAAATGATCCTCTCTCATTTTCTCCGCACCCCTCAAAGTGGCCGGCCTTCATGAGGAAAAAATGGTGGAGTGTTAAAATACCAAAAGAGAAATGAGAGATAAGCATGAGAAAAATAGTCACCCTCATATCTCTTCTCATCAAATCACATGAAAGCAAGTCAAGTGATGCAAAAAGCATCTAATGATGAAAGAACCATCAAGAAGCCCTCAATATGCATGAAACTCCTCATCAAATAAGTTAATTGCAAACTTGCAATTAACCCCCACCATCAAAATGTCCGGCCGTGAAGGAATAAAAGAAAACCGGCCGGAATGGAATGCAAACTGGCAACTTCAGAAAACTGATCCCGTAATAAATTACAGGAAAACCCCACTACTGCAAATACATGCCCGCATTTGTATTCCCACTGAACACAAATGCAAAGAGACAAAACTACACTATCCAATACTAGGATCCGGCTTAAGCCAAAGCCGGCTAGTAAAAACCGTCCAATCACGATCCGTGCAATACCGCACGTATCTGATCGAACCCTGCTATATCTCCATACGGCCTCTACAGCGTTTCGCCCGAAACTTGAGTAACTGTGTGTGTGGTGGACTCTAGAGACTCGTCAATACAATGGCTGTGGATTTAACCACCAGCACGTCAGAGGTATAAGCCAATACGTGACAGCTACCAGGTATTGACCAAAAGGGACGTCGATGAGCGAACTCATCCTGACACCCTACTGAGCCTGTCAGTGACAATATCCGTACAGTCCGGTCCGTTCGTCTATGAGCATCGCATGGCGGTCCTAGGGGGTTGGTAAAAGTCAGACCCCCAAAAACGGTACAAGTCGTGTCAAAGTGTAGCCCAGAACACCCTGAGATACTACTGGAATACCTACCAGCAAATCTCCGGCCTTGGCCAAAGACTTTTCTTGTTCTGGCTCTCCTAGACACAACGCGACCTCACCCCCAATACCGGGAGAGACGAACCCCTGCAGATCCGCTCACTGCCTCCATGTGGCTCGGGACTGTACCCAACTAAAACCTGTTTGCATGACTCCTTTGAGCCGTGGTAGGGTAGTAATCAAAGCACAGTGGGAACTCACACGAGACAAATGACGATCTCAGGTCGATGAACTAACCTGCACACATGTCACCAGGGAACTGCTATCTGACGTCTGGTATAATCCCAACTAGCAGGTTCCCGGCGAGTCCTGTCCGGTGTACTCATAACCCAATGAGCACCTGTATACATCTTAGGTGAACCAACTGACACCAGTGGCTTGTGAGACCGGCCACCGCCGCTCGTCGGGGTCTTGACTGTATAACTAGTCTACTCTGGAGAATCGATGCCCTGTCTCGAAACTCCCACGACTAGGGACCTTTTAAGGATGTGCTTATAGACCCCAGCTCTCACGTATATGATCGCCCTCATACTGCTGGAAGTCAAGCAAGAATCCTAGGGGCTCTATCAACGTGCAATAGTGACTCGTAAGGTCACCTAAAGCAGTACACGATGATAAAGATAAACCAGATAGCATACTATCATCTCGAGTAAGACTGTCCTACTGGGACAGGTCCTCCCTCAATCATTGCAATCACGTGCCTGTGATCCAATAATTGACTCTGAGGGCACTATCTCCAACAATCTCCCACTTGCACTCAAGGCTAATTATTGCGATATCGCATACTCACAGCCCGTGTGATACCGAACACCCAACTCCTCTACTAGTCAGTCTCACAAAGCTCGTTTGCGAAACTATTGCGTTCGAGGAATAGCCTCAGTGAGTGGATCCGCTATGGTGTTTCTTTCTATGTCTCTCTTTATCTCAAGTTCGCGGAGAAAGCCATCTCCCGAAATGAGCAATACCTGTCTTAGAATGTGTCTAGATGTCTGATGGGACCTAGCTCATGAACTCTAAATCCAAACTTCTTAGACTGTATCGTCAACTGAACTTAATCAGTATCCTGCGCCATGCCTCCTTCAGTATCCCCTTGGACCACTTGTCCAAAATACTGCCCCTCGTCAGAGGGAAAACTATAACTCTGACAGCCACTCTGCCATCCAGGTCACCTTGGAAGCCTGGAATGATAACTGTCTCCAAAAGGAGGCTGCCGTTATCAAATTCCTAGAACATCAACTTATGTTCTAAAACTTCTTCCGACTGTTTCTCCAGGATTGGATCAATATCAACTTATTCCATCCACTGCAAGAACAACATCTGGTGTGGTACTTGACATCTCATGATTGACTCAATTGCCGGAGCAAGTGATCTGCCAATCATGCACATCCCTCTCCCCTTTAGTCTGTAAGACACGTTTAGAGAGGGTGACTCATTACCTGCAGGTACACTACCGTGCCAGGAGTCGTCCATTCTAAATACTCTTAGAATGCTGTCTAAGTACCCTTATTAGGAAACCACCCAAATCTAGATCTAAAACCATAGATCTAGTGACCAGAATGTCTGATATAATATCCAAGTCCTATGTGGAGAAACCACTGTGTGACGACCAAAGTTTAACCGATCGTAGTATAGGAATATCACTTCCTACTCTGTGTATGTCATCCAAATACCAGGACATCACACCCTACTACCTTCTTAACAGATCCATCCCCTATTCTGATGAAGTCAAATCTATGACTGTCACATCAGAAACAGATGATCTATCTCCTCTATATCTGCTTTAGTCTATAAATAGTCATAAGCCTGATGTCTACCAATGCTTCTGCTGCTCCCACTGACTTCGAAAACTACGTACACTTCTAAAGAAAGTTTAGAACGACGCTATACTCATCCTCCAGCCGTGTCCCACAGTCTGGAACAACAGCAATGGCAAGTGTGGGTAAACAAGAACCTCCCTGTCACCGTCCTTGAGAATACCGAAGTAACTCTCGAGCGCCTGAGGTTACCCACTTTATCTGCGGAGTGGCCAATGGAATGTTAAACCAGATTGAATCTTTAGGTTCTTATCAAATCTTCAGTAATCGTTTGCGGTTCTGGAATCACTTCCAGTTCTACCATACTCCCACTACTGTTTTCTGAAAAATCCATTTTTATTAAAACTGTGGCGAGTTAAGAACAATATCACTATTGATCTCCCAGATGGTAGAAAGTCAACCCTCGTTATAGCCCGGGTCAACCCACAAACAGCCATTATAGAAACGTGCCTTGAGTTATCCAGAGTCTGGTTTTAAGCATAAGCCGGAAAACTCTGCGTACCTTAACAATGTCAAGATATGAACTGTTCTATATCCAATATAGAAACAGAGGCACTGATTTAATTGAGCCAGATTCAAATCATGCAGCTGTCTCCAGTGCATGTCAAGTAAATGGAAGGAGGCCGATCAACGTTACTCAACTTAGGAGTGCTTCCAATTATGAGTAACCTGAAAGAGAAGCAAGTTCTCATTACTATCAACTGAATACCATACACAAGTATCTACATCTTCGATCACCTTGAAGAATCCCGATACTTGCAATACCTGGTTCTCTACTTTAATCTTATACTTACAACTTCTCAAAGCTCAGACCCTGTGTTACTACGTAACACCTGTCTAAGAACTAGAGAAGTCACAAGTAAACAGAATATAGTACGAGGACCAACCCCTCTGTCCTAATGGACACTGGACAACATACAATACTCTGTATAAGTCCCTTGAGTCTAATAACTCATTTACTGTGTGTCATAGGTTGAAAACTGTACTTATGGTCAAGAAGAATTACACCGCTGTTCAATGCTCCATACCTAACCATCCACTGATATAGGTAAATGTTATAGACATAATTTCAAAAAGTATATCTCACTCTATAAAAATAGACGTACAGATATATCAATTTGAAATTGGTGCATAACAACGGATATTCAAAACCAAATATTTGTCGTCCGGCAAACAACCCAGGTGACTTCCTCAAATATCACCATTTACAACGAATTCCGATATAATGAGGATGATCATCTAATTCCCAATAATTTACTCCCACTCATCAGCTGTAAAACCATACAAATGTGAGAATCATACCTGGTAAATACATACCCTGGAGCAAGTGTCTAATTGGGAAATCTGTTTTCTTTTAACAGTACACAGTGAAACTGAAACATTGAAATGTTTCGATGGGGTATCCTGGTATTCCTAGTAATGCCTCTTCTATTATCCAGATTCACAACTTTAACCGTATAATTCTTTGTCATTTCTCCAAATCCCTTTATATGTCTTTAGTCATTACCTTCTGTACACCCCTTTAGGCCAAATGGTTTTCTTCTTTCCCTACCGATCGGCACCAGCCTATGGTTTGGTAGAAGACTATCCAATAAGCATAATGGGTGTACTGTCCTAATCTCAGGAGCACTCGCAATGCGAGAGAAGGTGAAGATAAAAGACAACCTGAATGAACTTTATTCCTATTTCTCCTGAACCAGGATCCATTTCCGAACTGGAACAAGTTCCTTTCGAGTTCGTATATAACCATACGATGAATTATCCAATAAACTGGGATCTTCGTAGTGATACGGAGTGTCCTGGAGATATACAAAGGTGATTTAGGATTGGCGAAGAAATATTTGGTTCGGTCGTGAATAGCAGTCGCAATTTACTTTGCCCTCTTACTAATCCCTTGCTTTGCCTTTACTTAATACCTTCTGTACACCGTTTAGGCTAATTGGTTTTCTTCATTACCCACCGTTCGGCACCTGCCTATGGTTTGGAAGAAGACTGTCCAATTTGCGTAATAGGTGTACTAACTCCTAAACCAAGGAGTACTCGCAATCTGAGAGAGAATGTAAAAAGAAAAGACAACTGAATAGTCCTATTCGTTTTCTCCAGAACCGGAAACCATCCTCGAATAAAATCCTTCGAGTTCGTATATAACCATGCGATGGTTTTGTCCAATGGAAGTGGACGTTCGTAGTAATACGGGGTGTCCTGGAGAAAAGGGTAAAAGTAGGAGTGGCATAGAGGTTTGCAACTCTGACAATCCAAAAGCCAGTGTTAAGAAGGTTCGGTCAACTTGGTCACTGAGTCATAGTCTAGGGTCGGGTCAATGGTCGCTGCTAAAGAGAGAGAGAAAAGAAACACTCAGCATGCACTCTAACCTAGATCAGAATGGTTATCACTTTATCTAATCTGGAAACCTCCCACTGTAACGTCAAATTCTTCCCCAAATCTGAAAGAAGAATTAGCCGGGATCACCCGAGGAGTAAACCAACTCATCAGTAGGAATCGGGATCCAACTCTCATCGCATGATAACGTGACAGAATCCGCTCACGCTATCACACTCCAGAAGGTATGCGCATATCTGGCAAGTTTCAGTTCTTTTGAAACTCCCGATATGGATTTTTGCCCCATGCTCTTATGACCTTGACTTTGGCCAACATATCATAAGTCACATGTCAAGTTCTACCCATCATTATCCAGGTTAATTTGAACCCACCCATACCTACCCTTGACTTTGGCCAAAATGGCAGTACGACTGTCCCAAACAAACGCATCTATCTATGCTGCATATGAATACCCAACAGCTACCAAACACTGTGCCTTGACTTTGGCCAACATACACAGCTTGAATACTATTGACTATCCATATGAAACGACGGAGGGCTACGAATGGTTTCTGGCGAAAACCTTTAACGTAATGAACTTGATATCGTTGAAGGAACGGATAGCTTTTTAGAAAAATATAGTGACGAAAACCATCGCTAAAGAGGTCACTCCCGGTGAAGGGATCTCGGCTCTTTCCCCATTGAATGAGGTGCAGGATATTCCAACTGAATACCACGATGCAAAGCAAAAGTAATCGGCTATAGTGAAGTTATTGGCCTGACGCAAACTTTTGTCCAAGGGGTCACTCCCGGTGAAGGGATCTCGGCCCTTGCCTCGTCGACTGAGGAGCAGGATATTCCAACTGAATACCACGATGCAAAACAAAAGAGAACACCCTTGCAATAACAGCATTTTGAAAAATGTTCCAACAACATCAGAATAGGTTTGTTTATCTTGCATTGATCCGAATCAACGCAGTCCCATCAATTGATCACACCAAAAAGAACGAAAATAATGACGTACGTATATGCTATCCGTATTCGCCACTGGGTCCCGTCATCACCCGTTAGGTTAGCTAACTAACGACAGAGCGGGGACTGGACTAGCGCGGATGAAAAACATATACAACATCTAATAGTATATATATAATTTTCGCTCAAGGCGTGATAAAATGCAACAGCACAGAAATGTACAGCATCACAGAACAATACAGATATCTGGGATCCCCGGGTTTCACAGAGCCGCTACTGAAACCCGATGTTCCCCTGGTCGTGTGGATAGCCTGTGCAATGAGATCCTAGACCCCTACGGGCGCGGCAAGTTACCCGCCAAAACCTGAAGCAAGGCAGCCCCCTTCAGCAACGTGAATTGACCACCCAGCACTTCACGGAATCCGGTAACTTGGGCACCCCTCCTGGGTCAACCTATACCCCCTACGAGTGCGGTGGATAGCCCGTCAATTCTAGAGTGAAGCCCCCTCCGTCTCAATGCCATGAGATACAGGCTTGTTGCCCTCTAGAACCCGGCTGTCCGTGCACCCCTCCGCTGGGTAATCCTAGTACAGAAACTAAAATATACATACAACGGGTACATTGACCGCAACCTGGTCGTTCCCCAAAAGAATAATACAAACAGGCAGTGACGGCAGTCCACATGTCGGACGCTCACCCCGCAATATCAAATGTACATATAAAACAAAACTGTACTAGCATTGCATCCAGGCTATCCCCCACGACCGATCCGCAATATCACAGCACAACACAGAACATCAACGTGAATGTCACGTTCGCAAATCCGTCTAAAAAGGCTATAGCAGATAGAATGGAATTACCGATCGAGTGACATTCACGGTCGCAGATATAATGTAAATACTGTGAACTAGCATGTTTAAAATATCCGATGGAACAAATTCTATCAAGTGGGCCCCAAGCATACCTGTAGCACTTACAGAAAATCTGGGCCCAAAAATAATATTCCAAAACCCCTATTTCCTATTCAAAAGCCCACTGGAAAAATTTGGTTCAGTGATTCCATTTAACCACCGCGGAACCGCGGCCAAACCAGGGGTTTGGTCGCGTTTCCACGGTCATAGTAAGGAATCAGTGAATCGTATTTTCCCAGAATTCTTAGAATTTCTTGCATGTCTTTCTGCAATGACCTGAAAAATTTTTGGAGCCAAAAAAATTTCGACAGAGAACACATGTGCATACAAAATACGGTTTTTAGGGAATTTTGTTCGATCGGGTTTTAAACATACTAGAGCAAGCTAGGCATGGTTAATGCCGTGGCTCTGATACCAATGTAAGTCCGCGGCGGCACCCCGGCCGTCGATCCGACGCCGGAAACGCGGAAACAAAAACTTTGCAAACTAGCAAACCGGCACCACCGCGCACTTTTCACCCGGATCGGACCATTAACCTAGCAACTAGCAAACTAGAAAAGAGTAGAGAAGCTATACCAAGCGATCCGTGTCCTTCGGTCTTCGTCTCCACTCCGATGTCCCGCGGAAACTCCGTTCATCTCCTCCTCGTCGGAAAGGGCACCACGTAGTCGGAATCTTTTACGGGCTCCCACCTCTGGACCGAGGCAACTCGGGCGCGAAGTTGGCTAGCCGACGCGTCCAAGATTTGCTGTAGGCAAGTGTAGAATTTGTCTCTTGGGGTTTAGTTGCCTTGATGGAGGAATGAGGTTGAGAATTGAACTTGGGAATTTTGTTGGCAATGAAAAATGAGATGAATGATAATTTCCCACCCTCACAAAATGATCCTCTCTCATTTTCTCCTCACCCCTCAAAGTGGCCGGCCTTCATGAGGAAAAAATGGTGGAGTGTTAAAATACCAAAAGAGAAATGAGAGATAAGCATGAGAAAAATAGTCACCCTCATATCTCTTCTCATCAAATCACATGAAAGCAAGTCAGGTGATGCAAAAAGCATCTAATGATGAAAGAACCATCAAGAAGCCCTCAATATGCATGAAACCCCTCATCAAATAAGTTAATTGCAAACTTGCAATTAACCCCCTCCATCAAAATGTCCGGCCGTGAAGGAATAAAAGAAAACCGGCCGGAACGGAATGCAAACTGGAAACTTCAGAAAACTGATCCCGTAATAAATTACAGGAAAACCCCACTACTGCAAATACATGCCCGCATTTGTATTCCAACTGAACACAAATGCAAAGAGACAAAACTACACTATCCAATACTAGGATCCGGCTTAAGCCAAAGCCGGCTAGTAAAAACCTTCCAATCACGATCCGTGCAATACCGCACGTATTTGATCGAACCTTGCCATATCTCCATACGACCTCTACAGCGTTTCGTCCGAAACTTGAGTAACTGTGTGTGTGGTGGACTCTAAAGACTCGTCAATACAATGGCTGTGGATTTAACCACCAGCACGTCAGAGGTATAAGCCAATACGTGATAGCTACCAGGTATTGACCAAAAGGGACGTCGATGAGCGAACTCATCCTGACACCCTACTGAGCCTGTCAGTGACAATATCCGTACAGTCCGGTCCGTTCGTCTATGAGCATCGCATGGCGGGCCTAGGGGGTTGGTAAAAGTCAGACCCTCAAAAGCGGTACAAGTCGTGTCAGAGTGTAGCCCAGAACACCCTGAGATACTACTGGAATACCTACCAGCAAATCTCCTTTCTTGGCCAAGGAATTTTCATGTTCTGGGTCTCCTAGACACAGCGCGACCTCACCCCCAATACCGGGAGAGACGAACCCCTGCAGATCCGCTCACTGCCTCCATGTGGCTCGGGACTGTACTCAACTAAAATCTGTTTGCATGACTCCTTTGAGCCGTAGTAGGGTAGTAATCAAAGCACTTTGGGATCTCGCACGAGACAAATGACGATCTCAGGTCGATGAACTAACCTGTACACATGTCACCAGGGAACTGCTATCTGACGTCTGGTATAATCCTAACTAGCAGGTTCCCGGCGAGTCCTGTCCGGTGTACTCATAACCCAATGAGCACCTGTATACATCTTTGGTGAACCAACTGACACCAGTGGCTTGTGAGACCGGCCACCGCCCCTCGTCGGGGTTCGACTGTATAACTAGTCTACTCTGGAGAATCGATGCCTTGTCTCGAAACTCCCACGACTAGGGACCTTTTAAGGATGTGCTTATACACCCCAGCTCTCACGTATATGATCGCCCTCATACTGCTGGTAGTCAAGCAAGAATCCTAGGGGCTCTATCAACGTGCAATAGTGACTCGTATGGTCACCTAAAGCAGTATACGATGATAAAGATAAACCAGATATCATACTATCATCTCGAGTAAGACTGTCCTACTGGGACAGGTCCTCCCTCAATCATTGCAATCACGTACCTGTGATCCAATAATTGACTCTGAGGGCACTATCTCCAACATCAAGTACACATCCTAAGGGCTTTACCAACATGTAACAAAGAGACAATCAGTATACACGTTAAGGTAAAGTGTAACCAGATAGCATCCTATCATGTCGAGCAAGAAAGTCCTCCCTATATATGTCCAAGCATCCATTACAATATATATCGTATGTACAGTAATGGCCTCTAGGGCATACATATAACTAACAGGACGTTGCCCCTACAGATGACCTGATAGCCAACCTCGCTTGAAGCAATTCGTTCGAGGTCTCATATCTTGCGATACGAGATTGTTCTCCATATAAATCTTTGTTATGGAGGAAGATAGAAAGTAAGTCCATCTTCTCGTGCTACCTCTGGTATGCACCATCAACTGAGGCCAACTGTAACACCTTAGAATGTGTTTTGTGGATAATTATATTTTAATATATAGTTTTTAACAAAAAGTTTACCAAATTGATTTCCAATTATTTTATCCTATTTAATGAATATTTTATTAGATTTTTCTTATCCTTGCACACACTTGTGCATGTTAACTAGCGTGTTAATTTAGGGTTTAGCCATGATAAGCAAGCATGGTGAGCTAATCATTTCCTTAATCAAGTTTTTAATAATTATATTAAATGTTTTGGGTTTTAACCTTATATGGTTGTTCTTTTAAAAGAAAAATAAAATGAAAAAGGAGTTTAATTGGGGCTGAATTGTTGACCGAGAGAGAGAGAGAGTGAGGGCATGGTGCTACATGGAGTGAGCCATGCCTTATTAATGAAGAAAGAGAAAGAGAATTGGAGGGTTTTTTGATGTTTCTCTCATTTCTCACTTCTCACTCACATTTCTCTCATTCCCTCATACTCTCACTCACCTACACCATCAGCAGAGCAGCAGCAGCAGAGGCTTCAGCGGAGCAGAAGCAGTAGAGGCTTCAAAAGCAAGCAGCAGCAACAGCAACAGAAACAACAGCATCAGCAGCAGGCAGCATCAGCAGCTGGCAACATCAGCAGCAGCAACCAGCAGCCCCTGCATCACCAGCAGCTGTAGCAACTCCGTTCTTCTCCTTCACCTGCTTTCTAAGATCCTTTTGGGTATAATTCTTGAACCCAATTTCCTAGTTTGCTTAACTTGTGCGTAGTTTAGCGTCGGTTTGCGTTTAAAGTTAGTTTTGGGCTAAAATGGTGATTTTTGTAGACTTTTGGATTAAATGATGATTGCGTTGCTTAACCCTACCTATTTAAGTGTTATTAGGGTCACTTTAACTGAGATTTAACCCAGATTTCACTAAAATACCATAGGGTTTCCGTTTTGTGTAATATATCATATTTTAGTGTCGATTTGCGACATTGGGAACCTGCTGTGACCCGGAGGAAATACTGGAAAATTAAGCAAAATTGTAGTGATGTACTAGGGACCCGGAGCACTACCTGAGACACGACACCCAGGCCACCGGCCAAGGCCGGCGACGGCAAGGAGGAGGTCCGGCGACGCCGGCTAGGGTTAGGAGTTAGGGTTTGGTTTTTCCTGGGTTGGTGTCTGCAGTGGTTTGGGTTCTGTTAGTCTTGTTTGTTTGTTTAGTTTTCACAGTATGCAAAATCTGGGATCAGTTAGGCAGTTTCTAGTGTTTTGTGTGCGCGCGATACGTAATACGACACGGATCGTGCAGTTTGCGTGGTTTTGCTCTTGGGTTAGTTTCGTCGTGTCGCTACATACGTTAGCCACAATATGAACACTTGAGAGTATGTTTTGTATTGTTGCGTCGGTCTAGTGTAGTGTGTACGTGATTTGGGTCTGTTATTAATATATAGTTGCTTTATTGTTTTATTGTTGCAAGTTCGCAGGCGGGGACTACGGACACTGCTATAGGGGGAAAACTGGTGGTAGGATTCACCTAGCGTGGAGCGCTGGTGAGTAGATTTAACATCTACAGGGGAATCTCCCGCATGGCGTTATGCGTCTGGGCTAGAATTCTAATACTTGTCGCATATTCTACGTTATTGTTAGAATTGCGCCTTTACCCCATTACTTAGATGTTTTATTTGGACTAGTAGCCGTAGGACACTGCACAATTTATTTGGATTTTACATGATATTTTCTGGATTTGGGAACCGCGGGAGTTCATGAAATTATGCATACATTGAAAAACCCGGTTTCCTTGATACGATATTTGCGCATCCACCATGAGTTTTATCGGTACTGATTTATATATATACCCCTACGAGGAGGCGTCGAGGCCGTAGAGGGTACATGGTGGGGCCCGGAGGTACCCCGGGGCAAGAAAGGGATGTCGATGTACCACGCCGATGCGCCCGGCAGGGGAGCCATACCATCCGGTGACAGTACCAATGACTCGGCGGTGATCAAGAGAATACCGTTGGGAGTCATGTACGTATGGATACGTTAAAAGTCGAGGGTCAGAACTAGGCACTCGTGCTTTTTGGGATAGCGTATGATACGTACCTATCAGGATGCTAGTCTTGGTGACGGCATCTGATAGATCAGTATTTCTGTGTCGATACTTGGCACATTGGTTTTCATGATATTTCCAATTACCTTGTATATATAACAGGGGATTTAGCCGTTGTTATATATACCCTTACACCAATATTAGTGGAGTGGGACGCTAATATATGTGTATTGACCCCATCATATTTATTTCTGCAAATATATATTTAGGATGTTAGAATTTTACTTGAGATTTGATTTGGGATATAGGTGATTCATTGAGATTGGATATTGGATAAATATGAGATTGCTGAATTGTACATTGAGCAGATGTGAGATTTATATGATATGAGAGCCCAACTTGGGGGCTGATTTGAGGAATTGTGAATTTGAGTGTCTTGATGGATTGTGATCCTACCACGATTTCAGGATTCCGTGGAAATGACATATTTCACTCCATACCTCATACCTATTTATTTATGCACTGTTCATGTATTAGTCGTACTTGTTAGTTTACCCTTCATGATTGCTGCATATCTACATTCTCATATCCCTATCGCATGATTATTGCATACTATTGTCATATCACTATTGCTTCATATATTGGTTGTACCTGTTAGTGTACTTTCCATTATTCTGCACTCATATGACTTATTATTACTGCAAATCGCATATCTTAGATTCATGTTGTACGTACATACCTGCGATTACATGCATATGTTATCTACTATTCACGAGTTGGAAACTCACTCCCGTTGTGCCACAGTTGTTTTGCAGGGTGTTTCCCTAGAGTAGTCGAGGCAGGCTATTCATCTATCATCTTTTGCTACAGATACCATATCGGCTCACAGTGTGCTATTTTGCTTAGGTGGGTTTTGGTGGTTATCTATATTTTGTATTGTACATTCGTTGTATCTTGTACTCTCCATTTACTAT
This sequence comes from Agapanthus africanus, assembly GCA_030015575.1. NCBI lineage: Eukaryota > Viridiplantae > Streptophyta > Magnoliopsida > Asparagales > Amaryllidaceae > Agapanthus > Agapanthus africanus. The sequence goes on along the minus strand of CM057340.1, from coordinate 435,041,526 downwards.
TATGTGGTTGACTTAGAGACTTGGTGATGACGTTATTGTATATTATTTGTGGATTTGTTGTCTTTTATATAGCTTTATCTCTATTGTCTTTATTTCTTCGCTACGTCGTCGTATATTTATGGTGGTGATTGTTTTCCGTCTTTTGGCGTGTATTTACTTCCGTCGGGGATACTTTATTTATCTTTATCTGTTGTACCCATTTTGGGGTTAGTTTTTACAAAAGGGGTGCTGCTAAAATTTTAAAGAAAGAAAAGTTTGACTTTTAAAAAATTTGGGTTGTGATTTCAAATGTTTCAAAAACTTTTATTATCTTTTCCTTTCTTTTTAATGGTTTAGATTTCTGAGTTTTGGCTTTCTTTTACTGCGTTATGTCTTTAGGCGTTGCGTAGTATTAGGGCCGTCACGTGCCAATTTCGGGTCGTGACAAAGTTGGTATCAGAGCCAGGTTTTACCTTTCGGAGTGTAGGATGGCCTTGGTATGATGGAGTAGGTAGCTAAGCAGAGTAACGTGGTGTGTGTATGTCTGCAGCATACCCACGATGCAGTACTTCGCCTAAAGTGACCTAAGTACAAATTGCTTGAAATTCCTTCCTTGATGATTCATATCCTTGTGATTCGATTTCCGTATTCTTATCGAATCTTATCTCTATCTATAGCCTTACCGCCGATGACTATGGGGACTCAGAGTGATGCAGCGAGGGCCGAGGTCAGAGTTAGCTCGGGTGAGACGAGCACTGACCAGGATGGCACTCCAGTTGCACAGGTGCAGATGGTTCAGCCTTCGACAGATAGTATCGATAGGCTTGTGGTCGAGATGCAGGACTTCCGCCAGACTATAAGTTCATTGGTTGATGTCGTTCGGGAGCTACGACAGGAGGTTGTCACCCCTGTTACTAAGTTGTTCCTTAGGATCAGCATGCAGCAGTCAGTCACCTACATAGCACCGGTGGTTGCAGCTCCAGTTGACGAGGCACGTATTCCAGAGACTCTGAGAGTTCCAGGACAGTGGAGGACTCGTACCAATGTACCAGCCAAGAGACAGAGGTTTAGTCGTCGAGACTGATTTCTTGGCCGTCGTGGGAGTAGCAGAGGCTTAGGACGAGGGCGGTCGTCCAGCTCTCATTCCCAGGAGGGTCAGCAGTCACCACATGGATGTTTTCAATGCGAAAGCCTTCAGCACTTCGTCAGATATTGTTCCTTAGCACCTCATCAGGGACATGTGCAGAGAGGTCGTGGACGTAGAAGTTTCGCTCAGAGGGATCAGTCTACCAAAGGAGTTCAGCCAGTTGCTGGTAAAGGGCAGACACAGGAGTTTGCTTCTACTCATCGGGACGCGCAGGCGTCCAATGCAGAGTTTTCTGGTATCCTTAATTCGCATGTTCTTTTGATGTATTTGTTTATTTTCCACACTTGTGCCGTGGTTGGGGCGAGAGTTATGTTAGGTATATTAGCCGTTTGTTTGAGTTAACTTCTGTCAGCGAGTCTTTTGTTGCGCGATACGTATTTCAGTTGTGTGCCAATCGGATAGGAGATAGAGATTCGTCCAACGTTTTGATCCTTCTATAGATGTTGGATTTGACGTTCTCCTGGGCACGGACTGGTTAGCTACGTGCTAGATGTCTGTGGACTACCGTGAGGGTAACAGTTAGGTTTTGTTTTCCCCGGCGAGTCAGTTCTTGTTGTGCAGGTGGATAGTTGTGCCGCCTCTCACGGCTTGAATTCAGCCTTTTTCGCTAGTCGGCTTTTGAGGAGATGTCGTAGATTTTTGGCGTTCATTCGTGATACCGTAGCCACAGTGGGTTTTTTGGACCGGTTTTCCTTTCGTGCGAGATTTTTTCCGACGTTGTTCCAGATGAGATGGTGAAGCTTAGGGAGCTTAAGGATCAGCCGCAGAGTTGTTGTTTGGAGAGTTTTGTGCGTCTGAGTGTTTCGCTTTTGGAAGATCCTATTTCTGTCCGTCAAAGAGAAAGACGGCAGTTTGAGATTGTGTATCGACGGATCGTTAATTGAACCGGCTTACGGTGCGGATAGGTATCCTTTACCTCGCATTGACGATTTCTTCGATCGGCTCCACAGTGCGAGACATTTTCTAAGTTTGTTTGGGATCAGGTCATCATTATTGCAGGTTCGGAGTGATGGCATTCCGAAGACTGCCTTATGCGTGCTACGGGCTTGGTGTGTTTTAGTGAGTCGTTAGATTCACTGATGCCGTAGAAGCATTCGTAGATGTGATGAACCGGATTTCTTCAGGCTTGTTTGTGTAGACTCCTAGGTCTTGTAGTTACTGGAGACGGTTTCGTATGGTTCCGAGGGAGATCATGGCCGTACAGCTTAGGCCCAGACTTGTGTGCAGGATGAAAGTTCGCAGATTTTTGGGCTTAGCAGGTTTTTACCACCGTTTCGTGCAGATTGCTAGTGTAGTGTTGCACCGTTGACTGAATTGACCAAGAAGGAGGTTTCTTTTCTTCGAACTGAGGCATGTGTGCGGAGTTTTCGGCGGTTGAAGATTCGGTTAACAACTTCATCAGTTCTTTCTTAGCTTTTGGTTCGGGCAACCTTGTGGTTTAACTGTAATGTTTCTTGAGTGGGGCTCGAGTTTGTACTGAGGTGACACTATAGAGTTATCGCTTTTGCTTCCCTACATTTGGAGAAAGTATGAGAAGGATATTCCACTCATGATCTGGAGATGGCCGCGGTGGTTTTGCGTTGGAGATTTGGAGACACTATTTGTTCGAGAGTCGTGTCAGATTTTGATGGACCACCAGAGCTTAATGTACATCTTCCTGCAGTGGATTTTGATTGTTGTGATAATCCTCCGCAGATTTACAGTTCTTGTGCGATCGTTGAGTACAGCTTAAATTCGTCTCTACTAAGGGGACAGCTTGCTCATGTCCGTGCCCGACCACTTTTCTTAAATCGCTTTCATGAGACACTACCCGACGATGCTCGTTCATCAGTGATACTTGAGCATACTCGGCTGGGTAATGATTCGGAGTCCTTGATTTATGACACGGGTGTGCTAAGTTAAGGACGCGTTTGTGTACCTGATATTATCAGGTAGAAACGTGAAATCCTAGAGTAAGCACACCAGTCAACTCTCTGTATTCATTCAAGTTCCACCAACATTGACGTGACTTGTGAGATAGTTACGGGTGGGCAGGGATGTAAAGAGAAGTTTCAGGGTTCGTTTCAAGGTATCTGTCTTGTTGTGTGCTTGGGTTGAGCATCTGAGGCCGGCTGGAGAGTTGCAACCTTTAACCGTTCTGAAGTAGGAGTGGGATCAGATCTTTATGAATTTCGTTATGGTTTCTACCCAGGTTTAGTCAGGGTGTGACTCCTTTCGGATTCTTGTCGTCCAGTTATACTCAGTTTGCTCAGTTGTTCTTTGTTAAGTTGTGCGTTTGTGTTAATTGTTTCCTGCAGTTGGGGATCGTCACTCGCCATTGCTAGGGTTCTCCTTCGATAGCTGTTATCAGGAGACACTCCAATTGGCAACCTTTAGGTTTAGGGGTTAGGTTGTGTCGATCACCAGTCTGTTGTATTTCTGACTCTGTGTAATAGGATTTTGGACCCCAGCTTGTCTAGAGACTTCGGCGATTATCCGGTTGTTTTAGGTCAGGATGAGAATTGTCCATTGCGTACAGAGGTCTTATGCCGAACGTGTTGGTCGAAGGCTTGAGTTCGCAGTGGTAGATGTAAGGTTCCTAGCCACTCTAGTGAGGTCTCACAAGGCATCGAACATGCCAATTTCAAAAAAATGGTGCCGAGAAACCCTAGACTACGGATCTTAGACTAGATGTTTAGGCGAAAAGATAATCTAGTTAACTACTTAACTAAAAGTTAGATGCTACAACCTTTGTAGATCCGGTTCCCCACTTTCTTAGCTCCACGTGGGTGTGCTCTCGCTGTCCATCACGAATCCTAGACTCATTCGTCGGCTTCATCGGAAAAACGGGCGAGCAAGGTCATCGGCTTCGTGTCAAAGACGATCTACGTCGAGGTTGCACAAGTTCAAGCTCCGACTTCACCAAGTTATGAAACTTGTGAAGAAAACACCCAAAACCACTTGGCAAGAGGTATAGGATGAAGAAATAGGAGGTGGGTTCACTTTAGATTTGGATTTCACTCACTTTTGCTCAAGTTGCCATTGATGGCATCAAGCTTTTCTCTTGAAGATGAAGATGAAGAAGCAAATAGAATATGATAAGTATTGTGAAAAAGAATAATAAAATCAAATACTTATCATGTTCTAACCTAGGTTAAGTGTAGAGAATAAACCATGGTCACTTGAGAGGGTTAGGGTTAAGCATGAAGATAAGGATGGTTACAAAAGTCAAAGCATCATGAAGCTTCAACTTAAAACAAAAAGAGCCACCATTCTCATCATAATCCTTTTCAAATAAATAAATAAATAAATAAATGAAAAAGAAAAACCCTTATCAACACTTAACCATGGTTTAATTCTTTATACTTAACAACAAGATCATGTATCATCAAACATGATACAAAGTAGTGCACAAAAGTATATCATATATACTTCTTGCACATCGAGTGAGAAAATCCATATAAAGTGAACCAATACTAGTTAATGCAATGCAATATATCAAATATATAATTATGCATTAAATCATTAAATCAACATTTGATTCAATGATCCGGTCATGTCGCACATAACCGACTAGAATCCAATGTATCGATTCATCGAATCAATGATTCGATAACTAGGTCATATCGAATATAACCAATCGAAACATATATCGTGAGAATGAAATGCGGTATCACATACACGCATTATTCTCGGTCCTGCACATATCTCATATGCGCTCCTATTTCGTTTCGCTTGAACCAGGAAACCTCTGTGTAGGACTCTAAAGACTCGTCAATACGCCGATAGCAGATGATGATCATATCAAGCACCCACAAGTCGCAAGCGGTCTGCTAAACGTAACGGCCATCCGGGTATTGAGCGATCAGAAGATCGACGAGCTTTCCCGCTCACACTCCTGTGAATCCAACCAGCAACACTTACCGTACAGTCCGGTCTGTTCGTCTGATATGTCGCATATCAAGTCTAGGGGTGGTATACGTCAGACCCCAATAACCGCTAAATCATGCCGATGTGAGGCTCATAACGGGTCGAGAAACTACTGGTAACACTTACCAGCAAATCTCTGATCAGCCCTGGCCAGGGACTTCCCTGTTACGGCCAATCGAGCACAGCGCAACATCAACCCCCAATACCGGGAGAGACGAAACCCCTCATATCGCTCATTGCCTCCATGTGACTCGGGACTGTACCCAAAGACCACCGTTTTGCACGCCCTCATGGACGTGGTAAGGTGGAGATCAAAGCACAGTGGGAATCACACAAGACTCTATGACGATCTCGGGTCTACAGACTAACATGTACAAGTGTCACCTGAGAACTGCCATCTGACGTGAGGTATAATACCATCTGGGAGTTCTCGGCGAGTCCGTCCAGTGTACCCAGTCTCCACTGAGCACCCGTATACCATCTCTGATGTCAAACACCAATGGATGTGGGATCATCCATCGCCCATCTCATGGGTCGAGAAGCGTATACGCTAGTCTACTCTGGTATATCGATGCCCCGTCTCGATACACCCACGACTAGGGACCTTGAAGGATGTACTTATGGACTACCATGTCCCCACTAGTATGATCTGCATCACAGTCCAGGTAGTCAAGTACATATCCTAAGGGCTTTACCAACATGTAACTATAAGACAGTATAAAGAGACTAGTGTACATGTTAAGATAAAGAGTAACCAGATAGCCTACTATCATATCGAGCAAGAAAGTCATCTCTATATATGTCCAAGCATCCAATATAATATACATCATCTGTACAATACTGGCCTCTAGGGCATACATACAACTAACAATCTCCCACTTGCACTAGGGCCAGCTGCTGTAGTATCGCATACCGAGCATCCCGAAGAGTCTCTCAAACTGTATCTGGGGAATGGCCTTCGTGAGTGGATCCGCGGTGTTGTTCTTCGTGTCAACCCTCCAGACCTCGATCTCCCGGCGATCAACTATCTCCCGGATCAGGTGATACCGCCTCAGAATATGCCTGGACCGCTGATGGGACCTGGGTTCCTTGGCCAAAGCCACCGCTCCATTATTATCGCAATACAAAGGTATTGGACGCTCAATGGATGGAACCACTCCAAGTTCAGCAGTGAACTTCTTGATCCAGACAGCCTCTTTAGCAGCATCGTTGGCAGCGATGTATTTATCCTCCATCGTCGAGTCTGCCACGGTTTCCTGCTTGGAACTCTTCCAGCTAACCGCCCCTCCGTAAAGGGTAAAGACAAAGCCCGACTGCGACTTAGAGTCGTCCTTATCACTCTGGAAGCTCGAATCGGTAAAGGACTCCACTTGGAGCTCTCCGTTACCATACACCAAGAACATATCTCTAGTCCTTCGTAAGTACTTGAGAAAGCTCTTCACAGCTGTCCAGTGACTCTCTCCAGGATCAGCTTGATACCTGCTCACTATACTTAGTGAGTATGCTACATCGGGTCTGGTACATAGCATCGCATACATGATAGAGCCTACTGCCGAAGCATAGGGTATCCCTTGCATGCGAGCTCTCTCCAAATCAGTCTTGGGAGACATCTCTTTGGAGAGAGTGACTCCAGAGATCGTGGGTAAGTTCCCACGCTTGGACTCTTCCATACTAAACCTCTTTAGTATGGTGTCAATGTACCTGGATTGGGACAATCCCAAAATCCGTTTGGATCTATCTCTATAGATCCTAATCCCCAATATGCAGGAGGCATCACCAAGATCTTTCATTGAGAATCTTTGTGATAAGAAGAGCTTGACCGATTGCAGCATAGGAATATCATTTCCTATCAAGAGTATGTCGTCCACGTACAATACGAGGAAGACCACCTTACTCTCTGCCACCTTCTTGTAGATACAAGGTTCATCTGGGTTTTTGACGAAGTCAAACTCTTTGATAACGACGTCAAAGCAGATGTTCCAACTCCGCGATGCTTTCTTTAATCCATAAATGGATTTAAGCAGCTTGCACACCTTGCCGCTGCTCCCACTGTCTACGAAGCCCTCTGGCTGAGTCATGTACACGCACTCTTCTAAATCACCATTTAGAAAGGCGGTCTTAACATCCATTTGCCAGATTTCGTAATCATGATATGCAGCGATGGCAAGCATGATCTGGATGGATTTAAGCATAGCCACTGGAGAAAAAGTCTCGTCATAGTCCACACCTGGTCTTTGACGAAAACCCTTTGCTACAAGTCTAGCTTTGAAAGTCTCCACTTTCCCATCTACACCAAGTTTCTTCTTGAAGATCCACTTGCTCCCGATGGGTTTTACCCCTTCAGGAGCAACTTCCAAAGTCCATACTTTGTTGGTGTACATGGATTCCATCTCGGACCGCATAGCATCCAGCCATTTCACTGAGTCCCTACTGGTGATGGCCTGCTCGAAGCTAGTTGGGTCATCATCCTCCATGATGCAATCCTCACTCCCACCATCCATGAGAAAACCGTAGTATCTCTCAGGTGGGCGAGGAACCCTACTAGATCGGCGGAGAGGCTGAGGTTCATCGGGAACTACTGAATCCTCTGGTTCAACCAAATCTTCTGTTGTAGTCTGTATTGCTGGAACCTCTTCCAGTTCTACCTCATTGCCACTAATTTCTTTTTCAAGAAATTCCTTTTCTAAAAAGGTGGCATGTCGAGAAACAAACACTTTTTGTTCCTCGGTATGGTAAAAGATATATCCTCGCGAATGTTTGGGATATCCAATAAACTTACACAGAATGGACCTTGCCGCGAGTTTGTCCGGATTTTGCATTTTTACATAGGCCGGACAACCCCATATCATAACATAATTAAGACATGGTCTCTTTCCTTTCCATATCTCATATGGAGTGGTCGACACGGTTTTGGTGGGAACCATATTCAATAGGTCTGCAGCTGTTTCCAGTGCATATCCCCAGAAGGAAATAGGTAACTCAGCTGTGCTCATCATAGAGCGCACCATATCTAATAGGGTGCGGTTCCTCCGTTCTGATACACCGTTGTGCTGTGGTGTATATGGAGGAGTCAGCTGAGAGAGAATCCCATTCTCCTTTAGGAAGTCCAGGAATTCATTGCTTAAGTATTCTCCTTCTCGATCAGATCGTAGGATTTTAATACTTTTTCCGGTTTGGTTCTCAACTTCTTGTTTATATTCCCTAAATTTCTCAAAAGCTTCTGATTTGTGTTTCATCAGGAACACATACCCGAACCTAGAAAGATCGTCAGTGAATGTAATGAAGTATGAAGAACCATCCCTGGCATGTGTAGACATGGGACCACATACATCACTATGTATCAGTCCCAAGAGTTCGGTAACTCTTTCTCCGTGTCCCGTAAACGGAGTTTTGGTCATCTTGCCTTTGAGACATGACTGGCAAGTGTCATAAGATGAAAATTCAAACGGATTTAAATATCCATCTTTATGCAACTTAGCTAGTCGTGTCGCATTGATGTGACCCAGTCTACAATGCCACAAGAAGGATTCATTGAGTTCAGAACTCTTCCTCTTGTGTGTGTTCGTTATGCTCAGAACTGTTGATTGATTTAGAACATAAATGCCATTGCATAACGTGCCTGATCCAACCAACTTTTGGTTACGGAAAATGTTCATAACATTGTCATGTAATACAAAATTATATCCTTCTTTGCTTAACAAAGAAACCGATATAATGTTGCATATCTGGTTCGGCATGTAATAGCATTCGTTCAGAACCAATGTATTACCCGTTGGTAATACAAGGTGATATTCTCCGACAGTCTTAGCTGCAACAATTGCACCATTTCCAACTCTTATGTCTTTATCACCTTCTCCAAGTTCTCTACCTTTCCTTAGCCCATGTAACTGATTACATATATGGGATCCTGACCCGGTATCTAATACCCAGGACGTAGAGCAAATGGAGAAACAGTTCTCTGTAACGAACACACCCGAAGAAAATGCATCAACATGTACTTTCTTCATTCGGGTGGCATAGGAATCCTGGTATTCCCCTATATTCTGTTCATTCCTATAACTCTTATAAGAAAGAACGGAACCAACGTTCCCCAGCACAGTATAACATGCGGGTTCGGTCAATACATCCATATTATTATCTTCATTAGGGCATGAAATGGTCGCTACGTGGAGAGAGAGAGAAGAAAACACTTTAGCGTATGCTCGTGCAAGATCAGATTGGTTATTATCTTATCTAATCAGGATGGCTCCCACCGCTTTTTATCAAATCTTCCTTCAAACCCTAAAAGGAAAGACTAGCCGGGATTAATTACACACTACAAGTTCGCCAATCTTTCAGCCAGGCCAGTGTCGGTACTTTGAGGGAGGTCCCCCGTGCTTTCGCACGAACCTAATTACTGTAAACCTCGTTTTTCCAGAGGCGTAACCCCGTTGACACCTTTCTAGACACCTACTTGATCAGCTAATTGCAATGTGTAAAACTCTCCCAGGAGTAACTCTTACTCGCAGTGGGTATCGGGATCCAACTATCTCATAGAAGGTATGCAATCTCATTGCAAATTCCCACACTTGAAATTCCCGATAATATTTTGCCCCTAGCGTCCTATGACCTTGACGCAGGCCAACAAATCACAGCACGCTAGTCAAGTTCAACCCGTCATTTCCTGATTGAATTAAACCCACCCGCATGACCCTTGACGCAGGCCAACAAAGTCGTACGACTACCCTAATCCAATCTGCATCATATGCATAAGCAGATAAATACTAGTTAGCTACCGCACACTACGCCTTGACGCAGGCCAACAAACGTAGCACGAATACTAACTACTACTTATCTGAAATGACGGAGGGCTACGACAGGTTTTTCTGAAAACCTATTGCGTAATGAACTTGATATCGTTGTAGAATCAAATGAAGTTTTGAAATGGAGTGATTTTGAGGCTTTTCTAGCTTTGCTAAAGGGGTCACTCCCGGTGAAGGGATCGTCGGCCCTTTCCTCGTCGAATGAGGTGCGGGATATATCATATATATCGCTGTGCAAAGCAAAAACCCAAAAGCAGTCAAAAGCAAACCGAGTGTGTAGCATCTGCCAGTTATTGCTAAAGGAGTCACTCCCGGTGAAGGGATCTCGGTCCTTTCCTCGTCGAATGAGGTGCGGGATATATCATATATATCGCTGTGCAAAGCAAAAACTGTAGCTACCTGTTTTTATTTTGAAATTCGATTCCACAACATCTTAGGTTTCTTATCTTTCATTAATCACATTAATGAAGTCCCATCATTTAAATACCTAAACATCACAGATAGATATGACGTACACTTATGCCATCCGCATTCGCCTCGATGTCCCCTCGTGCACCGTTAGGTTAGGTAACTAACGACAGAGCAGGGCAGGGCTAGCGCGGGTGTAAAACATAAGTAACGTCTACATAATATATCATATATACTATATACTATAACCATCACAGAACATCACATTACAGATAACGCAGCAGAAGAAACATATGAAACATTGGATATACTAGGACGTCCGTGTTTTCAATACGAGCCAGTATAAAACACGGATTCCACGGTCGTGATGAATAGCCAATCCCATACCCCTAGACCCCTACGAGAGCGGCAAGCAACCCTGCCAATTCTTGGGTTAGGAGACCCGGACTCGACTCCTCGAGTTGGTCTCCCACTGGACCCCAGAACCCGGTTACCTGTGCTCCCCTCCTTGGGTCTATCCTAATGCGGAAAAGTAAATAATATACAAAGGGCGACACCTTCCGCTACCTGGAAGTGCCCCAAATAAAAGAATATTACATACAAGTTTTTACATGAATGAAAATGAAAAACACTCATCTCATATAAAAACCCCCGGCTATTCAAACACGACAATCCAATATAACATATCCAGCAACACATAACATCACATGTCATCAACGTAAGTAAATATGTCCATCCCAATTGTCGTTGACATATAGCAACGAAACCGGAGATATCACATATTACACTTACGGTCACAGAAAAGAAAGTGTAAAACTACAACAGTTGGAATCCGCAACCTCTTTAGACATCACATGCCTAATCAAATGAAATACTTAGACATCACATGCCTAACAGATATAAATCCCGCATTTTAGTCTCATTATCGAAAACTCTTTTCAATATCATGTGGGACTAAACTGCTAGATTTATAACATTCATTCAGTTATCACATAACTGTTTGTGAATTCCAATTATTGTATCACATTCCAGATAAACAGAAAATGTTAAACTTTCCGATCGAACAGTCGAATACCCAAGTTTTCCCGATACAACTCAACACATGAAATAAGTCTAACAACATTCAGTTCGTGCCTCAGTACCAACGGTCCAGCCGTAGAAGGGTCAAGCCAACGCCTCACATGCGGCACGCCGTACTGCCCCAAACCCGAAGGTTCAAAGGGCAGTTCAAGACGGTCACATAATTGAGTTAAGGTTTGTTGTCTTCTAGAGGGTCCATCGCGTTACTTGCACTACTTAGAACGTCGTTAAACTACGGAAAAATCCAACACTTGGAAATCTCCCGACAGGGGAAAAATTTGGGTATTTATATCCGGTCGAACTTTTTAACATATTCTAAAAGTTATCCGGAAAAACACAAAGACGAAATTTGATACCCCGATCGAAACACCGAATCCCCAAAGCATTCCCAGAAAATTCAACTCTTGAATAATTATTAAAAATTCCCATAAAACTCAGCACCAGAAAAGAAGAATTACTGTGCAAACAAAATTGAGCAAAGTGAACATTCGGCGGCGGAACCGCGGCAGAAGCCATGCATCTGCCGCGTTTCCGCGGCTGTTTGGAGGCCTCATGATCTCCTGTTTCACCAGATTTCTTAGATCTTCCTGCTGAATTTTTTAGGCATTTTTAATCTGGAAAAATCCACGTTTTCAGAAAAAGTCCAGAGAGCGTGTAAAAAATGCGGTTTCGGGTTCGATCGGACTTCAAATTCCGTCTAGAGTTCGCCTAAGGCTCTAGCTAGGCTCTGATACCAGTGTAAGGTTCCTAGGCACTCTAGTGAGGTCTCACAAGGCATCGAACATGCCAATTTCAAAAAAATGGTGCCGAGAAACCCTAGACTATGGATCTTAGACTAGATGTTTAGGCGAAAAGATAATCTAGTTAACTACTTAACTAAAAGTTAGATGCTACAACCTTTGTAGATCTGGTTCCCCACTTCCTTAGCTCCACGTGGGTGTGCTCTCGCGGTCCATCACGAATCCTAGACTCATTCGTCGGCTTCATCGGAAAAACGGGCGAGCAAGGTCGTCGGCTTCGTGTCAAAGACGATCTACGTCGAGGTTGCACAAGTTCAAGCTCCGACTTCACCAAGTTGTGAAACTTGTGAAGAAAACACCCAAAACAACTTGGCAAGAGGTATAGGATGAAGAAATAGGAGGTGGGTTCACTTTAGATTTAGATTTCACTCACTTTTGCTCAAGTTGCCATTGATGGCATCAAGCTTTTCTCTTGAAGATGAAGATGAAGAAGCAAATAGAATAAGATAAGTATTGTGAAAAAGAATAATAAAATCAAATACTTATCATGTTCTAACCTAGGTTAAGTGTAGAGAATAAACCATGGTCACTTGAGAGGGTTAGGGTTAAGCATGAAGATAAGGATGGTTACAAAAGTCAAAGCTTCATGAAGCTTCAACTTAAAACAAAAAGAGCCACCATTCTCATCATAATCCTTTTCAAATAAATAAATAAATAAATAACTAAAAATGCAAAACCCTAATCAACACTTAACCATGGTTTAATTCTTTATACTTAACAACAAGATCGTGTATCATCAAACATGATACAAAGTAGTGCACAAAAGTATATCATATATACTTCTTGCACATCGAGTGAGAAAATCCATATAAAGTGAACCAATACTAGTTAATGCAATGCAATATATCAAATATATAATTATGCATTAAATCATTAAATCAACATTTGATTCAATGATCCGGTCATGTCGCACATAACCGACTAGAATCCAATGTATCGATTCATCGAATCAATGATTCGATAACTAGGTCATATCGAATATAACCAATCGAAACATATATCGTGAGAATGAAATGCGGCATCACATACACGCATTATTCTCGGTCCTGCACATATCTCATATGCACTCCTATTTCATTTCGCTTGAACCACGAAACCTCTGTGTAGGACTCTAAAGACTCGTCAATACGCCGGTAGCAGATGATGATCATATCAAGCACCCACAAGCCGCAAGCGGTCTGCTAAACGTAACGGCCATCCGGGTATTGAGCGATCAGAAGATCGACGAGCTTGCCCGCTCACACTCCTCTGAATCCAACCAGCAACACTTACCGTACAGTCCGGTCTGTTCGTCTGATATGTCGCATATCAAGTCTAGGGGTGGTATACGTCAGACCCCAATAACCGATAAATCGTGCCGATGTGAGGCTCATAACGGGTCGAGAAACTACTGGTAACACTTACCAGCAAATCTCTGATCAGCCATGGCTAGGGACTTCCCTGTTACGGCCAATCGAGCACAGCGCAACATCAACCCCCAATACCGGGAGAGGCGAAACCCCTCCTATCGCTCATTGCCTCCATGTGACTCGGGACTGTACCCAAAGACCACCGTTTTGCACGCCCTCATGGACGTGGTAAGGTGGAGATCAAAGCACAGTGGGAATCACACAAGACTCTATGACGATCTTGGGTCTACAGACTAACCTGTACAAGTGTCACCTGAGAACTGCCATCTGACGTGAGGTATAATACCATCTGGGAGTTCTCGGCGAGTCCGTCCAGTGTACCCAGTCTCCACTGAGCACCCGTATACCATCTCTGATGTCAAACACCAATGGATGTGGGATCATCCATCGCCCATCTCATGGGTCGAGAAGCGTATACGCTAGTCTACTCTGGTATATCGATGCCCCGTCTCGATACACCCACGACTAGGGACCTTGAAGGATGTACTTATGGACTACCATGTCCCCACTAGTATGATCTGCATCACAGTCCAGGTAGTCAAGTACATATCCTAAGGGCTTTACCAACATGTAACTATAAGACAGTATAAAGAGACTAGTGTACATGTTAAGATAAAGAGTAACCAGATAGCCTACTATCATATCGAGCAAGAAAGTCATCTCTATATATGTCCAAGCATCCAATATAATATACATCATCTGTACAATACTGGCCTCTAGGGCATACATACAACTAATAGTAGATTATGTATTCCTATGGATTTTTCCGATGAATGGCGTGTTGAGTTTTGGGAAGCTTATCCCAGGATTGTAGGTCCTTTCGAGATCCTATAAGTGAGTTAGTTTCATTGCCTTTAATTTGGCACTTCCGCCCAGATTATTGAGTGTTCACCCCGTATTCCTTGTGTTGATACTTTACAATTACTTTCATGACCTTTCTCACATGATTTGGCACCAGACCTTTTGGCATGGACGCGATCGTTTCGCTCACCGGCAGCCATTTGTGTTAATGGCTCGGCAGGTGGAGAAACGTCGGTCAAGGGTCTTGCCATCTGTTAAGGGCTTTCTTGGACGTAGTCGTATAGTGAGGTAATCACTTGGGAGGCTGCGAGCGAGATTTGAGAGTTGTAATCTTCTCTTTGAAGGTACGCGTAGCAGTAAATTTTTTTAAATTCGGGGACGAATTTCTTTTAAGGGGGGAGATTGTAACACCTTAGAATGTGTTTTGTGGATAATTATATTTTAATATATAGTTTTTAATAAAAAAATTACCAAATTGATTTCCAATTATTTTATCCTATTTAATGAATATTTTATTAGATTTTTCTGTAGGGTTCCTAGGCACTCTCAAGAGGTCTCACAAGGCATCAACCATGCCAATTTTAAATTTTACGGGTGCCGAGAAACCCTAATACGGATCGTTGACTAGAAGTTTAGGCGAAATACGAATCTAGTTAACAACTTAACAAAAGATAAGAGGCTACAACCTTTGTAGATTCGGATATCCACTTCCTTGGCTCCATGTAGGCGTCCTCTCGCTGTCCATCTCGAATCCCGGACTCAATCTTCGGCTTCATCGGAGAAATGGGCGGACTAGGTCGTCGGCTTCGTGCCGAAGATGATCTACGTCGAGGCATCACATGTTCAAGCTCCGACTTCACAAATTTGTAAAACTTATGAAGAAAACACCCAAAACAACTTGGCAAGAGGTAGAGGGTGAAGAAATAGGAGGTGGGTTCACTTTAGAATTGGATTTCTCACTTTAGAACTCAAGTTGCCATTGATGGCATCAAGCTTTCTTTCTTGAAGAAGAAGATCAAGAAGAAGGAAATATTATGATAAGTTAATCCAAAATGAAAAAGAAATGAATACTTATCATAATAGGAACCATGGTTAGGTGTAGAGAATTGACCAAGGTTAGAAGAGTGGTTAGGGTTAAGCATGAAGACAAATTGGTCACTTTGGTCAAAGCTTCATGAAGCTTCACAAAGGTTCAAGAATGAAAGCAACCATTTTGTATTCTTATCCCATTCTTTTTCCAAAATCAATAAATAAAAAAATGGATAATTAAAACCCTAATCATTTTCTTAACCTAGGTTTAATTCTTTACACTTAACCAAATGAGCAAGCATCATCAAACATAATACAAAGGTGTGCACAAAAGTATATCACATATACAACTTGCACATCAAGTGAGAAAATCCATTTAAAGTGAACCAATACTAGTTAATGCAAAATAATATATCAAATATATAATTATACATTAAATCATTAAATCAACACTTGACTTAACGATTCGGTCATATCGCATATAACCGACTAGTATCCTATGTATCGGCTTATCGAATCAATCGTTGATTCGATATCTAGGTTATATCGAATATAACCAATCGATACATTCATCGCGAGAATGGAATACGGTATCACATACATGCATTATTCTCGGGCCTGCACATATCTCATATGCGCTCATATTTCGTTTCGCTTGAGCCAGGAAACCTCTGTGTAGGACTCTAAAGACTCGTCAATACTCCGGTAGCAGATGATGATCATATCAAGCACCCACAAGCCGCAGCGGACTGCTAAACGTAACGGCCATCCGGGTATTGAGCGATCAGAAGATCGACAAGCTAGCCCGCTCACACTCCTGTGAATCCAACCAGTAACACTTACCGTAAAGTCCGGTCTGTTCGTCTGATATGGCGCATATCAAGTCTAGGGGTGGTATACGTCAGACCCCAATAACCGATAAGTCGTGCCGATTTGAGGCTCATAACGGGTCGAGAAACTACTGGTAACACTTACCAGCAAATCTCTGATCAGCCCTGGCCAGGGACTTCCCTGTTACGGCCAATCGAGCACAGCGCAACATCAACCCCCAATACCGGGAGAGACGAAACCCCTCCTATCGCTCATTGCCTCCATGTGACTCGGGACTGTACCCAAAGACCACCGTTTTGCACGCCCTCATGGACATGGTAAGGTGGAGATCAAAGCACAGTGGGAATCACACAAGACTCTATGACGATCTCGGGTCTACAGACTAACCTGCATAAGTGTCACCTAAGAACTACCATCTGACGTGAGGTATAATACCATCTGGAAGTTCTCGGCGAGTCCGTCCAGTGTACCCAGTCTGCACTGAGCACCCATATACTATCTCTGATGTCAAACACCAATGGATATGGGATCATCCATCGCTCATCTCATGGGTCGAGAAGCGTATACGCTAGTCTACTCTGGTATATCGATGCCCCATCTCGATACACCCACGACTAGGGACCTTGAAGGATGTACTTATGGACTACCATGTCCCCACTAGTATGATCTGCATCATAGTCCAGGTGGTCAAGTACACATCCTAAGGGCTTTACCAACATGTAACTATAAAACAGTTTAAAGAGACAAGTGTACATGTTAAGATAAAGAGCAACCAGATAGCATACTATCATATCGAGCAAGAAAGTCATCTCTATATATGTCCAAGCATCCAATATAATATACATCATCTGTACAATACTGGCCTCTAGGGCATACATACAACTAACAATCTCCCACTTGCACTAAGGCCAGCTGCTGTAGTATCGCATACCGAGCATCCCGAAGAGTCTTTCAAACTGTATCTGGGGAATAGCCTTCGTGAGTGGATCCGCCGTGTTGTTCTTCGTGTCAACCCTCCTGACCTCGATCTCCCGGCGATCAACTATCTCCCGGATCAGGTGATACCGCCTTAGAATATGCCAGGATCGCTGATGGGACCTGGGTTCCTTGGCCAAAGCCACCGCTCCATTGTTATCACAATACAAAGGTATTGGATGCTCAATGGATGGAACCACTCCATGTTCAATAATGAACTTCTTGATCCAGACAGCCTCTTTGGCAGCATCGTTGGCAGCGATGTATTCAGCCTCCATCGTCGAGTCTGCCACGGTTTCCTGCTTGGAACTCTTCCAGCTAACCGCCCCTCCGTAAAGGGTAAAGACAAAGCCCGACTGCGACTTAGAGTCGTCCTTATCACTCTGGAAGCTCGAATCGGTAAAGGACTCCACTTGGAGTTCTCCGTTACCATACACCAAGAGCATCTCTTTAGTCCTTCGCAAGTACTTGAGAATGCTCTTCACAGCTATCCAGTGATTCTCTCCAGGATCAGCTTGATACCTGCTCACTACACTTAGTGAGTATGCTACATCGGGTCTGGTACATAGCATCGCATACATGATAGAGCCTACAGCCGAAGCATAGGGTATCCCTTGCATGCGAGCTCTCTCCAAATCAGTCTTGGGAGACATATCTTTGGAGAGTGTGACTCCAGAGATCGTGGGCAAATTCCTACGCTTGGAATCTTCCATACTAAACCTTTTTAGTATGGTGTCAATGTACCTGGATTGGGACAATCCCAATATCCGTTTGGATCTATCTCTATAGATCCTAATTCCCAATATGCAGGAGGCATCACCAAGATCTTTCATTGAGAATCTTTGTGATAAGAAGAGCTTGACCGATTGCAGCATAGGAATATCATTTCCTATCAAGAGTATGCCGTCCACGTATAATACGAGGAAGACAACCTTACTCTCTGCCACCTTCTTGTAAATACAAGGTTCATCTGGGTTTTTGACGAAATCAAACTCTTTGATAACGACGTCAAAGCAGATGTTCCAACTCCGCGATGCTTGTTTTAATCCATAAATGGATTTAAGCAGCTTGCACACCTTCCCGCTGCTCCCACTGTCTACGAAGCCCTCTGGCTGAGTCATGTACACGCACTCTTCTAAATCACCATTTAGAAAGGCGGTCTTAACATCCATTTGCCAGATTTCGTAGTCATGATATGCAGCGACGGCAAGCATGATTCGGATGGATTTAAGCATAGCTACTGGAGAAAAGGTTTCGTCATAGTCCACACCTGGTCTTTGACGAAAACCCTTTGCTACAAGTCTAGCTTTGAAAGTCTCCACTTTCCCATCTAGACCAAGTTTTTTCTTGAAGATCCACTTGCTCCCAATGGGTTTTACCCCTTCAGGAGCAACTTCCAAAGTCCATACTTAGTTGGTTTACATGGATTCCATCTCGGACCGCATAGCATCCAGCCATTTCACTGAGTCCCCACTCGTGATGGCCTGCTCGAAGCTAGTTGGGTCATCATCCTCCATGATGCAATCCTCACTGCCACCATCAATGAGAAAACCATAGTATCTCTCAGGTGGACGAGAAACCCTACTAGATCGGCGGAGAGGCTGGGGTACGTCGGGCACCACTGAATCCTCTGGTTCTACTAAATCATTAGTTGCAGTTTGTGGTGCTGGAACCTCTTCCAGCTCTACCTCTTTGCCATTAATTTCTTTTGCAAGAAATTCCCTTTCCAAAAAGGTGGCATGTTGAGCAACAAACACTCTTTGTTCCTCAGCTTGGTAGAAAAAATATCCTTGAGAATTCTTAGGATATCCCACAAACTTGCAAAGGACTGATCGTGCCTTGAGTTTGTCCGGATTTTGCTTTTTGACATAGGCCGGACAACCCCATATCTTAATTCGTTTAAAATATGGTCTCTTCCCACTCCATATCTCATATGGTGTGGTAGGTACAGATTTAGACTGAACCAGATTCAATAGGTATATGGCTGTCTCAAGCGCATACCCCCAAAAGGAAATAGGTAACTCAGCATTGCTCATCATTGAACGCACCATATCTAATAGGGTGCGATTCCTTCGTTCCGATACACCGTTGTGCTGTGGTGTATAAGGAGGAGTAAGCTGAGAGAGAATCCCATTCTCTTTTAAATAATCCAGGAATTCACTGCTTAAGTATTCACCTCCTCGATCGGATCGAAGAATCTTAATACTTTTGCCCGTTTGGTTCTCTACCTCGTGCTTATATTCTTTGAATTTCTCAAAAGATTCAGACTTGTGTTTTAACAGGAACACATGCCCGTATCTAGAGAGATCGTCAGTGAATGTAATGAAGTAGGAAGAACCATTTCTGGCGTGTGTAGACATAGGACCGCATACATCACTATGCACCAGTCCCAAGAGTTCTGTAACTCTTTCTCCGTGTCCCGTAAACGGAGTTTTGGTCATTTTTCCTTTGAGACATGAATGGCAAGTGTCATAAGATGATAATTCGAATGAATTCAAATATCCATTCTTATGCAACTTAGCTAGTCGTGTCTCATTGATATGGCCAAGTCTACAGTCCACAAGAAGGATTCGTTCATTTCTGAGCTTTTCCTCTTGTGTGTGTTTTGTATATTGAAGACTGTATTTTGATTGGGAATGAATATGCCATTATGTAGCGAGCCTGATGCAATCAACTTTTGATCTAGGAATATGTTCATAACATTATCTTTTACTACAAAATTATATCCTTCTTTACTTAATAAAGAAACTGATATAATGTTGCACATCATGTTCGGTATATAATAGCACTCATTCAGGACTAGTGTATCACCATTTGGTAATACCAGGTGATATATGCCAACTGCTTTGGCTGCAACATTTGCCCCATTCCCTACTTGAACGGAATGATCGCCTTTTCCCAGTTCTCTACTTTTCCGTAGCCCATGTAACTGCTTACATATGTGGGATCCTGATCCGGTATCTAATACCCAGGACGTAGGGTGAACTGAGAAACAGTTCTCAATAACAAACACACCCGAAGAAGGTGCATCATCATGCACGTTCTCCGTTTGGGCGGCGTGAGAATCTAGATATTCTCCTGTTTATAAGATAGAACGGGTTCAACGTTCCCCTGCACAGTATAACATGCGGGTTCGGTCAATACATCCATATTATTATCTTTGTTAGGGCATGAAATGGTCGCTATCTGGAGAGAGAGAGAAGAAAACACTTTAGCGTATGCTCTTGCAAGATCAGATTGGTTATTATCTTATCTAATCAGGATGGCTCCCACTGGTTTTTATCAAATCTTCCTTCAAACCCTAAAAGGAAAGAATAGCCGGGATTAATTACACACTACAAGTTCGCCAATCTTTCAGCCAGGCCAGTGTCGGTACTTTGAGGGAGGTCCCCCGTGCTTTCGCACGAACCTAATTAATGTAAACCTCGTTTTCCCAGAGGCGTAACCCCGTTGACACCTACTCGATCAGCTAATTGCAATGTGTAAAACTCTCCCAGGAGTAACTCTTACTCGCAGTGGGTATCGGGATCCAACTATCTCATAGAAGGTATGCAATCTCATTGCAAATTTCAACACTTGAAATTCCCGATAATGCTTTTGCCCCTAGCGATCTATGACCTTGACTAAGTCAACAAACCATAAATTGCAAGTCAAGTTCAACCCGTATATTTCCCGATTGAATTAAACCCACCCGTACGACCCTTGACTGAGTCAACAAGGCCATGCGAATGCTCTAATCCAATCACATCTCATGTTGTTACAGATAAACATAATTTAGCTACCATACTCTATGCCTTGACTAAGTCAACAAACATAGCACGAATACTAAATAATATCTATCTGAAATGACGGAGGGCTACGCGGGTTCTTTCAGAAAAAACCATGAGCGTAATGAACTTGATATCGTTGTACAATCAAATGAAGTTTTGAAATGGAGTGATTTTGAGGCTTTTCTAGTTTTGCTAAAGGGGTCACTCCCGGTGAAGGGATCGTCGGCCCTTTCCTCGTCGAATGAGGTGCGGGATATATCATATATATCACTGTTCAAGGCAGAAACTATAGAAGCAATCAAAAGTCAGACCGAGTGTGTAGCATCTGCCAGTTATTGCTAAAGGAGTCACTCCCGGTGAAGGGATCTCGGTCCTTTCCTCATCGAATAAGGTGCAGGGTATATCATATATACCGCTATGCAAAACAAGAACTGTAGCTACCTGTTTTGTTTAAAATCTGATTCTACAACATCTTAGGTTTCTTTTCTTTCATTAATCACATTAATGAAGTCCCATCATTTAAGTCACCTAAACATCACAGATAAATACGACGTACACTTATGCCATCCGCATTCGCCTCGATGTCCCCTCGTGCACCGTTAGGTTAGGTAACTAACGACAGAGCAGGGCAGGGCTAGCGCGGGTGTAAAACATAAGTAACGTCTATATAATATATCATATATACTATATACTGTATCTATCACAGAACATCACATGATCACATCACAGATATCGCAGCAGAAGAAACATATGAAACATTGGATATACTAGGACGTCCGTGTTTTCAATACGAGCCAGTATAAAACACGGATTCCACGGTCGTGACGAATAGCCAATCCCACACCCCTAGACCCCTACGAGAGAAGCAAGAAACCCTGCCAATTCTAGGGTTAGGAGACCCGGACTCGACTCCTCGAGTTGGTCTCCCACTGGACCCCAGAACCCGGTTACTTGTGCTCCCCTCCTTGGGTCTATCCTAATGCGGAAAAGTAAATAATATACAAAAGGTGACAACTTCCGCAACCTGGAAGTGCCCCAAATAAAAGAATATTGCTTACAAGTTTTTACATGAATGAAAATGAAAAACACTTATCTCACATAAAAAAACCCGGCTATTCGAACACGACGATCCAATATAACATATCTAGCAACACATAACATCACATGTCATCAACGTAAGTAAATATGCGCATCCCAATTGTCGTTGACATATAGCAACGAAACCGGCGATATCACATATTACACTTACGGTCACAGAAAAGAAAGTATAAAACTACAACTGTTGGAATCCGCAACATCTTTAGACATCGCATGTCTAACACTTATAAACCCCGCATTTTTGTCCCATTATCGAAAACTCTTTTCAATATCAAATGAGACTAAACTGCTAGATTTATAACATTCATTCAGTTATCTCATAACTGTTTGTGAATTCCAATTATTGTATCCCATTCCGGATAAATAAAAAATATTAAACTTTCCGATCGAACATTCGAACACCCAAGTTTTCCCGAAACCGTTCAACACATGAAATAGGTTCAAAGACATTCACTTCATGCCTCAGTACCAACGGTCCAGCCGTAGAAGGGTCAAGCCAACGCCTCACATGTGGCACGCCGTACTGCCCCAAACCCGAAGGTTCAAAGGGCAGTTCAAGGCGGTCACATAATCGAGTTAAGGTTTGTTGTCTTCTAGAGGGACCATCGCGTTACTTGCACTACTTAGAACGTCTTTAAACTACGGAAATATCCAACAATTGGAAATTTCCGGGCAGGGGAAAGATTGGGTATTTACATCCGGTCGAACTTTTTAACATATTCGAAAATTATCCGGAAAACCACACAGACAAAATTTGAAAATCCGATCGAATCATTGATTCCCAATACAACCCCAGAATACTCATCTGTAGAGTCACAATAAAAATACCCAGAAAATATAGCATTAAATTATATGAGTTACTGTGCAGAAATCACCAGACAAAGGAACAGTACGGCCGCGGAACCGCCGCACATGCCTAGCTTATGCCGCGGTTCCGCGGTGGAAAAATCGATTCAGGTCCTCGTATTTCACAGTAATTCAAATAACACCCTGCTTATTTTTCTGCATATTTTTAATTGACAAAAATCCAAAATTTTAGAAAATTTCCAGAGAGCATTTTGGGTTTTAGGGTTTCGGTTCGATCGGGTTTCAAACATCGTCTAGACTTCGCCGAAGGCTCTAGCCAGGCTCTGATACTACTGTTGGGATCCTAGGCACACTATAGAGGTCTCACAAGGCATCAACCATGCCAATTTCAAATTTTACGGGTGCCGAGAAACCCTAATACGGATCGTTGACTAGAAGTTTAGGCGAAATACGAATCTAGTTAACAACTTAACTAAAGATAAGAAGCTACAACCATTGTAGATCCGGATATCCACTTCCTTGGCTCCACGTAGGCGTCCTCTCACTGTCCATCTCAAATCCCGGACTCAATCATCGGCTTGATCGGAGAAATGGGCGGACTAGGTCGTCGGCTTCGTGCCGAAGATGATCTACGTCGAGGCATCACAAGTTCAAGCCCCGACTTCACAAATTTGTAAAACTTGTGAAGAAAACACCCAAAACAACTTGGCATGAGGTAGAGGGTGAAGAAATAGGAGGTGGGTTCACTTTAGAATTGGATTTCTCACTTTAGAACTCAAGTTGCCATTGATGGCATCAAGCTTTCTTTCTTGAAGAAGAAGATCAAGAAGAAGGAAATATTATGATAAGTTAATCCAAAATGAAAAAGAATTGAATACTTATCATAATAGGAACCATGGTTAGGTGTAGAGAATTGACCAAGGTTAGAAGAGTGGTTAGGGTTAAGCATGAAGACAAATTGGTCACTTTGGTCAAAGCTTCATGAAGCTTCACAAAGGTTCAAGAATGAAAGCAACCATTTTGTATTCTTATCCCATTCTTTTTCCAAAATCAATAAATAAAAGAATGGATAATTAAAACCCTAATCACTTTCTTAACCTAGGTTTAATTCTTTACACTTAACCAAATTAGCAAGCATCATCAAACATGATACAAAGGTGTGCACAAAAGTATATCACATATACAACTTGCACATCAAGTGAGAAAATCCATTTAAAATGAACCAATACTAGTTAATGCAAAATAATATATCAAATATATAATTATACATTAAATCATTAAATCAACACTTGACTTAACGATCCGGTCATATCGCATATAACCGACTAGTATCCTATGTATCGGCTTATCGAATCAATCGTTGATTCGATATCTAGGTTATATCGAATATAACCAATCGATACAATCATCGCGAGAATGGAATACGGTATCACATACCCGCATTATTCTCGGTCCTGCACATATCTCATATGCGCTCCTATTTCGTTTCGCATGAGCCAGGAAACCTCTGTGTAGGACTCTAAAGACTCGTCAATACTCCGGTAGCAGATGATGATCATATCAAGCACCCACAAGCCGCAAGCGGTCTGCTAAACGTAACGGCCATCCGGGTATTGAGCGATCAGAAGATCGACAAGATAGCCCGCTCACACTCCTGTGAATCCAACCAGTAACACTTACCGTACAGTCCGGTCTATTCGTCTAATATGTCGCATATCAAGTCTAGGGGTGGTATACGTCAGACCCCAATAACCGATAAGTCGTGCCGATTTGAGGCTCATAACGGGTCGAGAAACTACTGGTAACACTTACCAGCAAATCTCTGATCAGCCCTGGCCAGGGACTTCCCTGTTACGGCCAATCGAGCACAGCGTAACATCAACCCCCAATACCGGGAGAGACGAAACCCCTCCTATCGCTCATTGTCTCCATGTGACTCGGGACTGTACCCAAAGACCACCGTTTTACACGCCCTCATGGACGTGGTAAGGTGGAGATCAAAGCACAGTGGGAATCACACAAGACTCTATGATGATCTCGGGTCTACAGACTAACCTGCACAAGTGTCACCTAAGAACTGCCATCTGACGTGAGGTATAATACCATCTGGGAGTTCTCGGCGAGTCCGTCCAGTGTACCCAGTCTACACTGAGCACCCGTATACTATCTCTGTGTCAAACACCAATGGATATGGGATCATCCATCGCTCATCTCATGGGTCGAGAAGCGTATACGCTAGTCTACTCTGGTATATCGATGCCCCGTCTCGATACACCCACGACTAGGGACCTTGAAGGATGTACTTATGGACTACCATGTCCCCACTAGTATGATCTGCATCATAGTCCAGGTAGTCAAGTACACATCCTAAGGGCTTTACCAACATGTAACTATAAGACAGTTTAAAGAGACAAGTGTACATGTTAAGATAAAGAGCAACCAGATAGCATACTATCATATCGAGCAAGAAAGTCATCTCTATATATGTCCAAGTATCCAATATAATATACATCATCTGTACAATACTGGCCTCTAGGGCATACATACAACTAACATTTTCCTAGCCTTGCACACACTTGTGCATGTTAACTAGGGTGTTAATTTGGGGTTTAGCCATGACTAGCAAGCATGGTGTGCTAATCATTTGCTTAATCTAGTTTTTAATAATTATATTAAGTGTTTTGGGTTTTAACCTTATATGGTTGTTCTTTTAAAAGAAAAATAAAATGAAAAAGGATTTTAAATGGGGTTGAATTGTTGACCAAGAGAGAGAGAGAGAGTGAGGGCATGGTGGTACATGGAGTGAGCCATGCCTCATTAATGAAGAAAGA
Organism: Agapanthus africanus; assembly: GCA_030015575.1. Lineage (NCBI taxonomy): Eukaryota > Viridiplantae > Streptophyta > Magnoliopsida > Asparagales > Amaryllidaceae > Agapanthus > Agapanthus africanus. The sequence goes on along the minus strand of CM057340.1, from coordinate 435,015,850 downwards.
GAAAGAGAATGGGAGGGGTTTTTGATGTTTCTCTCATTTCTCACTTCTCACTCTCATTTCTCTCATTCCCTCATACTCTCACTCACCCACACCATCAGCAGAGCAGCAGCAGCAGAGGCTTCGGCAGCAGCAAAAGAAGCAGCAGCTGCAGAAGCAAGCAGCAACAACAGCAACAGAAACAACAACATCAGCAGCAGGCAACATCAACAGCAGCAACAAGCATCCCCTGCATCACCAGCAGCTGTAGCAACTCAGTTCTTCTCCTTCACTTGCTTTCTAAGATCCTTTTGGGTATAATTCTTGAATCCAATTTCCTAGTTTGCTTAACTTGTGCGTAGTTTAGCGTCGGTTTGCGTTTAAAGTTAGTTTTGGGCTAAAATAGTGATTTTTGTGCACTTTTGGATTAAATGATGATTGCGTTGGTTAACCCTACCTATTTAAGTGTTATTAGGGTCACTTTAACTGAGATTTAACCTAGATTTCACTAAAATACCAGAGGGTTTCCGTTTTGTGCAATATATCGTATTTTAGTGTCGATTTGCGACATCGGGAACCTGCTGTGACCCGGAGGAAATACTGGAAAATTAAGCAAAATTGTAGTGATGTACTAGGGACCCTGGAACACCACCTGAGACACGACACCTAGGCCACCGGCCAGGGCCGGCGACGGCAAGGAGGAGGTCCGGCGACGCCGACTAGGGTTAGGAGTTAGGGTTTGGTTTTTCCTGGGTTGGTGTCTGCAGTGGTTTGGGTTCTGTTAGTCTTCTTTGTTTGTTTAGTTTTCACAGTATGCAAAATCTAGGATCACTGAGGCAGTTTCTAGTGTTTTGTTTGCGCGCGATACGTAATACGACACGGATCGTGCAGTTTGCGTGGTTTTGTTCTTGGGTTAGTTTCGTCGTGTCGCTACACACGTTAGTCACAATACAAACACTTGAGAGTATGTTTTGTGTTGTTGCGTCGGTCTAGTGTAGTGCGTACGTGATTTGGGTCTGTTATTAATGTATAGTTGCTTTATTGTTTTAATGTTGCAGGTTCACAGGCAGAGACTACGAACACTACTACATGGGGGGAAACTGGTGGTAGGATTCACCTAGAGCGGAGCGCTGGTGAGTAGATTTAACATCTACGGGGAATCGCCCGCATGGAGTTATGCGTCTGGGTTAGGATTCTAATACTTGTCGCATATTCTACGTTACTGTTAGAATTGCGCCTTTACCCCATTACTTAGATGTTGTATTTGGACTAGTAGCCGTAGGACACTGCACAAATTATTGACGATTCATGTTGCACGGGCACTGATTGTATGCTACACACACCGTCAATAATTGCCATGTCACACACAAACCACTTATAGATAATATATTGCTTGGTTAGGGACCTTGTGACATTGATTCGTACTGGTTATCACATATGACATTTACCATACCTGTATACCTATAGAGTATCGTACCATTAGTGATAGGTGCATATACCCTTTACGATACAGCTACAGGTATACCTTGCTCATATTTTACTTATACCCAGGGGGGTATACTACATCATTTACTTATAGGTAGACACATATACTTAGCTGTACCTTATTGATTTCGCATACATCTGGTTTCAGCTACATATTTTCCTTTATATGCTCCCATTTCAGATATATCGCACATATTTATTCCTGGATTTGCGCATTGTTATTTGGATTTTACATGATGTTTTCTGGATTTGGGAACCGCGGGAGTTCATGAAATTATGCATACATTGAAAAACCTGGTTTCCTTGATACGATATTTGCGCATCCATCATGAGATTTATCGGTGCTGATTTATATATATATCCCTACGAGGAGGCGTCGAGGCCGTAGAGGGTACATGGTGGGGCCCGAAGGTACCCCGGGGCAAGAAAGGGATGTCGATGTACCACACCGATGAGCCCGGCAGGAGAGCCATACGATCCGATGACAGTACCAATGATTCGGCGGTGATCAAGAGGATACCGTTGGGAGTCATGTACGTATGGATACATGAAAAGACGAGGGTCAGAGCTAGGCACTCATTCTTTTTGGGATAGCGTATGATACGTATCAATCAAGATGCTAGTCTTGGTGACGGTATCTGATAGATCAGTATTTCTGTGTCGATGCTTGGCATATTGGTTTTCATGATATTTCCAATTACCTTGTATATATAACAGGGGATTTAGCCGTTTTTATATATACCCTTACACCAATATTAGTGGAGTGGGACGCTAATATATGTGTATTGACCCCATCATATTTATTTCTGCAAATATATATTTAGGATGTTAGAATTTTGCTTGAGATTTGATTTGGGATATAGGTGATTTATTGAGATTGGATATTGGATATATATGAGATTGCTGAATTGTACATTGAGGAGATGTGAAACTTATATGATATGCAAGCCCAACATGGGGGCTGATTTGAGGAATTGTGAATTTGAGTGTCTTGATGGATTGTGAACCTACCACGATGTCAGGATTCCGTAGAAATGATATATTTCACTCCATACCTCATACCTATTTATTTATGCACTGTTCATGTATTAGTAGTACCTGTTAGTGTACCCTTCATGATTGCTGCATATCTACATTCTCATATCCCTATCGCATGATTATTGCATACTATTGTCATATCACTATTGCTTCATATATTGGTTGTACCTTTTAGTGTACTTTCCATTATTCTGCACTCATATGACTTATTATTACTACAAATCGCATATCTTAGATTCATGCTGTACGTACATACCTGCGATTACCTGCATATGTTATCTACTTTTCATGAGTAGGCAACTCACCCCCGTTGTGCCACAGTTGTTTTGCAGGGTGTTTCCCCAGAGTAGTCGAGGCAGGCTATTCATCTATCATCTTTCGCTACAGATACCGCATCGGCTCACAGTATGCTAGTTTGCTTAGGTGGGTTTTGGTGGTTATCTGTATTTTGTATTGTACATTCGTTGTATCTTGTACTCTCCATCTACTATTATGTTGTTGACTTAGAGAATTGGTGAGAACGTTATTGTATATTATTTGTGGATTTGTTGTCTTTTATACAACTTTATCTCTATTGTCTTTAATTCTTCGCTACGGGGTCGTATATTTGTGGTGGTGATTGTTTTCCTCCTTTTGGCGTGTATTTACTCCCGTTTGGGGATGCTTTATTTATCTTTATCCGTTGTACCCATTTTGGGGTTAGTTTTTACAAAGGGGGTGGTGCCAAAATTTTAAAGAAAGAAAAGTTAGACTTTTAAAGAATTTGGGTTATGATTTCAAATGTTTCAAAAACTTTTATTATCTTTTCCTGTCTTTTTAATGGTTTAGAATTTTGGATTTTTGCTTTCTTTTACTGCGTTACGTCTTTAGGCGTTGCGTAGTATCAGGGCCGTCACGTGCCAATTTCGGGTCGTGACACCAACACGAGGCACTTGGCATTCGCACAGTCTTTTTCCCATGTCTTACGGATATCAATATCCGTGACAGTGGAAACTGGTCCTGAGACGGCAGGGGTTTGATTAGTTAAGTGGTGTCCCAGCTTGTCATTGGTAATGGACATCTGGACAGACCATTACCAGTCATAACAGTCAGATTTAGTCATTTTATTATCTAGATGTAACCTATGTGTGGTCACTGGGTCGCTGCAATTAAGAGAGAGAGAAGAAAACACTTTGCATGATGCTTTTGCAAGTTTAGATTGGTTTTTAGTTTATTTAAGCAGGATGGCTCCCACTGTTTCTCGAATCCTTCCTCAAACCAAAAAGGAATAATTAGTCGGGATCAATCTCACCGTACAATACTTGCTTAACCGTTCAGCCAGGCCAGTGTTGGTACTTCGAGAGAGGTTTTCCAACGCTTTCACGAAGTTCCTTAATTAAATAACCTCTTTTTCCTGTGGGCGTAGCCCCGCTAACACCTTTCTAGACACCTACTTGGTTTATAGTATTGATCGTTAAGTGAGAAAGTTCCCGAGGAGTAGCATATACTCACAGTAGGATCGGAATCCAAATATCATCGTGTGATAAAACAGAAGGAATCCTACCAGAATCATCACACTCCAAATGGTATGCAGCGCTAGCAAGTTTCAGTTTCTTTAGAAACTCCCGATGTGGATTTTTGCCCCATGCTCTTATGACCTTGACGAAGGTCAACAAATCATAAGTCACATGTCAAGTTCTACCCGTCATTGTCCAGGTTAATTTGAACCCACGGATATATACCCTTGACGAAGGTCAACAAGGTAATACGACTGTCCCAAACCAACACATCTATCTATGCTACATATGAACACCAAACAGCTACCAATCACTATGCCTTGACGAAGGTCAACAAACATAGCTTGAATACTATTGAATATTCATATGAAATGACGGAGGGCTGCGAATGGTTTTGGCGAAACCGTGAACGTAGTGAACTTGATATAATCGAAGGAACCTTGATAGCTTTTAAAAGGAGTGGTTTAAGCTCTGCATTTTTAAAAGTTTTCTGTTTTATAAAGAAACCGAGTGGTTTTGAAATTGTTCCAACGACTTTAACTTTGGTTTATTTTCTTGCATTAATTTAATGCGTCCCATCATTTAATCCTACCATTGCAGAAAACAATGAAAATATGACGTACGCTTATGCCATCCGCATTCGCCACGGGGCCCCGTCATCACATGTTAGGTTACTTAACTAACGACAGAGCAGGGGCTGGACTAGCTCGGATGCAAAACATAAGCAACGCCTACTAGATATCATATATAGATATATACATTCGTCAGATGCAATGATAGCCATTCCAGATCACAGATGAACACATTGGATATACTAGGAATCCGCGTTTCGTTCGAGCCTGCAACGAAACGAAAGACGGATTACACGGTCGCGATGAATAGCCAAAACCCCACCCTAGACCCCTACGGGTGCGGCAAACTACCCGCCAAGTACCCAAAGTGAAGCAACCTCCCTCAACAACGTGAGTAGGCCACTCGGCACTTCAAAGTACCCGGTAGTTTGTGCACCCCACCTTGGGTCTATCCTAGGAACAAAAACAGTAAAAGAAATAATATACAATGGCGGCTACAAACTCATCCCGGATGTGCAGCCATAAAATAATATTACATCAATTTACATATTATATCAAATGTAAGATAAAGAAAACTCTCATCTCACAAACCCCCGTCTATTCATCCGCGACAATCCAACGAGTTCATATACACAATCTAACAACATTATAGATCACAGATATGCATAACCCCCACTAATCGACATATAGCGATTAGTTGACCTTCAGTGCATATATCACATCACAGATATAACCCATTAGCTAAATTGTACAGAACTTCGATCAAAAATAAGGATTTGCAACTACCTCAAACACAACTTTGTTCTCTGGAAATTCTGGGCAGAAACAAAATATCCTAAAAATCCCAAAACAGAACACTGAATAAACTGCAGCAAAGACGAGTCGCGGCCGAGTCAACTCGGCCGCGGATCCGCGGCGAAACGCATGTTTTCGCCGCGGTTCCACGGTGAGTTGACCGAGTCAGGGGCTCGTTTTTGCTACATGTTCGTAGAAAACCTTGAGCCGATTTTTAAGATATGTGGAATTGTTTTTGGAGCAGTTTTAAAAATCGGCAGAAAGTTAAGTTTTCGGACGTGTTTTGCGATTTTTTCTCGGATCGAAATTCTAAATACTTTGCTAACATGCTAGTTGTTGTTTAGCTAGGCTCTGATACCACTGTAAGTCTACGTTGCCCACCCCGGTTCTTATTGGGATGCGGAAATGGTAAAAAACGATTTTTATGACAAAAGGCAACATGGACTAAAAAGAGGATCTTTGCTAAACAAAAACCTAGCAAACTAACTACAAGTTTAACTACTCGGTTAGAGGGTTATACCTAGGTCTTGAAGTCCTTCTCTTCTTTCTCCTTGGAGTGATTCGAACGGCTCCACCTCGTAGTCTTCTCTTTGTCGAAGAAGGATCCACCCGCAAGCCTCTACCTTGAGCTCCTACCTCAACCTAGAAGCAACTAAAGTGCTTAGCTTGCTAAACCTAGAACTCTAGAGTGAGTAGAGTGGAGTTTTAGTGGTTTTATCTCAATAGCTCATGCTTCTGAACACATGAGACATGAGAGCTTTGAGAGAGAGGAAGAGGATGAGCTTTGGATGAGAGAGAATGAGCAAGTAAGAATAAGAATAATTTAGCAACCATACTCTCATATTTGGAATAATGATAATAATAATAATAATTAAGAAATGTGATGGTTAGTTTATGAATGACCATTTTCATTTCATTCATTTAATACATTTTGCAAAGAACAAGGAGCATCTTTGAAAAGAAATGATGATGGTCAACAAGTCCACAATGGTCAACCGGTCAACAAAGTCAACAAAAGTCAAATTGTCAACAACCCTAACCATGGCACAATTATCCTTAATTAATATTATTAACCATATTCCTCATTCTCATTAGGGTTTGGAAAAAGTCAACGGTCAATAACCCTAATGAGAATCCTCTGCCTCTGCCTCTGTCAACTGTGCATACACACCCGCATCCGTGTTCCGAGGAACACGAATACAATGAGATAAAATCAATCCCAAAACATATACTAGGATCTGGCTTAAACCAAATCCCACTAGTAATAACTGCCCAGACACCAAACGTGCACAAGTGCGCGGATGTGAACGAACCCTGTCGCAAAACCATGCGACCTCTACTCTGTTTTGCCCAAACGCGAATAGCCCTCTGTGTGGGACTCTAAAGACTTGACACTACGCTGGTAGTGGGTTTAACCACAGGCCGCAAGCGGTACTAACTGTACGTAACGGTCCCCAGGTAGATGCCGATAAGAAGACTGATGAGGTGAACCCATCTGAACTCCTACTAAGCCAGAATATGAGAATCTCCGTACAATCCGGTCTATTCGTCTGAGAGTATCGCATGGCGGGCCTAGGGGCGGTAAACGTCAGACCCTTAATAGCGGTAAAGTCGTGCCGGAGTGTAGCCCAGAACACCCTGAGAAACTACTGGAAACACTACTAGTAATTCTCGCTTGCCCTGGCCAGGGACGACTATGTGTAATGGCTCTCCTAGACACAGCGTGATATCAACCCCTAATACCGGGAGACAAGAATCCTGTCTAACCACTACTGTCTCCAAGTGCTTCGGGACTGCACCCAACTACTACCTGTTTGCACGACTCCTTTGAGCCGTGGTAGGGTAGTAATCAAAGTACAGTGGGAACACACTCGAGGCGAAGTAGCAGTGTCAAGTCGACGGACTAAGCTGTACTCCTGTCACCTGGGAACTGTTATCTGACGATATGTATAGTACCAAACAACAGTTCCTGACGAGTCCTATCCAGTGTACTCGTAACCTAACGAGCACCCGCATACTATCTCCAGTACGACGTACTGATGGCTGTAGGACGGACCATCTCCCCTGCTGGGATGAAAAGCGCATACGCTAGTCTACTCCGGAGTATCGATGCCCCGTCTCGATAATCCTACAACTAGGGACCTGTATAAGGATGTGCTTATAGATTACCCAGCCCCCACAAGTGTGACTGCCATCACAACGCTGGTAATCAAGCAAAGATCCTAAGGGCTACACTAATGTGTATAGGTGATATGCTAAAAGAAACACATGCACACATTAAAGTAGAAACAAACCAAGTAGCATACTACCATTTCGAGCAAGATTGTCTATACAACTGTGAATATCCCAAGCTTCCATCAAGTAATATACAAACTAGTATGATACAGTAATGGCCTTTAGGGCATATACATTAACAATTTTATCTTTGTGACATGACTGGCAAGTTTTATAAGATGTAAATCCAAACATATTTAAATATGTATCTTTATGTAACTTCAGCTAGTCGGGTCGCATTGATATGACTTAGTCTATAATGCCTCAAGAAGGATTCGTTCATTTCTGAACTCTTCCTCTTGTGTGTGTTCTGTACATTAAGAACTGTGGTTTGATTTAGAATATCTATGCTTTTAGATAATGTGCCTGAACTGATCAACTCTTGATATAGGAAATGTTCAAAACATTATCCAACTATACAAAATTATATCCTTCTTTACTAATAAAGAGACTGATATGATGTCGTATATCAGGTTCGGAATCTAATAACATTCGTTCAGAATCAATGTATTCTGGTAATACAGGGTGATAACTTGCGACTGACTTGGCTGCAACACTTGCATCATTTCCAACTCTTGAAACTTATCACCCGTTCTCAGTTCTCTACCTCTCTGTAGCCCATGTACCAAATTACATTTGCGGGATCCTGATCCGGTATCTCATACCCAGGACATAAAAGATACTGAGAAACAGTTCTCGGTAATGAACACACCCGAAGAAGATGCATCAGCATGTACTTTCTTCGTTTAGGCGGCACGGGAATTCTGGTAATCCCCTATTTCCTGCTCTGTCTTATAACAATTATAAGTTGGAGCGAGACCAACGTTCCCCAGCTCAGTATATAAGCGGTTTCGGTCAATACATCTATATTATTATCTTGATTAAGGTGTGACATGTTCGCTACCTGGAGAAAGATAGAAGAAAACACTGAGCGTATGCTCTTACACGATTAGATTGGTTATTAATATATCTAATCAGGATGTCTCCCACTATTTTAGTCTAATCTTCCTTCAAACCCTAAAAGAAAAGACTAGCCGAGATTAATTACACTCTACAAGTTCGCCAATTTTTCAGCCAGGTCAGTGCCGGTACTTTGAGGGAGGTTCCCCGTGCTTTCGCACGGACCTAATTATAGTAAATATCATTTTCCCAGAGACATAACCCCGTTGACACCTTTCTAGACACCTACTTGATCGGCTAATTGTAATGTGTAAAACTCTCCCAGAAGTAACTCTTACTCGCAGTGAGTATCGGGATCCAACTATCTCATAGCAGGTATGCAATCTCATTGCAAATTTCAACAGTTGAAATTCCCGATAATATTTTACCCCTAACCTCCTATGACCTTGACAAAGGCTAACAAACCATAGGATGCTAGTCAAGTTCAACCCGTCATTTCCTGATTGAATTAAACCCACCCGCACGACCCTTGACAAAGGCCAACAAGGTCGCACGACTACCCTAACTCAATCACATCATATGCTTATACAGATAAGCAGTAATCAGCTACTGCACACTACGCCTTGACAAATTCCAACAAACACAGCACGAATACTAAATACTACTTATCTGAAAAGACGGAGGGCTACGACAGGTTTTTAAGAAAACCCTTTGCATAATGAACTTGATATCGTTGTAGAATCGAGTGATTTTTAATGGAATATTTTTAGGCCTTTTTCTAGTTTTGATAAACTTGTCACTCCCAGTGAAGGGATCTCGGCTCTTTCCTCATCGAATAAGGTGCAGGATATTTCACAAATATCACTATGCAAAGCAAAAACTATAAAAACAATCAAAAGACAAACCAAGTTTGTAGCATCTGCTAGTTTCGCTAAAGAGGTCACTCCCCGTGAAGGGATCTCGGCTCTTTCCTTATCGAATAAGGTGCTGGATATTCTACAAGCATCATATTTGAAACGAAATCAGCAATATAACATATATCTCATATATATAATATAAACATTCGTCTCAGGCAGTAATATAATCTCATCATAGAACATTGCAGCAAAAGATAACATATGAAATATTGGATATATTAGGATTTCCGTATTTTATGCGAGCCTGTATAAAACGCGGATTCCACGGTCGCGATGAATAGCCAATCCCACACCCCTAGACCCCTACAAGAGCGGCAAGCAACCTTACCAATTCTTGAGTTAGGACACCCGGTCTTGACTCCTCGAGATGGTCTCCCACTGGACCCTAGAACCCGGTTACTTGAGCTCCCCGCCTTGGGTCTATCCTAATACGGAAAAGAAAATAATATACAATGGTGACATTATCCTCAACCCGGAAGTGCCCCAATAAAAGAATATTACAAGCAATGAATTTTACATGAATGAAAATAAAACCCTCATCTCACATAAAACCCCCGGCTATTCAAAACACGACGATCCAATATAACATATCACAGCAACACATAACAACACATGTCATCAACGTAAGTAAATATGCGTATCCCAATTGTCGTTGATGTATAGCAAAGAAACCGGCGATACAACACGTATTACACTTACGGTCACAGAAAAGAAAGTGTAAAACTACAACAGTTGGAATCCGCAACCTTCTTAGACATCTCATGCCTAACCAAATGAATTCCTTAGATATCGCATGCTTAACAATTATAAACCCCGCATGTTAGTCTCGATCTCGAAAACACTTTTCAATATCTAGTCGGGCAATTCAACAAGATTCCCGATATCCTGATCGAATTCTCGTCGGAAACTTTAGTAGACGGCCGCACCCCCGATGCCGTCGACGAACTGCACTAAGGCGGAACACCGCTGCCGCGAGCACCCGAACGGATGCTTTTGGCGACGGGGTTCTCCTACAGTCACTTGGTCGGGGCTATGGGGTGTGGCTTGTAAGTCGATGTTAGACACGCCACGAGTTGCGGGGAGGCGGAATAGGTAAAACAATCATTTTGTTTAAAACAAACATCGACTAACTTACGGATCTTTACCAAACCCTAACTAACAACATCATAGGAGGGATTAGCTACTATGAAAGAAGATTATACCTAATGAACCAAGTCCTTCTCGTTCTCGTTGACCACCTCATCGTCGGCCTCCTCTTTGTGATAGAAGATCCACCCGAGAGCTACTACTCCAAGCATGACCTCTCACTTGAGGTAACTAGGTAACTAAGAGTGCTAATAAAAGCAACCTAGAGGATATAGAATAGGATTAGGGATCAATTAGTCTTGCTAACCCTTGGTCTCATCACATGAGAGGTTAGGGTTAGGGTTTGAAGAGAGAGAGCTTAAGGAGAGAGAAGGTGAGAATAATAATTTAATGGAAACTACCTCATTTGTGTATATATATGAAGCATAAAATATTTTGCACAAAAATATCTTTGCACAAATATCTTCATGCTTCGTTTAATACATAATAAATCATCTAGTGAGTCATTAAAAGCATTAATGCTTCATTAACTCTCTTGATGAATCATCTCCATGAGTCACAAAACCATTTAATGCATATAACACCTAAGCCCTCCACCTCATCAAACTTCTAGAATCTTCTCGAGTAATTACGAGAACGCCCCTCCTATCCGTGAAAACATGGAAATACTGAGACTGTATAAATCCAATAATCCAATACTAGAATCTGGCTTAAACCAAAGCCTGCTAGTATAAACTGTGCGAATATCGTACATGCATGAATGCACGTGCGTGTCCGAACCCTGTCGTAAAACCATACGACCTCTATATCGTTTCGCCCAAAGCAGGGAAACTCTCTGTGTGGGACTCTAAAGACTCGACTACTACGCTGGCAGTGGGTTTAACCACAGACCGCAAGCGGCACTAGCTGTACGTAACGGTCCTCAGGTAGATGTCGATAAGAAGGCCGATGAGGAAACCCATCCGAACTCCTACTGAGCCTGATGTGACAATCTCCATACAGTCTGGTCTGTTCGTCTAGGACTATCGCATATCGGGTTTAGGGGGCGGCAAATGTCAGTCCCCTAAAAGCGGTATAAGTCATGTCGGAGTGAAGCCCATTACACCTTGAGAAGCTACTGGAAAACCTACCAGTAAATCTCGCTTGCCCTGGCCAGGGACTTTGCGTAATGGCTCTCCAGACACAGCGCGGTATCAACTCCCAATACCGGGAGAGACGATTCCTGTCTAACCGCCACTGCCTCCAAGTGCTTCGGGACTGCACCCAACTGCTGCCTGTTTGCATGACTCCTTTGAGCCGTGGTAGGGTAGCAATCTAAGAACAGTGGGAACACACTCGAGGCGAAGCAACAGTGTCAAGTCTGCGGACTATGCAATACTCATGTCACCTGGGAACTGTTAACTGACGACGGGCATAATACCAACTAACAGTTCCCTGCGAGTCCTGTCCGGTGTACCCGTAACCCAACGAGCACCTGTATACTATCTCCTGTATGACGTACTGATGGCTGTGGGATAGACCATCTCCCCAACTGGAATGAGAAGCGTACACACTAGTCTACTCTGAAGTATCGATGCCCTGTCTCGATAATTCTACGACTAGGGACCTGAAAAAGGATATGCTTGTAGACTACCCAGCCCCCACTAGTGTGACTGCCATCACAACGCTGGTAGTCAAGCAAGATCCTAAGGGCTCTATCAATATGTTTTCTCGATATGCTAACAAATACACATATTAAGATAGAAATAAACCAAGTAGCATACTACCATGTTTAGCAAGACTGTTAATGTAACTATGAATATCCCAAGCTTCCATTAAGTAATATACAAGCTAGTATGATACAATAATGGCCCCTAGGGCATATACACTAACAATCTCCCACTTGCACTAGGGCAATGTACTAGCGTATCGAAGACCGATCATCTCAAGTAGCCTCTCGAACAGAATCTGAGGTAAGGCCTTTGTGAATGGATCAGCAGTGTTCTCCTTTGTAGCAACTCTCCAGACCTCGATCTCCCGGCGATCTATGATCTCCCTGATCAGGTGATACCGCCTTAAGATGTGTCTGGACTTCTGATAGGACCTGGGTTCCTTCGCTAAAGCTATAGCTCCGTTGTTGTCGCAATAGAGCGGTATTGGATCAACAATGGTAGGAACCACCTGAATTTCTGTTAGGAACTTCTTCATCCAGACTGCTTCTTTTGCGGCATCGCAAGCAGCGATATACTCCGCTTCCATCGTCGAGTCAACAACGGTGTCCTGCTTGGAACTCTTCCAGTACACCGCCCCTCCATTGAGGGTAAAGACATAACCTGACCTGGACTTGGAGTCATCCTTGTCACTCTGGAAGCTGGAATCAGCACTCTATCTTGAGGTATTTTCCTCTGTAAACCAAGAACATCTTCTTAGTCCTTCTCAGGTACTTGAGAATGTTCTTTACTGCTATCCAGTGCTTCTTCCCTGGGTCTGACTGATACCAGCTTACCATACTTAGTGCATAAGCTACATCTGGTCTGGTGCACAACATCGCATACATTATAAAGCCTACCGCAGAAGCGTATGGTATAACTGACATGCGATCCCTTTCCAAATTAGTCTTGGGAGACATCTCTTTGGATAGGGTGATTCCGTGATAAGCCGGTAAATTACCGTGCTTAGAATCTTCCATACTGAATCTTTTCAGTATAGTGTTGATATACCTGGACTGCGATAGTCCCAACTTCCTCTTGGATCTATCACGATAGATCCGGATCCTCAGAATGTAAGAGGCATCATCCAGGTCTTTCATGGAGAACCCGTGTGATAAGAATCCTTTGACAGATTGTAGCATAGGAATATCATTTCCTATCAATAGAATGTCATCCACGTACAAGACGAGGAATACGACAGTTCGTGCTACAATTTTACTATATATACATGGTTCATCTGGATTTTTGATAAAGTAATATTCTTTGACCGTTTCATCAAAACAGATGTTCCAACTCCACGATGCCTGCTTTAGTCCATAAATGGACTTAAGCAATTTGCACACTTTCCCGCTGCTTCCACTCTGATTGAAACCTTCTGGCTGATCCATATAGACGCACTCTTCTAAATTACCATTTAGAAAAGCCGTCTTTACGTCCATCTACCAGATCTCATAATCATGGAAGGTGGCAATGGCAAGAAGAATCCGAATGGATTTGAGCATAGCCACTGGAGAAAAAGTTTCGTCATAGTCCAAACCAGGTCTTTGACGAAAACCCTTTGCAACAAGTCTAGCCTTATAGGTTTCCACCTGTCCATCTACACCAATCTTTTTCTTGAAGATCCATCTGCATCCTATGGGTTTTACCCCATCCGGATCAAAGTCCAAAGTCCATACTTTGTTGGTGTACATGGACTCCATCTCGGTCCGCATTGCATCCAGCCATCTTACCGAGTCACCGCTCTTGATGGCTTGCTGGAAGCTAGTAGGTTCATCATCATCAATGACGCAATCCTCTCTATCCCCATCTATGAGAAAACCGTAGTATCTCTCAGGCGGATGAGACGGCCTACTACTCCTGCGGAGGGGTGCAGGAATATCCTGTTCTTCTTGAACTACTGGTTCTACCAACCTTTCAGTAATAGTTTGTGGTTGTGGAATTTCTTCCAGTTCTACTGCGCTCCCACTTGTTTCCTTTTCTAAAAACTGATGTTCTAGAAAATGGGCATTATTTGAAACAAAAACCTTTTGTTCCTCTGCGTAATAGAAGAAATACCCCTTGGAGTTCTTTGGATATCCCACAAACTTGCACTGTAGTGATCGTGCCTTGAGTTTGTCTGCATGCTGCTTTTTAACAAAAGCTGGACATCCCCATATCTTTAGATACTGAAGATAGGGTTTCTTCCCACTCCACATCTGATATGGCGTGGTAGGCACGGTCTTAGTAGGAGCCCTGTTCAAAAGATATGCTGTTGATTCTAGCGCATAACCCCAGAAAGATCCTGGTAACTGAGCATTACTCAGCATGGAACGTACAATATCCAGTAGGGTTCGGTTCCGTCTCTTCGATACACCGTTATGCTGTGGAGTGTATGGAGGAGTAAGCTGAGAGAGAATTCCTTTCTCTTTTAGGTAACCTAGGAACTCGGCACTTAAGTATTCACCACCTCGATCAGATCTCAGTGTCTTGATACTTTTGCCGGTTTGATTTTCTACTTCATTCTTATATTTTTGGAATTTCTCAAAGGCCTCGGATTTATATTTCATTAAGAAAATGAATCCGTACCTAGAGTAATCATCCGTAAAAGTAATGAAATATGAAAAACCAGCTCTTGCATGTGTAGACATTGGACCACATACATCGCTGTGTATGAGTCCTAAGAGCTCGCTTACTCTTACTCCATGTCCAGTGAATGGAGTCTTTATCATCTTTCTTTTGAGACATGATTGACAAGTTGCATAAGATTGATATTCGAACGGATCCAAATATCCTTCTCTATGTAACTTAGTTAACCTTATCTCATTGATGTGACCCAGTCTACAATGCCATAAGAAAGCCTTATTTATATCTGGAGACTTTCTTTTTAGTGTATTCTAGACATTGAAAATCTTTAATTGGTTTAATACGTATATACCGTTATCTAGTGTACCGGACCCAATCAAACGATAATTAAGGTGGATGTTAACAACATCGCTTACAAACGTGAAATCATAACCTTCTTTCGATAACAACGAAACTGATATGATATTACACGTTAAACTAGGTACACAAAAACAGTTGCGCAAAGCCAAAATATGTCCACTCGTCAATCCTAGGTGATAATCCCCTACGGACACAGCACCCACGCTAGCTCCGTTAGCAACCTGGAGGGTCATATCACCAACCTTCAGCTCTCTACGGTCTCTCAGTGCCTGCAATGAATTGCATATATGAGATCCTAATCCGGTATCCAATACCCAGGAAGTAGAGTTGATTGACAGACATTTTTCAATTACAAACACACCTGAAATCGAAGTCGAAGCCACAGCTTGCTTCGGTTCCTGGTTCTTGGAAATCCAAGCTTTGCAATCTTTCTTCCAATGGCCTTTTCTACGATAGTGGAAGTACTCGTCCTTTGCCACTACTGGCATTTCTACCTTTGTCTTTCCCTTAGCTCCCATCTTACCAACACCTTCTTTAGGTTTGGTAGCGGCCTTCTTCTTCCTTCCTTTGGCCCTAGCCTTGGACTTGGAAGAGGAAGCACCGCGAACAAACATAGTGGGTGTATCCCTTGCTTTCTGCAAGGTGCCCTCCGCACTCCTCAACATGTTAAGGAGTTCTGGAAGTTCAACTTCTTTTCTTTGAATGTTGAAATTCAGAATAAACTGGGCGTAGGTGGAAGGAAGGGACTGAAGAACCAAGTCTGTATACAGCTCGTTCTCTAAAGTTGTCCCGAGGTCCGCGAGCTCTTCTATATAGCTAATCATCTTTAGGACATGTTCTCCTACAGATGATCCGACGGCCAGCCTCGACTGAAACAAGTTCTTCGACGTCTCGTATCTTGCTATACAAGATTGCTCTCCATACAGATCCTTTGTATGGAGAAATATAGATTCAAGATCCATATCCTCGTGCCTCCTTTGATGTTCATTATTCATAGAGGCAAGCACGATGCATTTGGCCTTCGCGCAATCTAACTCCCAGGTTTTGTGGATTTCCTTATCCGCAATACTGGAATCTGGACCAGGGACAGCAGGTGCCTTAGCAGTAAGGACATATCCCAATTTGTCATAATTCAAAACCATCTTAACATTCCAGAACCAATCTTTATAGTTTGGCCCTGTCAAAATATTTTTATCTAATAGTATCTTAAGGCCAGTCATGTTTTGGGTCGCTGCAATGAGAGAGAGAGGGAACACTTTAGCATGATGCTCTTGCAAGATTAGAGTGGTTTTTAGTTTATCTAAACTGGATGGCTCCCACTGTTTCTCGAATCCCTCCTCAAACCAAAAAAGAAGAACTAGTCAGGACTATTCTAACTGTACAATACTTGCTTAACCGTTCAGCCAGGCCGCTGTCGGTACTTCGAGGGAGGTTTTCCAACGTTTTCGCGAAGTTCCTTAATTAAATAACCTCTTTTCTCTTGGGGCGTAACCCCGCTGACACCTTTCTTGACACCTACTTGGTTTATAGCATTGATCGTTAAGTGACGAATCTCCTGACGAGTAGCGGATACTCACAGTAGGATCGGGATCTAAATATCATCGTGTGATAAAGCTGAAGGAATCCTACAAAAATTATCACACTCCAAATGGTATGCATCTCTTTGCAAATTCCAGTTTCTTTAGAAATTCCCGATATAGATTTCTGCCCCATGCTCTTATGACCTTGGCGTCGGTCAAAATGTCATAAGTCACATGTCAAGTTCTACCCATCATTATCTTGTTAATTTGAACCCATCCGTACATATCCCTGACGTTGGCCAAATGATAATACGACTGCCTCAAACTAACTCATCTATCTATGCAACAAATGAATACCCAGTAGCTACCAAACACTATGCCTTGGCGTTGGTCAAAATACATAGCTTGAATACTACTGAATACCCAAATGAAATAACGGAGGGCTACGAATGGTTTGGCGAAACCGTGAACATAGTGAACTTGATATGATCGAAGGAACCTGATAGCTTTTAAAAGGAGTGGTTAAAGCTCCGTAATTTAAAAAATATCCTCTGTTTTAAAATAACTGAGTGGTTTCTTTTAAACTGTTCCAACGATTCAACTTTGGTTTATTTTCTTTGCATTAATATATTACGTCCCATCAATTAACCTATCATTGCAGAAAACAACGAAAATACAATGTTCTCTTATGCCATCCGCATTCGCCACTGGGTCCCGTCATTCCCCCGTTAGGTTACTTAACTAACGATAAAGCGGGGGCTGGGCTAGCGCGGGTGTAAAACATAAGTGACGTATAATAGCTATCATATATAGATATTGTACATTCGTCAGACGCAATAATAGGCATTCCAGATCACAGATGAACATATTGGATTTTCTACGAATCCGCATTCCTTTTGAGCCTGCAAAGAAAGACGGATTACACAGTCGCGATGAATAGCCAAAACCCCATCCTAAACCCCTACGGGTACGGCAAACTACCCGCCAAGTACCCGAAGCGAAGCGGTCTCCCTCAACAACGTGAGTAGGCCACTAAACACTTCAAAGTACCCGGTAGTTTATGCACCCCACCTTGGGTCTATCCTAGGAGCAAAAATCAGTAAATGAAATAATACAACGGTGGCTACAACCTCAGCCCAGATGTGCCCCGCAAAAGAATATTACAACAATTTACAAATTACATTTGAATGAAAGAAACACTCGTCTCACATCCCCGGCTATCCATTCACGACAATCCAACAAGTTCACAAACACAAACCATTACAGAAATGTGCAACCCCCTGCTAACCGACATACTAGCAGTTAGGGGAGATTTACGAACACATTAAACAAATCACAGATATAATCAAATTAACCAAACATCTTAGAATTTCGATCAAGCAAACATAAATGATTCTACTCCAAATAATTCTCTGTCTACTTGAAACTCGAGCAGAAACAGAACATCCCAACAAATACAAAATTAACACAGAAGAGTTACTGGGGAATTTTGGTCAGACTCGGCCCCAACTCGGCCGCGGATCCACGGCGGATCGCTTTGGATCAGCAGCGGTTCCGTGGTGGTTTGGACGAGTTATGACCCCAAATTTCTCCAGTAACCTTATATTTCCCTGCTTGTATTTTTAAGGGACCCTGAAAATTTTTAGACCCCGTTTTAAAAACGGCAGAAACATGGTGAAAAAGTCGTATTTTTGGGATTGTTTTGCGATCGAATTTCTAACGACTTTGCTAACAAGTTAGTTATGGTTTAGCGAGGCTCTGATACCACTGTAAGTCGACGTTAGACACCCCACGAGTTGCGGGGAGGCGGAATAGATAAAACAATCATTTTGTTTATAACAAACATTGACTAACTTACGGATCTTTGCCAAACCCTAACTAACAACATCATAGGAGGGATTAGCTACTATGAAAGAAGATTATACCTAATGAACCAAGTCCTTCTTTTTCTCGTTGACCACCTCCTCGTTGGCCTCCTCTTTGTGATAGAAAATCCACCCGGGAGGTACTACTCCAAGCTTGACCTCTCACTTGAGGTAACTAGGTAACTAAGAGTGCTAATCAAAGCAACCTAGAGGATATAGAATAGGATTAGGGATCAATTAGTCTTGCTAACCCTTGATCTCAACACATGAGAGGTTAGGGTTAGGGTTTGAAGAGAGAGAGCTTGAGGAGAGAGAACGTGAGAATAATAATGTAATGGAAATTAACTCATTCGTGTATATATATGAAGCATCAGATATTTTGCACAAAAATATCTTTGCGCAAATTTCTTCATGCTTCATTTAATACATAATGAATCATCTAGTGAGTCATTAAAAGCATTAATGCTTCATTAACTCTCTTGATGAATCATCTCCATGAGTCACAAAACCATTTAATGCATATAACACCTAAGCCCTCCACCTCATCAAAATTCTAGAAGCTTCTCGAGTAATTACGAGAACGCCCCTCCTATCCGTAAAAACACGGAAATATTGAGACTGTATAAACCCAATAATCCAATACTAGAATCTGGCTTAAACCAAAGCCTGCTAGTATAAACTATCCGAATATCGTACGTGCATAAATGCACGTGCGTGTCCGAACCCTGTCGTAAAACCATACGACCTCTATATCGTTTCGCCCGAAGCAGGGAAACTCTCTGTGTGGGACTCTAAAGACTCGACTACTACGGTGGCAGTGGGTTTAACCACAGACCGCAAGCAGCACTATCTGTACGTAACGGTCCCTAGGTAGATGTCGATAAGAAGGCCGATGAGGAAACCCATCCGAACTCCTACTGAGCCTGATGTGACAATCTCCATATAGTCCGGTCTGTTCGTCTAGGACTATCGCATATCGGGCCTAGGTGGGCAGCAAGCGTCAGTCCCCTAAAAGCGGTATAAGTCGTGTCGGAGTGAAGCCCATTACACCTTGAGAAGCTACTGCAAAACCTACCAGTAAATCTCGCTTGCCCTGGCCAGGGACTTTGCGTAATGGCTCTCCAGACACAGCACGGTATCAACTCCCAATACCGGGAGAGACGATTCCTGTCTAACCGCCACTGCCTCCAAGTGCTTCGGGACTGCACCCAACTGCTGCCTGTTTGCATGACTCCTTTGAGCCGTGGTAGGGTAGCAATCTAAGAACAGTGGGAATACACTCGAGGCGAAAAAGCAGTGTCAAGTCTGCGGACTATGCTGTACTCATGTCACCTGGAAACTGTTAACTGACGACGGGTATAATACTAACCAACAGTTTCCTGCGAGTCCTGTCCGGTGTACCCGTAACCCAACGAGCACCTGTATACTATCTCCAGTACAACGTACTGATGGCTGTGGGACAGACCATCTCCCCAACTGGGATGAGAAGCATACACACTAGTCTACTCCGGAGTATCGATGCCTTATCTCGATAATCCTACGACTAGGGACCTGAAAAAGGATGTGCTTGTAGACTACCCAGCTCCCACTAGTGTGACTGCCATCACAACGCTGGTAGTCAAGCAAGATTCTAAGGGCTCTATCAATATGTTTTCTCGATAAGCTAACATATACACATATTAAGATAGAAATAAACTAAATAGCATACTACCATGTTTAGCAAGACTGTTAATATAACTGTGAATATCCCAAGCTTCCATTAAGTAATATACAAGCTAGTATGATACAATAATGGCCACTAGGTAATATACACTAACATGGCTATCTATTAAGTTTACTCGGCGAGTATCCACGTACGCTACGTGATTGCGACGGACATTTGATCACATCAAAATCCCGTGGCAACCGATCAAATGAGACTAAAAAATGCTAGATTTATAACATTCAAATTAGTTATCTCATAACTACTTGTGGATTCCAAATATTGTATCACATTCCAGATAAATAGACAATGTTAAACTTTCCGATCGAATAAACAAAACCCAAAAATTCTCAAATAGCTCAACACTTGAGCGGAGTTCAAAAAGTTCCAGAACATGTCACAACTGCTGCGAACCTGTAGGTTTCCTAGGCACACTAAGGAGGTCTCACAAGGCATCAACCATGCCAATTTCAAATTTTTCCAGTGCCGAGAAACCCTAATACGGATCGTTGACTAGAGTTTAAGGCGAAACAATAACTGGTTAACAACTTAACTAAGAGTGAACGGAAAATACAACCTTTGTAGATCCGGTCCACCACTTCTCTAGCTCCGTGATGACGTCCCCTCGCTGCGATCATCGGATCCCGGACTCAAGCGTCGGCTTCATCGGAGAAATGGGCGGGCTAGGTCGTCGACTTCGATGCCGAAGATGATCTACGTCGAGGCAACTCAAGATCAAGCTCCAACTTCACCAAGTCATGAAACTTGTGAAGAAAACACCCTATACTACATGGCAAGTGGTAGAGGATGAAGAAATAGGAAGTGGGTTCACTTTAGAATTGGATTTCTCACTCTTTTTACCAATTCACCATTGAAGGTAGCAAAGGTTTTCTTCATCTTTAAAAAGAAGAAGAAGAAGAAAAGAATCTCATAAGAATTATCATTCAAATGATAAATCAAGTGAAGTTATCATAATGCAACCTTGGTTAAGTGTAGAGAGTAAACTAAGGTTAGGTGAATGGTTAGGTTTAGGATGAAGACAAAGTGGTGGACTTTCAAAGATGCTTTGAAGCTTCAAGAAGCTTCAAGCAAAAGAAAGAAAAATAAAGCCACCATTTCATCTTTTCCAAAAAGAATAAATAAATAAATAAATAATTAAATCAAAACCCTAACCATTAACATAACCATTGTTTAATCATACACACCTAAGTTTGCATGTATCATCAAACAAGTGCACAAAAATATATCACATATACAATGTGCACAACAAGTGAGAAAATCCATCTTAAGTGAACAAATACTAGTTAATGTAAAGTAATATATCAAATATATAATTATACATTAAATCATTAAATCAACACTTGATTTAACGATCCGGTCATATCGCATATGACCGACTAATATCCAATGTATCGACTTATCGAATCAATCCTCGATTCGATAACTAGGTTATATCGCATACAACCATTCGATACATTCATCACGAGAATAGAATACGATATCACATACACGCATTATTCTCGGTCCCGCACATATCTCATATGCGCTCCTATTTCGTTTCGCTTGAGCCAGGAAACCTCTGTGTAGGACTCTAAAGACTCGTCAATACGCCGGCAGCAGGTGATGATCATATCAAACACCCACAAGCAGCAAGCGGTCTGCTAAACGTAACGGCAACCCGGGTATCGAGCGATCAGAAGATCGACGAGCAAGCCCGCTCACACTCCTGTGAATCCAACCAGTAACACTTACCGTACAGTCCGGTATGTTCGTCTGATATGTCGCATATCTTGCCTAGGGGTGGTAAACGTCAGACCCAATAGCTCGATAAGTCGTGTCGATATGAGGTCTATAACAATTCGAGAAACTACTGGTAACACTTACCAGTAAATCTCAGCAACCCTGGCCAGGGATTTCCGGTTATAGCCAATCGAACACAGTGCAACATCAACTCCCTATACCGGGAGAGACGAATCCCCTCCTATCGCTCATTGCCTCCATATGATTCGGGACTGTACCCAAAAACCACCGTTTTGCATGCCCTCTTGGACGTGGTAAGGTGGAAATCAAAGCACAGTGGGAATCACACAAGACTCTATGACGATCTCGGGTCTACAGACTAACCTGTACAAGTGTCACCAGAGAACTGCCATCTGACATACGGTATAATACCATCTGGGAGTTCTCCGCGAGTCCATCCAGTGTACCCAGTATCCACTGAGGACCCGTATATCATCTCTGATGTCAATCACCAATGGATATGGGATCATCCATCGCCCATCTGTATGGGTCGAGAAGGTATACGCTAGTCTACTCTGGTATATCGATGCCCCGTCTCGATACACCTTCGACTAGAGACCTTGAAGGATGTACTTATGGACTACCATGTCCCCACTAGTATGATCCGCATCATAGTCCAGGTAGTCAAGTACACATCCTAAGGGCATTACCAACATGTAACAGAGAGACAATCAGTGTACACGTTAAGGTAAAGAGCAACCAGATAGCATACTATAATGTCGAGCAAGAAAATCCTCCCTATATATGTCCAAGCATCCACTACAATATACATCCTATGTATAGTAATGGCCTCTAGGGCATACATATAACTAACAATCTCCTACTTGCACTAAGGCCATCTGATAGCAGTGGTTGTAGTATCTCATACTCAACCATCCCATAATAGTCTCTCTCTGGGAAAAGGCCTTTGTGAGTGGATCCGCCGTGTTGTCCTCTGAGTCTACTTTCCTAACCTCGATCCCTTAGAGATCAACCATCTCCATGATCAGGTGATACTGCCTCAGAATATGTCTGGATCACTGATGGGACGGACGTTGCAAGGCATAAGGCCCAACTCCATTGTCTCACAATGGTAGGAACGAAGTTCATCTCATGAACAAATATACATCCAGACTGCCTCTTTGGTAGCATCTTAAGTAGCGATGTATCCAGCCTATATCGTCTAGTATGCCACGGTATCTAGCTTGGAACTCTTCCAACATATCGTCCCTTTAATGAGGGTAAAGACAATGCCTGTGACTGACATTCAGTCGTTCTCATCACCCTGGAACACTTCCAGTGATTTTCCTTAGGATCGATTGATACCATCTCACTTAAACAAGTGATAATCCTAACATCCATTTAGATCTATCTCATCGGTCCAAAACCCAGGATTTAGTAGGTATCATTGTGATCCTATGTGGAGAATCATTGTGATAAGTGGAGATTGATCGAGCGTAGCAAAGAAAACTACTTCCCTATCAAGAGTATGTCATCCACGTACTCTACGAGGATCGCCACCATACTCTCTACTACCTTTTTGTATATACAAGGTTCATATACCATTTTTATGATGTCAAACTCTTTCACTAACCCATCAAAACAGATGTTCCAACTCTGCGATGCCTGTTTTATCACATAAAACATCTTGCATACGTTTCCGCTGCTCCCACTATCTACGAGGCCCTCTAGCTGTGTACTTATAGACGCACTCTTCTAAAATATCACTTAGAAAAGCAGTCATGGCACCCAACCGCCAGATATCGTAGTCATGGTATATAGCCGTGGCAAGTAGGATCTGGATGGACTTAAGCATAGCTACTTAGAAAAGGTTTCATCATAATCCATACCTGGTCAATGATGCAAACTTTTAACAAGTCTAGCTTTGAAAGTCTCAACTTTTCGATGTACACCAAGTAATCTTCTCAAGATATACTTGCTCCTGATGGGGATTTAACCCTTCAGATAAAGCAACCAAAGTCCATACTTTGTTGGTGTATAAGGATTCCATCTCAGATCGCTAAGCATCCAGCCATTCTCACAGAGTCCTAGTCTTGATGGCCAGCTCGAAACTAGTTGGGTCATCATCTTATGATGCAATCCTCGCTCCCACTTTCATAGAGAAACGGAAATATCTCTCAGGTGGGTGAGGATCCCTACTTGATCGGGGGAGAGGCTGAGGTTCGTTGGTCACTATTGAATCCTTTGGTTCTTCCAAATCATCAGCAGCAGTTTGTATATCTGGAACCTTCCCGGTTCTACATAACAGACCTGTCCTCGAGCTTGTCCGGATTATGCTTTTAGACATAGCCCGGACAGCCCCAAATCTTAACCAACTTAAGGTATGGGCTCTTCCCTTTCCATATCACATAGGAAGCGGTAGGCAACTGTTTTGATTTGAACCTTATTCAATAGGTATGCAGCTTCTCAAGCGCATAACTCCCAAAAGGAAATAGGAAACTCAGTAGTACTCATCATAGAGCACACCATATCACATAGGGTGCTATTGCTCCGCCCCGATATACCATCGTGCTATGTTGTATACGGAGGAGTAATGCTGAGAGAGAATCTCATTCTCCTTTAGAATAGTCCAGGATTTCCGTGCTCAAGTATTCTCCTCCTTGATTTCATCAAAGGACATAATAATTTTACACGTATTTTGGTTCTCTACTTCTAACTTATATTCTGTGAATATCTCAAAAGGTTCGGACTTGTGTTTCAACAGGAACATATGTCTGAATCTTGAGAGATTATCAGAGAATGTAACGAACTACAAAGAACCGGTCCTGGCATGTGTAGACAGGGGACCTTACATACATCATCATGTATCAGTCCCAAGAGTTCGCTAACTCTTTCTCTGTTTCCTATAAACAGAGCTATGGTCATTTTATGTTTGTGACATGACTGGCAAGTTTCACAAGATGTAAATTCAAACTGATTTAAATATGCATCTACAATGTAACTTAAGCTAGTCAGGTCACATTGATATGACCTAGTCTACAATACCTCAAGAAAGATTCGTTCATATCTGAACTCTCCCTCTTGTGTGTGTTCTATATACTAAGAACTGTAGTTTGATTTAGAACATTAATGCTTTTAGATAACGTGCCTGAACTGATCAACTTTTGATATAGGAAATGTTCAAAACATTATCCATCAATACAAAATTTTATCATTTCTTTACTAATAAAGAGACTGATATGATTTTGTATACCAGGTTCGGTATCTAATAACATTTGTTCAGAATCAATGTATTGGTAATACAGGGTGACAGTGACCAACAGACTTGGCTGCAATACTTGCCCCGTTTTCTGTCTCATGAAACTTATCACCCGTTCTCAGTTCTCTACCTTTCTCTAGCCCATGTAACGGATTACATTTGCGGGATCCTGATCCGGTATCTAATACCCAGGACGTAAAGAATACTGAGAAACAGTTCTGTATAATAAACACACCCGAAGATGATGCATCAGCATGCACTCTCTTCGTTTGGGCGGCACGGGAATTCTGGTATTCCCCAATTTCCTATTCTGACTTATAACATTTATAAGTTGGAGCGGGACCAACGTTCCCCAGCTCAGTATAACAAGCGGGTTCGGTCAATATATCCGTTTTATTATCTTGATTAAGGCATGATATGGTCGCTACCAGGAGAGAGAGAGAGAAGAAAACACTCTGCGTGCGCTCTTGTAAGATCAGATTGGTTATTATTTTATCTAATCAGGATGGCTCCCACTTTTTTTATCAAATCTTCCTTCAAACCCTAAAAGGAAAGACTAGCCGGGATTAATTACACGCTACAAGTTTGCCAATCTTTCAGCCAGGCCAGCGTCGGTACTTTGAAGGAGGTCCCCCGTGCTTTCGCATGAACCTAATTAATGTAAGCCTCGTTTTCCCAGAGGCGTAACCCCGTTGACACCTTTCTAGACACCTACTTGATCGGCTAATTGTAATGTGTAAAACTCTCCAAGGAGTAACAATTACTCGCAGTGGGTATCGGGATCCAACTATCTCATAGAAGGTATGCAATCTCATTGCAAATTTCAACACTTGAAATTCCCGATAATTTTGCCCCTAGCGTGCTATGACCTTGACGAAAGCCAACAATCCATAGCCCGTTAGTCAAGTTCAACCCGTACATTTCTTGATTGAATTAAACCCACCAGCACGACCCTTGACGAAAGCCAACAAAGCCGTACGACTACCCTAATCCAATCGCATCATATGCAGCAGATAAGCAGCATATAGCTACCGCACACTACACCTTGATGAAAGCCAACAAATGTAGCACGAATACTATATACAACTTATCTGAAATGACGGAGGGCTACGACAGGTTTTTCTTAAAACCTATTGCGTAATGAACTTGATATCGTTGCGGAATCAAATGGTTTTAAAACGGAGTGTTTTTTATGCTTTTCTAGTTTTGCTAAAGGGGTCACTCCCGGTGAAGGGATCGTCGGCCCTTTCCTCATCGAATGAGCTGCGGGATATATCATATAAATCACTGTGCAAAGCAGAAATTATAGAAGCTATCAAAAGACAAACCGAGTGTGTAGCATCTGCCAGTTATTGCTAAAGGGGTCACTCCCGGTGAAGGGATCGTCGGCCCTTTCCTCATCGAATAAGGTGCAGGATATATCATATATACCGCTGTGCAAAGCAAGAATTGTAGCTACCTGTTTTATTTTTGAAAATTCGATTCCACAACATCATTATGTTTCTTTTATTTCATTAATCTCATTAATGAAGTCCCATCATATAAGTCCACCTAAACATCACAGATAAATATAACGTACGCTTATGCCATCCGCATTCGCCTCGATGTCCGTCTGCACCGTTAGGTTAGGTGACTAACGCCAGAGCGAGGCAGGGCTAGCGCGGGTGTAAAACATAAGCAACGTCTATATAATATATCATATATACTATATACAGCATCTATCTGAACATATAACATGATCACATCACAGATAACGCAGCAGAAAATATCATATGAAATATCGGATATATTAGGACGTCCGTGTTTTCTATACGAGCCAGTATAAAACACGGATTCCACGGTCGTGATGAATAGCCAATCCCACACCCCTAGACCCCTACGAGAGCAGCAAGCAACCCTACCAATTCTAGGGTTAGGAGACCCAGAGTCGACTCCTCGAGATGGTCTCCCACTGGACCCTAGAACCCGGTTACTTATGCTCCCCTCCTTGGGTCTATCCTAGTGCCGAAAAGTAAATAATATACAAAAGGTGACAACTTCCGCAACCTGGAAGTGCCCCAATAAAAGAATATTACATACAAGTTTTTACATGAATGAAAATGAAAAACACTCATCTCACATAAAAATCCCCGGCTATTCAAACACGACGATCCAATACAACATATCCAGCTACACATAACATCACATGTCATCAACGTAAGTAAACATGCGTATCCCAATTGTCGTTGACATATAGCAACGAAACCGGTGATATCACATATTACACTTACGGTCGCAGAAAAGAAAGTGTAAAACTACAACAGTTGGAATCCGCAACTTGCATAGACATCGCATGCCTAACCAAATGAATTCCTCAGACATCACATGCCTAATAATTATAAACCCCGCATTTTAGTCTTATTTATCGAAAACTCTTTTCAATATCAAGTCGGGCAATTCAATAGGATTCCCGACATTTTGATCGAATGCTCGTCGTAAACTTTAGTGGACGGCCGCACCTCCGATACCGTCGACGAAGTGCACCAAGGCGGAACACCGCTACCGTGAGCACCCGAACGGATGCTTTCGGCGACGGGGTTCTCCTACAGTCACTTGGTCGGGGCTAAGGGGTGTAGCTGTCTATTAAGTTTATCCGGCGAGTATCCGCGTACGCTACGTGATTGCGACGGACTTTTGATCACATCAAAATTCCGTGGCAACCGATCAAGTGAGACTAAAGTGCTATGTTTATAACATTCAAATCAGTTATCTCATAACTCCTTGTGGATTCCAAATATTGTATCACATTCCGGATAAATAGAAAATGTTAAACTTTCCAATCGAACAATCAAACACCCAAGTTTTCCGGAAACAGCTCAACCCATGAAATAAGTTTAAAAACATTCACTTCATGTCTCAGTACCAAAAGTCCAGCCGTAGAAGGGTCAAGCCAACGCCTCACATGTGGCACGCCGTACTGCCCCAAACCCTAAGGTTCAAAGGGCAGTTCAAGACGGTCACATAATCGAGTTAAGGTTTGTTCTCTTCTAGAGGGACCATCGTGTTACTTGCACTACTTAGAACGTCATTAAACTACGGAAAAATCCAACGATTGGAAATTTCCCGGCAGGGGAAAAAGTGGGTATTTATATCCGGTCGAACTTTTTAACATATTCAAAAATTATCCGGAAAACACACAGACGAAGTTAAACTTCCCGATCAAAACACCGAGTCCCTAATACAACCCAGAAAACTCAACTCTTGAGTGGAATTAAAAAATTCCTATAAAAAATTACCAAGAAAGGACCTAAGAATAAATATATGAAATTTCAGGGACTAAGTCCAAATTTTGGCCGCGAAACCGCCGCCAAATCCATGGTTTCGCCGCGGTTCCGCGGTCAAATTATTGACTTAGAGGACCGTACTTCACAGTAATTCTTAGTTTTTCCTGCTTGTTTTTCTGAGAATTTTTAATTCAAAAAAATCCACTGTTTTGAAAAATGTACAGAGAAGGGTTTTGTCGGGGTTTACGGGCTCGATCGGACTTCTAACTTCGTCTACACTTCGCCTAAAACTCTAGCTAGGCTTTGATACCACTGTAGGGTTCCTAGGCACACTAAGGAGGTCTCATAAGGTAACAACCATGCCAATTTCAAATTTTTCCGGTGCCGAGAAACCCTAATACGGATCGTTGACTAGAGTTTAAGGCGAAACAATAACTGGTTAACAACTTAACTAAGAGTGAACGGAAAATACAACCTTTGTAGATCCGGTCCACCACTTCTGTAGCTTCGTGATGATGTCACCTCGCTGCGATCATCGGATCACGGACTCTAGCGTCGGCTTCATCGGAGAAATGGGCGGGCTAGGTCGTCGACTTCGATGCCGAAGATGATCTACGTCGAGGCAAATCAAGATCAAGCTCCAACTTCACCAAGTCATGAAACTTGTGAAGAAAACACCCTATACTACATGGCAAGTGGTAAAGGATGAACAAATAGGAAGTGGGTTCACTTTAGAATTGGATTTCTCACTCTATTTACCAATTCACCATTGAAGGTAGCAAAAGTTTTCTTCATCTTTAAGAAGAATAAGAAGAAGAAAAGAATCTCATAAGAATTATCATTCAAATGATAAATCAAGTGAAGTTATCATAATGCAACCTTGGTTAAGTGTAGAGAGTAAACTAAGGTTAGGTGAATGGTTAGGTTTAGGATGAAGACAAAGTGGTGGACTTTCAAAGATGCTTTGAAGCTTCAAGAAGCTTCAAGCAAAAGAAAGAAAAATAAAGCCACCATTTCATCTTTTCCAAAAAGAATAAATAAATAAATAAATAATTAAATCAAAACCCTAACCATTAACATAACCATGGTTTAATCATACACACCAAAATTTGCATGTATCATCAAACATGATACAAACAAGTGCACAAAAATATATCACATATACAATGTGCACAACAAGTGAGAAAATCCAACTTAAGTGAACATATACTAGTTAATGTAAAGTAATATATCAAATATATAATTATACATTAAATCATTAAATCAACACTTGATTTAACAATCCGGTCATATCGCATATGACCGACTAATATCCAATGTATCGAATTATCGAATAAATCCTCGATTCGATAACTAGGTTATATCGCATACAACCATTCGATACATTCATCACGAGAATAGAATACGGTATCACATACACGCATTATTCTCGGTCCTGCACAAATCTCATATGCGCTCCTATTTCGTTTCGCTTGAGCCAGGAAACCTCTATGTAGGACTCTAAAGACTCGTCAATACGCCGGCAGTAGGTGATGATCATAACAAACACCCACAAGCCGCAAGCGGTCTGCTAAACGTAACGGCCACCCGGGTATTGAGCGATCAGAAGATCGACGAGCATGCCCACTCACACTCCTGTGAATCCAACCAGTAACACTTACCGTACAGTCCGGTCTGTTCGTCTGATATGTCGCATATCTTTCCTAGGGGTGGTAAACGTCAGACCCCCAATAGCTCGATAAGTCGTGTCGATATGAGCTCTATATCAGTTCGAGAAACTACTAGTAACACTTACCAGTAAATCTCAGCAACCCTGGCCAGGGATTTCCGGTTATAGCCAATCGAACACAGTGCAACATCAACTCCCTATACCGGGAGAGACGAATCCCCTCCTATCGCTCATTGCCTCCATGTGATTCGGGACTGTACCTAAAAACCACCGTTTTGCATGCCCTCTTAGACGTGGTAAGGTGGAAATCAAAGCACGGTGGGAATCACACAAGACTCTATGACGATCTCAGGTCTACAGACTAACCTGTACAAGTGTCACTAGAGAACTGCCATCTGACGTAAGGTATAATACCATCTGGGAGTTCTCGGCGAGTCCGTCCAGTGTACCCAGTCTCCACTGAGCACCCGTATATCATCTCTGATGTCAATTACCAATGGATATGGGATCTTCCATCGCCCATCTGTATGGGTCGAGAAGGTATACGCTAGTCTACTCTCGTATATCGTTGCCCCGTCTCGATACACCCACGACTAGGGACCTTGAAGGATGTACTTATGGACTACCATGTCCCCACTAGTATGATCCGCATCATAGTCCAGGTAGTCAAGTACACATCCTAAGGGCTTTACCAACATGTAACAGAGAGACAATCAGTGTACACGTTAAGGTAAAGAGCAACCAGATATCATACTATCATGTCGAGCAAGAAAGTCCTCCCCATATATGTCCAAGTATCCACTACAATATACATCCTATGTATAGTAATGGCCTCTAGGGCATACATATAACTAACAATCTCCCATTTGCACTAGGGCCATCTGATAGCAGTGGTTGTAGTATCTCATACTCAACCATCCCATAATAGTCTCTCTCTGGGAAAAGGCCTTTGTGAGTGGATCCGCCGTGTTGTCCTCTGAGTCTACTCTCCTAACCTCGATCCCTTGGAGATCAACCATCTCCATGATCAGGTGACACTGCCTCAGAATATGTCTGGATCACTGATGGGACGGATGTTCCTAGGCATAAGGCACAACTCCATTTTCTCATAACGGTAGGAACGAAGTTCATCTCATGAACTAATATACATCCAGACTGCCTCTTTGGTAGCATCTTAAGTAGCGATGTATCCATCCTATATCGTCTAGTATGCCACGGTATCTAGCTTGGAACTCTTCCAACATACCGTCCCTTTACTGAGGGTAAAGACAATGCCTGTGACTGACATTCAGTCGTTCTCATCACCCTGGAACACTTCCAGTGATTTTCCCTAGGATTGATTGATACCATCTCACTTCAACAAGTGAGAATCCAAACATCCATTTAGATCTATCTCATCGGTCCAAAACCCAGGATTTAGTAGGTATCATTGTGATCCTATGTGGAGAATCATTGTGATAAGCGGAGATTGATCGAGCGTAGCATAGGAAACTACTTCCCTATCAAGAGTATGTCATCCACGTACTCTACGAGGATAACCACCATACTCTCTACTACCTTTTTGTATATACAAGGTTCATCTACCATTTTGATGATGTCAAACTCTTTGACTAACTCATCAAAACAGATGTTCCAACTCCGCGATGCCTGTTTTATCATATAAAACATCTTGCACACGTTTCCGCTGCTCCCACTATCTACGAGGCCCTCTGGCTGTGTACTTATAGACGCACTCTTCTAAAATATCACTTAGAAAAGCAGTCATGGCACCCAACCGCCAGATATCATAGTCATGGTATGTAGCCGTGGCAAATAGGATCTAGATGGACTTAAGCATAGCTACTTAGAAAAGGTTTCATCATAATCCATACCTGGTCAATGATGCAAACTTTTAACAAGTCTAGCTTTGAAAGTCTCAACTTTTCGATGTACACCAAGTAATCTTCTCAAGATATACTTGCTCCTGATGGGGATTTAACCCTTCAGATAAAGCAACCAAAGTCCATACTTTGTTGGGGTATAAGGATTCCATCTCAGATCGCTAAGCATCCAGCCATTCTCACAGAGTCCTACTCTTGATGGCCAGATCGAAACTAGTTGGGTCATCATCTCATGACGCAATCCTCGCTCCCTTTTTCATAGAGAAACGGAAATATCTCTCAGGTGGGTGAGGATCCGTACTAGATCGGCGGAGAGGCTGAGGTTAGTTGGTAACTATTAAATCCTTTGGTTCTTCCAAATCATCAGCTGTAGTTTGTATATCTAGAACCTTTCCAGTTCTACATAACAGACCTTGCCTCGAGCTTATCCGAATTATGCTTTTAGACATAGCCCGGACAGCCCCAAATCTTAACCAACTTAAGATATGGGCTCTTCCCTTTCTATATCACATAGGAAGCGGTAGGCAACTGTTTTGATTTGAACCTTATTCAATAGGTATGCAGCTTCTCAAGCGCATAACTCCCAAAAGGAAATAGGAAACTCAGTAGTACTCATTATAGAGCACACCATATCACATAGGGTGCTATTGCTCCGCCCCGATATACCATCGTGCTATGGTGTATACGGAGGAGTAATGCTGAGAGAGAATCTCATTCTCCTTTAGAATAGTCCAGGATTTCCGTGCTCAAGTATTCTCCTCCTTGATTTCATCAAAGGACATAATACTTTTACCCGTATTTTGGTTCTCTACTTCTAACTTATATTCTGTGAATATCTCAAAATTTTCGGACTTGTGTTTCAACAGGAACATATGTCTGAATCTTGAGAGATTATCAGAGAATGTAACGAAGTACAAAGAACCGGTCCTGGCATGTGTAGACAGGAGACCTTACATACATCATCATGTATCAGTCCCAAGAGTTCACTAACTCTTTCTCCATTTCCTATAAACAGAGCTATGGTCATTTTATCTTTGTGACATGACTGGCAAGTTTTACAAGATGTAAATTCAAACTGATTTAAATATGCATTTACAATGTAACTTAAGCTAGTCAGGTCACATTGATATGACCTAGTCTACAATACCTCAAGAAGGATTCGTTGATATCTGAACTCTCCCTCTTGTGTGTGTTCCGTATACTAAGAACTGTAGTTTGATTTAGAACATTAATGCTTTTAGATAACGTGCCTGAACCGATCAACTTTTGATATAGGAAATGTTCAAAACATTATCCATCAATACAAAATTTTATCATTTCTTTACTAATAAAGAGACTGATATGATTTTGTATACCAGGTTCGGTATCTAATAACATTTGTTCAGAATCAATGTATTGGTAATACAGGGTGACAGTGACCAACAGACTTGGCTGCAATACTTGCCCCGTTTTCTGTCTCATGAAACTTATCACCCGTTCTCAGTTCTCTACCTTTCTGTAGCCCATGTAACGGATTACATTTGCGGGATCCTGATCCGGTATCTAATACCCAGGACGTAAAGAATACTGAGAAACGGTTATGTATAATAAACACACCCGAAGATGATGAATTAGCATGCACTCTCTTCGTTTGGGCGGCACGGGAATTCTAGTATTCCCCAATTTCCTGTTCTGTCTTATAACATTTATAAGTTGGAGCGGGACCAACGTTCCCCAGCTCAGTATAACAAGCGGGTTCGGTCAATATATCCGTTTTATTATCTTGATTAAGGCGTGATATGGTCGCTACCAGGAGAGAGAGAGAGAAGAAAACACTCTGCGTGCGCTCTTGCAAGATCAGATTGGTTATTATTTTATCTAATCAGGATGGCTCCCACTGTTTTTATCAAATCTTCCTTCAAACCCTAAAAGGAAAGACTAGCCGGGATTAATTACACGCTACAAGTTTGCCAATCTTTCAGCCAGGCCAGTGTCGGTACTTTGAAGGAGGTCCCCCGTTCTTTCGCACGAACCTAATTAATGTAAACCTCGTTTTCCCAGAGGCGTAACCCCATTGACACCTTTCTAGACACCTACTTGATCGGCTAATTATAATGTGTAAAACTTTCCAAGGAGTAACAATTACTCGCAGTGGGTATCGGGATCCAACTATCTCATAGAAGGTATGCAATCTCATTGCAAATTTCAACACTTGAAATTCCCGATAATTTTGCCCCTAGCGTGCTATGATCTTGACGAAAGCCAACAAACCATAGCCCGCTAGTCAAGTTCAACCCGTACATTTCTTGATTGAATTAAACCCACCCGCACGACCCTTGACGAAAGCCAACAAAGCCGTACGACTACCCTAATCCAATCGCATCATATGCAGCAGATAAGCAGCATATAGCTACCACACACTACACCTTGATGAAAGCCAACAAATGTTGCACGAATACTATATACAACTTATCTGAAATGACGGAGGGATACGACAGGTTTTTCTGAAAACCTATTGCGTAATGAACTTGATATCGTTGCGGAATCAAATGGTTTTAAAATGGAGTGTTTTTTAGGCTTTTCTACTTTTGCTAAAGGGGTCACTCCCGGTGAAGGGATCGTCGGCCCTTTCCTCATCGAATGAGGTGCGGGATATATCATATAAATCACTGTGCAAAGCAGAAACTATAGAACCTATCAAAAGACAAACCGAGTGTGTAGCATCTGCCAGTTATTGCTAAAGGGGTCACTCCCGGTGAAGGGATCGTCGGCCCTTTCCTCATCGAATAAGGTGCAGGATATATCATATATACCGCTGTGCAAAGCAAGAACTGTAGCTACCTATTTTATTTTTGAAAATTCGATTCCACAACATCATTAGGTTTCTTTTATTTCATTAATCTCATTAATGAAGTCCTATCATATAAGTCCACCTAAATATCACAGATAAATATAACGTACGCTTATGCCATCCGCATTCGCCTCAATGTCCCGTCTTCACCGTTAGGTTAGGTGATTAACGCCAGAGCGAGGCAGGGCTAGCGCGGGTGTAAAATGTTGGAGATAGTGCCCTCATAGTCAATTATTGGATCGCAGGTACGTGATTCCAATGATTGCGGAGGACCTATATCGGTAGGACAGTCTTACTCGAAATGATAGTATGCTATCTGGTTTGCCTTTATCAGTCGTGTACATGTTCAGGTGACTGATTACATGTTACACTTTGATAGAGCCCTTAGGATCTTGCTTTACCACCAACAGTATGATGGCGATCATATACGTGAGAGTTGGGTGGTTTATATGCATATCCTTAATTGTGGTCCCTAGTCGTGGGAGTTTCGAGACAGGGCATCGATACTCCGGAGTAGACTAGTGTATACAGTCGAGACCCCGACGAGGGGCGGTGGCCGGTCTCACAAGCCACTGGTGTCAGTTGGATCACCTAAGATGTATACAGGTGCTCATTGGGTTATGAGTACACCGGACAGGACTCGCCGGGAATCTGCTAGTTAGTACTATATCTATCGTCAGATAGCAGTTCCCTGGTGACATGTGTACAGGTTAGTTCATCGACCTGAGGTCATCATTTGTCTCGTGTGAGTTCCCACTGTGCTTTGATTTCTACCCTACCACGGCTCAAAGGAGTCGTGCAAACAGGTAGCTTTTGGGTACAGTCCCAAGCCATATGGAGGCACGTGAGCGGATCGGCAGGGGATTCGTCTCTCCCGGTATTGGGGGCGAGGTCGTGCTGTGTCTAGGAGAGCCATTACACAAAGTCCATGGCCATGGCAGGAGATTTACTGGTAGGTACTCCAGTAGTATCTCAGGGTGTTATTGGGCTACACTCCGACACGACTTATACTGCTATTGGGGGTCTGACGTAACTAGCCCCCTAGGCAGATATGTGATACTCATAGACGAACGGACCGGACTGTATATACATTGTCACTGTTAGGCTCAGTAGGGTTTCCGGATGAGTTCGCTCATCGGCCTCCCTTGAGGTCAGTCTATGGGCAGCCGTTACGCATAGCTAGTACCGCTGACGGTTTGTGGTTAAACCCACTGCCAGGGTACTGACGAGTCATTAGAGTCCCCCACAGACAGTTTCCCAAGTTCGGGCGAAACGTTGTAGAGGCCGTATGGTTTTATGGCAGGGTTCGGAAAATGCATGTGCGTTTACGCACGTGTTATTTTTCGGGCAGATGATACTGGTTGGCTTTGGTTTAAGCCGGATCCGAGTATTATATTGAGTAGGTATAATATCTTTGTCTCAGTTGCATTTGTATTCGGTCGTAATACAAATGCGGGTATATTTATACAGTTACGGGGTTATCCTGAAAGTCGTTTCAGGATCACTTTTGGAAGTTGTCAGTTTCCAGTTTTCTATCAGCCGTCTTTTAACATTCGGTTAAAGACGAATTTATCTTTTCTTGGATGAGGGTGAGTCATGCTTCTAGAAGGTTCTAGAAAGGGTGACTTGGCATGGTGAGTCATTAGTGCTTTAATGGAACCATTAATGCAATGGTGACTAGGTTAATGAATCACCATTTGCATTAATGAGGTTTTGTTTTCCTTAGGATATTTGTTCTTGATATTTTTTTGTGAGAAGCTTTTTATGGTCACCCTCTTCTCTCCTACACTCACCCCCCTCCCTATAAATGGCCGGCCCCTCCTCTCTCATTGACTTACATGATGTTTTCATTTGGTTACAAAAGATATGATAGATTTTGGGGTGTATGGAATTTCACAGCTCATTTCATTCCATCACCCGATTCCCACGGCAACTTCATTAACCGTTCATCCATGGTTTTGGACGAAGCGAGACAAAGTCATCTACTCATTCTCTACATCATTCTTGGTCGTCTCTTTTAGCAAGCTTGACGACCGAGTTGCCTCAAGTCAGAGGCGGGAGCCCGTTTAAAAAATCGTCGACGTGGTGCCACCTGGACGAGCAGATCGGAGATCGAAGAGATCGGAGCAGCCGCAACGGAGCGTGGGATGATGGTTAAAGAACGAAGGACTCGGATCGTTCGGTATAACCTTTCTACACTCTTTACAGTTTGTTAGTTTAGCAATAATGGAAGATCCGGGTTAAAGTATACGATAGCGCCAGATAAAAAGTTTTTGTTCCGCATTTGGCGTCTGTAGACGGCCGGGGCACTACCGTAGACTCACAGTGGTATCAGAGCCTAACCATTTTTCTATACTAACTTGTGCTAACGCGTTTAAAATATCGATCGAACCGGAAATCAAAAACTGCAAAATCCAATTCTCACAGTTTCTGTCGATTTTAAATGGTGTCCTAAAAATATTCCACATATCACAGAAAGTTGTGCAGGGTTTCAGAAGTACACCGACAAAATTTGAGCACGTGATCCCACCAAAGCGCCGCGGAGTCGCGGCCAAACCCATGGTTTGGCCGCTTATCCGCGGCCATTCTATAGGATCAGTGCACCAAATTTTGTCTGTGTCTTCTCTGTTGGAATTTAGGGTTTTTGATATATATCTTTTGGGCCCAGATTTTGTTACTGTTCACCAGTTGTTCGTGGGGCCCACTTTGTGATATTTAGTCGATCGAAATTTAAACATGTTAGTTTTCAGTACTTACATTATATCTCCGACCGGGAATGTCATTTGATTGGTAAACCGCGTCTGATTGCTATAGTTCTTTTAGACGGGTTTGCGAACGTTACAACGCCGAAGGGCGAGGATCAAAACCCAAAAGGAAACTCAAAATCAACAAGAAAACCATAATGCTACAACGCGCGACTCTAAGGTCGAAATAATACACAACTGGTTTTCTAAGTCTGAAATAATATACAAGTCTGGTTGATGGAATTACTAGATACAACTGATTAAAATAAATACAAGGATGGTCACGATGCGAGTGAACCCACCTACCAAAGCAATCACCCAGAAAGGAAGCAGTGTGCCAGAAAAGCCACAATGAAACTTGTACGGCAAAACCTGCAAGAACTGTGGCACAACGGGGGTGAGTTACCAACTCGTGAATAGAAAATATCACAGAGCAGAAATCGTATGTATGACTCATCCTAGGTCAAACGATCGGTAATAATTTATATCCTCAATATGATAAAGTCTGAAGCATGATAAGGTAGCAAGGGTAAACATCTATACATTAGTGTAATACCAAGTGCTCGTGCCAGTGCCTCAGGTAGCAACATATCATAAATATGAGGTAATATCAATGTAATCATCATGAAATCAGTGTCAACTATATCATGAAGTCTAAACGTATGTGGATATCATCCAACTATGTGATCAATGTTTGTATGTATGTGGATCTCGTCCACGTGTCACCCAATGACACAAAACATCATGCAGGTAAATATCAAAAAGCATATGCATGGAAGTATGAGGATGTAAATCAATGTGTGTCCCTCGCGACACATCAAAATCATGGAATCTGAGTGTCCAGCATCGACACTAGAAAACATCATGAAACCCGTGCCCAGCATCGGCACGTAAATCATCATATATTGGACTCCGTCACTCCGGATTGGCCCATATCATCTCTCAACTTCGGTCGGTATCCTACGGATATCCGCCGAGCTCAAATACCATCAACGGTAGGTAGTAGTCTCTCTGTCAGGCTCACCGTCTGTATACACAGTATCCCTTTCTTGCCCCGGGGTACCATACCAGGTCCACCATGTACCCGCAATCGGCCACATCCAGCTCCTCGAATCGTGTTTCACATGTCGCACGTCTCAGAACCGAGAAAACGCATGGTGGACGCACTGAAATATCATATCAAGAGAAACCGGGTTTTTAAACAATGCATACTTTCTTTTAAAATGACCACGGTTCTAAAATCTAGAAATCTCATGAAAACAGCATATCTCAATGCGTAAAATCATAAAGCATGATATATGCGACATATGATAGAAATGTAAGCATATCCGTATATCATGCAACATAAAACAGTAATATGCACACATCGAGGGGAAAACCGTTCTTTTAAATGAATCCAGTTTTAAAATATATCTTGCGGTTTCCAAATCTCCAAAATAAAGCCAGAATCATCTATGTATGTGCAAATACGTATGTAAGCAAGTATGGATGTACCATATGTGTGTATGCACGTATGAGTGTACAATATGTCTATGCGCCAATATAGATGTACAAGTAGGTATATACGCAAGTATGGGTATACAGTATGCCTGTGCGCCAATATGGATGTACAAGTAGGTATATACGCAAGTATACGTGTACAATATGCCTATGCGCCAATATGGATGTACAAGTAGGTATATACGCAAGTATAAGTGTACAATATGTATATGTGCCAATATAGATGTACAAGTAGTCATATCCTGATGCAACAATCCTACTGTATAGTGACATGGCAATTATCGATGATGAAGTGTGTGAGCCGGCAAGTAAGTGTACGAGGAACATACACATCATCGATAATGGTGCTGGTGTCCTGACAGCATGGGTTTAAACACACTTACACATGTAATGCAATGCGAATAGCAAGAATATGCGGAAATCGAATAATAAACGCAACAGTGAAGAATATATATCAATATATATATATATATATATATATATATATATCATACAGTTTTGCCGTTTGAAATAACACGAATCGTGGGGTTTAGAAAAATAAAGGCTACGGTGTTTTTTAAGAAAAGATGCGTCCTTTGAAATTATCCGTAGAATCCCTTGACCTGTCTTAAAATACTCACGATTCGTTAGTTCTGAAATAGGTGTGACTCTGGTCTAGTCTAACATCTACTAAGTAAACTACAGATCTAACTAACAAGCTAATCGAAAGGATATGGAAACCATCTAAATCTGAGTCGATATATATAAATACACACACACACACACATATAATAGTCGGTGATCTCGCCTCAATGGTACCGCGTACGATACAATATTTCATATGACATCCACGAGTCATTAGTGCGGATCTATCATCATAGTTATCTCGTACGGTAAATCCGTCGTACGGCATCCCAAATCTGGGTACGGGTAGAATCTCACATTTATCTCATCAATTATCTAGCATCCTTATCATATCTCTTTAACTGGGGTACTGATCTAAGTCTAGAACAAACTGATACCATCAATATATATATATGCCTGTAACACACGCCTAAAGGCCCACGAAAATCTCATGTCGTATCTTATAATACGAACCACATCATATCACCGATCTCATGGCCCCATGCCCAAACTCATCGACTCATCTCCAAATATCAACCACTAACCTCATCATCTAAGTGTAGGTATACATATATATATACATCGTCCCGTACCTATGTGTGTGTGTGTGTATACGTATCCCCATATACGCACAAGTACAACACAGTAAGCATGTGTGTGCGTGTGGGTGTAAACCTATTCTAAGGTTCGCAACTAAGGGGCTATACTAGTTCACTTCTAAAAACCCTAATCTAACCATTGAACACCTAATCATATCTTGAATATCCATGTCACACATAAAAGATATCATATAAATATAGTATATCTATAGCATACTATACATCGAACTGTGGGGGTGCTATACGCCATCCACCCGACTTCCCCCATAGATGTAATCTACTCACCGTGCTCTCGCTTGTCGTTGCCAACTTCGCCACGCGCTTGCTTGTCGTCTTGAAGTCCTCGTGGGGTACCTACACATCATAGCATATCGTGTCGCATTAAAACCCAATTCAAATTCAAAACGACACGCTAAAAGCTTATAGGTTAGAAACTATGGACTACGCTTTCAAAATCACCAAATAACACTCGATTTCGACGTACAAACGTCAACTGATCGAATACAACACAAATCCCAAAAATACAGAATTCAAAATACGCAAAACGAAAGCATGAATCAAAACAGCAACTCGTTGAAAATGGTCCTAGATTTTACCCTAGGTCAAATTAGTCAATTTTGAATATGCCAAGGTCTAGTTTATAGGAGATGGAGCCATGGAAGAAACACGAATCAAAATGGTGGGACTTGTAAGTCCACGTTGCTCACCCCGGTTCTTACGGGGAGGTGGAAACGGTAAAAAACGATTTTTTTTACATAAGGCAACATGGACTAAAAGGAGGATCTTTGCTAAACAAAAACCTAGCAAACTACATGAGGTTCTATCTATTGTGTTATAGAGATTATACCTCACGAAACCGGTCCTTCGGGTCTTCTCTCCACTGTCCTCCTCGTCCTTCCAAGCTCCGAGAATCAATCCGGATCTTGGTCACCTCCGCGGCCTTCTAGAGTCGAAGACGATCCACCCGAGAGTTTGTGTTCCTTGCTCCACCTCAAACCGAGGTAACTAGGGCAACAAGGTTGCTAAGCTTGATGTCCTAGGTTGTGTAGAAGAAAAAGATGTATGTGTTTGTCAATTTACTTCCTTATTTTCTCAACACATGAGATCAAAGGAAAAATCAAGAGGAGGAAGATGAAGGAGCAACCATGGAGCTTCTCATTTCATGAGAGAAAATGAGAATAGAATTATGAACCAAGAATAATGAACCATGGAATAATAATCCATAAACATCATCATTACTAGTCTTTTCATGATAAAGTTGATGGCTACCATGATTAGACCATTATCATCACAAAAATAAAATCAAAAACCAAAAGAAGACTCTAAATCTCACATGAAAGATCCTAGTCAATTTTGGTCAAATGGTCAACAAAGTCAAGTATGGTCAAATGGTCAAAGCAATCAGCCATAACATAATTATCTTTAAAAAATTAGTAAATAAT
Organism: Agapanthus africanus; assembly: GCA_030015575.1. NCBI lineage: Eukaryota > Viridiplantae > Streptophyta > Magnoliopsida > Asparagales > Amaryllidaceae > Agapanthus > Agapanthus africanus. Next base: position 434,974,085 of record CM057340.1, on the reverse strand, counting down.
GTCCCCGGCTCATAATGGTTTTGACCGAACCAACTGTCAAAACCTAATGAGCCCGCCTCATAATGGTTTTGACCGAATCAACTGTCAAAACCCTAAAGAGGCACCTCCTTCTTCTTCGCTCCTCACAACTGTGCATACATACCCGCATCCGCATTCCGTAGAATGCGAATGCACAGAAGACAAAGCTAACCCATCCATACAATACTAGGATCCGGCTTAAACCAAAGCCCACTATTATTGTCTGCTCGAACAGCATACGCGCACAAGTGTACGTAAGTGATTGTAGCCTTGCCGTAAGACCTTACAGCCTCTACACCTTTCGCTCAGTGCAGGGAAACTCTCTGTGTGGGACTCTAAAGATTCGACACTACGCTGGCAGTGGGTTTAACCACAGACCGCAAGCGGCACTAGCTGTACGTAACGGTCCCCAGGTAGATATCGATAAGAAGGCCGATGAGGTAAACCCATCCGAACTCCTACTGAGCCTGAATGTGACAATCTCCGTACAGTCCGATCTGTTCGTCAGAGAATATCGCATGGCGGGCCTAGGGGGGCGGTAAACGTCAGTCCCCTAATAGCGGTACAAGTCGTGTCGGAGTATAGCCCAAAACACCCTGAGATAACACTGGAAAACCTACCAGCATATCTCGCTTTCCCTGGCCAGGGACTTTGTGTAATGGCTCTCCTAGACACAGCGCGATATCAACCCCCAATACTGGGACAGACGAATCATGTCTAACCGTCACTACCTCCAAGTGCTTCGGGACTGCACCCAACTACTTCCTGTTTGCACGACTCCTTTGAGACGTGGTAGGGTAGTAATCAAAGAACAGTAGGAACACACTTGAGGCGAAGTGATGGTGTCAAGTCAGTGGACTAAGCTGTACTCATGTCACCTACGAACTGATAACTGACGATAGCTATAGTACCAACCAACAGTTCCCGACGAGTCCTGTCCAGTGTACTCGTAACCTAACGAGCACCCGCATACTATCTCAAGTACGACGTACTGACCGCTGTGGGACAGACCATCTCTTCTGCTGGGATGAGAAGCTCATACGCTAGTCTACTCCGGAGTATCGATGCCCCGTCTCGATAATCCAACGACTAGGGACCTGTATAAGGATGTGCTTGTAGATTACCCAGCCCCCACTAGTGTGACTGCCATCACAACGCTGGTAATCAAGCAAAGATCCTAAGAGCTCCACTAATGTGTATAGGCGATATGCTAAAAGAAACACATACACACATTGAAGTAGAAACAAATCAAGTAGCATACTACCATTTCGAGCAAGATTGTTTATACAACTGTGAATATCCCAAGCTTCCATCAAGTATTATACAAACTAGTATGATACAGTAATGGCCTCTAGGGCATATACACTAACAATCTCCCACTTGCACTAAGGCCATGTACTGGCGTATCGAAGATCTATCATCTCGATCAGCCGCTCGAACTGAGTCTAGGATATGGCCTTCGTGAATGGATCTGCAGTGTTATTCTCCGAATTTACTCTCTTCACCTCGATCTCCCGGCGATCTACGATCTCCATGATCAAGTGGTACCGCCTCAAAATGTGCCTGGACTTCTGATGGGACCTGGGTTTCTTCGCTAAAGCTATAGCGCCGTTGTTGTCACAATACAGCGGTATTGGATCAACAATGGTAGGAACCACCTGAAGCTCCGCGAGGAACTTCTTCATCCAGATAGCTTCCTTTGCGGCATCGCAAGCAGCTATGTACTCCACTTCCATAGTTGAGTCAGCAACGGTTTCCTGCTTGGAGCTCTTCCAGCAAACCGCCCCTCCATTGAGGTTAAAGACATAACCCGACATGGACTTGGAGTCATCCTTGTCACTCTGGAAGCTGGAGTCAGCAAAGGCCTTGATCTGGAGGTCTTTTCCGCCATATACCAAGAACATCTCCTTAGTCCTTCTTAGGTACTTGAGAATGTTCTTTACTGCTATCCAGTGTTTCTCCCCTGGGTCCGACTGATACCGGCTTACAACGCTCAATGCGTATGCTACATCTGGTCTGGTATACAGCATCGCATACATTATAGAGCTTACCGCAGATGTGTAGGGTATAGATGACATGCGAGCCCTTTCCAAATCAGTCTTAGGAGACATTTCTTTGGAGAGGGTGATTCCGTGACAAGCCGGTAGATTACCGCGCTTTGAATCTTCCATACTGAATCGTTTCAGTATGGTGTCGATATACCTGGACTGTGAACGTCCCAACATCCTCTTAGATCTATCACGATAGATCTGGATCCTCCAGTGGATTTAAAGCTACTGTATTCCCCACTTATCACATACGTTGGGACGTTGGGCAGGTTGAAACCTATAAAGCTAGACTTGTTGCAAAGGGTTTTCGTCAAAGACCTTTGCAACAAGTCTAGCTTTATAGGTTTCAACCTGCCCATCTACACCAATCTTCTTTCTGAAAATCCATTTGCAGCCTACGAGTTTTAACCCTTCTGGAGCAAAGTCCAAAGTCCAAACTTTGTTGGTGTACATGGACTCCATCTCGGTCCGCATTGCACCCAGCCAATTTACTGAGTCACCGCTCTGAATGGCTTGCTGAAAGCTAGTAGGCTCATCATAATCAATGGTACAATCCACTCTATCCCCGTCTATGAGAAAACCGTAGTATCTCTCGGGCGGATGAGACTTCCTACTACTCCTGCGGAGTGGCGCTGGGATGTCCGGTTCTCCTGAACCTTCTGGTTCTACCAAGGTTTCAGTATTAGCTTGTGGTTCTGGAATTTCTTCCAGTTCTATTGTGCTCCCATTTATCTGATTTTCCAAAAACTCAGTTTCCAAGAAGTGGGCATGCCGAGAAACAAAGACCTTTTGCTCCTCTGCGTAATAGAAAACATAACCCTTGGAGTTCTTTGGTTATCCCACAAACTTACACTGTACTGAGTGTGCCTCGAGCTTGTCCGCATGCTTCTTTTTGACAAAAGCTGGACATCCCCATGTCTTAAACTGTTTAAGACAGGGTTTCTTCCCACTCTACATCTGATATGGTATGGTAGGCACTGACTTAGTAGGAACTTGGTTCAAAAGATATGCAGCTGTTTCTAGTGCATTATTGGCTATAGTGCCCTCAAGGCAATTATCATAGTCGCAGGTTTGTGATCATGATGATTGAGCGAGGACCTATACCAATAAAACAGTCTTACTCGAGATGATAGTATGCTATCTCGTTTGTCTTTATCATCATGTATATGTTGATAAAGCCCTTAGGATCTTGCTTGACTACCAGCATTGTGATGGCGATCACATACGTGGGAGCTGGGGGTCTATAAGCACATCCTTAAATGTCCCTTGTTATGGGAGTATCGAGACTGGGCATCGATACTCCAGTGTAGACTGGTGTATACTTATTGTTAGTGTATATGCCCTAGAGGCCATTACTGTATCATACTAGTTTGTATATTACTTAATGGAAGCTTGGGATATTCACCTTGTATATACAATCTTGCTCAAAATAGTAGTATGCTACTTGGTTTGTTTCTACTTCAATGTGTACATGTGTTTATTTTAGTATATCGCCTATACACATTAGTGGAGCCCTGAGGATCTTTGCTTGATTACCAGCGTTGTGATGGCAGTCACACTAGTGGGGCTGGGTAATCTATAAGCACATCCTTATGCAGGTCCCTGGTCGCAGGACTATCGAGACAGGGCATCGATACTCCGGAGTAGACTAGCGCATGCGCTTCTCATCCCAGTGTGGGAGACGGTCTGTCCCACAGCCGTCGGTACGTCATACTCGAGATAGTATGCGGGTGCTCGTTGGGTTACGAGTACACTGGACAGGACTCGTCGGGAACTGACTAGTTGGTATTATACCTATCGTCAGTTATCAGTTCCAAGGTGACATGAGTACAGCTTAGTCCGCTGACTTGATACTGTCACTTCGCCTCGAGTGTGTTCCCACTGTACTTTGATTACTACCCTACCACGGCTCAAAGGAGTCGTGCAAACAGGTGGTAGTTGGGTGCAGTCCCGAAGCACTTGGAGGCAGTGACGGTTAGACAGGATTCGTCTCTCCCGGTATTGGGGGTTGACATCGCGCTGTGTCTAGGAGAGCCATTACACGAATAGTCCCTGGCCAGGGCAAATGAGATAACTGGTAGGCTTCCAGTGTTATCTCAGGGTGTTTTGGGCTTCACTCCGACACGACTTGTACCGCTATTGGGGGACTGACGTTTACCGCCCCCTAGGCCCGCCATGCGATGTATCAGACGAACAAACCGGACTGTACGGAGAATGCCACATTCAGGCTCAGTAGGAGTTCAGATGGGTTTCGCCTCGTCAGTCTTCTTGTCGGCATCTACCTGGGGACCGTTACGCACAGCTAGTGCCGCTTGCAGTCTGTGGTTAAACCCACTGCCAGCGTAGTGTCGAGTTTTTAGAGTCCCACACTGAAAGCTATTCGCCTTTAGGCAAAAGAGTAGAGGTCGCATGGTTTTGCGACAGGTCGCATGGTTTTGCGACATGTTTCGGTCACATCCGTGCACTTGTGGACGTACAGTGTCCGGATAGTTTACACTAGCGGGCTTTGGTTTAAGCCAGATCCTAGTGTACCTTTTGGGATTGGATTTATCCAGTATGCATTCGTGTTCCTCGGAACGCGGATGCGGGTGTGTATGCACAGTTGACGGAGAGACAGAGGCAGAGGATTCTCATTAGGGTTGTTGACCGTTGACAGTTGACTATTGACTTTTTGCTCAACCCTAATGAGAATATGATATGTGATTAACAATTATATTAATTAAGTATTGTGGTGACATGGTTGTTGAGGGGTTGACTTTGTTGACTTGTGGACTTTGTTGACCGGTTGACTAGGTTGGACTAGTTGACCATCATGATGACTATGGCTATCATTTCATGGGCAAAGACTTTTTACTTGCTTGTTTCTTTTGTGAGAAATGAGTGCATGAAATGATTTATCCATTTTGACTTGAACCATTTTACACAATACTTGATTATTATTTTTGTGATGATGGTTTTGGATTATGAGAGCGAAATGAGAAAAGTCTTCTCTCATTCTTTCATGCTCATTCTCTCTCTTGTTCTTGAGCTCTCATCTTCCTCCTCTTGCTCTCCCTCTCTTGATTCTATGGTTCACTTGTCTCATGAGTTGAGAACCAAGAACCATAGATAAAATCCCATACAAACTCTTCTCTACTCACTCTAGTTCACAAGGTTTAGCAAACCGAGTGAACTAGTTTCTTCAAAGTTCGAAGAAGGAGCTAAAGGTTGAAGCTTTCAGGTGGATCTATCTTCGGCGCAAGGAGACGACGGGGAGAAGCCGGTTCGGACGACCATCGAAGCTTGAAGACGAAGGAGTTCGAGAAAAAGAAAGGTATAACCCCCTAACCGAGTAGTTAGCAACTCGTAGTTAGATTGTTAGTTAGATATTTAACAAAGATCCGGTTTTGAGTCCATGTTACCAGCTCTAAGAAAATTGTTTTTCACCAAATTCCGCATGCCCGAAAGTACCGGGAGAGGTAGCATGGACCTACAGTGGTATCAGAGCCTAGTTAAACTCTATCTAACATGTTAGCAAAGTAGCTAGAAGATCGATCAAAGAAAAGTCGCAAAACGAACCCAAAACTGTCAAGTTTCTGCCGAAATTTTTTCTGTTCAAAAGTTGATAATTTTCATCTTAAAAATCGGCTCAGGCTTTTGTGTGAACACCCACCAAATTTGGTCCAACGATCGATTCAAAGAGCCGCAGAAACGCGGCGGGAGCACGCTCCCGCCGCGGTTCCGCGGCCGAGTTGACTCGGCCGAGGTCCAAGTTTGGTGCAGTGTTTTTCTGGGGTTGTTTTAGGATTTTTGGAATATATATTTTCTGCCCAGATTTTCCAGAACGAAAATTTTATTTTTGGGGTCCTGAAAATCCGTATTTTGATCGAACTTCTAAAAGACTTAAGCTGACGGGTTTTTCTGTGATGTGATATTTGTATTGAACGTCTGCTAATCGCTATATGTCGATTAGTGGGGGTTATACAAATCTGTGATCTGTAATGTTGCTGGAATGTGTATATGAATATTTTGGATTGTCGCGGGTGAATAGCTGGGGGTTGTGAGACGAGAGTTTTCTTTTCTTTCAATTCATGTAAATTTGTAAATTGATGTAATAATTATTTGTATGGCGGCACAACCGGGTCGGGGTTGTAGCCGTCATTGTATAATTTCTTTTTACTGTTTTTGCTCCTAGGATAGACCCATGGAGGGGGTGCACAAACTACCGGGTATGCCGAAGTTCCGAGTGGCCTACTCACGGAGTTGAGGGAGGTTGCTTCGCTTCGGGTACTTGGCGGGTAGTTTGCCGCACCCGTAGGGGTCTTGGGTGGGGTATTGGCTATTCACCGCGACCGTGTAATCTGCTTTTCGTTACAGGCTCGTACGAATTGCGGATTCTTAGTATATCCAATGTGTTCATCTGTGATCTGAAATGGCTATCATTGCAATATATCTATATATGATATTATTTAGGCGTTGCTTATGTTTTACAGCCGCGCTAGCCCAGCCCCCGCTCAGTCGTTAGTTAAGTAACCTAACGGGTAATGACGGGGCCCCGTGGCGAATGCGAATGGCATAAGCGTACGTCATATTTTGGTTGTTTTCTGCAATAGTAGGATTAAATGATGGGACGCATTAAAAGAACTAATGCAAGAATATCACGCATTAAAAGAACTAATGCAAGAAAATAAACCAAGTTAAAATCGTTGGAACACTTTCGGAAAACCACTCGGTTCTTTTCAAAACTAACTTTTAAATACGGAGCTTGAGCCACTCCTTTTAAAAGCTATCTCGTTCCATCGATTATATCAAGTTCACTACGTTCACGGTTTTGCCAAAACCATTCGTAGCCCTCCGTCGTTTCACATGAATAGTCAATAGTATTCAAGCTGTGTATGTTGGCCAAAGTCAAGGCATAGTGATTGGTAGCTATTGGGTATTCATGTGTAGCATAGATAGATGGGTAGGTTTGGGACAGTCGTACTGCCATTTTGGCCAAAGTCAAGGGTAGGTACGGATGGATCCAAATTAACCTGGATAATGACGGGTAGAACTTGACATGTGACTTATGATATTTTGGCCAAAGTCAAGGTCATAAGAGCATGGGGCAAAAATCCACATCGGGAGTTTCAAAAGAACTGAAACTTGCTAGTGTTGCATACCATTTGGAGTGTGATGATTCTGGTAGGATTCCTTCAGTTTCGTCACGCGATGATATTTGGATCCCGATCCTACTGTGAGTATATGCTACTCCTCGGGATATTTCTCACTAAACGATCAATGCTATAAACCTAGTAGGTGTCTAGAAAGGTGTTAGCGGGGCTACGCCCCTAGGGAAAAGAGGTTATTTAATTAAGGAACTTCGCGAAAGCGTTGGAAAACCTCCCTCGAAGTACAGACACTGGCCTGGTTGAACGGCTAAGCAAGTATTGTACGGTGAGATTGATCCTGACTAATTCTTCCTTTTTGGTTTGAGGAGGGATTCGAGAAACAGTGGGAACCATCCTGTTTAGACAAACTAAAAACCATTCTAAACTTGCAAGAGCATCAAGCTGAGTGTTTCTTCTCTCTCCTAATTGCAGCGACCAATCGACATGACTGGACTTTAGTTACTTCTAGATAAAAACATACTGACAGGGCCAAACTACAAAGATTGGCTCAGGAATGTCAAGATGGCAATCACTTACGACAAGCTGGGGTATCTTCTTACCACCAAAGCGCCCCCTGTCCCTGGTCCCACTTCCAGCGTCGCGGATAAGGAAATCCGTAAGACTTGGGAGATTGATAGCGCGAAGGCCAAGTGCCTCGTACTTGCCTCTATGGACAATGAACATCAGAGAAGGCACGAGAATATGGACTTGGAATCCATATTTCTTCATACAAAAGAACTGTATAGAGAGCAATCTCGTATCGCAAGATACGAAGCGTCGAAAAAGTTATTTTCGGCAAGAATGGCCGTCGGATCATCAGTAGCAGAACACGTGCTTAAGATGATCGGCTACATTGAGGAGCTCGCGGACCTAGGGACCACATTGGAGAGTGAGCTCTATACGGACTTAGTTCTCCAGTCCCTTCCTATCACTTACGCCCAGTTCATACTGAACTTCAACTTACAAGAAAAAGAAGTTGAACTTTCAGAGCTCCTCAACATGCTGAGGAGCGCAGAGGGCACCCTACAGAAAGGTAGGGAAACATCCACTTTGTTTGTAGGAGGATCATCTTCTTCTAGGTCCAAGGCGAAAGCCAAGGGTAAGAAGAAGAAAGCCCCCGCCAAACCAAGGGGCGGTGTTAGTAAAGTGGATACGAAAGGAAAAACTAAAGCAACAAAGAAAGCGGGGAAGCTTGTGGATAAGGAAGAATGCTTCTATTGTCATAAGAAAGGACACTGGAAGAATGATTGCAGGGCCTGGAAGGCCAGAACACAGGAATTGAAGCAGGTTGCAGCTTCAGCTTCAGGTGTGTATGTTATTGGAAACTGTCTTTCAATAAACTCTACTTCCTGGGTATTGGATACCGGATCAGGATCTCATATCTGTAATTCTTTGCAGGCGTTGAGAAACCGTAGTGTTTTGAAAGCAGGTGACATGACCCTCAGAGTTGCGAACGGAGCTAGCATGGATGCTAAAGCCGTGGGGGACTATCACCTGGGAATGTCAGATGGACATGTTTTGGTTTTGCGTAATTGTTTTTTTGTACCCAACGCAACTTGTAATATCATTTCTGTATCTTTAGTTTCTAAAGAAGGTTATGAATTTGCGTTTGTAAGCAATGTTGTAAACATTCACCTTAATCAAGTTCTGATTGGGTCAGGTACATTGAGCAATGGTATATATGTATTAAACCAACCACGGATTTTCAATGTCCAGAATACACACAAAAGAAAGTCTCCGGAAATAAATCAGACTTTCTTATGGCATTGTAGACTGGGTCACATCAATGAGAGAAGGTTGACGAAGTTACATACAGAAGGATATTTGAATCCGTTCGAATATCAATCGTATGCCACTTGTCAATCCTGTCTCAAAGGAAAGATGACAAAGACTCCGTTTACTGGACACGGAGTAAGGCCGAGCTCGCTCTTGGGACTCGTACACAGCGACGTGTGCGGTCCAATGTCTACACATACGCGAAGCGGTTATTCTTACTTCATTACTTTTACGGATGACTTTTCAAGGTACGGTTATGCCTTCTTAATGAAACATAAGTCCGAAGCCTTTGGAAAATTCCAGGAATATAAGAATGAAGTAGAAAAACAAACCGGCAAAAGTATCAAGATTCTAAGATCAGATCGAGGTGGTGAATACTTGAGTGCCGAGTTCCTGGACTATTTAAAAGAGAATGGAATTCTCTCTCAGCTTACTCCTCCATACACTCCGCAACATAACGGTGTATCGGAGAGACGGAACCGCACCCTATTGGATATGGTACGGTCCATGATGAGTAACGCTGAGTTACCGCGATCATTCTGAGGGTATGCGCTAGAATCAGCTACGTACCTTTTGAACCGAGTTCCCACTAAGACTGTGCCTACCACACCATATGAGATGTGGTGTGGGAAGAGGCCCCATCTTAATCACATTAAGACATGGGGAAGTCCAGCTTTTGTCAAAAAGCAGCATGCGGACAAGCTCGAGGCACGCTCAGTACAGTGCAAGTTTGTGGGATATCCAAAGAACTCCAAGGGATATTTCTTCTACTGCGAAGAGGAACAAAAAGTTATTGTTTCTCGTCATGCCTACTTTCTAGAACACCAGTTCTTAGAAAAGGAAATTAGTGGGAGCGCAGTAGAACTGGAAGAAATTCCAGAACCACAGACTATTACTGAAAGTTTAGTGGAACCAGAGGGTTCAAAAGAACAGGACATTCCTACGCCGCTCCGCAGGAGTAGTAGGCAGTCTCATCCGCCCGAGAGATACTACAGTTTTCTCATAGACGGGGATAGAGAGGATTGCATCATAGATTATGATGAGCCTACTAGCTTCCAGCAGGCCGTTTAGAGCGTTGACTCAGTAAAATGGCTGGATGCAATGCGGACCGAAATGGAGTCCATGTACACCAACAAAGTATGGACGTTGGACATTGCTCCAGACGGGGTAAAACCCGTAGGATGCAAGTGGATCTTCAAAAGGAAGATTGGTGTAGATGGACAGGTTGAGACCTATAAAGCTAGACTTGTTGCAAAGGGTTTCCGTCAAAGACCTGGCTTGGACTATGACGAAACCTTTTCTCCAGTGGCTATGCTGAAATCCATTGGGATCCTTCTTGCCATTGCTGTCTTCCACGATTATGAGATCTGGCAAATGGACGTAAAGACCGCTTTTCTAAATGGAAATTTAGAGGAGTGTGTCTATATGGACCAACCAGAGGGTTTCATTCAGAGTGGGAGCAGCGGAAAGGTGTGCAAGTTGCTTAAGTCCATTTATGGACTAAAGCAGGCATCGCGGAGTTGGAACATCTGTTTTGATGAGACGGTCAAGGAATTTGGCTTTATCAAAAATCCAGATGAACCATGCATCTATAGTAGATTTGTAGCGAGAACTGTAGTATTCCTCGTTTTATACGTGGATGACATTCTCTTAATAGGAAATGACATTCCTATGCTACAATCTGTCAAGGGGTTCTTGTCGCACAGGTTCTCCATGAAAGACCTGGGTGATGCCTCATACATCCTAGGGATCCGGATCCATCGTGATAGATCCAAGAGGATATTAGGACTTTCACAGTCCAGGTACATCGACACCATACTGAAAAGATTCAGTATGGAAGATTCCAAGCGCGGTAACCTACCGGCTTGTCACGGGATCACCCTCTCTAAAGAGATGTGTCCCAAGACTGATTTGGAGAGGGATCGCATGTCTATTATACCCTACGCTTCTGCGGTAGGCTCTATAATGTATGCGATGTTGTGTACCAGACCGGATGTAGCTTATGCACTGAGTGTGGTAAGCCGGTATCAGTCAAACCCTGGGGAGAAACACTGGATAGCGGTAAAGAACATTCTCAAGTACCTCAGAAGGACTAAGGAGATGTTCTTGGTGTATGGCGGAAAAGACCTCCAGATCGAGGCCTTTGCTGACTCCAGCTTCCAGAGTGATAAGGATGATTCCAAGTCTATGTCGGGTTTTGTCTTTACCCTCAATGGAGGGGCGGTGTGTTGGAAGAGTTCCAAACAGGAAACCGTTGCAGACTCGATGATGGAAGCAGAATACATCGCTGCATCTGATGCCGCAAAAGAAGCTGTCTGGATGAGGAAGTTCTTGAAAGAGCTTCAGGTGGTTCCGTCCATTGTTGATCCAATACCTCTGTATTACGACAACAACGGGGCTATAGCTTTAGCGAAGGAACCCAGGTCCCATCAGAGATCAAGACACATCTTGAGGCGGTATCACCTGATCAAGGAGATCGTGGATCGCCAGGAGATCGAGGTTCGGAGAGTCGCTTCAGAAGATAACACTGCAGATCCATTCACCAAGACCTTGCCCCAGACTCAGTTCGAGCGGCTGATCGAGATGATAGGTCTTCAATACGCCAGTACATGGCCTTAGTGCAAGTGGGAGATTGTTATTGTATATGCCCTAGAGGCCATTACTGTATCATACTAGTTTGTATATTACTTAATGGAAACTTGGGATATTCACCTTGTATATACATTCTTGCTCAAAATAGTAGTATACTACTTGGTTTGTTTCTACTTCAATGTGTACATGTGTTTATTTTAGTATATCGCCTATACACATTAGTGGAGCCCTTAGGATCTTTGCTTGATTACCAGCGTTGTGATGGCAATCACACTAGTGGGGCTGGGTAATCTATAAGCACATCCTTATGCAGGTCCCTGGTCGCAGGACTATCGAGACAGGGCATCGATACTCCGGAGTAGATTAGCGCATGCGCTTCTCATCCCAGTGTGGGAGATGGTCTGTCCCACAGCCGTCGGTACGTCCTACTTGAGATAGTATGCGGGTGCTCGTTGGGTTACGAGTACACTGGACAGGACTCGTCGGGAACTGACTATTTGGTATTATGCCTATCGTCAGTTATCAGTTCCTAGGTGACATGAGTACAGCTTAGTCCGCTGACTTGACACTGTCACTTCGCCTCGAGTGTGTTCCCACTGTACTTTGATTACTACCCTACCACGGCTCAAAGGAGTCGTGCAAACAAGTGGTAGTTGGGTGCAGTCCCGAAGCACTTGGAGGCAGTGACGATTAGACAGGATTCGTCTCTCCCGGTATTGGGGGTTGACATCGCGCTGTGTCTAGGAGAGCCATTACACGAGTAGTCCCTGGCTAGGGCAAACGAGATATACTGGTAGGCTTCCAGTGTTATCTCAGGGTGTTTTGGGCTTCACTCCGACACGACTTGTACCGCTATTGGGGGACTGACATTTACCGCCCCCTAGGCCCGCCATGCGATGTATCAGACGAACAGACCGGACTGTACGGAGAATGTCACATTCAGGCTCAGTAGGAGTTCAGATGGGTTTCGCCTCGTCAGTCTTCTTGTCGGCATCTACCTGGGAACCGTTACGCACAGCTAGTGCCGCTTGCGGTCTGTGGTTAAAACCACTGCCAGCGTAGTTTCGAGTCTTTAGAGTCCCACACAGAAAGCTATTCGCCTTTAGGCAAAAGAGTAGAGGTCGCATGGTTTTGCGACAGGTTTCGGTCACATCCGTGCACTTGTGCACGTACAGTGTCCGGACAGTTTACACTAACGGGCTTTGATTTAAGCCAGATCCTAGTGTACCTTTTGGGATTGGATTTATCCAGTATGCATTCGTGTTCCTCGGAACGCGGATGCGGGTGTGTATGCACAGTTGACGGAGAGACAGAGGCAGAGGATTCTCATTAGGGTTGTTGACCGTTGACAGTTGACTATTGAATTTTTGCTCAACCCTAATGAGAATATGATATGTGATTAACAATTATATTAATTAAGTATTGTGGTGACATGGTTGTTGAGGGGTTGACTTTGTTGACTTGTTGACTTTGTTGACTTGTTGACTTTGTTGACCGGTTGACTAGGTTGGACTAGTTGACCATCATGATGACTATGGCTATCATTTCATGGCAAAGACTTTTTACTTGCTTGTTTCTTTTGTGAGAAATGAGTGCATGAAATGATTTAGCCATTTTGACTTGAACCATTTTACACAATACTTGATTATTATTTTTGTGATGATGGTTTTGGATTATGAGAGCCAAATGAGAAAAGTCTTCTCTCATTCTTTCATGCTCATTCTCTCTCTTGTTCTTGAGCTCTCATCTTCCTCCTCTTGCTCTCCCTCTCTTGATTCTATGGTTCACTTGTCTCATGAGTTGAGAACCAAGAACCATAGATAAAATCCCATACAAACTCTTCTCTACTCACTCTAGTTCACAAGGTTTAGCAAACCGAGTGAACTAGTTTCTTCAAAGTTCGAAGGAGGAGCTAAAGGTTGAAGCTTTCAGGTGGATCTATCTTCGGCGCAAGGAGACGACGGGGAGAAGCCGGTTCGGACAACCATCGAAGCTTGAAGACGAAGGAGTTCGAGAAAAAGAAAGGTATAACCCCCTAACCGAGTAGTTAGCAACTCATAGTTAGGTTGTTAGTTAGATGTTTAACAAAGATCCGGTTTTGAGTCCATATTACCACCTCTAAGAAAATTGTTTTTCACCAAATTCCGCATGCCCGATAGTACCGGGAGAGGTAGCATGGACTTACACTTATATAAACCCTGACGAGGGGCGGTGGCCGGTCTCACAAGCCATTGGTGTTAGTTGTTCACCTAAGATAGTATACAGGTGCTCATTGGGTTATGAGTACACTGGATGGACTCGCCGGGAACATGCTAGTTGGTATTATACCTATAGTCAGATAGCAGTTCCCTGGTGACATGTGTACAGGTTAGTCTGTCTACCTTAGATCGTCATTTGTCTCGTGTGAGTTCCCACTGTGCTTTGATTACTACCCTACCACGGATCAAAGGAGTCGTGCAAACAGGTTTTAGTTGGGTACAGTCCCGAGCCATATGGAGGCAGTGAGCGGATCGTCGGGGATTCGTCTCTCCCGGTATTGGGAGTTGATGTCGCGCAGTGCACGGGTGGCCATCACTAGAAATTCTCGGCTGGGGTGTGTGAGAACTACCGATCCAGGATCGATAGTTTCTCAGGTAGTGATGGGTTTCAAACCGACATGAATTATCGCGTTGTTAAGGGTCTTGACTTTATCCACCCCCTAGACTCGATATGCGATACTCTTAGACGAACAGACCGGACTGTACGGATATTGTCACTGACAGGCTCAGTAGGGGTTTGGATGAGTTTGCTCGTCGGCCTTCCCTTCGCTTAATAACTGGGTAGCCGTTACGTACAGCTAGTCCCGCTGACGTGTTTGTGGTTAAAGCCACTACTAGCGTATTGACGTGTCTTTAGAGTCCCACACAAAGGGTTTCCCTAGTTCTGGCGAAATGATGTAGTAGCCGTAATGGATACGTGCAGGGTTCCGATCGATTGATGTACATTTTAATCGGACATTCGATCGGACAGTTGATAATACTAGCCGGCTCGGGTTTGAGTCGGATTATTAAATCAGGTATTGATTTAATAATTTACATATAGGTATTTCGATACGTATATTCTAGTATTATATTCTTTGTGTTATTCTATCTCTTTGATATTCGTATTACGGTACGGATACATGTATGTATATACAGAAGATTGTAATCCGTATTTTTTACCGGATAACATTCTAGAAGGTGCCACCTCATTTTGGATTTAACCATTTTTATTAACATGGTTAATGAGGTGGAAAATAGCATGAAGAGGTATGGTGAGAACCATGCTTAGAATAGTGCTCACAAATGAATTGTTAATTCATTTGTGTGCACTATTCAAGCATGGTAGGATTTTTAAATTGGAAAAATGGTTTTTACAAAACCAAGCATGCTTGATTTTCTCTTTCCAAGGCTTCATTTTTTTTTGGCTAGCATGCTAAGTTTTTCCTCTTGAGCTTGAGCTCCACCCTCACCATTTTTGTTCTTCACCTCTTCTAGCTATCATGCCTGCTTACACCTTCTTCATGATATGAGATAGAAAACACTAAGAATACATACACACTACATCCTAGGATCTCTAGGGTAGCATCCTAGAGACCCTAGTTGCTCCACTAGCATCTTGGCGTGGAACTAGAGCCGGAATTACATCCCTCGGGTGGATCATCGGAGATGGAGGAAGACCGGCGACCAAAGTAGATCCGCAACATCATTAGGAGCTTGGAGATTGTTGAAAACCAGAAGGACTTGGTTCATTAGGTATAACCATTCTTATCTCTTTTCTTAGATTGCTAGTTTTAGGGTTAATGGTTTCGATCTTGGAAATCGGGTAATGGTAGCGCCGGGTTTTAGAAAAAAATTATTCCGCATTTGGCCACGGTTCGATGGCCGGGGCGCTCCCACTGCCCAACAATGGTATCAGAGCCACCCATTAAACCCTACTAGCTAGTTTGCACAAGCTTAAAATCTCGATCGATCAAAATTTGAAATTTTTTTTTCCGATTTTCCAAGTTTCTGTCGATTTCTGAAAGTGCTCCAAAAATTATTTCCAGTAGCTTAAAAATCCGTGCAGGCGATTTCATGAATGCAGAAAAAATTTGGGCTCCTAAAGCCTCTAAAGCGCCGCGGAACCGCCGCATTTACCCCCTATTGGAGGCGGTTCCGCGGCCATTTAGTGGTGACGGGCCATCAAATTTTTCCTGTAGCTCAGAACATGGAATTGTGATTTTTTGTGATGTTTACTTTTGGCCCAGAATTTTTTGGGTACTGGATTTGCTTTTGGGGCCTTTGCGGATTAATTTAGTCGATCGAAATTTTAACTGTGTAATTTTTCAATACTTTACATTTCTATCTGTGACCGTGAATGTCATTTGATCGGTAAACCTTGTCTAATCGCTATAGTCCTTTTAGACGGGTTTGCGAACGTGACATTCACGTTGTTGTTCTGTGTTGTGCTGTGATGTTGCGGATTGTTGTGATGGATAGCTTGTGTGCAATGGTAGTGCAGTTCAGATTTATTTGTACATTTGATATTGCGGGGCAAGCGTCCGACATGTGGATTGCCGTCGCTGCCTGTTTGTATATTATTCTTTTGGGGCACGACCGGGCTGAGGTCGATGTCACCCTTGTATATTATTTTCTTTTCTGTACTAGGATTACCCCACGGAGGAGTGCACGGATGGCCGGGTTCTAGAGGGAAACAGATCCTCATCTCATGGCGTTGAGACGGAGGGGACCTTACTCTAGAATTGGCGGGCTATTCGCCGCACTCGTAGGGGGTATAGGTTGACCCATGGAGGGGTGCTCAAGTTTCCGGATTCCGTGAAGTGCTGGGTGGTCCATTCACTTTGCTGAAGGGGGCTGCCTCACTTCAGGTTTTGGCGGGTAACTTGCCGCGCTCATAGGGGTCTAGGAGTTCATTGTACAGGCTATCCACACGATCAGGGGAACGTCAGGTTTCAGTTGTGGCTTTATGAAACCCGGGGCTCCCAGATTATCTGTATTGTTCTGTGATGCTTATTACTTTTCTGTGATGTTTCATTTATCATGCCTGGGATGATTGTTATATATATTTATATATACTAGTAGATGTTGCATAAGTTATGCACCCACGCTAGTCCAGTCCCCGTTCTGTCGTTAGTTAAGTAACCTAACGGGTGATGACGGGACCCAGTGGCGAATGCGGGTGGCATATACGTACATTTTATTTTCGTTCTTTTTTTGGTGTGATTAATTGATGGGACTGTGTTGATTCTTATCAATGCAAGGAAAACAAACCAATATAAAAATGATGTTGTTGGAACAAAGTTTTTTTTAAAAACTGACATCACAGACGTACTCTTTTGCTTTGCACAGTGGTATTCAGTTTGGAATATCGTGCACCTCATTCGACAAGGCAAGGGCCGAGTTCCCTTCATCGGGAGTGACCCCTTGGGCAGAAATTTGCGTCAACGTAATAACTTCACTATAGTCGATTGCTTTTTGCTTTGCATCATGGTATTCATTTTGGAATATCCTGCACCTCATTCGACGGGGAAAGAGCCGAGATCCCTTCACCGGGAGTGACCTCTTTAGCAAAAGTTTTCGCTGTTAGACTTTTGTAAAACCACTTGGATTCCTTCAACGAGATCAAGTTCATTACGTTAAAGGTTTTTCGCCAAAAACCAGCCGTAGCCCTCCATCATTTCTTATGAGTATTATTTAGTATTCGTGCTGCGTTTGTTGACCTAGTCAAGACGTAGTGTTCGGTAGCTAAGTAGTGCTTGTTTGTAGCATTTTAAATGCGATTGGTTAGGACAGTCGTGCGGCCTTGTTGACCTAGTCAAGGGCACGTGCGGGTGGGTTTAATGCAATCCAGGATAATGACGGGTTGAAGTTCACTAGCGGTTTATGGTTTGTTGACCTAGTCAAGGTCATAAACCGCTTGGGGTAAAAATCATATCGGGAGTTTTAAACATACAAGAAACTTGTCAGGCATGAGCATACCTTCTAGAGTGTGGTGACTTGAGTGGCTTCCATCAAGTTATCATGCGATGATAGTTGGATCCCGATTCCCACTGATGAGTAGGATTACTCTTCGGGTTATTCCGACTAATTCTCCTTTTAGGTTTGGAGGAGAATTCGAGAAAACAGTGGAAGCCATCCAGATTAGATAAAGTGATTATCCATTCTGATCTAGGTTAGAGTGCACGCTGAGTGTTTCTTTTCTCTCTCTCTTTGGCATCGACCATGCCCCGACCCTAGACTATGACTCAGTGACCAAGTTAACCGAACATTCTTAAAAACACTGGCTTTTTGATTGTCCAAGTTACATACATCATTGCCACTCCTCCTATTTCCTTTTGAATTTCTCCAGAGCACCCCGTATTACTACGAACATCCAATTCCATTGGATAAATCCATCGTATGGTTATATACGAACTCGAAGGAACTTTTTCGAGGATGGATTCTGGTTTTGGAGAAAATGAATAGGTCTATTCAGTTGTCTTTTCCTTTTAGCTTCTCTCAGGTTGTGAGGGCTCCTAGGATTAGGAGACAGTATACCTATTACGCTTATTGGATAGTCTTCTTCCAAATCATAGGCAGGTGCCGAAAGGTAGGGAATGAAGAAAACCAATTAGCCTAAGTATGGTGTGCAGAAGGTAATAAGTAAAGACAAATAAAGGGATTAGAAAGAGGGCAAAGTAAAATACGACTGCTATGATTTACGACCAAACCACGTATTTCATCGCCACTCCTACTTCACCTTTGTATTTCTCTAGAACAACCCGTATCACTACGAACATCCAATTCCAATGGATAAATCCATCGTATGGTTATATACGAACTCGAAGGAACTTTTTCGAGGATGGATTCTGGTTCAGGAGAAATAGGAATAAGGTTTATTCAGTTGTCTTTTATCGTTACCTTCTCTCAGGTTGCGAGTGCTCCTAGGATTAGGAGAGTACACCTATTATGCTTATTGGATAGTATTCTTCCAAACCATAGGCTAGTGCCGAACGGTAGGGAAGGAAGAAAACCACTTAGCCTAACGATGGTGTACAAAAGGTAATGAGTAAAGACAAGTAAAGGGAATTGGAGAGATGGCAAGGAAATATACGGTTACAATCATGAATCTGATAATGGAAGAGGCATTACTAGGAATACCCGGATACCCCTTCGAAACATATTCATGTTTCAGTTTCACTGTGTATTGTTAATAGAAAACTGATTTCCCAATTAGACCCTTTCTCCAGGGTATGTATTTACCAGGTATGATTCTCACATCTGTATGGTTTTACAGATGATGAGTGGGAGTAAGTTATTGGGAATTAGGTGATCATCCTCATTATATCGGAATTCGTTGTAATTGGTGATATTTGAGGAAATCACCTGGGTACAGTTTTCAACCTACGACGCACAGAGTTTGAAGGATTAAACTCAGGGGACTTATACAAAATATTGTATGTTGTCCAGTGTCCATTAGTACAAAGGGGTTAGTCCTCGTACTATATTCTGTTTACTTGTGACTTCTCAAGTTTTGGACAAGTGTTTCGTAGAAATACAAGGTCCAAGTTTGAGAAGTTATAGGTACAAGAATAAAGTAGAGAACCAGGTGTCGCAAGTATCGGGATTCTTCAAGGTGATCGAAGATGTAGATACTTGTATGAGGTATTCAGTTGATAGTAATGGTTTTGAGAAACTTGTTTCTCTTTCATGTTACTTATAATTGGACGCACTCCTAAGTTGAGTAATGCTGATTGGCCTCTCTCCATTTAGTTGACATGCACTGGAGATAGCTGCATGATTTGAATCTGGTTCCAATTAAATTAGTGCTTTTGTTTCTATATTAGATATATATAGAATCAATTTATATCTTAACGATGTTAAGGTATAAAGAGTCGTCCGGCTGATGCTTAAAACCAGAATCTGAATAAACTCAGGGCACGTTTCAGTAATGGCTGTTTGTGTGTTATCCCGGGCTTTGACGAGGGTTAACTTTCTACCATCTGGAAGACCAATAGTGATATTGTTCTTGACTCGCCACAGTTTTAGTAAAGTGGAATTTTTTCAGAAAACAATAGTGGGAGTATGGTAGAACTGAAAGTGATTCCAGAACCACAAATGATTACGGAAAATTTAATAGGACCTAAAGTTTTAATCAGGATTGACATTCCATTATCCACTCCGCACATATGGAGGGTAACCTCAGCCACCCGAGAGGTACTCAGGTAGCCTCAAGGACGGTGACCGAGAGGTTCTTGTTTACCCAGACTTGACACTACTGTTGTTCCAGACTATGAGACCCGGCAGGAGGATGAGTATAGCGTCAATCTAAACTAGATTTAGAACTGCACGTGTATATAACTCTGCCAGAAGGTTGTCATAGCAAGTGGGAACAGCGGAAGAGTAGTTGATAAGTAGCTTGTGTCTATTTATAGACTAAAGCGAATATAGCGGAGATAGATCATCTATTTTTATATGACAGTCATAAGTTTTTGACTTCATCAGAATAGGAGATGGATCTGTTAAGAAGGTAGTAGGGTGTAATGTCCATGTATTTGGATGACATGCACATAGTAGGAAGTGAAATTCCTATACTACGACCGGTTATACTTTGGTTGTCACATAGTATTTTCTCCACATAGGTTATGGATATTATATCAGATATCTGGTTACTAGATCTATGGTTTTAGATCTAGATTTAGGAAGTGTCCCAATCTGGATACTTAGACAGTATTCTAAAGATATTTAGAATGGACGACTCCTGGCATGGTGGTGTACCTGCAGGTGAAAGAGTCACCCTCTCTAAAGGTGTCTTACAGACTAAAGGGGAGAGGGGTGTGCATGATTGGCATATCACTTGCTTAGGAAATTGAGTCAATCATGAGATGTCAAGTACCACACCAGATGTAGTTTTTGCACTAGATGCAATAAGTTATGATATTAATCCAATCCTGGAGAAACGTGAGGAAGCAGTTTTAGAACATAAGTAGATGTTCTAGGGTTTTGATAACGGCAGTATCTTTCGGGAGACGGTTATCATTTCAGGCTTCCAAAGTGACCTGGATGACAGAGTGACTGTCAGAGTTTTAGTTTTCCCTCTGACGAGGGGCAGTAGTTTGGACAGGTGCTCCAAGCGGATACTAAGGAAGGCATGGCGCAGCATACTCATTAAGTTCAGTAGACGATACAGTCTAAGGAGTTTGCTGGATTTGGAGTTCATTTCTGAACTGGGTCCCATCAGATATCCAGAAATATTCTAAGACGGGTATTGCTCATTTCAGGAGATAGTTTTCTCCGCGAAGTTGAGATAAAGAGAGACATAGAAAGAAATACTGGAGCGGATCCACTCACTGAGGCTATTTCTCGAACGCAATAGTTTTACGAACGAGGTTTGTGAAACTGATTAGTAGAGGAGTTGGGTGGTCGGTATCACACGGGCTGTGAGTATGCGACATCGCAATAATTAGCCTTAAGTGCAAATGGGAGATTGTTGGCTATAGTGCCCTCAAGGCAATTATCATAGTCGCAGGTTTGTGATCATGATGATTGAGCGAGAACCTATACCGGTAAAACAGTCTTACTCGAGATGATAGTTTGCTATCTGGTTTGTCTTTATCATCATGTATATGTTGATAAAGCCCTTAGGATCTTGCTTGACTACCAGCATTGTGATGGCGATCACATACGTGGGAGCTGGGGGTCTGTAAGCACATCCTTAAATGTCCCTAGTCGTGGGAGTATCGAGATTGGGCATCGATACTCCAGTGTAGACTAGTGTATACTTATCTAGACCATGAGGAGGGGCGGTGGCCGGTCACACAAGCTATTGGTGTTAGTTGTTCACCTAAGATAGTATACAGGTGCTCATTGGGTTATGAGTACACTGGACGGACTAGCCGGGAACATGCTAGTTGGTATTATACCTATAGTCAGATAGCAGTTCCCTGGTGACATGTGTACAGGTTGGTCTGTCGACCTGAGATCATCATTTGTATCGTTTGAGTTCCCACTGTGCTTTGATTACTACCCTACCACGGCTCAAAGGAGTCATGCAAACAGGTTTTAGTTGGGTACAGTCCCGAGCCATATGGAGGCAGTGAGCGGATCGTCGGGGATTCGTCTCTCCCGGTATTAGGAGTTGATGTCGCGCAGTGCACGGGTGGCCATCACTAGAAATCCTCGGCCGGGGTGTGTGAGAACTACCGATCCAGGATCGATAATTTCTCAGGTAGTGATGGGTTTCATACCGACACGAATTATCGCGTTGTTAGGGGTCTGACTTTATCCACCCCCTAGACTCGATATGCGATACTCTTAGACGAACAGACCGGACTGTAAGGATATTGTCACTGACAGGCTCATTAGGAGTTTGGATGAGTTTGCTCGTCGGCCTTCCTTTCGCTCAATACCTGGGTAGCCGTTACGTACAGCTAGTGCCGCTGACGTGCTTGTGGTTAAACCCACTGCCAGCGTATTGACGAGTCTTTAGAGTCCCACACAGAGGGTTTCCCTGGTTCTGGCAAAATGATGTAGTAGCCGTATTGGATACGTGCAGGGTTCTGATCGATTGATGTACATTGTACTCGGACATTCGATCGGACAGTTGATAATACTAGCCGGCCCGAGTTTGAGTCGGATTATTAAATCAGGTATTGATTTAATAATTTACATATAGGTATTTCGATACGTATATTCTAGTATTATATTCTTTTTGTTATTCTATCTCTTTGATATTCGTATTTCGGTTCGGATACATGTATGTATATACAGAAGAATGTAATCCGTATTTTTTACCAGATAACATTCTAGAAGGTGCCACCTCATTTTGGATTTGACCATTTTTATTAAAATGGATAATGAGGTGGAAAATAGCATGAAGAGGTATGGTGAGAACCATGCTTAGAATAGTGCTCACAAATGAATTGTTAATTCATTTGTGTGCACTATTCAAGCATGGTAGGATTTTTAAATTGGAAAAATGGTTTTTACAAAACCAAGCATACTTGATTTTCTCTTTCCAAGGCTTCATTTTTTTTGCTAGCATGCTAAGTTTTTCCTCTTGAGCTTAAGCTCCACCCTCACCATTTTTGTTCTTCACCTCTTCTAGCTATCATGCTTGCTTCCACCTTCTTCATGATATGAGATAGAAAAGACTATGAATACATACACACTACATCCTAGGCTCTCTAGGGTAGCATCCTAGAGACCCTAGTTGCTCCACTAGCATCTTGACGTGGAACTAGAGCCGGAATTACATCTCTCGGGTGGATCATCGGAGATGGAGGAAGACTGGCGACCAAAGTCGACCCGCAACATCGTTAGGAGCTTGGAGATGGTTGAAGACCCGAAGGACTTGGTGCATTAGGTATAACCAATCCTATCTCTTTTCTTAGATTGCTAGTTTTAGGGTTAATGGTTTCGATCTTGGAAATCGGGTAATGGTAGCGCCGGGTTTTAGAAAAATTTTATTCCGCATTTGGCTACGGTTCGATGGCCGGGGCGCTACCACTGCCCAACTTGCATAACTGTTACGACCCGAAATAGCCCGTGACTGGCACTTGAATCATATGAAGTCTATAGTACCCCATCTAATCCAAGTAAGCCAAAATCCCAGAAATCTAAAACCATTTTAAGAAGTAAAATAAAGAAAACTGGTTTTAAGAAGTAAAGAAAACATGTTTTGAAATCAAGTTTTTAAATAAGTAGGCCGAATATACATTTTTTTTGAATCACATATCTTTTCTGAAAATTTCGGCAGAGTTTCCTTTGTAAATACTGGCCCCGAACGGGGTACTACATAAATAATATATATGCAATGATAAAAGGCATCCCCAAGTGGGAGCTAGCTCTTCGTCAATCGACAGTCACAACCACGCAAGCAATTTAATATACAACGCCGAAGGGCGAGAATCAAAACTCAAAGGAAAACTCAAATAGCATGAAAAGCGTAATACTACAACGCGCGACTCTAAGGTAGAAATAATACATAACTAGTTTCTGAGTCTGAAACAATATACAAGTTTTGGTTGATGGAATTTCTAGATACAACTGAATAATATATATACAATGGTGGTTCTGATGCAAAAGAATCCACCTACCAAAGCCAATCACCCGTAAGGGAAGCAGTGTGCCAGAAAAGCCGTAATGAAACCTGTACGGCAAAACCTGCAAGAAACTGTGGCACAACGGGGGTGAGTTGCCAATTCGTGAATAGAAAACATCTACGAGTAGAAATCGAATGCATGACATAATCCTAGGTCAATACGATCAGATATATATAAACCTCAAAGATAAGTCTGAAGCATGATAAGGTGGCAATGTAACATCTATACAAGTGTTCAGTGCCAAGTGCTCGTGCCAGTGCCTCAGGTAATAACATGTCGTGAAGTCTATAAGTATGTGGATATCATCCAACTATGTGATCAATGTCATCAATGTCAACTGTATCAGGAAATCTATGAGTATGCGGATATCATCCCACTATGTAATAAATGTCTGTATGTATGTGGATCCCGTCCACCTGTCACCCAATGACAATAAGCATCATGCATGTAAATATCATAAAGCATATGCATGGAAGTATAAGGATATAATCAAAATCATGGAACTTGAGTGCCTAGCATCGATACTCGAAAACATCATGAAACCTGTGCCAAGCATCAGCACGTAAATCCTCATCTATCAGGCGCTGTCACCACGACTGGCCCTGATAGGTACGCATCATACGCTATCTCGAAATCCTGAGTGCCCAGCTTCGACCCTCAAATTCCGACATATCCATACGTACATAACTCCGGTCGGTATCCCCACGATAACCGTCGAGTCCAAATACTATCACCAGTAGTTAGTACTCCCCTGTCAGGCTCACCGTCTAACATATACGAGTCTTCTTGCCCCGGGGAACCTCATCGGGTCCACCATGTACCCGCAGACGGTGCCTACCGCTCCTCGAATCAGGTTTTACATGCCACTCTCAGAACCGAGAAATCACATGGTGGACGCACTGAAATATCATATCAAGGGTAACCGGGTTTTTAAACCAATATATATATTCTTTTTTAAAATACCCACGGTTCCCAAATCCAAAAATATCATGGAAACAACATATCACAATGCGTTAAATCAAAAGCATGATGTATGCGACATATAACAAAAATGTAAGCATATCAGTATATCATGCAACATGGAGTAGCAATATGCACCTAATTAGGGAAGACCGCTTCTTTAAAATGAATCAGTTATTAAAAGTATCATGCGGTTCCCAATCTGCGAGTCAAGCCAGAATCATCTATGTATGTGCAATATGTAAGTGTACAAGTATAAGTGTGCAACAGGTAGGTGCACGAGTATGAGTGTACAATATGTGAGTACACGAATATGAATGTACAATAGGTATGTGCATAAGTATGGGTGTACGCTATGTAGGTACACGAGTATGAATGTACAATAAATATGTGCACAGGTATGGGTGTACAATATATAGGTACACGAGTATGAATGCAACAGTACTACAGTGTAGTGACATGGCAATTATCGATGATGAAGTGTGTGAGCCGGCAAATAGTGTACGTGGAACATACGCATCATCGATAATGGTGCTGGTGTCCTAACAGCATGATGGTAATATAGCAATAAACACAAGTAATGTGATGCAAATAATATGAATATGCGGAATCAAATAATCAACGCAATAGTGAAGAATCTACATCAGTATGTAAGTGTCATGCAGTTTTTCCTTTTGAAATAAGACGAATCGGGGTTTTTAGTAAAATAAGGGTTACGGTATTTTTAAGAAAAGATGCCCCTTTTGAAATTATCCGTAGAATCCCTTTTTGCCTATCTTTAAAATATTCCCGGTTCGTTAGTTTTGAAATAGGTATGTCTCGGGTTTAGTCTAATGTCTACTAAGTAATCTACAGACCTAACTAACATGCTAAGCAGGAGGGGTATGGAAACCACTTACATCTGAGTCGATATATATATATATATATATAGTCGGTGATCCCGCCTCAATAGTATCACGTACGATACAGTATATCATATGATGTTCTCGAGTCATGAGTGCGGATCTATCATCAATAAAAAGCTCGTACGTTAAATTGTCGTACGGCATCCCAATAGCTAGGTACGGATCAATATCACAATTGTCTCATC
The DNA here is from genome assembly GCA_030015575.1 of Agapanthus africanus. Taxonomy (NCBI): domain Eukaryota; kingdom Viridiplantae; phylum Streptophyta; class Magnoliopsida; order Asparagales; family Amaryllidaceae; genus Agapanthus; species Agapanthus africanus. The sequence continues at coordinate 434,948,369 of CM057340.1, read as the reverse complement.
AATTATCTGGTATCCTTATCATCATATCGCATGATCTGGGGTACTGATCTAAATCTAGTACAATTCGATACCATCTATATAAATATAAGTGCGTGTGTGAAACATACGTCTAAAGGCCCGCTAAAGATCACATGTCGTATCCCAAGTACGAATCACATCATATCACCGATCTAATGGCACTATGCCCAATTTCATCGACTCATCTCCAATGTCACCCACTATCATCATCAACCCAGTATAAGTATAACAATAAGCCTGTGCATGTGTGTGGTGTAAACCTACTCTAGGGTTCGCAACTAGGAACTATACTAGTTTACTTCTACGCCTTAATCTAACTATAGTACATCTAATCTCAATGTCCACGACACACTATAAGCTATCACATATATATAATATATACATATATAGTATACCAACTTCGTACTGCGGGTTTGCTATACGCCATCCACCCGACTTCCCCCGTAGATATAATCTACTCACCTATATCCTGCGTGTCGGTGTCGATGTCGCCTTCATCTTCTGCATCGTCTCGGATCGCCGTGGGGGTACATACATATCACACGTATCACAGTGCATTAAAACCTAATCGAACTTAAAATGACACGCGAAAACCAACATGATACGCAAAAAGGCCTATAGGTTAGAACCTATGATTAGCCTTCGCAAAACAACCCGAAATCACTCGATATTGGCGTACAAACGTCACACGATCGAGATAACGCACAAATACCAAAATCTGGAAATCAAAATACGCAAAACCAAAACTGAATTCAAACCAGCAACCCAAGAAAATGATCCCAGATTTCGTCTCAGGCCAAATAAAGGCAAACAAACATGTCTAAAGTGATGTATAGGGTGTATGTGACCTACAGTAGAAGCCTGGACCCTACCCTACACTAAGTGGACGATCCCCTTAACTTGCAAAACCGGCCTGGCCGGCCCAGGTAGGGCGTTGGGTGCTCGTCTGCCTAGGGTGGTCTCCTAGTGGTCTAACTAGGCTCCTGGTGTTGTTTATTTTTCTTGTATTGACCCCGGATAACTCCAGATTCACCTGCACGCTCTAAACACTCACAAACCGACATGGACTGTTCTGTTTTTGGGTTCCAGGTCTTGTATGGTGTTGGATATGGGTTCATAACACCAAGGGGGGTTCAAGGGCCACAAATAAGTCTTAACTACACTAACACAATTCAATTTAACCTTAACCCTCTCCAGGTTTGTCCAAAGTGCACAAAATCACACGATATCGATATGAAACTTGAATTGAGGCTTAAGCATAAGAATTACAACACTAATTGTGAAGGAAATACCTCAATAGACCCTCACGAGTCCTCAACAGCGCCAAAACACCATCTTTCTTGGTCCATTCTAAAGCTTGTGAGCTTGTGCACACTTTTTGTGAAATGGAATTGGGGTTTTGGGTTTGTTATAATGGTGTTTTGGGGGATTTGAAGGAGGAGGAAGAGGGAGGAAGGGAGCAGGAGCAGCAGCAGCTCTAGGAGAGGGGAGAGAGAAATGGGTGTGAGGAAATGATGGACGTATGGTTTCAAAAGTGAAGGTTGACCTATACCTACCCTCTCTCTCTCTCTCCCATCATCATTCCTTACTTTTTCCTTTTCTTTTCTTTTCCAAATCCTTCTCTCTCAAATAGTATACCCAAAACACCCTTGGTAGGAAAAATGTAACACAAGTCCAAAAAATGATATGTGCATGTTTTGCACAAAGAAGACCAAAATCCGATTAGCGATTTTTAATCGCGTTTAGCACTAAAATAGGATATAATAAATCATAAAAACTTAAAATGGAATAATTCCACAAAATACCCTATTTTAGAATTTTCCATAATTTTTTCAAAATTTTTCCCATTTATCGGTATTTAATTAAAATTTTAATATTAAAATAATCAATAAAATAATATTAAATTCTAAAAATTCCCAAAAATAATATTTTTATTATTTTGAAATGTTACAATCTTCCCCCTTTAGGGAAATTCGGTCCCCGAATTTAAATTTAAACCCCCATATTCTAAAACATTTCAATAAGAAGTCTAAGTCGTCGGGGCTCCGAAATCATCAATACATAAAACGCATCATAGCGCAATGCATGCGTATGAGTAATGAGCAGATAAATCAAAAACAAAGCTCCGTCAAGCAACCCGCAATCATCGGAGTCATGGTAAAGACACAAATGTCAAATCCAATACAAAACCAATATGATATATATCAAAACTATACATGTAATTAGCTGAAGTAAATGCATGCCAAATCTTTTTAAGTCGCTGTACGATGCGTATAACACTGCACAGTGGCGGACGTCCATTATAATAAAATACCCATATATATATATCCTTTGTTTAATATGCACGTCCCGCCGTTTTGAAAACAATTTAGAAGGGTTTCCTTGTTTTAAACGTTTCGTGTTATATCAGACACGTAGGTATATACTGAGACTATAGCTCGCTTTTTGGAAATCCCTTCGATAACTATCAGTGCATGCAAAATATATCCAGGTACTGTCCTCTGACTAGTCCTGCTCAGTATGAAAACACATAGCAAATATCATAAAAAAATGTACTGCTCCATAAGGAATCAATCCCAAGAATGTATGTAAGAATACTCTGTGCGTCTGGTGCGTACGGAAACCAAAATCCTTATATGTGCCATACGGGTGCACAAAACTACATCTAGGTGCAACGGGTGTGCACACAACATCTTTCATAGGCAACGTGTGTGCCTCACAGCAAAATTAGGTGCTTCTAACATGTACGAAGAATCCCGATTTAGCGCATCTGTGTGCACCAAAATTGTATCTCAAATCATACGCTCAACACGCGCGAAAATCCAAATCAGGTGCATCCATCACACACGAATAAAATCTAAATCATGCGCACTCAACATGCACGAAATCATGAAATCCAATATCAAGCGTCGAACATACGCAAGTCCAATCAAATGCACGGAGTGCTGGAAATCAACATCAATATCAGGATCAAAATCGACGGTATACAATACGGCTCAATAAAATCAGGTATACAGCGGTAGATAATCTCACAATCGTGTGCATCAGCGTGCACAATTCAAATCAAAACACTAAAAGTGCATGTAAACGATGCCGCAGGCATAAGTCGAATCGCATGCATAACACAGGCATGAAATAAAAATTGACATATTGAATGACATTAAATCGAAGTCAGGTGCAACTGTAGTGCACAAAATATAAATCCGGTGCAACAAAGGCACGAAATATAAATCTGGTGCGATAAACGCACAAAACATAAAACTGGTGCGACAAACGCACGAAGTATAAAACTGGTGCATCCTGTGCAAGAAATACAAATACGGTGCATCCTGTGCACAAAACCCAAACAATAACTCAAATGCGTAAATAGCAACAACGAGTGTACGAAGGTGTAAAAATCATAAACGTGTGCAACTGCGTGCACAAAACACATATTAATGCACTACAAGCACATATAAGCTATACCGAGTGCAAAAATCAATTCGGGTGCGTATGATATGCGCAAAATCAACTCAACTGTATGAAATCCATGAAATCATAAGCAGGTGCAGCCAAGGCACGAAAACGATATCGGGTGCAATAACTGTGCATAAATCATAAATCAACACAACGGTGTGTAAAGCACATCTCAAGTGTAAAAACTATGCGCAAGATATCTACTTGCCTCTTGCTCACGGTCTGGTGTCCTCTGTCTCTGGGCCCTTATCTTTTCTGTGGATTATCAATCTCGCAATCCATCGGCTAAACGGCCCTGTCAGGTGTGCTAACGGGAACAATTCCGTTCTGGCACTTCTCTGGTCATCTCTCGGTCAATCCTCACGGCCACTCGTAAAGCAGCACGTCACTGGCGTCGGCCTCTGGCTCTCTGAATACACATGACACATATGATCCTAGGTGCAAATCACATTGCAGCAGTGTCCCGGAAGGAATCCCACTCAGCGTCTCTTCCGATCTTGCCTATGCCAAAGTGTACGGAGGTTGGTACTCTTGCGAAACCTCTTCTCACTCCCTAAACATCTGCGTCCTCACTACGACATTTTCTCGGAAACTGGTCGCATCCCAACGCCTCTGTAGACATCTCCGGCCTTTAATCTTAACGGGGAGTAACAACAGCTCATCAGCATCTCGCACGAACCTCTTGTTCCGCCTGTCTGCATCATCATCCATTTCGACGTCACGTCTCTATCTGTGCACAACAATTGTTCTCGGCTATGGTCCATCCGAAGTCTCTCACACGGACTCGAAATCACGAACTCGGTATCTCCATCACTATGTGGAAGATATCTAGCCGAACACATCCTCCGGAACTCGTCCCATCCTACGGAGATATACTCAATACCCGACCGTTCTTGACCAATTCACAGCGCATCTGGGTGAGGTCCTCTATCCGAACCTGGTCAAATATCTCGTCCAAGATGTCGAACTCTAGCCTGCTGGGTGCACGCAATATGACCACTCCTGGGACCAAGTCTCCTCGTATAGTATTCCAGAAAGGTCCCGTCGAGGTCCTTCTCGAATCTCATTTTTGCCGAATTGCCCGGAAGTTACCACCTTCACTATATCTGGCTCTTGTTTCGGAACGGCTGCATACTCATCGCAACTCCTTCTAGAAGGTATATCCATATATAACCCCTCTGCGTGCGTATCACATCTCTGATGTCAGCGGAGTGGAACGTCCTCTCGTCAAGAGCTCACACAAATCTCGTACTTCACTTTTCTCTGCTGTCGACTACTTCGGACTCATTTCATCGCGGCTGCATGGACGGCGCTCCGATGGCTATACTCGTATCTGGAGTCTCCCAAGAAATATGTCCCATCATATGATATCCGAATGATGTCGAACTATCCGATCGATTTGTCAAAACCTCATAACCCCCCAATAGCTCAACATCTTGGGTACAGTTTAATAGTATCGAGTACATACCACAGCATTGGTGGTCCAGCCGTAGAAAGGAAAACCCAAGCCTCACTAATGGCACCACGGAACTGCCGCAAAACCTAAGGTTCAAAGGCTTTCATACGGTCATTATGTCGAGTTAGGGTTTCATTCTTCTAGAGGGTCCATAGACTCGCTTGCATGTCTTTCCGAATACTTTAAACTTGGAATCGGTTCCTGACATTCGATCGTCTCTATCGACTCTCAACGTATCTGCGTAAAGTCGTCTCTAACTGGAATCAATCTATCTGATGACCTCGCATCGGGGTAAGCGAACGAACCACATGTCCTAGTCATTCATCCTCGGGTGACTAGCGACTCACCATCATATCTCTAGGTATATGCTTATGCTGCAGCGGCTCCAATCACCTGGGCGATATCTCGTCATTTGTTGCAACAACTGTCTCATTCGTCTGTACGCTGAACAGCACCTCAATCTTCCTGAATAAGCGATATATCGATGGTCATCACATCCTGGCTGGCCTTTAGCAGTGGCCTGATCCTCTGGTACTGATCTGCACGCCCGAGAAGTCTCGTAAAAGCGATCTGTCAAACGCTCATGGCGCGAAAACACAATAAAACGATGCCTCTCTATGCAATCGTATGTCTCTGGAATCACGCCCTGGTCAGTCCTCGTCCACGACGAGCTCATGCTGACGCAACTCTAGCCGTAGCTCTCTCTCTGCCCGTGTAATCGTGGCAGTAAAAATCAAAACCAGTATCGATGAGGATAGATCATAGGAAAGAATATAACACTGTACAAGGAAATGTATATCCTAAGGTTTCTTAAGCGGAGTAACGTATCGTAAATATGCTGCGGAACATACGTACGATACGTCACTCTACTCAAGCTTCCTACTCCATCAACCAAGGGTCATCCTACGCGAAGAAAGTTCGGGTATAATACCCCCTCGACTAAGTCTAAGTTCCGTAAGGTCAAGCCTAAGTTCCGTATATATATAAACGCCCTAGGCTCCACATAGTCAAACTTAGACTCGAACCAAGATTAACCTAGCGCTCTGATACCAACTTTGTCATGACCCGAAATAGTCCGTGACTGGCACTTGAATCATATGAAGTCTATAGGACCCCATCTAATCCAAGTAAGCCAAAATCCCAGAAATCTAAAACCACTTTAAGGAGTAAAATAAAGAAAACTGGTTTAAAGAAGTAAAGAAAACATATTTTGAATCAAGTTTTAAATAAGTAGGCCGAATATACATTTTTTTTTGAATCACATATCATTTCTGAAAATTTCGGCAGAGTTTCCTTTGTAAATACTGGCCCCGAACGGGGTACAACATAAATAATATATATGCAATGATAAAAGGCATCCCCAAGCGGGAACTAGCTCTTCGTCAATCGACGGTCACAACCACGCAAGCAATATAATATACAACGCCGAAGGGCGAGGATCAAAACTCAAAGGAAAACTCAAATAGCATGAAAAGCGTAATACTACAATGCGCAACTCTAAGGTCGAAATAATACATAACTGGTTTCTAAGTCTGAAACAATATACAAGTTTTGGTTGATGGAATTTCTAGATACAACTGAATAATATATATACAAAGGTGGTTCTGATGCAAAAGAATCCACCTACCAAAGCCAATCACCCGTAAGGGAAGCAGTATGCCAGAAAAGCCGTAATGAAACCTGTACGGCAAAACCTGCAAGAAACTGTGGCACAACGGGGGTGAGTTGCCAACTCGTGAATAGAAAACAACTACGAGTAGAAATTGAATGCATGACATAATTCTAGGTCAATACGATCAGATATATATAAACCTCAAGGATAAGTCTGAAGCATGATAAGGTGGCAATGTAACATCTATACAAGAGTGTAGTGCCAAGTGCTCGTGCCAGTGCCTCAAGTAATAACATGTCGTGAAGTCTATAAGTATGTGGATATCATCCAACTATGTGATCAATGTCATCAATGTCAACTATATCAGGAAATCTATGAGTAAGTGGATATCATCCCGCTATGTAATCAATGTCTGTATGTATGTGGATCCCGTCCACCTGTCACCCAATGACAATAAGTATCATGCATGTAAATATCATAAAGTATATGCATGGAAGTATGAGGATATAATCAAAACCATGGAACCTGAGTGCCTAGCATCGACACTCGAAAACATCATGAAATCTGTGCGTAGCATCGGCACGTAAATCCTCATCTATCAGGCGCTGTCACCACGACTGGCCCTGACAGGTACGCATCATACGCTATCTCGAAATCCCGAGTGCCCAGCTTCGACCCTCGAATTCCGACGTATCCATACGTACATAACTCCGGTCGGTATCCCCACGATAACCGCCGAGTCCAAATACTATCACCGGTAGGTAGTACTCCCCTGCCAGGCTCACCGTCTAACATATACGAGTCTTCTTGCCCCTGGGTACCTCACCGGGTCCACCATGTACCCGCAGACGGTGCCTACCGCTCCTCGAATCGGGTTTCACATGCCACTCTCAGAACCGAGAAAACACATGATGGACGCACTAAAATATCATATCAAGGGTAACCGGGTTTTTAAAACAATATATATATTCCCTTTTAAAATACCCACGGTTCCCAAATCCAAAAATATTATGGAAACATCATATCTCAATGCGTTAAATCAAAAAAATGATGTATGCGACATATAACCAAAATATAAGCATATCAGTATATCATGCAACTTGGAGTTGCAATATGCACCTAATTAGGGAAGACAGCTTCTTTAAAATGAATCAGTTTTTAAAAGTATCATGCGGTTCCCAATCTGCGAGTTAAGCCAGAATCATCTATGTATGCGTAATATGTAAGTGTACAAGTATAAGTGTGCAATAGGTAGGTGCACGAGTATGAGTGTACAATATGTGAGTACACGAATATGAATGTATAATAGGTATGTGCACAAGTATCGGTGTACGCTATGTAGGTACATGAGTATGAATGTACAATAAAAATGTGCACAGGTATGGGTGTACAATATGTAGGCACACGAGTATGAATGCAACAGTACTACAGTGTAGTGACATGGCAATTATCGATGATGAAGTGTGTGAGCCGGCAAATAGTGTATGTGGAACATACGCATCATCGATAATGGTGCTGGTGTCCTAACATCATGATGGTAATATAGCAATAAACACAAGTAATACGATGCAAATAGTATAATTATGCGGAATCAAATAATCATCGCAATATTGAAGAATCTACATCAGTATGTAAGTGTCATGCAGTTTTGCCTTTTGAAATAAGACGAATCGGGGTTTTTAGTAAAATAAGGGCTACGGTATTTTTAAGAAAAGATGCCCCTTTTGAAATTATCCGTAGAATCCCTTTTTGCCTATCTTTAAAATATTCCTGGTTCGTTAGTTTTGAAATAGGTATGTCTCGGGTTTAGTATAATGTCTACTAAGTAATCTACAGACCTAACTAACAAGCTAAGCAGGAGGGGTATGGAAACCACCTACATCTGAGTCGATATATATATATAATAGTCGGTGATCCCGCCTCAATAGTATCACGTACGATACAGTATATCATATGACGTCCTCGAGTCATGAGTGCAGATCTATCATCAATATAAAGCTCGTACGGTAAATCGTCGTACGGCATCCCAATAGCTGGGTACGGGTCAATATCACAATTGTCTCATCAATTATCTGGTATCCTTATCATCATATCGCATGATCTGGGGTACTAATCTAAATCTAGTACAATTCGATAGCATCTATATAAACATAAGTGCGTGTGTGAAACACACGTCTAAAGGCCCGCTAAAGATCACATGTCGTATCCCAAATACGAATCACATCATATCACCGATCTCATGGCACTATGCCCAATTTCATCGACTCATCTCCAATGTCACCCACTATCATCATCAACCCAGTAAAAGTATAACAATAAGCCTGTGCGTGTGTGTGGTGTAAACCTACTCTAGGGTTCGCAACTAGGAACTATACTAGTTTACTTCTACGCCCTAATCTAACTATAGTACATCTAATCTCAATGTCCACGACACACTATAAGCTATCACATATATATAATATATACATATATAGTATAACAACTTCGGACTGCGGGGTGCTATACGCCATCCACCCGACTTCCCCCGTAGATATAATCTACTCACCTGTATCCTGCGTGTCGGTGTCGATGTCGCCTTCATCTTCTGCATCGTCTCGGATCGCCGTGGGGGTACCTACATATCACACGTATCGCATCACATTAAAACCAAATCGAACTTAAAACGACACGCGAAAACCTACACGATACGCTAAAAGGCCTATAGGTTAGAACCTATGATTAGCCTACGCAAAACAACCCGAAATCACTCGATATAAACGTACAAACGTCACACGATAGAGATAACGCACAAATACCAAAATTTGGAAATCAAAATACGCAAAACCAAAACTGATTTCAAACCAGCAACACAAGAAAATGATCCCAGATTTCGTCCCAGGCCAAATAAAGGCAAGAAAACAAGTCTAGAGTGATGTATAGGGTGTATGTGACCTACAGTAGAAGCCTGGACCCTACCCTACACTAAGTGGCCGATCCCCTTAACTTGCAAAACCGGCCTGGCCTGCCCAGGTAGGGAGTTGGGTGCTCTTCTGCTTAGGGTGGTCTCCTGGTGGTCTAACTAGGCTCCTGGTGTTGTTTTTTTTTTCTTATATTGACCCCGGATCACTCCAAATTCACCTGCACGCACTAAACACTCGCAAACCGACATGGACTGTTCTGTTTTTGGGTTCCAGGTCTTATATGGTGTTCGATCTGGGTTCATAACACCAAGGGGGTTCAAGGGTCACTAATAGGGCTTAACTACACTAACACAATTCAATTTAACCTTAACCCTCTCTAGGTTTGTCCAAAGTGCACAAAATCACACGATATCGATATGAAACTTGAATTGAGGCTTAAGCACAAGAATTACAACACTAATTGTGTGGGAAATACCTCAATAAACCCCCATGAATCCTCAACAGCGCCAAAACACCATCTTTCTTGGTCCATTCTAAAGCTTGTGAGCTTGTGCACACTTTTTGTGAAATGGAATTGGGGTTTTGGGTTTGTTTTAATGGTGTTTTAGGGGATTTGAAGGAGGAGGAAGAGGGAGGAAGGGAGCAGGACCAGCACCAGCTCTAGGAGAGAGGAGAGAGAAATGTGTGTGAGGAAATGATGGGAGTATGGTTTCAAAAGTGAAGGTTGACCTATACCTACCCTCTCTCTCTCTCAACATCATTCCTTACTTTTTCCTTTTCTTTTCTTTTCCAAATCCTTCTCTCTCAAATAGTAGACCCAAAACACCAATAGTAGGAAAAATGTAACACAAGTCCAAAAAATGATATGTGCATGTTTTGCACAAAGAAGCCAAAAATCCGATTAGCGATTTTTAATCGCGATTATCACTAAAATAGCATATAATAAATCATAAAAACTTCAAAATGGCATAATTCCACAAAATACCCTATTTTAGAATTTTCTATAATTTTTTCAAAATTTTTCCCATTTATTGGTATTTAATTATAAATTTAATATTAAAATAATCAATAAAATAATATTAAATTATAAAAATTCCTAAATATAATATTTTATTTTTTTGAAATGTTACAATAACCCCAGAAGATCACGGTAACTCAGCTTTACTCATCATGGAACGAACCATATCCAATAGTGTTCGATTCCGTCTTTCTGATACATCGTTGTGTTGTGGTGTGTATGGAGGAGTAAGCTGCGAGAGAATTCCATTCTCTTTTAAGTAGTCCAGAAACTCGGCACTCAAGTATTCACCACCTCGATCAGATCTCAGTGTCTTGATACTTTTGCCTGTTTGTTTTTTAACTTCACTCTTGTATTCCCGAAATTTCTCAAAGGCCCCGGATTTATGCTTCATCGGGAAGACATGTCCATACCTAGAGAAATCATCTGTGAAAGTAATGAAGTATGAATAACCACTTCGCGCATATGTAGACATTAGACCACACACGTCACTGTGTATGAGTCCCAAGAGCTCGCTTGCTCTTTCTCCGTGTCTAGTGAACGGAGTCTTTGTCATCTTTCCCATGAGACAAGATTCACAAGTGGCATAAGACTGGTACTCGAACGAATTCAAGTATCCCTCTTTATGTAACTTTGTTAACCATGTCTCATTAATGTGACCCAGTCTACAATGCCATAAGAAAGCCTAATTTAATTTCGGAGACTTTCTTTTAAGTGTGTTCTGGATACTGAAAATCTGAGCTTGATTCAATACGTATATCCCATTTTTTAATGTACCTGACCCAATCAGAACTTGATTTAGGTGGATGTGGACCACATCGCTTACAAAAGCAAAATCATATCCTTCTTTAGAAAGTAAGGATACAGATATGATATTACAAGTCGTGCTAGGTACATACAAACAGTCACGCAGAATCAATATCTGCCCAATTGTCAGTCCAAGTTGATATTCCCCTACGGATTCAGCATCCATGCTCATTCCATTGGCAACCCTAAGAGTCAAATCACGTATCCTGATAACCCTACGGTTTCTCAGAGCCTGTATTGAATTACAGATGTGAGATCCTGATCCGGTATCCAATACCTAGAAAGTAGGGTTAACTGACATACAGTTTTCTATTAGAAACACACCCGAAGCCGAAGCCACAACATGCTTCGAATCCTGGCTACTGGCTTTGCTAGCCCTGTAATCCTTCTGCCAATATTCATTCCCGTAACAATAGGAACGTCCCTCCTTTACTACATCCAGTCCCGAAACTTTTTCCCTTCGCTTTCCTTTTACTACCCTGGTTTCCTTCAGGGTATAAGTAGAGGGCAGAGACTGTAGAATCAAGTCAGTATATGAGCCGTTCTTCAACGTGATTTTCAGGTCCATGAGCTCATCAAAATAGCTGGTCTCTGTAAGGACGTTTCCCCTACAGATGACCCGATAGCCAACCTTGCTTGAAGCAATTCGTTCGAGGTCTCATATCTTGCGATACGAGATTGCTCTCCATATAAAACTTTGTTATGGAGGAAGATAGAAACTAAGTCTATCTTCTTGTACTGCCTCTGGTATGTACCATCAACTGAGGCCAACACGAGGCACTTGGCTTTTGCACAGTCTTTTTCCTATGTCTTACGGATATAAATATCCGTGACAGGGGAAACTGGTCCTGAGACGGCAGGGGTTTGATTAGTTAAGAGGTGTCCCAGCTTGTCATGGGCAATGGACATCTGGACAGACCTTTGCCAATCATAACAGTCAGATTCAGTCATTTTATTATCTAGATGTAACCTATGTGTGGTCACTGGGTCGCTGCAATTAAGAGAGAGAGAAGAAAACACTCAGCATGATGCTCTTGCAAGTTTAGATTGGTTTTAGTTTATCTAAACAGGATGACTCCCACTGTTTCTCGAATCGTTCCTCAAACTAAAAAGGGAGAATTAGTCGGGATCAATCTCACCGTACAATACTTGCTTAACCGTTCAACCAGGCCACTGTTGGTACATCGAGGGAGGTTTTCCAACGCTTTCGCGAAGTTCCTTAATTAAATAAGCTCTTTTCCCTGTGTAGCCCCGCTAACACCTTTCTAGACACCTACTTGGTTTATAGCATTGATCGTTAAGTGAGAAAGTTCCCGAGGAGTAGCATATACTCACAGTAGGATCGGGATCCAAATATCATCGTATGATAAAACTGAAGGAATCCTACCAGAATCATCACACTCCAAATGGTATGCAACGCTAGCAAGTTTCAGTTTCTTTAGAAACTCCCGATGTGGATTTTTGCCCCATGCTCTTATGACCTTGACTAAGGCCAACAAATCATAAGTCACATGTCAAGTTCTACACGTCATTGTCCAGCTTGATTTGAACCCACCCGTATATACCCTTGAATATGGCCACAAAGTAATACGACTGTCCCAAACCAACGCATCTATCTATGTAATATATGAATACCCACTAGCTACCAATCACCATGCCTTGACTAAGGCCAACAAACATAGCTTGAATACTATTGGATATTCAAATGAAATGACGGAGGGCTACGAAAGGTTCTGGCGAAACCGTGAACGTAGTGAACTTGATATAATCGAAGGAACCTTGATAGCTTTTAAAAGGAGTGGTTTAAGCTCCGCATTTTTAAAAGTTTTCTGTTTTGAAAAGAAACCGAGTGGTTTTGAAATTGGTCCAACGACTTTAACTTTGGTTTATTTTCTTGCATTAATTTAATGCGTCCCATCATTTAATCCTACCATTGCAGAAAACAATGAAAATATGACGTACGCTTATGCCATCCGCATTCGCCACGGGGCCCGTCATCACCCGTTAGGTTACTTATCTAACGACAGAGCGGGGGCTGGACTAGCGCGGATGCAAAACATAAGCAATGCCTACTAGATATCATATATAGATATATACATTCGTCAGATGTAATGATAGCCATTCCAGATCACAGATGAACACTTTGGATATACTAGGAATCCGCGTTTCGTTCGAGCCTGCAACGAAAGACAGATTACACGGTCGCGATGAATAGCCAAACCCCACCTTGGACCCCTATGGGTGCGGCAAACTACCCGCTAAGTACCCGAAGTGAAGCAACCTCCCTCAACAACGTGAGTAGGCCACTCGGCACTTTAAGATACCTGGTAGTTTGTGTACCCCACCTTGGGTCTATCCTAGGAGTAAAAATAGTAAAAGAAATAATATACAATGGCGGCTACAACCTCATCCCGGATGTGCGGCCATAAAATAATATTACATAAATTTACATATTATATCAAATGAAAGATAAAGAAAACTCTCATCTCACATCCCCGGCAATTCATCCGCGACAACCTAAGGAGTTCATATACACAAACCATCAACATTACAGATCACAGATATGCACAACCCCCACTAATCGACGTATAGCGATTAGTTGACGTTCAGTGCATATATCACATCACAGATATAATCCATTAGCTAAAGTCTACAGAACTTCGATCAAAAATATGGATTTGTAACTACCCCAAACACAACTTTGTACTCTGGAAAATTTGGGCAGAAACAAAATACTTTAAAAATGCCAAAACAGAACACTGAACACACTGCAGCAAAACCGAGTCGCGGCCGAGTCAACTCGGCCGCGGATCCGCGGCGAAACGCATGGTTTCGCCGCGGTTCCGCGGTGAGTCGACCGAGTCACTGGCTCGTTTTTGCTGTGTGTTTTTAGAAAACCCTGAGCCGATTTTTAAGGTGTGTGAAATTATTTTTTGAGCTGTTTTAAAAATCGGCAGAAACATGAGTTTTCGGACGTGTTTTGCGATTTCTTCTCGGATCGAAATTCTAAATACTTTGCTAACTTGCTAGTTGTTGTTTAGCTAGGCTCTGATACCACTGTAAGTCCACGTTGCTCACCTCGGTCCTTACGGGGAGGCGGAAACGGTAAAAAATGATTTTTTTGACACAAGGCAACATAGACTAAAAAGAGGATCTTTGCTAAACAAAAAACTAGCAAACTATATGAGGTTCTATCTACTATGTTATAGAGATTATACCTCACGAAACTGGTCCTTCGGGTCTTCTCTCCGCTGTCCTCCTTGTCCATCCAAGCTCCGAGGATCGATCCGGATCTTGGTCACCTCCGCGGCCTCCTAGAGTCGAAGACGATCCACCTGAGAGTTTGTGTTCCGAGCTCCACCTCAAACCGAGGTAACTAGGGCAACAAGGTTGCTAAGAATGATGTCCTAGGTTGTGTAGAAGAAGAAGATGGATGTGTTTGTCAATTTACTTCCTTATTTTCTCAACACATGAGATCAAAGGAAAAATCAAGAGGAGGAAGATGAAGGAGCAACCATGCAGCTTCTCATTTCATGAAAGAGAATGAGAATAGAATTATGAACCAAGAATAATGAACCATGGAATAATAATCCATAAACATCAACATTACTAATCTTCTCATGATAAAGTTGATGGCTACCTTGATTAGACCATTATCATCACAAAAATGAAATCAAAAACCAAAAGAAGACTCTAGATCTCACATGAAAGATCCTAGTTAACTTTGGTCAAATGGTCAACAAAGTCAAGTATGGTCAAATGGTCAAAGCAATCAACCATAACATAATTATCATTAAAAAGATTAGTAAATAATGTCCCCGGCTCATAATGGTTTTGACCGAACCAACTGTCAAAACCTAATAAGCCCGCCTCATAATGGTTTTGACCGAATCAACTGTCCAAACCCTAATGAGGCACCTCCTTCTTCTTCACTCCTCAGAACTGTGCATACACACCCGCATCCGCATTCCGTAGAATGCGAATGTACAGTAGACAAAACTAATCCATCCATACAATACAAGGATCCGGCTTAAACCAAAGCCCACTAGTATTCTCTGCCCGAACAGCATACGCGCACAAGTGTACGTAAGTGATCGTAGCCTTGCCGTAAAACCATACGGCCTCTACACCTTTCGCTCAGTGCGGGGAAACTCTCTGTGTAGGACTCTAAAGACTCGACAATACGCAGGCAGTGGGTTTAACCACAGACCGCAAGCGGCACTAGCTGTACGTAACGGTCTCCAGGTTGATATCGATAAGAAGGCCGATGAGGTAAACCCATCCGAACTCCTACTGAGCCTGAATGTGAAAATCTCCATAAAGTCCGGTCTGTTCGTCTGAGAATATCGCATGGCGGGCCTAGGGGCGGTAAACGTCAGTCCCCTAATAGCGGTACAAGTCATGTCGGAGTGTAGCCCAGAACACCCTGAGATAACACTGGAAAACCTACCAGCATATCTCGCTTGCCCTGGCCAGGGACTTTGTGTAATGGCTCTCCTAGACACAGCGCGATATCAATACCCGATACCGGGAGAGACGAATCCTGTCTAACCGTCACTGCCTCCAAGTGCTTCGGGACTGCACCCACTACTACCTGTTTGCACGACTACTTTGAGCCGTGGTAGGGTAGTAATCAAAGAACAGTGGGAACACACTCGAGGCGAAGTGACGGTGTCAAGTCAGTGGACTAAGCTGTACTCATGTCACCTGGGGACTGATAACTGACGATAGGTATAGTACCAACCAACAGTTCCCGACAAGTCCTGTCCAGTGTACTCGTAACCTAACGAGCACCCGCATACTATCTCAAGTATGACATACTGACGGTGTTGGAGATAGTGCCCTCAGAGTCAATTATTGGATCACAGGCACGTGATTGCAATGATTGAGGGAGAACCTATTACGGTAGGACAGTCTTACTCAAGATGATAGTATGCTACCTGGTTTATCTTTATCATCGTGTACTGCTTTAGGTGACCTTACAGGTCGCTATTACATGTTGATAGAGCCCATAGGATTCTTGCTTGACTGCCAGCAGTATGAGGGCGATCATATACGTGGGAGCTGGTAGTCTATAAGCACTTCCTTAAAAGGTCCCTAGTCGTGGGAGTTTCGAGACAGGGCATCGATACTCCAGAGTAGAGTAGTGTATACAGTCGAGACCCCGACGAGGGGCGGTGGCCGGTCTTACAAGCCACTGGTGTCAGTTGGTTCACCTAAGATGTATATAGGTGCTCATTGGGTTATGAGTACACCGGACAGGACTCGCCGGGAACATGCTAGTTGGTCTTATACCAGACGTCAGATAGCAGTTCCCTGGTGACATGTGTACAGGTTAGTTCATCGACCTGAGGATCGTCATTTGTCTTGTGTGAGTTCCCACTGTACTTTGATTACTACCCTACCACGCTCAAAGGAGACGTGCAAATAGGTTTTGGTTGGGTACAGTCCCGAGCCACATGGAGGTAGTGAGCAGATCTTCAGGGGTTCGTCTCTCCCGGTATTGGGGGTGAGGTCGCGCTGTGTCTAGGAGAGCCATTACACAAAGCCCTCGGCCGAGACAGGAGATTTACTGGTAGGTATTCCAGTAGTATCTCAGGGTGTTCTGGGCTACACTCCGACACGACTTGTACCGCTTTTGGGGGTCTGACTTTTACCAAACCCCTAAGCCCGCCATGCGTTGCTCATAGAAGAACGGACCGGACTGTACGTATATTGTCACTGACAGGCTCAGTAGGGTGTCAGGATGAGTTCGCTCACAGACGTCCCTTTTGGTCAATAGCTGGTAGCCCGTCACGTATGGCTAATACATCTGACGTGCTAGTGGTTAAATCCACAACCAAAGTATTGAAGAGTCTTTAGAGTCCCCCACAGACAGTTGCTCAAGTTTCGGGCGAAACGCTGTAGAGGCCGTATGGAGATATGGCAGGGTTCGATCAGATACGTGCGGTATTGCACGGATCATGATCGAACGGAAATTACTAGCGAGCTTTGGTTTAAGCCAGATCCTAGTATAGTACAGTGTAGATTTTGTCTCATTGCATTTGTATTCGGTCGGAATACAAATGCGGGTATGTATATATAGTAGCGGGGTTTCCTGTAATTTATTACGGGATCGGTTTTTTGAAGTTGCCAGTTTGCATTCCGTTTCGGCCATTTTTCTTTGTATCTATCCTTGGCTGAAAGTTGGTGGAGGAGGGCTTATTTGCATTTGTGCAAATAAGCATTTTGGAGGGTTGTTTTTGCAAGTAGTTGCATTATGATGGTTTCATGATGGTGCACTTTCATTTGACTTCTTTTCCTCATCATTGCTCAACTTTGGGTGTGATGATTGGTTGATAGAGTGTTGGACTTTGATTGTGATCATTGCTTATTATCATGACCTTCTCTCACTCTTGTATTATGGGCTCTCTCTCATTTTTGATCCATACACTCTCCTCTCATTCCTTCCTTGTTACATGGCCGGCCAAAGAGAGGGAGGGGCTGCCCATTATTTTTGTGGGGGATTTTTGGTTCTCTTGTGCTTGCAAAAAATCCCCAATTTTATCTCTAAAAATGCTATCATCTCATTCCTCCACCAAAGGCAACTTCCTCAAACCACACGAGACATATAGCCGTCTACACTTCATCTACAGTACCCTTGGGCATATCGACTCGCCAACTTTGTGCCCGAGTTGCCTCGGTCCAGAGGTGGGAGGCCGTAAAAGAAGCCGGCGATGTGGTGCCCTTCCGGCGACGAGGTGAAGACCGGAGATTCCGCGGGGAGATCGGGACGACGACGAGAAGACCGAAGGACATGGATCGCTCGGTATATCTCTCTACCCCTTCTCTAGTTAGCTAGGATTAGATTAATGGCCCGATCCGCGATTTATGTGCGCGGTGGTGCCAGTTAGTAAATCATCGTTTCTGCATTTTGGCCTCGGATTGACAGCCAGGGCGCCGCCGTGCACTTACACTGGTATCAGAGCCACGCCATTAACCTATTCTAGCTTGGTCTAATGTGTTTACATTTCCGATCGAACAAAATTCCAAAACCCGCGATTTCAATGCATCAGTTCTCTGTCGAAAATTATTTGGCTTAAAATTTTTTTCAGTGTGTTGCAAAATTACGGGCAGGGATATAAATGTAATCTGGGAAAATTTGGTGGCAAGTTGTCCCTGTTCAGCCGCAGAACCACGACCGTACCCCCACTTTGGCCGCGGTTCCGCCGCCGCAGTGAGGGATCTCTTCTCGAAATTTTTCCAGTGAGTCTCTGTATTGAAAGTGGGGTTTTTGGAATATTATTTTTGGGCCTAGAATTTCTTTGAGTGCTATAGTAGTGCTTGGGGCCCACTTGGTAAAATTTGATCGATCGGAAATTTTAAATATGTTAGTTCACAGTATTTACATTATATCTGCGACCGTGAATGTCACTTGATCGGTAAATCCTGTCTAACTGCTATAGCCCGGTTAGACGAATTTGCGAACGTGACATTCACGTTGATGTTCTGTGTTGTTCTGTGATGTTACGGATTGGTCGTGGGGGATAGCCTGGATGCAGTGGTAGTACAGTTTGGTTTATTATGTACATTTGATATTACGGGGCGAGCGTCCAACATGTGGACTGCCGTCACTGCCTGTTTGTATATTATTCTTTTGGGGCACGACCGGGGTGAGGTCGATGTACCCGTTGTATGTATATTTTACTTTCTATACTAGGATTACCCCGCGGTGGGGTGCACGGATAGCCGGGTTCTAAAGGGCAACGAGCCCGCATCTCATGGTATTGAGACGGAGGGTGCTTCACTCTAGAATTGGCGGGCTATTCGCCGCACTCGTAGGGGGTACAGGTTGACCCAGGAGGGGTGCCCAAGTTACCGGATTCTGTGAAGTGCTGGGTGGTCCATTCACGTTGCTGAAGGGGGCTGGCTCGCTTCAGGTTTTGGCGGGTAACTTGCCGCGCCCGTAGGGGTCTAGGATCTCATTGCACAAGCTATCCACACGACCAGGGGCACATTGGGTTTCAGTAGCAGCTCTATGAAACCCGGGGATCCCAGATATCTGTATTGTTTTGTGATACTTATTACATTTCTGTGATGTTGCATTTTATCACGCCTTGAGCGAAAATTATATATTGATATATATACTAGTAGATGTTGTGTATGTTTTGCATCCGCGCTAGTCCAGTCCCCGCTTTGTCGTTAGTTAACTAACCTAACGGGTAATGACGGGACCCAGTGGCGAATGCGGATGGCATATACGTACATCATTATTTTCGTTCTTTATTGGTGTGATCAACTGATGGGACAACGTTGATTCGGATCAATGCAAGTTAAAAATAAACCTAATCTGATGTTGTTGGAACAATTTTTCAAAAAGCTGTTATTGCAAGGGCGTTCTCTTTTGTTTTGCACAGTGGTATTCGGTTATGGATATCCAGCAGCTCAGTCGACGAGGCAAGGGCCGAGATCCCTTCACCGGGAGTGACCCCTTGGACAGAAGTTTGCGTCAGGGCAATAACTTCACTATAGTCGTTTACTTTTGCTTTGCATCGTGGTATTCAGTTGGAATATCCTACACCTCATTCTACGGGGAAAGAGCCGAGATCCCTTCACCGGGAGTGACCTCTTTAGCAAAGGTTTTCGCCACTATATTTTTATAAAGCTATCCGGTTCCTTCAACGATATCAAGTTCATTACGTTAAAGGGTTTTCGCCAGAAACCATTCGTAGCCCTCCATCATTTCAGTTAAATATTCAGTAGTATTCAAGCTATGTATTTTGACCTCACGCCAAGGCATAGTGATTGGTAGCTGCCGGATATTTATCTGTTGCATAGATAGATGCGTTGGTTTGGGACAGTCGTACTACTATTTTGGCCTACGTCAAGGATATGTACGGGTGGGTTCAAATTAACCTGGATAATGATGGGTAGAACTTGACATGTGACTTATGACATTTTGACCTCACGCCAAGGTCATAAGAGCATGGGGCAAAAATCACATCGGGGGTTTCTAAAGAAACTGAAACTTGCCAGATATGCGCATACCTTCTGGAGTGTGATAACGTGAGTGAAGTCCGTCATGTTATCTTGCGATGATAGTTGGATCCCGATTCCCACTAATGAGTTGATTTGCTCCTCGGGTGATCCCGACTAATTCTTCTTTCAGGTTTGAAGGAGAATTTGACGGTACAGTGGGAGGTTTCCTGATTAAATAAATTGGTAATCATTCTGATCTAGGTTAGAGTACACGCTGAGTGTTTCTTTTCTCTCTCTCTTTGTCAGCGACCATTGCCTGACCCTAGACTATGACTCAGAGACCAAAATTAACCGAACCTTCTTAAACATTGGCTTTTGGATTGTCAGAGTTGCAAACCTCATTGCCACTCCTAGTTTTACCCTTTTCTCCAGGACACCCCGTATTAATACGAATGTCCACTTCCATTGGACAAAACCATCGCATGGTTATATACGAACTTGAAGGAATTTATTCGAGGATGGTTTCCAGTTCTGGAGAAAACGAATAGGACTATTCAGTTGTCTTTTCCTTTTACCTTCTCTCAGATTGCGAGTGCCCCTTAGATTAGGGGATAGTACACATATTATGCAAATTGGATAGTCTTCTTCCAAACCATAGGCAGGTGCCGACCAGTAGGGAATGAAGAAAACCAATTAGCCTAACGATGGTGTACAGAAGGTATTATGTAAAGACAAATAAAGGGATTAGAAGGAGGGCAAAGTAAATTGCGACTGATATTCACGACCAAACCAAGTATTTCATCGCCACTCCCACATCACCTTTGTATTTCTCCAGAACACTCCGTATCACTATGAAGATCCACAGTTTATTAGATACTCCATCGTATGGTTATATACGAACTCGAAAGGAACTTGTTCCAGTTCGGGGATGGATTCTGGTTCAGGAGAAATAGGCATAAGGTTTATTCGGTTGTCTTTTATCTTCACCTTCTCTCATTGCGAGTGCTCCTAGGATTAGGACAGTACACCTGTTATGCTTATTGGATAGTCTTCTTCCAAACCATAGGCTGATGCCGAACGATAGGGAAGGAAGAAAACCATTTGGCCTAATGGGGTGTACAGAAGGTAACGACTAAAGACATATAAAGGGATTTGGAGAGGTGGCAAAGAAATATGCGGTTATAGTTGTGAATCTGGATAATGGAAGAGGCATTACTGGGAATACCAGGATACCTCTACGAAACATTCAATGTTTCAGTTTCACTGTGTACTGTTAAAAGAAAACTGATTTCCCAATTAGTCCTTACTCCAGGGTATGTATTTACCAGGTATGATTCTCACATCTGTATGGTTTTACAGATGATGAGTGGGAGTAAATTATTGGGAATTAGGTGATCATCCTCATTATATCAGAATTCGTTGTAATCGGTGATATTTGAGGAAATCGCCTGGGTTGTTTGCCGGACGGCAAATATTTGGTTTTGTATATCCGCTGTTATGCACCAATTTCAAATTGATATATCTGTACGTCTATTTTCATAGAGTGAGATATAACTTTTTGAAATTATGTCTATGACATTTACCTATATCAGTGGATGGTTAGGTAAGGAGCATTGAACAGCGGTGTAATTCTTCTTAGCCATAAGTACAGTTTTCAACCTACGACACACAGTGAATGAGTCACTAGACTCAGGGGACTTATACAGAGTATTGTATATTGTCCAGTGTCCATTAGGACAGAGGGGTTGGTCCTCGCACTATATTTTGATTACTTGTGACTTCTCTAGTTCTTAGACATGTGTTTCGTAGAAACACAAGGTCTGAGTTTTGAGAAGTTATAAGTATAAGATTAAAGTAGAGAACCAGGTATTGCAAGTATCGGGATTCTTCAAGGTGATCGAAGATGTAGATACTTGTGTATGGTATTCAGTTGATAGTAATGATTAAGTGAACTTGATTCTCTTTCTGGTTGCTCATAATTGGAAGCGTTCCTAAATTGAGTAACGCTGATCGGCCTCCTTCCATTTAGTTGAATTGCACTGGAGACAGTTGCATGATTTGCATCTGGTTCAATTAAATTAGTGCCTCTGTTTCTGTATTGGATATAGAGCAGTTCATATCTTGACGTTGTTAAGGTACGGGGAGTTGTCCGGCTTATTCGTAAAACCAGACTCTGGATAACTCAAGGCACGTTTCTGTAATGGCTGTTTATGGGTTGACCCAGGCTATGACGAGGGTTGACTTTCTACCATCTGGAAGATCAATAGTGATATTGTTCTTGATTCGCCACAGTTTTAATAAAAATGGATTTTTTCAGAAAACAGTAGTGGAAGTATGGTAGAACTGGAAGTGATTCCAGAACCGCAAACGATTACTGAAGATTTGATAAGAACCTAAAAATTCAATCTGGTTTGACATTCCATTGGCCACTCCGCAGATACAGTGGGTAACCTCAAGCACCCGAGAGGTACTCCAGAAGCCTCAAGGACGGTGGCAGGGAGGTTCTTGTTTACCCAGACTTTCCATTGCTGTTGTTCCAGACTGTGAGACCCGGCAGGAGAATGAGTATAGCATCGTTCTAAACTAGCTTTAGAAGTGTACGTGTATATGACTCTGCCAGAGGGATGTCGTAGTCAGTGGGAGCACCGGAAGCATTGGTAGACAAGTGGCTTATGTCTATTAATAGTCTAAAGCAGATGTAGCGGAGATAGATCATCTATTTCTGATGTGACAGTCATAGGTTTGACTTCATCAGAATAGGGGATGGATCTGTTAAGAAGGTAGTAGCGTGTGATGTCCTGATATTTGGATGACATACACAGAGTAGGAAAAGAAACTCCTATACTACGATCGGTTATACTTTGGTTGTCGCACAGTAGTTTCTCCAACAAAGGGACTTGGATATTATATCAGACATTCTGGTTACTGGATCTATGGTTTTAGATCTAGATTTGGGTGGTTTCCCAATCTGGGTATTTAGACAGCATTCTGAAGGTGTTTTAGAATGGACGACTCCTGGCACGGTAGTATACCTGCAAGTGATGGAGTCTCCCTCTCTAAAGGTGTCTTACAGACTAAAAGGGAGAGGGATGTGCATGATTGGCAGATCACTTGCTTTGGCAATTGAGTCAATAATGAGATGTCAAGTACCACACCAAAGGTTGTTTTTGCACAAGATGCAATAATTTGATATTAATCCAATCCTGGAGAAACTATCGGAAGCAGTTTTAGAACATAAGTAGATGTTCTAGGGATATGATAACAACAGCCTCATTCGGGAGACAGTTATCATTCCAGGCTTCCAAGGTGACCTGGATGACAGAGTGGTTGTCAGAGTTATAGTTTTCTTTCTGACGAGGGGCAGTATTTTGGACAGGTGGTCCAAGGGGATACTGAGGGAGGCTTGGCGTAGGATACTGATTAAGTTCAGTTGACGATACAGTCTAAGAAGTTTGGATTTGGAGTTCATTTTTGAGCTAGGTCCCATCAGATATCCAGACATATTCTAAGACAGGTATTGCTCATTTCGGGAGATAGGTTTCCCCGCGAGCTTGAGATAAAGAGAGACATAGAAAGAAACATTAGAGCGGATCCACTCACTGAGGTTATTCCTCGAACGCATTAGTTTCGCAAACGAGCTTTGTGAGACTGACTAGTAGAGGAGTTGGGTGTTCGGTATCACACGGGCTGTGAGTATGCGACATCGCAAAAATTAGCCTTTAGTGCAAGTGGGAGATTGTTGGAGATAGTGCCCTCAGAGTCAATTATTGCATCACAGGCACGTGATTGCAATGATTGAGGAAGGACCTATTCCGGTAGGACAGTCTTACTCAAGATGATAGTATGCTATCTGGTTTATCTTTATCATCGTGTACTGTTTTTAGGTGACCTTGCAGGTCGCTATTACACGTTGATAGAGCCCCTAGGATTCTTGCTTGACTGCCATCAGTATGAGGGCGATCATATACATGGGAGCTGGTAGTCTATAAGCACTTCCTTAAAAGGTCCCTAGTCGTGGGGATTTCGAGACAGGGCATCGATACTCCAGAGTAGACTAGTGTATACAGTCGAGACCCCGATGAGGGGCGGTGGCCGGTCTCACAAGCCACTGGTGTCAGTTGGTTCACCTAAGATGTATACAGGTGCTCATTGGGTTATGGGTACACCGGACAGGACTCGCTGGGAACATGCTAGTTGGTCTTATACCAGACGTCAGATAGCAGTTCCCTGGTGACATGTGTACAGGTTAGTTCATCGACATGAGGATCGTCATTTGTCTCGTGTGAGTTCCCACTGTACTTTGATTACTACCCTACCACGCTCAAAGGAGACGTGCAAACAGGTTTTGGTTGGGTACAGTCCCGAGCCACATAGAGGCAGTGAGCGGATCTTGAGGTGTTCGTCTCTCCCGGTATTGGGGGTGAGGTCGCGCTATGTCTAGGAGAGGCATTACACAAAGCCCTCGGCCGAGGTAGGAGATTTACTGGTTGGTATTCCAGTAGTATCACAGGGTGTTCTGGGCTACACTCCGACACGACTTATACCGCTTTTGGGGGTCTGACTTTTACCAACCCCCTAGGCCCGCCATGCGATGCTCATAGACGAACGGACCGGACTGTACGGATATTGTCACTGACAGGCTCAGTAGGGTGTCAGGATGAGTTCGCTCACAGATGTCCCTTTTGGTCAATAGCTGGTAGCCCGTCACGTATGGCTAATACCTCTGACGTGCTAGTGGTTAAATCCACAGCCAAAGTATTGACGAGTCTTTAGAGTCCCCCACAGACAGTTGCTCAAGTTTCGGGAGAAACGCTGTAGAGCCCGTATGGAGATATGGCAGGGTTCGATCAGATATATGCGGTATTGCACGGATCATGATCGAACGGAAATTACTAGCGGGCTTTAGTTTAAGCCAGATCCTAGTATAGTACAGTGTAGATTTTATCTCATTGCATTTGTATTCGATCGGAATACAAATGCGGGTATGTATATACAGTAGCGGGGTTTCCTGTAATTTATTACGGGATCGGTTTTTTGAAGTTGCCAGTTTGCATTCCGTTTCGGCCATTTTTCTTTGTATCTATCATTGGCTGAAAGTTGGTGGAGGAGGGCTTATTTGCGTTTGTGCAAATAAGCATTTTGGAGGGTTGTTTTTGCAAGTAGTTGCATCATGATGGTTTCATGATGGTGCATTTTCATTTGACTTCTTTTCCTCATCATTGCTCAAATTTGGGTATGATGATTGGTTGATGGAGTGTTGGACTTTGATTGTGATCATTGCTTATTATCATGACCTTTTCTCACTCTTGTATTATGGGCTCTCTCTCAATTTTGATCCATACACTCTCCTCTCATTCCTTCCTTGTTACATGGCTGGCCAAAGAGAGGGAGGGGCTGCCCATTATTTTTGTGGGGGATTTTTGGTTCTCTTGTGCTTGCAAAAAATCCCCAATTTCATCTCTAAAAATGCTATCATCTCATTCCTCCACCAAAGGCAACTTCCTCAAACCATATGAGACATATAACCGTCTACACTTCATCTACAGTATTCTTAGGCACGTCGACTCGCCAACTTCGTGCCCGAGTTGCCTCGGTCCAGAGGTGGGAGCCCGTAAAAGAAGCCGGCGATGTGGTGCCCTTCCGGCGAGGAGGCGAAGACCGGAGATTCCGTGGGGAGATTGGGACGACGACGAGAAGACCGAAGGACACGGATCGCTCGGTATATCTCTCTACCCCTTCTCTAGTTAGCTAGGATTAGATTACTGGCCCGATCCGGGATTTTTGTGCGTGGTGGTTCCATTTAGTAAATCATCGTTTCCGCATTTTGGCCTCGGATTGACGGCCGGGGCGCCGCCGTGCACTTACAGACAACTGTAGGACGGACCATCTCCCCTGCTAGGATGAGAAGCGCATACGCTAGTTACTCCGGAGTATCGATGCACCGTCTCGATAATCTAACGACTAGGGACCTGTATAAGGATGTTCTTGTAGATTACCCAGCCCCCACTAGTGTGACTGCCATCACAACGCTGGTAATCAAGCAAAGATCCTAAGGTCTCCACTAATGTGTATAGGCGATATGCTAAAGGAAACACATGCACACATTGAAGTAGAAACAAACCAAGTAGCATACTACCATTTCGAGCAAGATTGTCTATACAACTGTGAATATCCCAAGCTTCCATCAAGTAATATACAAACTAGTATGATACAGTAATGGCCTCTAAAGCATATACACTAATAGGACCCAGGCCGCAAATTGCGGCCTTCTGGGTTAAATCTACGGCCATGTTGTGGAGGTAGGGGCTAGGGTTTTGGGTGATGCTTCCTAGGTGCCTGCATGTATCACTGTCCTTGCTAAATAATTTTCAGGTCACCCGGGTGTTAGCAGATTTCCAAATACCATCAAAATTTCACAGTTTTTCTGATATCGGGTTTCTAAATTCGTATGCCGGTTTATTCTATGGTTTCAGTCCACAATATAATCCCCACATGGGTTTAAGGTCACTATTAAGCCTCAATTGCACCTTTGGAATCAAATCAAAACCCTAAGCTTAACTTTAAATTTTCAAAGTTCACAATTCATCACTAAATCGGTTCTAAACAAATATGGGTGCTAAAGTAAATGAAATACGATATTATTTGTGAAAGGATTACCTCATTTGGCAACTCAAGAATTTTCTTGAGTTGCCCAAGTGTCCAAAATGCAAGCTTTCTTGGCCTAATGTGTAGCTAGTGAGCTCATGCATTTTTTTACTGAAATGGGGATAGGGATTTGATGTGGGGTTGAGGGTATTTTGCATGGTTGAAGAGGAGGTGGAGGAGGTGCTGCCATTGAGTTAAGGGAGAGAGAAAGAGATGAAGAAAATAAGGGGGAGACAAAAGAGTAAGGCTCTCTCTTGGCCCCTTACACTCTCTCACTTGCCCATGCTTATTTCTTTATTCATTTCCATTTTCCTTTTTCTTTTCTTTGTTTTCTTCTATCCTCAATAGTAAACCCAAAACAAACAACCATACACCCAAAAATCATTTAGGAAAAAAAATGTAACAAGTGTTAAAATGACATGTGCATGTCATGTGCACAAAACACGCTTAAAGCCCGATTAGCGATTTTTAATCGCGATTAGCACAAAATTAGTATATAATAAATCGTAAAACTTCATAATTTGCATAAATCACATAAAGCACCCTCTTTTTAGTAATTTCCCATAATTTTCCATATTTTCCCCAATTTATTGGTATTTAATTATACCGCCTTATTAAAATATTCAATATAATATTATATAATTATAAAAATTCCTAAAAATAATATTTTATTTTATTTTATTGAAATGCTATAGAGGGTGTAGTCTAGGTTATGAAATGTCAACCATTTCCAAACAATTAAAACAACAAAAGTAAGAAAACCCTTTTCATGTAAAATCTTTATCCATGCTTAAAATGAAATACTTGTCATGACATTTAAATATTCTTATCTTAATCTGAAATCTTATATCATGTAACAATTTAAATCCATATGAAATAAAAGATATGATGTGATTTAATCCATCACTTAAATGTCATTAGCTTAATGTAAAATTCAATATCATGTTAAAATAATAAAATATATCATTTTTATGATATCGCATACCTTTCTTTGTATTTACCAAAATACCTACATTTTTACGGATATTATTCCGATACCCAAAAGTTGTATGTGATATCACTTTTATAAACTCATTATTTTTATATTTAAAATTATAAATTAATATTTATAATTTTCCAAAATGTTACAATGAATGCTGAGTATGGGATAAAACACGTCATCATCAATGAATCATCATCGTGGAAAAACCAATGTCTATTAACGACACCCCAAATCCCAATACCTCAGGCGCCGTCACTCTGATCAGCCCTCATATCCTGTAAATCCCATAGAACCTGAGTGCCTAATATCGGCACTCGAAAATATCATGAAATACTCGTGTCCAACATCGACACGCAAATCCACATATATCGGGCTCCGTCAGTCCGGATCAGCCCACGGGCTCCGTCTGCTGGATTGGTCCTCGGGCTTCGGCAGTACGGGTCGGCCCATATCCATCTATCGACTCTAGTCGGTATCCTCCGGATAACCGCCAGGTCCAACCAATCACCGGTTGGTAGTAGTCCCTCTGCCTGGCCCATCGTCTACTACACAACATCCCTTTCTTGCCTTAGGGTACCATATCGGGTCCACCATGAACCCGCAAATGGATCATCCAGCTCCTCGAATCGGGTTTCTATCACACGTCTCAGAACTGAGAAAATGCATGGCAGACGCACTGAAATATCATAACAAGAGAACCGGGTTTTCAAAACAATGCATACTTCTTGAAAAATACCACGGTTCTCGAATCAAAAAATCACATGAAATCCGTACCTCAATGCATAAATCCATGCAATATGATATATGCAACATGAAACCGTAATATGAGTATATCAAGGGAAAACCGCTCCTTTAAATGAATCCAGTTTTAAAATATATCATGCGGTTCCCAATTCTCCAAAATCAAATCCAACATCATCTAAGGGTACACATGTAACTATAGCAAGTTTGGGTGTACGCAAGTATGTATGTACGCATAAGGTAATTGATATGCATAATAGAACAAGAATCATGTCTAATCATCAACGATAAGGTAAGCTAAATATTGTATTATCCATGACAATTCTATAGTGTGAGTGTCATGGTAATTACTAACGGTGTGTGTGTGGCATACAGTTTAGTGCTCGTGCAACATGAACCGTTAGTAACAGTGCTGTGTCTCATTAATACTATGTCCATACGCAACAAGAAAGGGGGTATGCAACAATAGTACACATGCGAAATCAATGTGTGTGTGTGTGTATAAACATGCAGCTATAGTATCCTATCAAGCCTTGACGCATAACGCCATACGGGCGATATCCCTGGAGATGTTAAATCTACTCACTGGTGATCTCGACCTAAGTATATCCGACCACCTGCTTCCCTTTCTTCGCAGCGTCCGAAGTCTCCGCCTGCGATCCTATTTACACATAAAACATAGCAAGGCAAAAACTTAGAATTTGACCAATAATACGGACAAACTATGCTTAGACCAACGCGCCGACTCTAACAACTCACAAGTGTTCGCTTAGTGTCTAACGTGTGTGGCGACATCACTAAAACAACCCAAGTCCAGAAATCACACGAAGCACTGAACTGAGTCGGACACCGTGTCGGATATCGCAATGCGCGTCGTCAAAACACTAAAAAATAGCTAATCGGTCCTAGATTTTACCTACTGTAGAAACATCAAAAACTAGCAGTACCAAACACTCTAAAACCACTGCAGACAACTACCCACAATGACTTAACTTCCTAGGCCACCATACGGCCGAGCCGCCAGAAATTCTCCTCTCGTTGCCGTCCAAAACCTGTGAGATGGAGTCGGGGTTACAGGTAAATGCTTAAGGTCTTTGGAATAACTCTACCATACTACTTGTTTTCACAGTGAACACTCTGGGTCACAGCAGGTTACAGATATACTAAAACGACACTAAAACTACGATATCGTGTACAAAACTATACCTTTATCGCTCTAAATTGAAACTATAAGCAACACAATAAATAATAAACTCCTAAATAATAGTAGAGAGCACTACCTTCCCTGTTGGATATAATGCCTCAAAGTCAATTATTGGATCGCAGGTACGTGATGGCAATGATTGAGGGAGGACCTATACCGGTAGGACGGTCTTGCTCGAGATGATAGTATGCTATCTGGTTTGTCTTTATCATCGTGTACATGCTTTAGTTCACTATTGCATGTTGATAGAGCCCATAGGATTCTTGCTTGACTGCCAGCAGTATGATGGGGATCATATACATGGGAGATGGGGTCTATAAGCACATCCTTAAATGGTCCCTAGTCGAGAGAGTTTCGAGACAGGGCATCGATACTCCAGAGTAGACTAGTGTATACAGTCGAGACCCCGATGAGGGGCGGTGGCCGGTCTTACAAGCCATTGGTGTGAGTTGGTTCACCTAACATGTATACAGGTGCTCATTGGGTTATGAGTACACCGGACAGGACTCGCCGGGAATATGCTAGTTGGCATTATACATATCGTCAGATAGCAGTTCTCAGGTGACATATGTATAGGTTATTCTGTCGACCTAAGATCGTCATTTGTCTCATGTGAGTTACCACTGTGCTTTGATTACTACCCTACCACAGCTCAAAGGAGTCGTGCAAACAGGTTTTAGTTGGGTACAGTCCCGCGCCACATGGAGGCAGTGAGCAGATCGTCGGGGATTCGTCTCTCCCGGTACTGGGGGTGAGATCGCTCTGTGTTTAGGAGAGCCATTATACGAAATCCCTGGCCAGGGTAATCAAGATTTACTGGTAGGTATTTCAGCAGTATCTCAGGGTGTTCTGGGCTTCACTCCGACACGACTTATACTGCTATTGGGGGTCTAACGTTTACCAGCCCCCTAGGCCCTATATACGATACTCATAGACGAACAGAACGGACTGTACGGATATTGTCACTGTCAGGCTCAGTAGGGTTTCAGGATGAGTTCGCTCATCAGCTTCCATTTCTTTCAATACATGGGCAACCGTTACGTACAGCTAGTACCTCTGATGTGCTTGTGGTTAAACCCACTGCCAGTGTATTGATGAGTCATTAGAGTCCCCCACAGGCAGTTTCCCAAGTTCGGGCGAAACGTTGTAGAGGCCGTATGGTTTTATGGTAAGGGTTCGAACATACACGTGCACTTATGCACGTGTCATATTTCGGACGGATAATTCTAGTGGGCTTTGGTTTAAGCCGGATCCTAGTATTATATTGTGTAGAAATTTTTTTTTTCTTTTTGCATTTCGTATTTGGTCGGAATACAAATGTGGGTATGTATATACAGTTGTGGGGAAATTCTGTAATTCGTTACCGGATTACTTTTGAAGTTGCCAATTTTTTCTTCGTTCGATTAAACATAGGATTTAATGTTTAATTAATGGTTTCATTTGTGCATTCATTTTTGGCCAATATTCCATTCTATTTGTCCTGGCCAAATTCATCCAGTGGGGGGGGGGTTCTTTTGTCATGTTGATGAGTCATGGTTACATTCTAGATGAGCATGGCTTGGAGTGGAATTATTTTATGAGGCATGGTCTTTACTAATTGTTTATTGTTGGTAAAGGACTCTTGGTGTGAGGTGGCTGCCATTTTTTATTGGTAAAGAAAGTGATGGGATTAAGTGGATGATTTTTAAAATCAATTCTTTGTGTGCTCACCCCCTCCCCCCATCAAATTCCAGAGAGCATTTTCTTGCTTGTGGCCGAGCTCAATGGGGTGGGCTGATTTTGTGAGGGGTGAGGAAAAACTTCATCAGTTGCAAAATCATTTAGCTCTCTTCATCTCATTTCAAATTGGTAACTTCATTTACCTCCACCCAAACACCTGGCTGCCTTGAGACAAAATATTCTACACTCTCTCGACTTCAATCTTGGACATGTCGACTAGCAAACTTCATGTCCGAGTTGCTTCGTTTTGAAGCGGGAGTTCGTATAAAGATTCGATGACGTGGCGCCACTTTGACAAGCGATATCGGGGAGCGGACTTCGTCGGCGCAGCAGCGAGGAGTTTGGCGCAGAGATTGAAGACCGAAGGATACGGATCGATCAGTATAATCTTTCCAAACTCTTTTATTGTTTACTAGTTTACGGTAAATGGAACGATCCGGGTATTTGGTTGTAGTAGCGCCAGTTTTGTAAAAAGTTTTTGTTCCGTAGTTGGCGTCGGTTTGACGGCTAGGGAGCTGCCGTACCCCAACATGGTATCAGAGCCAAACTATTAACCGTATTCTAGTTGCTTTAGATAATGTTAAAATATCGAAACCGAAACAACTACAATACACTGCACTGAAATTCCAGGTTCTGTTGTTTTATAAAGTCTCTTCAAAAATTATTTAAACGAGTTCAGAAGACTACTTACATGGCCACAAGGACACACCCTAAACGCAAACCCAAGGCGCCAAATTTTGGTCGAGCTCCAGCATGAAATTTCTGAGGTCTCCGGCCTATGAGGGTCTTCTGGGTTTGGTTTTTAGGGTGTGCTCTGGTCTTTGGAAATTTGGTTTAGTGGTATTGATTGTTTAGCCCATTATGGATATGGTCTTATCTAGTTGTTTAGGGCTATTCGGGGGTTATTTCGAAGTCGATATTTTCTAACATTGTTGAAAGTTTGCAGTACATTACATTTCTATCTGTCACCTTGAATGTCATTTGATCGGTAAATCTTGTCAAATCGCTACAATCCTTTTAGACGGATTTGCGAACGTGACATTCACGTTGATATTCTATGTTGTGCTGTGTTGTTGCGGATTTGTCGTGGTGGATAGCTTGTGTGCAATGATAGTGCAGTTTGGATTTATTTGTATATTTGATATTGCGGGGCGAGCGTCCGACATGTGGACTGCCGTCACTGCCTATTTGTATATTATTCTTTTGGGACACGACCGGGTTGAGGTCGATATATCCGTTGTATATATTTTCTTTTCTGTTCTAGGATTACCCCTTGGTGGAGTGCACAGATAGACGGGTTCTAGAGGGCAACGGGCCCGTATCTCACGGCGTTGAGACGGAGGGGGCTTCACTCTAGAATTGGCGGGCTATTCGCCGTACTCGTAGGGGGTATAGGTTGACCCAAGGAGGGGTACTCAAGTTACCGGATTCCGTAAAGTGCTTGGTGGTCCATTCACTTTGCTGAAGGGGGCTGCCTTGCTTCTGGTTTTGGAGGGTAACTTGCCGCACTCGTAGAGGTCTAGGTTTTCATTGCACAGGCTATCCACACGACCAGGGGAACGTCGGGTTTCACTTGTGGCTCAATAAAACCCGGGGATCCCAGATTATCTGTATTGTTCTGTGATGCTTATTACTTTTCTGTGATGTTGCATTTATCACGCCTGGAGCGATTATTATATATTGATATATATTTACTAGTAGATGTTGTATATGTTTTACACCCGCGCTAGTCAAGTCCCCGCTTTGTCGTTAGTTAAGTAACCTAACGGGTGATGACGGGACTCGGTGGCGAATGCGGATGGCATATACGTACATTATATTTTCGTTCTTTTCTGGTGTGATCAATTGATGGGACTGCGTTGATTCTTATCAATGCAAGGAAAACAAACCTATATTTGATGTTGTTGGAACCAATTTTTCAAAAGCTGTTATTACAAGGGCGTTCTCTTTTGTTTTGCACAGTGGTATTCGGTTATGAATATCCAACACCTCATTCGACGAGGCAAGGTCCGAGATCCCTTCATCGGGAGTGACCCCTTGGACAAAGGTTTGCGTCAGGGTAATAACTTCACTATAGTCGATTACTTTTTGTTTTGCATCGTGGTATTCAGTTTGGAATATCTCGCACCTTATTCGATGAGGAAAGAGCCGAGATCGTTTCACCAGGAGTGACCCCTTTAGCAAAGGTTTTCGCCACTATATTGTTATAAAAAGATATTCGGTTCCTTCAACGATATCAAGTTCATTATGCTAAAGGTTTTTCGCCAAAAACCAGTCGTATCCCTCCGTTATTTCTTACAGGTATTACTTAGTATACATGCTGTGTATGTTGACCTCTGTCAAGGCACAGTGCTTGGTAGCCGGGTAATGGTTGTTTGCTGCATAGATATGCAATTATTTAGGACAGTCGCACGGTCATTTTGACCTCTGTTAAGGGCACGTGCGGATGGGTATAAGTTAATCCAGGACAATAACGGGTTGAACTTGACTTGCGACTTATGATATGTTGACCTCTGTCAAGGTCATAAACCGCTTGGGGGTAAAAATCATATCGGGAGTTTCAAACATACAGGAAACTTGTCAGGCATGCGCATACCTTCTGGAGTATGATAACGTGAGTGGATTCCATCACGTTATCATGCGATGATAGTTGGATCCCGATTCCCACTGATGTGTTGGTTTACTCCTCGGGTGATCCCGACTAATTCTTCTTTCAGGTTGGAGGAGAATTTGAGGATACAGTGGAAGGTTTCCTGATTAGATAAAGTGATTAACCACTCTAATTTAGGTTTGAGTGCACACAGAGTGTTTCTTTTCTCTCTCTCTTTGACTGCGACCAAGGCCCAACCCTTTATTATAACTCAATGACCCAGTTGACCGAACTTTCTTATAACACTGGGGTTTGGATTGTCTGAGTTGCATACATCATTGCCACTCCTTCTTTTACCCTTTGAGTTTCTCCAGAACACCCCGTATTATTACGAACATCCACTTCTATTGGATAAATCCATCGTATGGTTATATACAAACTCGGAGGAACTTCTTCGAGGATGGATTCTGGTTCTGGAGAGATTGAATAGGATTATTCAGTTGTCTTTTCCTTTTACCTTCTCTCAGGTTGTGAGGGCTCCTAGGATTAGGAGAGGGTATACCTATTACGCTTATTGGATAGTCTTCTTCCAAACCATAGGCAGGTGCCGAAAGGTAGGGAACGAAGAAAACTAATTAGCCTAAGTTGGGTGTACAGA
This sequence comes from Agapanthus africanus, assembly GCA_030015575.1. Taxonomy (NCBI): domain Eukaryota; kingdom Viridiplantae; phylum Streptophyta; class Magnoliopsida; order Asparagales; family Amaryllidaceae; genus Agapanthus; species Agapanthus africanus. The sequence continues at coordinate 434,913,605 of CM057340.1, read as the reverse complement.
AGGTAATAAGTAAAGACAAATAAAGGGATCAGAAAGAGGGCAAAGTAAATTGCGACTGTTAATATTCACGACCAAACCACGTATCTTATCGCCGCTCCTAATTCACCTTTGCATTTCTCCAGAACACCCCGTATCACTACGAACATCCAATTCCATTGGATAAATCCATCGTATGGTTATATACGAACTCGAAGGAACTTTTTCGAGGATGGATTCTGGTTCAGAAGAAATAGGAATAAGGTTTATTCAGTTGTCTTTTATCTTTAACTTCTCTCAGGTTGAGAGTGCTCCTAGGATTAGGAGAGTACACCTATTATGCTTATTAGATAGTCTTCTTCCAAACCATAGGCTGGTGCCGAACGGTAGGGAAGGAAGAAAACCACTTAGCCTAGCGATGGTGTACAGAAGGTAATGAGTAAGGACAAATAAAGGGAATTGGAGAGATGACAAAGAAATATACGGTTATAGTCATGAATCTGATAACGAAAGAGGCATTACTAGGAATACCCGGATACCCCTTCGAATCATATTCATGTTTCAGTTTCACTGTGTATTGTTAATAGAAAACCGATTTGCCAATTAAACCCTTGCTCCAGGGTATGTATTTACCAGGTATGATTCTCACTTCTGTATGGTTTTACAGATGATGAGTGGGAGTAAGTTATTGGAAATTAGGTGATCATCCTCACTATATCGGAATTCGTTGTAATTGGTGATATTTGAGGAAATCTCATGGGTACAGTTTTCAACCTACGATGCACAGAGTTTGAGTTATTCAACTCAGGAGACTTATACAAAGTATTGTATATTGTCCAGTGTCCAATAGGACAAAAGGGTTGGTCCTCATACTGTATTATGTTTACTTATGACTTCTCAAGTTTTAGACAAGTGTTTCGTAGAAATACAAGGCCCAAGTTTGAGAAGTTATAGGTCAAGGAATAAAGTAAAGAACCATGTGTTACAAGTATCAGGATCCTTCAAGGTGATCAAAGATGTGGATACTTGTGTATGGTATTCAGTTAATAGTAATAGTTTTGAGAAACTTGTTTCTCTTTCAGGTTACTCATAATTGGATGCACTCCTAAGTTGAGTAATGCTGATCGGCCTCTCTCCATTTAGCGAACATGCACTGGAGACAGCTGCATGATTTGAATCTGGTTCCAATTAAATCAGTGCCTCTATTTCTATATTGTATATAGAATGGTTCATATCTTAACGATGTTAAGGTACGGGGAGTTGTCCGGCTTATGCTTAAAACCAGACTCTGGATAACTCAAGACACGTTTCCGTAATGGCAGTTTGTGGGTTAACTCTGGCTTTGACGAGGGTTAATTTTTTACAATCTGAAAGATCAATAGTGATATTGTTCTTGACTCGCCACAGTTTTAGTAAAATGGATTTTTTCAGAACAGTAGTGGGAGTATGGTAGAACTGGAAGAGATTCCAGAACTGCAAACGATTTCTGAAAATTTAATAGGACCTAAAGGTTCAATCAGGTTTGACATTCTATTAGCCACTCCGCAGATATGGTGGATAACCTCAGGCGTCCGAGAGGTACTCCGATATCCCCAGGGACGGTGACAAGGAGGTTCTTGTTTACCCAGACTTGACACTATTATTGTTTCAGACTATGAGACCCGGCAGGAGGATGAGTATAGCGTCGTTCAAAACTAGTTTTAGAAGTGCATGTGTATATAACTCTGCCAGAGGGTTGTCATAGTCAGTGGGAGTAGCGGAAGCGTAGTGGACAAGTAGCTTATGTCTATTTATAGACTAAAGCAGATAAAGCGGAGATAGATCATCTATTTCTGATATGACAGTCATGGGCTTTGACTTCATCAGAATAGGGATGGATCTGTTAAGAAGGTAGTAGGGTGTGATGTCCTGTTTTTTGGATGACATACACATAGTAGGAAGTGAAATTCCTACACTACGATCGGTTATACTGTGGTTGTCACACAGTGTTTTCTCCACATAGGATATGGATATAATATCAGGTATTCTGGTTACTAGATGTATGGTTTTAGATTTAGATTTGGATAGTTTCCCAATCTGGGTACTTAGACAGTATTCTAAAGATATTTTAGAATGGAAGACTCCTGGCATGGTGGTGTACCTGCAGGTGCTGGAGTCACCCTCTCCAAAGGTGTCTTACAGACTAAAGGGGAGAGAGATGTGCATGATTGATATATCACTTGCTTAGGCAATTGAGTCAATCAAAAGATGTCAAGTACCACACCAGATGTTGTTTTTGCACTAGATGCAATAAGTTTATATTAATCCAATCCTGGAGAAACGTTCGAAAGCAGTTTTAGAACATAAGTGGTTGTTCTAGGAATTTGATAACGACAGCTTCCTTCGGGAGACAGTTATCATTCTAGGCTTCCAAGGTGACCCGGATGACAGAGTGACTGTCAGAGTTATATTTTTCCCTCTGACGAGGGGCAGTAGTTTAAACAGGTGGTCCAAGCGGATACTGTGGGAGGCATGGTGTAGAATAGTGATTAAATTCAGTTGACGATACAGTCTAGGATGTTTGCTGGATTTGGAGTTCATTTGTGAACTGGGTCCCATCAGATATCCAGACATATTCTAAGACAGGTATTGCTCATTTCGGGAGATGGCTTTCTCAGCGAACTTGAGACAAAGAGAGACATAGAAAGAAACATCAGGGCGGATCTACTCACTGAGGCTATTTCTCGATCACAATAGTTTTACAAACGAGTTTTGTGAAACTAATTAGTAGAGGAGTTGGATGTTCCGTATCACACGAGCTGTGAGTACGCGACATCGCAATAATTAACCTTAAGTGCAAGTGGGAGATTGTTTGATATAGTGCCATCAAATTCAATTATTGGATCGCAGGTACGTGATTGCAATGATTGAGGGAGGACCTATACCGGTAGGACAGTCTTGCTCGAGATGATAGTATTCTATCTGGTTTGCCTTTATCATCGTATACATGCTTTAGTTCACTATTGTATGTTGATAGAACACATAGGATTCTTGCTTGACGGCCAGCAGTATGATGGCGTGTTAGTTATATGTATGCCCTAGAGGCCATTACTGTACATTGGATGTATATTGTAGTGGATGCTGGGACATATATAGGAAGGACTTTCTTGCTCGACATGATAGTACGCTATCTGGTTGCACTTTATCTTAACATGTATACTTTCTGTCTCTCTGATTACATGTTGATAAAGCCCTTAGGATGTGTACTCGACTTCCAGGACTGTGATGTAGATCATACTAGTGGGGCCTGGGTAGTCCATGAGTACATCCTTGAAATGTTCCTAGTCGAGGGAATATCGAGACGGGGTATCGATATTCCAGAGTAGACTAGCGCATATCTTCTTGACTCATGCGATGGGCGATGGATGATCCCATATCCATTGGTGTTTGACATCGAAGATGGTATGCGGGTGCTCAGTGGAGACTGGGTACACTGAACGGACTCGCCGAGAACTCCCAGATGGTATTATACCTCACGTCAGATGGCAGTTCCCTGGTGACACTGGTACAGCTTAGTCTGTTGACCCGAGATCGTCATAGAGTCTTGTGTGTCTCCCACTGTGCTTTGATTTCCACCCTACCACGGCTCTATTGAGTCGTGCAAACAGGTGGTTTTTGGGTACAGTCCCGATTCACATGGAGGCAATGAGCGATAGGAGGGGATTCGTCTCTCCAGGTATTGGGGGTTGATGTTGTGCTATGCTCGACTGGCCATAACAGGAAATCTCTGGCCAGGGTTGCAGTGATATACTGGTAAGAGTTATCAGTAGTTTCACGAATGTTATGGACCTTACGTCGGCATGACTTATCGAGCTATTGGGGTCTGACGTTTACCACCCCTAGGCGAGATATGCGACATATCAGACGAACAGACCGGACTGTATGGTAAGTGTTACTGGTTGGATTCGCAGGAGTGTGAGCGGGCTTACTCGTCGATCTTCTGATCGCTCGATACCCGGGTGGCCGTTACGTTTAGCAGACCGCTTGCGGCTTGTGGGTGTTTGATATGATCATCATCTGCTGCCGGCGTATTGACGAGTCTTTAGAGTCCTACACAGAGGTTTCCTAGTTCAAGCAAAACGAAATAGGAGCGCGTATGAGATATGTGCGGGACCGAGAATAATTCGTGTATGTGATACCTTATTTCATTCTCACGATGTATGTGTCAAATGGTTATATGTGATATAACCTAGTTATCGAATCAAGGATTGATTCGATAAGCCGATACATATGATACTAGTCGGTTATATCCGATATGACCGGATCGTTAAATCAAGTGTTGATTTAATGATTTAATGTATAATTATATATTTGATATATTACTTTGCATTAACTAGTATTGGTTCACTTTAAATGGATTTACTCACTTGTATTGCACATTGTATATGTGATATATTTTTGTGCACATCATTGTATCATGTTTGATGATACATTCTTTCTTGGTTTTGTGTAAAGTATTGAACCATGGTTAGTTAGTGGTTAGGGTATCTTTTCATTTGCTTATTCTTTTATCTTTTTATTTATTTCATTTGAAAAGAAAAAGAGAAATGAATGGTGGCTATATTTGTTTTTAGTTGAAGATTCATGAAGCATTGACTTAGTCACCATTCTTGTCTCATGCCTAACCCTAACCACTCATCTAACCTAAGTTAAGTCTCTACACTAAACCATGGTAAAAGATATGATAAGTATTGTATTTTCTTTTCTATTTTTAATTAACTTATCATATCTTCTTCATCTTCTTCATCTTCTTCTTCCATGGAGAAAGCTTGCTACTCCAATGGAAAGTGATGAAAGCTAGTGAGAAATCCAAAACTAAAGTCTACCCACTTCCTATTTCTTCATCCTCTACCTCTTGCCAAGTAGTATAGGGTGTTTCCTTCACAAGTTTTACCGACTTGGTGAAGTTGGAGCTTGTTCTAGCGATGCCTCGACGTAGATCATCTTCGGCACGTCGTCGATGACCTAGCCCGTTTTTCCTCCGATGAAGCCGACGCTAGAGTCCAAGATACGATTTGGACAGAGAGGGCACTTCATCACGGAGCTTAGGAGGTGGTGGACCGGATCTACAAAGGTTGTAGCCCCTTCCCTATTTCTATATTTCCGTTTATTTGCATCGTTTCGCCTATTTATCTAGTTAACGATCCGTATTAGGGTTTGTAGGCACCCGTAAAATTTGATTTGTGCGTGTTTGATCACTTGTGAGACCTCACTAGAGTGCCTAGGAACCCTACAGTGGTATCAGAGCCTAGCTAGAGCCTTAGGCGAAGTCCCGACAGAGTTAGAAGTCCGATCGACCCAAAACCCCGACCCGAATATTGCTCTCTGGACATTTCTGTAAAATGTGGATTTTTTGGAATTAAAAATATGCAGAGAAATGTGCAGGAAATTCTAAGAAAAACTGGAGAAAACGACAAGCTAATTCAACAGTACGACCGCGGAACCGCGGCGTTGACCCCCCTTTTGCGGCGGTTCCGCGGCCGTCTGTGATGATTAGCATGTTTGTTTTCTTCAGTTGTTTCTGTTGGTGTTTCTTGTGTGTTCTGGATGTTTTTAATATTTATTCCAGAGTTGTATTTTCTGAGTGGTATTGGGGACTCGGTGTATTCGATCGGACTATCTAATTTTGTCGGTGTGCATTTCCGGATAAATTTTAGAATATGTTAAAAGGTTCGACCGGATATAAATACCCACTTTTTCCCCTACCGGGAAATTTCCAATTGTTGGACTTTTCCGTAGTTTAACGACGTTCTAAGTAGTGCAAGTAACGCGATGGACCCTCTAGAAGACAACAAACCTTAACTCGATTATGTGACCGTCTTGAACCGCCCTTTGAACCTTCGTGTTTGGGGCAGTACGGCGTGCCACATGTGAGGCGTTGGCTTGACCCTTCTACGGCTGGACCGTTGGTACTGAGGCACGAACTGAATGTTGTTAGACTTATTTCATGTGTTGAGCTGTATCGGGAAAACTTGGGTGTTCGATTGTTCGATCAAAAAGTTTAGCATTTTCTGTTTATCCGGAATTTGATACAATAATTGGAATTCATAAATAGTTATGAGATAACGGAATGAATATTATAAACATAGCAGTTTAGTCTCACTTGATCGGTTGCCATGGAATTTTGATGTGATCAAAAGTCCGTCGCAATCACGTAGCGTACGCGGATACTCGCCGGGTAAACTTAATAGACAGCCTCACTCCATAGCCCCGACCAAGTGACTGTAGGAGAACCCCGTCGCCGAAAGCATCCGTTCGGGTGCTCGCGGCAGCGGTGTTCTGCCTTGGTGCACTTTGTCGACGGCGTCGGGGGTGCGGCCGCCTACTAAAGTTTCCGACGAGCATTCGATCAGAATGTCGGGAATCCTGTTGAATTGCCCGACTTGATATTGAAAAGTATTTTCGATAATGAGACTAAAATGCGGGGGTTTATAATTGTTAGGCATGCGATGTCTTAAGAATTCATTTGGTCAGGCATGCGATGTCTGAGGTGGTTGCGGATTCCAACTGTTGTAGTTTTACTCTTTCTTTTCTGTGACCGTAAGTGTAATATGTGATATCGCCGGTTTCGTTGCTATATGTCAACGACAATTGGGATGCGCATATTTACTTACGTTGATGACATGTGATGTTATGTGTTGCTGGATATGTTATATTGGATAGTCGTGTTTGAATAGCCGGGGTTTTTTTATGTGAGATGAGTGTTTTTCATTTTCATTCATGTAAAAACTTGTATGTAATATTCTTTTGTTGGGGCACTTCCAGGTTGCGGAAGTTGTCACCGTTGATGTATATTATTTACTTTTCTGCACTAAGATAGACCCAAGGAGGGGAGCACAAGTAACCGGGTTCTGGGTTCCAGTGGGAGACCAACTCGAGGAGTCGAGTCCGGGTCTCCTAACCCTAGAATTGGTAGGGTTGCTTGCCGCTCTCGTAGGGGTCTAGGGGTGTAGGATTGGCTATTCATCACGACCGTGGAATCCGTGTTTTATACTGGCTCGTATTGAAAACACGGACGTCCTAGTATATCCAATATTTCATATGTTTCTTCTGCTGTGATTTATCTGTGATCATGTGATGTTCTGTGACAGGTATTATATATAGTATATATGATATATTATATAGACGTTGCTTATGTTTTACACCTGCGCTAGCCCTGCCTCGCTCTGCCGTTAGTTACCTAACCTGACGGTGCAGACGGGACATCGAGGCGAATGCGGATGGCATAAGCGTACGTTATATTTATCTGTGATGGTTAGGTGGACTTAAATGATGGGATATTCATTAATAAGATTAATGAAAGAAAATAAACCTAATTGATGTTGTGGAATCGAATTTCAAAATAAAAACAGGTAGCTACAGTTCTTGCTTTGCATCGCGGTGTTCATTATAGAACATCCTGCACCTTATTCGATGAGGAAAGGACCGAGATCCCTTCACCGGGAGTGACTCCTTTAGCAATAACTGGCAGATGCTACAACCTTCGGTTTGTCTTTGATTGCTTCTATAGTTTCCGCTTTGCACAGTGATATATATGATATATCCCGCACCTCATTCGACGAGGAAAGGGCCGACGATCCCTTCACCGGGAGTGACCCCTTTAGCAAAACTAGAAAAGCTTCAAAAACATTCCATTTAAAAACCATTTGATTCCGCAACGAGATCAAGTTCAAAGCATTAAAGGTTTTCACAAAAACCAGCCGCAACCCTCCGTCATTTTAGGAAATAGAGTACTTAGTATTCGTGCTGTGTTTGTTGACCATAGTCAAGGCACAGTGTACGGTAGCTAAGTGATGTCTTCCTACACAGCATATGATGCGATTAGTTAGGACAGTCATGTGGCTTTGTTGACCTTAGCCAAGGGTCATGTGGGTGGGTCTAATTAATCACGAAATGACGGGTAGAACTTGACTAGTACCTATGATTTGTTGACCTTAGCCAAGGTCATAGGTGCTAGGGGTAAAAACCATTATCAGGAGTTTCAAGTGTTGAAATTTGCAATGAGATTGCATACCTTCTATGTGATAGTTGGATCCCGATACCCACTGCGAGTAATTGTTACTCCTGGGAGAGTTTTGCACTTTGCAATTAGCCGATCAAGTAGGTGTCTAGAAAGGTGTCAACGGGGTTACGCCTCTGGGAAAATGAGGTTTACAATAATTAGGTCCGTGCGAAAGCACAGGGAACCTCCCTCAAAGTACCGATACTGGCCTGGCTGAAAGATTGGCGAACTTGTAGAGTGTAATTAATCCCGGCTAGTCTTTCCTTTTAGGGTTTGAAGGAAGATTTGATAAAAACAGTGGGAGCCATCCTGATTAGATAAAATATATAACCAATCTGATCTTGCAAGAGCGCACGCAGAGTGTTTTCTTCTCTCTCTCTCCTGGTAGCGACCATAACACGCCATAATCAAGATAATAAAATGGATGTATTGACCGAACCCGCTTGTTATTCTGAGCTGGGGAACGTTGGTCCCGCTCCAACTTATAATTGTTATAAGACAGAGCAGGAAATAGGGAATACCAGAATTCCCAAGCCGCCCAAACGAAGAAAGTGCATATGATGCATCTTCTTCGGGTGTGTTCATTGTAAAGAACTGTTTCTCAGTATCCTCTGCATCCTGGGTATATGATACCGGATCAGGATCCCAGATATGTAATCTGTTACATAGGGCTACAAAAGGTAGAAAAACTGAGAACGGGTGATAAGTTTCATGAGACAGAAACCGGGGCAAGTGTTGCAGCCAAGTTTGTTGGTCACTGTCACCCTGTATTACCAATACATTGATTCTGAACAAATGCTATTAGATACCGAACCTGATATACAAAATCATATCAGTCTCTTTATTAGTAAAGAAATGATATAATTTTGTATTGTTGGATAATGTTTTGAACATTTCCTATATCAAAAGTTGAATGGTTCAGGCACGTTATCTAAAAGCATTGACGTTCTAAATCAAACTACAGTTCCTTGAATACTGAACACACACAAGAGGAAGAGTTCAGAAATGAACAAATTTTTCTTGAGGTATTGTAGACTAGGTCACATCAATGCGACCCGACTGGCTGAAGTTACATTTAGATGTATATTTAAATCAGTTTGAATTTACATCTTGTGAAACTTGCCTGTCATGTCACAAAGATAAGATGACCATAGCTCCGTTTACTGGAAACAGAGAAAGAGTTAATGAACTCTTGGGACTGATACATGATGATGTATGTAAGGTCTCCTGTCTACACATGCCAGGACTGGTTCTTTATACTTCATTATATTCTCTGATAATCTCTCAAGATTCAGTCGTATGTTCCTGCTGAAACATAAGTCCGAAGCTTTTGAGGTATTCATAGAATATAAGTTAGAAGTAGAGAACCAATAACCGGGTATAAGTATTATGTCCTTTGATGAGATCAAGGAGGAGAATACTTGTGCATGGAATTCCTGGATTATTCTAAAGGAGAATGAGATTCTCTCTCAGCATTACTCCTCCAAATAACCATAGCACGATGGTATATCGGGGCGGAGCAATCACACCCCATATGATAAGGTGTGCTCTATGATGAGTACTACTGAGTTACCTATTTCCTTTTTGGGGTTATGCATTTGAGAAGCTGCATACCTATTGAATTAGGTTTGAATCAAATCAATGCCTACCACTCCATATGAGATATGGTATGGGAAGATCCTATCTCTTAAGTAAGTTAAGATTTGGGATTGTCCGGCCTATGTCAAAAGCAAAATCCTGACAAGATCGAGGCAAGATCAGTTCTGTAGAACTGGAAAGGTTCCAGCTGTACAAAACTGCTAATGATTTGACAGAACCAAAGGATTCAATAGTTTCCGACGAACCTCAGCCTCTCCGCCGATCTATTAGGGTTCCTCACCCACCTGAGAGATACCTCGGTTTCTCGATGACAGTGGGAGCGAGGATTGCATCATGAGATGATGACCCAACCAGTTTCGAGCAGGCCATCGAGAGTAGGGACTCTGTAAGAATGGCTGGATGCTTAGTGATCTGAGATGGAATCCATATACACCAACAAAGTATGGACTTTGGTTGCGATATCTGAAGGGTTAAATCCCCATCAGGAGCAAGTATATCTTGAGAAGATTACTTGGTGTAGATGGACAAGTTGAGACTTTCAAAGCTAGACTTGTTGAAGGTTTTCGTCATCAACCAGGCACGGATAATGATGAAACCTTTTCCAGGGACTATGCTTAAGTCCATCCAGATCCTACTTGCCACGGCTACATACCATGAATACGATATATGGTGGTTGGGTGCCATGACTACTTTTCTAAATAATGATTTAGAAGAGAACGTCTATAAGAACACAGCCAGAGAGCCTCGTAGACAGTGGGAGCAACGGAAACGTGTGCAAGATGCTTTATAAGATGAAGCAGGCATCGCGGAGTTGGAACGTCTGTTTTGATGTGATAGTCAAAGTGTTTGACTTCATCAAAATGGTAGACGAACCTTGTATATACAAAAGGGTAGTAGAGAGTAAGGTGGTCATCTTCGTATTGCACGAAGACAACATACTCTTGATAGGAAAAGAGTTTCCTATACTACGATCGATCAATCTCCTATTATCACAAGGATTCTCCAAATAGGATAAAGATGATACCTCCTAAATCCTGAGATTTGGACCTATGAGATAGATCTAAAGGGATATTAGGGTTCTCACTAGGTATAGTGAGATTGTATCAATCGATCCTGGGGAGAATCACTGGAAGTGTTCCAGGGTGATAAAGACGACTGAATGTCAGTCACAGGCACTGTCTTTACCCTCAGTAAAGGGACGGTATGTTGGAAGAGTTCCAAGCTAGATACCGTGGCAAACTAGACGATAAAGGCTGGTAACATCGCTATTGAACATACTACCAAAGAGGAAGTTTGGGTGTATATTGGTTCATAAGATGAACTAGGTTCCTGCCATTGTATGACAATGGAAGTGTGGCTTTGGCCCTGGAACCCTGGTCCCATCAGTGACCCAGACAAATTCTGAGGAAGCATCACCTGATCATGGAGATAGTTGATCTCCGGGTTGATCGAGGTTAGGGGAGTAGACTTAGAGGACAACACAGCGGATCCACTCACGAAGGCCTTTTTCCCAAAGAGAGACTTTTAGGGGATGGTTGAGTATGTGATACTGCAACCACTGCTACAGATGGCCCTAGTGCAAGTGGGAGATTGTTAGTTATATGTATGCCCTAGAGGCCATTACTGTACATTGGATGTATATTGTAGTGGATGCTGGGACATATATAGGAAGGACTTTCTTGCTCGACATGATAGTACGCTATCTGGTTGCACTTTATCTTAACATGTATACTTTCTGTCTCTCTGATTACATGTTGATAAAGCCCTTAGGATGTGTACTCGACTTCCAGGACTGTGATGTAGATCATACTAGTGGGGCCTGGGTAGTCCATGAGTACATCCTTGAAATGTTCCTAGTCGAGGGAATATCGAGACGGGGCATCGATATTCCAGAGTAGACTAGCGCATATCTTCTCGACTCATGCGATGGGCGATGGATGATCCCATATCCATTGGTGTTTGACATCGAAGATGGTATGCGGGTGCTCAGTAGAGACTGGGTACACTGAACGGACTCGCCGAGAACTCCCAGATGGTATTATACCTCACGTCAGATGGCAGTTCTCTGGTGACACTGGTACAGCTTAGTCTGTTGACCCGAGATCTTCATAGAGTCTTGTGTGTCTCCCAGTGTGCTTTGATTTCCACCCTACCACGGATCTACTGAGTCGTGCAAACAGGTGGTTTTTGGATACAGTCCCGATTCACATGGAGGCAATGAGCGATAGGAGGGGATTCGTCTCTCCCGGTATTGGGGGTTGATGTTGTGCTATGCTCGACTGGCCATAACAGGAAATCCCTGGCCAGGGTTGCAGTGATATACTGGTAAGAGTTATCAGTAGTTTCACGAATGTTATGGACCTTACATCGGCATGACTTATCGAGCTATTGGGGTCTGACGTTTACCACCCCTAGGCGAGATATGCGACATATCAGACGAACAGACCGGACTGTACGGTAAGTGTTACTGGTTGGATTCGCAGGAGTGTGAGCGGGCTTACTCGTCGATCTTCTGATCGCTCGATACCCGGGTGGCCGTTACGTTTAGCAGACCGCTTGCGGCTTGTGGGTGTTTGATATGATCATCATCTGCTGCCGGCGTATTGACGAGTCTTTAGAGTCCTACACAGAGGTTTCCTAGTTCAAGCGAAACGAAATAGGAGCGCATATGAGATATGTGCGGGACCGAGAATAATTCGTGTATGTGATACCTTATTTCATTCTCACGATGTATGTGTCGAATGGTTATATGCGATATAACCTAGTTATCGAATCAAGGATTGATTCGATAAGCCGATACATATGATACTAGTCGGTTATATCCGATATGACCGGATCGTTAAATCAAGTGTTGATTTAATGATTTAATGTATAATTATATATTTGATATATTACTTTGCATTAACTAGTATTGGTTCACTTTAAATGGATTTACTCACTTGTATTGCACATTGTATATGTGATATATTTTTGTGCACATCATTGTATCATGTTTGATGATACATTCTTTCTTGGTTTTGTGTAAAGTATTGAACCATGGTTAGTTAGTGGTTAGGATATCTTTTCATTTGCTTATTCTTTTATCTTTTTATTTATTTCATTTGAAAAGAAAAAGAGAAATGAATGGTGGCTATATTTGTTTTTAGTTGAAGAGTCATGAAGCATTGACTTAGTCACCATTCTTGTCTCATGCCTAACCCTAACCACTCATCTAACCTAAGTTAAGTCTCTACACTAAACCATGGTAAAAGATATGATAAGTATTGTATTTTCTTTTCTATTTTTAATTAACTTATCATATCTTCTTCATCTTCTTCATCTTCTTCTTCCATGGAGAAAGCTTGCTACTCCAATGGCAAGTGATGAAAGCTAGTGAGAAATCCAAAACTAAAGTCTACCCACTTCCTATTTCTTCATCCTCTACCTCTTGCCAAGTAGTATAGGGTGTTTCCTTCACAAGTTTTCCCGACTTGGTGAAGTTGGAGCTTGTTCTAGCGATGCCTCGACGTAGATCATCTTCGGCACGTCGTCGATGACCTAGCCCGTTTTTCCTCCGATGAAGCCGACGCTAGAGCCCAAGATACGATTTGGACAGTGAGGGCACTTCATCACGGAGCTTAGGAGGTGGTGGACCGGATCTACAAAGGTTGTAGCCCCTTCCCTATTTCTATATTTCCGTTTATTTGCATCGTTTCGCCTATTTATCTAGTTAACGATCCGTATTAGGGTTTCTCGGCACCGTAATTTTTAGAAATTAGCGTGTTTTATCACTTGTGAGACTTAACTAGAGTGCCTAGGAACCCTACATGGCGATCATATACGTGGGAGCTGGGGTCTATAAGCACATCCTTAAATGGTCCCTAGTTGAGGGAGTTTCGAGACAGGGCATCGATACTCCAGAGTAGACTAGTGTATACAGTCGAGACCCCGACGAGGGGCGGTGGCCGGTCTCACAACCCATTCATGTCAGTTGGTTCACCTAAGATGTATACAAGTGCTCATTCGGTTATGAGTACACCGGACAGGACTCGCCGGGAACATGATGGTTTGTATTATACATTGGTATTATACATATCGTCAGATAGCAGTTCTCAGGTGACATATGTACAGGTTAGTTTGTCGACCTGAGATCGTCATTTGTCTGGTGTGAGTTCCTACTGTGCTTTGATCACTACCCTACTACGGCTCAAAGGAGTCATGCAAATAGGTTTTAGTTGGGTATAGTCCCGAGCCACATGGTGGCAGTGAGCGGATCGTCGGGGATCCGTCTCTCCCGATATTGGGGGTAAGATCACGCTGTGTTAGGAGAGCCATTACACGAAATCCCTGGCCAAGGTAATCGAGATTTACTGGTAGGTATTCCAGTCGTATCTCAGGGTGTTCTGGGCTTCACTCCGACACGACTTATACCGCTATTGGGGGTCAGACGTTTACCAGCCCCCTAGGCCCTATATGCGATACTCATAGACGAACAGACCGGACTGTATGGATATTATCACTGTCAAGCTCAGTAGGGCTTCAGGATGAGTTCACTTATCAGCTTCCCTTTCTTTCAATACATGGGCAATCGTTACGTACAGCTAGTACCTCTGACGTGCTTGTGGTTAAACCCACTGCCAGTGTATTGATGAGTCATTAGATCCTTCACTGACATTTTCCTAAGTTCGGGGGAAACGTTGTAGAGGCCGTATGGTTTTATGGTAATGGTTCGAATATACACGTGCACTTATGCACGTGTCATGTTTCGGACGGATAATACTAGTGGGGCTTGGTTTAAACCGGATCCTAGTATTATATTTTGTAGAAATATTTTTTGTCTCTTTGCAATTCGTATTCGGTCGGAATACAAATGCGGGTATGTATATACAGTTGTGGGGTAATCCTGTAATTTGTTACGGGATTACTTTTGAAGTTGCCAGTTTTTTCTCCGTTCGATTAAACATTAGATTTAATGTTTAACTAATGGTTTCATTTGTGCATTCATTTTTGGCCAATATTCCATTCTATTTATCCTGGCCGAATTCATCCAGTGGGGGGGGGGTTCTTTTTTCATGTTGATGAGTCATGGTTACATTCTAGATGGGAATGGCTTGGAGGTCTTTACTAATTGTTTATTGTTGGTACAGGACTTTTGGTGTGAGGTGGCTACCATTTTTTATTGGTAAGGAAAGTGATGGGATTTAGTGGATGATTTTTCATATCAATTCTTTGTGTGCTCACCCCCCCATCAAATTCCAGAGAGCATTTTCTTGCTTGTGGCCAAGCTTACTGGTGTGGGCTGATTTTGCGAGGGGTGAGGAAAAACTTCATCAGTTGCAAAATCCTTTAGCTCTCTTCATTTCATTTTAAATTGGCAACTTCATTTACCTCCACCCAAACACTTGGCTGCCTTGAGACAAAGTATTTTACACTCTCTCTACTTCAATCTTGGACATGTCGGCTAGCAAACTTCATGTCCGTGTTGCTTCGTTTTGAAGCGGGAGCCCGTATAAAGATTCGATGACGTGGCGCCACTTTGACGAGCGATATCGGGGAGCGGACTTCGTCGGTGCAGCAGCGAGGGGTTTGGCGCAGAGATTGAAGACTGAAGGACACAGATCGATCGGTATAATCTTTCCAAACTCTTTTACTGTTTACTAGCTTACGGTTAATGGAACGATCCGGATATTTGGTTGCAGTAGCGCCAATTTTGTAAAAAGTTTTTGTTCCGCATTTGGCGTCGGTTTGACGGCCAGGGTGCTGCCGTCCCCCAACATGGTATCAGAGCCAAACTATTAACCGTATTCTAGTTGCTTTAGAAAATGTTAAAGTATCGAAACCGAAATAACTACAATACACTGCACTGAAATTCCATGTTCTGTTGTTTTATAAAGTGTCTTCAAAAATTATTTAAACGAGTTCAGAAGACTACTTACATGACCACAAGAACACACCCCAAACGCGAACCCAAGGCGTCGGATTTTGGCCGAGCCCTAGCATGAAATTTCTGAGGTCGCCGGCCTATGAGGGTCTTCTGGGTTTGGTTTTTGGGGTGTGCTCTGGTCTCTGGAAATTTAGTTTAGTGGTATTGTTTGTTTAGCCCATTTTGGATTTGGTCTTATCTAATTGTTTGGGGCTATTCGGGGGTTATTTCGAAGTCGATATTTTCTAACATTGTTTAAAGTTTGCCCGGGTGGTAAAGGATCTCACAATCATAATCCTTCACAAGCTCCATCCAACGGCACTGTCTCAAATTCAGATCCCGATACTGGAAGATGTACTTTAAGCTCTGGTGGTCTGTAAAAATCTAACACGACTCTCCGTACAAGTAGTGCTCCAAATCTTAAGCGCAAAGACCGCCGCGGCCATCTCAAGATCGTGAGTGGGGTAATTCTGCTCGTGCTTCTTCAGCTGCCAGGAAGCATAAACGATAACTCTATCATGCTGCATCAATACACAACCGAGCCCCATTCGAGAAGCATCACAGAAAACGACAAAGCCGCCCGATCCAGAAGGCAAAGACAAAACTGGTGCAGTCGTCAACCGAGTCTTCAACTGCTGAAAACTCTGCTCGCATGCCTCAATCCAAAGAAAAGAAACCCCATTTTGGGTCAACCCGGTCAACGGTGCAGCGATACGGGAGAAATCCTGAAAAAAACATCGATAGTAACTGGCTAAGCCCAAAAAGCTGTGAAACTCTGTCACTGATACCGGTCTGGGCCAAAGCTGCACAGCCTCGATCTTCCTCGGGTCCACACGAATACTGGCTCCCGTAACCACATGACCAAGGAGGTCAACACTATCAGGACAGAAGGCACATTTCACGAATTTAGCATACAGCTGGTGCTCTCTTAATATCTGCAATGCAATCCTCAAGTGCTGCTCATGCTCTTCACGACTCTTAGAATAAACCAGAATGTCATCAAAGAACACAATAATAAACTGGGCGAGGAACGGCCTGAAAATCCGGTTCACCAAATCCATGAATGCTGCTTGGGCATTGGTGAGTCCGAACGACATCACCAAAAACTCATAATGCCCATAGTGCGTACG
This sequence comes from Agapanthus africanus, assembly GCA_030015575.1. Lineage (NCBI taxonomy): Eukaryota > Viridiplantae > Streptophyta > Magnoliopsida > Asparagales > Amaryllidaceae > Agapanthus > Agapanthus africanus. Next base: position 434,896,957 of record CM057340.1, on the reverse strand, counting down.
AAAAGCAGTCTTCGGAATGTCATCATTCCGAACCCACAACTGATGATACCCTGATCTCAAATCAATCTTAGAAAAATGTCCCACACCCTGGAGCTGATCAAATAAATCGTCAATGCGAGGTAAAGGATACCTATTCCGTACTGTAACTCGGTTCAATTGACGATAATCAATGCACAACCTCAAACTGTTGTCCTTCTTCTTGACGAACAGGACAGGAGTACCCAAGGCGAAACACTCGAACGTGCAAGTCCCCTATCAAGAAACTCCTACAGTTAATCCTTAAGCTACCTAAGCTCCGCCGGGGCCATCTGGTAAGGCGGTATAGAAATAGGCCCCGTGCCGGGGATCAGATCAATGCAAAGCTCAAACTCGCGCTCTGGCGGCAATCCAAGTAACTCATCGGGAAAGGCGTCGGGAAACTCTCGCATGATAGGAACCCGGTCCAATGAAAATACTGTGGCCCCGTTATCATGAATGAAAGCCAAGAATCCCGGACATCCTCTCCTCAAAAGCCGACTAGGACAAAGGGCTGAAATCAAACTGTGAGGGGCGGCACCACGGTCCCCATGCATAACAAGAACTGACTCGTCGGGAAAACAAAAGCTGACTGTCTTGTCACAGCAGTCTACGGACGCATAGCACGTAGCTAACCAGTCCATGCCCAGGAAAACGTCGAAGTCCAACATCTCAAGAAGGATCAAGTCGACGGACGAATCTCTTTCTCCAATACGGACAACACACGACCGAAACACGTGTCGCGCAATAAACGACTCTCCAACAGGAGCAGTCACAACAAGCGGCTGATCTAGCAAACATGACTCTCTGCCTAATCTCGGCACGAAGTGTGTAGAAACATACGAGTGCGTAGATCCCGGGTCAAAAAATACGTGTGCATCGAAGGAACATACTGAAAGAATACCTGAAACCACTGCATTGGACGCCTGCGTGTCCTGATGAGTCAAAGCAAATACTTGTTCCTTCCCTCTACCTGCAACCGGCTGTCTTCTTCCTCTGTCACTCCGTCCTCTCTGAACAAACCCTCCGTGACCATGACCTCTCTGAACATAAGTCTGATGCGGAGCAACAACAAGCGCAAGAGGCAACGCCCTCTGAGGTGGAAAAGGTGGTAAGGTGACATGCGATACGGCTGCCTCGTCCTCATGTGGCTCAGTACAATCTCAAACACGATGATAGAAACTCCCGTACCGGAAACATCCAGATGATGCCTGCTGACCCTCCTAGGGATAAGAGCTAAACAACCGGCTTCGTCCCAAGCCTCTGCTACTCCCCGTACCTGAACGAAATCTGTCGCGGCGTCTAAGCATCTGTCTTCATGCTGATGTACCAGTACTAACCCTCTTCGGTTCCGAAACTACCGAAGTCTCGGTAAGGCACTCCTCAACCAATAGGGCTGCATCCACTACTGCTGCATAGGTATCACAATGTTGTGCGCTGATAGCGAGGAACAACTGGGTAAGCAAGTATCGAACAAATCTCTTGATCCGCATCTCCTTAGTAGCTACAAAATACGGAGCATACACAGATAGCTCAGTAAACTGCACATCGTACTCTGCCACCGTCATACCCGGAGTCTGGCGTAATGACTCGAAACTGCGCGCTCGAGCATCCTTGACGCTCTGTTGAAGAAAACGGGCAAGAAACACCGTTACGAACTCAGCCCAGGTCATAGGAGAAAGACCTACGGCTCTGCCCCTCTCTAAGGACTCGCACCACTTCTGGAAAAGACCTTCTAGACGAAAACTCGTGAACTCTACCCATCTCGCGTCGGAGCATCTCAGCGAACGACATATCCTGGCCTTCTGATCAATAAATGACTGTGGATCCTCAGCTGCATTAGTGCCTGTGAAAACCGGAGGTTTTAGCCTCATGAACTCAGATAACGATACGGTGATCAACTCTATAGCTGCAGGTACAACTACCTGAACAGTAGGCACCATCGCGGTCCCCGCAACAGGTGGGATAACCTCCTGTCGCTGTGCTCTACTGGCCTCGACTAATGATCCCATCATCTGGCGTAAATCCTGCATGCCAGCCTCTAGCCTAGTAATACGATTGAGCGAAGGTGGATCAATCTGATCCTGTACAACTGGCGTACCGTCTTGGTCATTCCTTGTCTTAGACGAGCCAACTCTGACCCCGACTCTCGCGGCCGCTCTCTGCGCCCTCGTATTCTTCGGTGGCATAGTGGCTGGAAATGAAAACAGGATTCGACAAGAACACGGAAATCGAATTACAAGGATGTATATAATCACGGAAGGTATTTTGACCAACCAGTCCTAAGGTCACTTAGACGGAGTATCGTGTCCTAAGTATGCCGCGGAACATACACACGCTACGTCACTCTGCTTAAACTACCTACTCCATCATACCAAGGTCATCGTACACTCCGAAAGGTAAAACCTAGCGCTCTGATACCAAATTTATCACGATCCAAAATTTGGCACGTGACCGGCACTTAAACCACGTAACGTGTACAGGAGTAACGCAATTTTAGTAAGCCGAAACCCAGAAATCTAAACCATCAAAAGTATTAAGTGATAAAAAAATTGTTAAAACATTTGGATATCTCAAGTAAAAATCTTTAAAGTTTAAATTTATTTTCTTAAAAATTTCGGCAGCACCTCCTTTCTAAAAACTAGCCCCGAAACTGGTACAAACATAAGATATAAGTAAAGCAACATATGATATAAATAAAGCATCCCCAATGGGAGCAAATCACGCCCAAAGGCGGAAACAACCACCACAAGCATATACACGAGCTCGACACCCAGAATCACAAAAAATATACAATATCGTCCTCACAACTTGTCTTTAAGTCAATACACGAAATGGTAGATGGAGAGTACTAGATACAATAAGGTGTACAATGAAATATAAAGTCGGATAACCCCAACCCACCTACAGCAAAACGGCTCACAACCAACCGTTGCGGTATCTGCAGCAAAAAGATACAATTAGATAGCCATACCGCGACTACTCTGAGGGTCAACCTGCAAAACATTGTGGCACAACGGGGGTGAGTTGCCAACTCATGAATAGTAAGTAATATCATATAGTTAATCGCAGGTATGCACGTACTGCGATACTCTAACACATGCAATCTGATATCATCGATATACTAATATGAATATGCAACAATCATGAAAGGTATTCTATCAGGTACTATAAATACATGAAGCAATGCATATCAATAAATGCTGAGTATGGGATAAAACACGTCATCATCAATGAATCATCATCGTGGAAAAACCGGTGTCCATCAACGACACCCCAAATCCCAATACCTCAGGCGCCGTCACTCTGATCAGCCCTTATATCCTGTAAATCTCATAGAACCTGAGTGCCCAATATCGGCACTCGAAAACATCATGAAATACTCATGTCCAATATCGACACGTAAATCTACATATATCGGGTTCCGTCAGTCCGGATCGGCCCACTGGCTCCGTCTGCGGGATCGGCCCTCGGGCTCCGGCAGTATGGGGCGGCCCATATCGATCCCTCGACTCTGGTCGGTATCCTTCGGATAACCATCAGGTCCAACCAATCACCAGTAGGTAGTAGTCCCTCTCCCGGGCTCATCGTCTACTACACAACATCCCTTTCTTACCCCGGGGTACAATACCGTGTCCACCATGAACCCACAAACGGATCATCCAGCTCCTCGAATCAGTTTTCTATCACATGTCTCAGATCCGAGAAAACGCATCGTTGACGCACTGAAATATCATAACAAGAGAACCGGGTTTTCAAAACAATGCATACTTGAAAAATACCACGGTTCTTAAATCCATAAATCACATGAAATCCGTACCTCAACGCGTAAATTCATGAAATATGTTATATGCAACAGGAAACAGTAAAATGAACATATGAAGGGAAAACCGCTCCTTTAAATGAATCCAGTTTTAAAATATATCATGCGGTTTCCAATTCTCCAAAATCAAATCCAACATCATCTAAAGGTACACATGTAACTATAGCAAGTTTGGGTGTACGCAAGTATGTATGTACGCATAAGGTAATTCATATGTGCAATAGAATATGAATCATGTCTAATCATCAATGATAAGGTAAGCTGAACAATGTATTATCCATGGCAATTATATTGTGTGAGTGTCATGGCAATTATTAACGGTGTGTGTGTGGCATACAGTTTAGTGCTCGTGCAACATGAACCGTTAGTAACAGTGCTGTATCTCATTAATACTATGTCCATACGCAACAAGAAAGGGGGTATTCAACAATGGTACACATGCGAAATCAATGTATATTTATATATATAAACATGCGGCTATAGTATCCTATCAAGCTCTGACGCATAACGCCATACGGGAGATTTCCCCGTAGATGTTAAATCTATTCACCGGTGATCTTGAGCTAAGTATATCAGACCACCTGCTTCCCTTTCTTCGCAGCGTCCGAAGTCCCCGCCTGCGATCCTATTTATACATAAAACATTGCAAGGCAAAAACTTAGAATTCGACCAATAATACACACAAACTATGCTTAGACCGACACGCCGACTCTAACAACTCACAAGTGTTCGCTTAGTGTCTAATGTGTGTGGCGACATCACTAAAAGAACCCAAGTCCAGAAATCACGCGAAGCGAAGAACTGAGTCGGACACCGTGTCGGATATCGCAACGCGCGTCGTCGAAACACTAAAAACGAGCTAATCGATCCCAGATTTTACCCACTGTAGAAACATCAAAAACTAGCAGTACCAAACACTCTAACACCACTGCAGACAACTACCCACAAAGACTCAGCTTCCCAGGCCACCGTACGGCCGAGCTCGCCGGAAATTCTCCTCTCGTCGCCGGCCAAAACCGGTCAGATGGAGTCAGGGTCATGTTAGTTATATGTATGCCCTAGAGGCCATTACTGTACATAGGATGTATATTGTAGTGGATGCTGGGACATATATAGGGAGGACTTTGTTGCTCGACATGATAGTATGCTATCTGGTTACCCTTTACCTTAACGTGTATGCTGATTGTCTCTCTGTTACATGTTGGTAAAGCCCTTAGGATCTGTACTTGTCTACCTGGACTATGATGAGATCATACTAGTGGGGACAGATAGTCTATAAGTACATCCTTCAAAGTCCCTAGTCATGGGTGTATCGAGACGGGGCATCGATATACCAGAGTAGACTAGCGTGTACCTTCTCGACCCATGTAGATGGGCGATGGATGATCCCATATCCATTGGTGTTTGACATCAGAGATGATATACGGGTGCTCAGTAGAGACTGGGTACACTGGACGGACTCGCCGAGAACTCCCAGATGGTATTATACCTCACGTCAGATGGCAGTTCTCTGGTGACACTGATACAGAGTAGTCTGTTGACCCGAGATCGTCATAGAGTCTTGTGTGGTTCCCACTGTGCTTTGATTTCCATCTTACCACGTCCAAGAGGGCGTGCAAAACGGTGGTTTTTGGGTACAGTCCCGAGTCACATGGAGGCAATGAGCGATAGGAGGGGATTCGTCTCTCCCGGTATAGGGAGTTGATGTTGCGCTGTGTTCGATTGGCTATAACAGGAAATCCCTGGCCAGGGTTGCTGAGATTTACTGGTAAGTGTTACCAGTAGTTTCTCGAACAGTTATAGACCTCATATCGACACGACTTATTGAGCTATTGGGGTCTGACGTTTACCACCCCTAGGCGAGATATGCGACATATCAGACGATCAGACCGGACTGTGCGGTAGTGTTACTGGTCGGATTCACTGGAGTGTGAGCGGGCTTGCTCGTCGATCTTCAGATCGCTCAATACCCGGGTGGCCGTTACGTTTAGCAGACCGCTTGCGGCTTGTGGATGCTTGATATGATCATCATCTGCTGCCGGCGTATTGACGAGTCTTTAGAGTCCTACACAGAGGTTTCCTGGCTCAAGCGAAACGAAATAGGAGCGCATATGAGATATGTGCGGGACCGAGAATAATGCGTGTATGTGATACCGTATTTTATTCTCGCGATGAATGTATCGAATGGTTGTATGCGATATAACCTAGTTATCGATTCAAGCGTTGATTCGATAAGCCGATACATTGTATACTATTCGGTTGTGTGCAACATAACCGGATCATTGAATCAAGTGTTGATTTAATGATTTAATGCATATTTATATTTTTGATATATTGCTTTGCATCAACTAGTATCGGTTTACTTAAGATGGATTTTCTCGCTCGGGTGTGCGCATTGTATATGCGATATGTTTATGTGCACATGTTTGTATCATGTTTGATGATGCATACCACTTTGGTTAAGTGTAAAGTTTGAACCATGGTTGTGTTTATGTTTAGGGTTTTATTTTCTTAATTATTCATTTATTCTTTTTGATAAATGAATAAAAGAAAGTGAGAAAAGAAAATGAGAAAAGAATGGTGGCTTCTTTTGTTGTTTAGTTGAAACTTCATGAAGCTTTGACCTTAGTCCACCATTCTTATCTCATTCTTAACCCTAACCATACAACTAACCTTGGTTAACTCTCTACACTTTACCATAGTTATAATTATGATAAGTATTCTATTTTTTCTATTTTCTAAGAACTTATCATAATTCTATGCTCATCTTCTTCTTCATTCTTCAAGTGAAGAAAAGCAAGGTCCATCAATGGTGATTGTTGGAAAAGAGTGAGAAATCCAATTCTAAAGTTAACCCACTTCCTATTTCTTCATCCTCTACCTCTTGCCAAGTAGTAGAGTGTGTTTTCTTCATAAGTTTCATGACTTGGTGAAGTGAGAGCTTGATCTTGCGATGCTTCGACGTAGATCATCTTTGGCATGGACATCGACGACCTAGCTTGCCCATTCTCCGACGAAGCCGACTCTAGAGCCCGGATTTGATTTGGACAGCGGAGAGGACCTCGTTGCGGAGCTATGGAGGTGGAGCACCGGATCTACAAAGGTTGTATTTCCGTATTCCCAATAGTTAAGTGTTAACTAGTTCCTTTTCGCCTAGACATCTAGTTATTGATCCGTAGTTTAGGGTTTGTAGGCACCATAATTTTTGAAATTGCCATGGTTGATGGCTTGGGAGACCTCACTAGTGTGCCTAGGAAACCTACAGTGGTATCAGAGCCTAGCTAGAGCCTTAGGCGAAGTCCAGACGGAAATTGAAGTCCGAACGAACCCGGAACTCCAAATCATATATGCTCTCTGTACTTTTTTCAAAATAGTGCATTTTTACACATTAAAAATATTCAGAAAAACATGCAGGAAAATCTAAGAGTAACTGTGCAACCCGTAGCCCTAACTCCATTAAAGCGCCGCGCTTCCGCGGCACGAGCATGGCTCGTGCGGCGGAAGGGCGGACGTTTTGTCGTTTTGTGTGGGGTTGTTTGCACAGTAACTCCTATTTAACTGTGCTGAGTTCTCTGGATATTTTTAAAATTTTATTCAAGTGTTGAATAATCTGAGTTGATTTGGGGATTCGGTATTTCGATCGGGTATCAAATTTTGTCTGTTTGGCTTTCCGGATAAATTTTAGAATATGTTAAAAAGTTCGACCGGATATAAATACCCAATTTTTCCCCTGTCGGGAAATTTCCAAGTGTTGGATTTTTCCGTAGTTTAACGACGTTCTAAGTAGTGCAAGTAACGCGATGGTCCCTCTAGAAGACACAAACCTTAACTCGATTATGTGACCGTCTTGAACTGCCCTTTGAACCTTCGGGTTTGGGGCAGTACGGCGTGCCACATGTGAGGCGTTGGCTTGACCCTTCTACGGCTGGACCGTTGGTACTGAGGTACGAACTGAATGTTGTTAGACTTATTTCATGTGTTGAGCTGTATCGGGAAAACTTGGGTGTTAGATTGTTCGATCGAAAAGTTTAACATTTTCTGTTTATCTGGAATGGGATACAATAATTGGAATTCGCAAAATTTATGTGATAACTTAATGAATGTTATAAACGTAGCAGTTTAGTCTCACTTGATCGGTTGCCACGGAATTTTGATGTGATCAAAAGTCCGTCGCAATCACGTAGCGTACGCGGATACTCGCCGGGTAAACTTAATAGACAGCCTCACTCCATAGCCCCGACCAAGTGACTGTAGGAGAACCCCGTCGCCGAAAGCATCCATTCGGGTGCTCGCGGTAGCGGTGTTCCGCCTTGGTGCACTTCGTCGACGGTATCGGGGGTGCGGCCGTCTACAGAAGTTTGCGACGAGTATTCGATCAAAATGTCGGGAATCCTGTTGAATTGCCCGACTTGGTATTGAAAAGTGTTTTCGATAAAGAGACTAAAATGCGGGGTTTATAATTGTTAGGCATGCGATGTCTAAGTAATTCATTTGGTCAGGCATGCGATGTCTGAGGTGGTTGCGGATTCCAACTGTTGTAGTTTTACCCTTTCTTTTCTGTGACCGTAAGTGTAATATGTGATATCGCCGGTTTCGTTGCTATATGTCAACGACAATTGGGATGGACATATTTACTTACGTTGATGACATGTGATGTTTTGTGTTGCTGGATATGTTATATTGGATCGTCGTGATTGAATAGCCGGGGGTTTTTATGTGAGATGAGTGTTTTTCTTTTTCATTCATGTAAAAACTTGTATGTAATATTCTTTTATTGGGGCGCTTCCAGATTGCGGGAGTTGTCACCTGTTGTATATTATTTACTTTTCCGCACTAGGATAGACCCAAGGAGGGGAGCACAAGTAACCGGGTTCTGGAGTCCAGTGGGAGACCAACTCGAGGAGTCGAGTCCGGGTCTCCTAACTCCAGAATTGGCAGGGTCGCTTGCCGCTCTCGTAGGGGTCTTGGGGTGTGGGTTTGGCTATTCATCACAACCGTGGAATCCGTGTTTTATACTGGCTCGTATTGAAAACACGGACGTCCTAGTATATCCAATATTTCATATGTTTCTTCTGCTGCGATATCTGTGATGTGATCATGTGATGTTTCTGTGATAGATACAGTATATAGTATATATGATATATTATATAGACGTTACTTATGTTTTACACCCGCGCTAGCCCTGCCCCGCTCTGTCGTTAGTTACCTAACCTAACGGTGCACGAGGGGACATCGAGGCGAATGCGGATGGCATAAGTGTACGTCGTATTTATCTGTGATGTTTAGGTACTTAAATGATGGGACTTCATTAATGTGATTAATGAAATAGAAGAAACCTAAGATGTTGTAGAATTGAATTTCAAAATAAAACAGGTAGCTACAGTTCTTGCTTTGCACAGAGGTATATGTGATATATCCTGCACCTTATTCGATGAGGAAAGGACCGAGATCCCTTCACCGGGAGTGACTCCTTTAGCAATAACTGGCAGATGCTACACACTCGGTTTGTCTTTTGATTGCTTTTAAGAGTTCTGCTTTGCACAGTGATATATATGATATATCCCGCACCTCATTCGACGAGGAAAGGACCGACGATCCCTTCACCGGGAGTGACTCCTTTAGCAAAACTAGAAAAGCCTCAAAAGCACTCCATTTTTAAAATCATTTGATCCTACAACGATATCAAGTTCATTACGCAATAGGTTTTCAGAAAAACCTGTCGTAGCCCTCCGTCATTTCAGATAAGTTGTATATAGTATTCGTGCTGCATTTGTTGGCTTTCGTCAAGGTGCAGTGTGCGGTAGCTATATGCTGCTTATCTGCTAGCATACGATGCGATTGGATTAGGGTAGTCGTGCGGCTTTGTTGGCTTTCGTCAAGGGTCGTGCGGGTGGGTTTAATTCGATCAAGAAATGTACGGGTTGAACTTGACTAGCGGGCTATGGTTTGTTGGCTTTCGTCAAGGTCATAGCACGTTAGGGGCAAAATATTATCGGGAATTTCAAGTGTTGAAATTTGCAATGAGATTGCATATCTTCTATGAGATAGTTGGATCCCGATACCCGCTGCGAGTAAGTGTTACTCCTGGGAGAGTTTTATACATTACAATTAGCCGATCAAGTAGGTGTCTAGAAAGGTGTTAACGAGGTTACGCCTCTGGGAAAACGAGGTTTACATTAATTAGGTTCGTGCGAAAGCACGGGGGACCTCCCTCAAAGTACCGACACTGGCCTGGCTGAAAGATTGGCGAACTTGTAGTGTGTAATTAATCCCGGCTAGTCTTTCCTTTTAGGGTTTGAAGGAAGATTTGATAAAAAGCAGTGGGAGCCATCCTGATTAGATAAAATAAAAACCAATCTATTCTTGACAGAGCGCACGCTGAGTGTTTTCTTCTCTCTCTCTCCAGGTAGCGACCATATCACGCCTTAATCAAGATAATAATACGGATATTTGACCGAACCCGCTTGTTATACTGGGCTGGGGAACGTTGGTCCCGCTCCAACTTATAATTGTTATAAGACCGAGCAGGAAATTGGGGAATACCAGATTTCCCGTGCCGCCCAAACGAAGAGAGTGCATGCTGATGCATCATCTTCGGGTGTGTTCATTATACAGAACTGTTTCTCAGTATCCTCTACGTCCTGGGTATGTGATACCAGATCAGGATCCCAGATATGTAATCTGTTACATAGGGCTGCAGAAAGGTAGAGAACTGAGAACGGGTGATAAGTTTCATGAGGCAGAAAACGGGGCAAGTGTTGCAGCCAAGTCTGTTGGTCACTGTCACCCTGTATTACCGATACATTGATTCTGAACGAATGTTGTTAGATAACGAACCTGATATACAAAATCATATCTATCTCTTTATTAGTAAAGAAATGATAAAATTTTGTATAGTTGGATAATGTTTTGAACATTTCCTATATCAAAAGTTGATCGGTTCAGGCACGTTATCTAAAGGCATTGACGTTCTAAATCAAACTACAGTTCTTAGTATACAGAACACACACAAGAGGAAGAGTTCAGAAATGAACGAATTCTTCTTGAGGCATTGTAGACTAGGTCAGATCAATGTGACCCGACTAGCTAGAGTTACATATAGATGCATATTTAAATCAGTTTGAATTTACATCTTGTGAAACTCGTCAGTCATGTCACAAAGATAAGATGACCATAGCTCCGTTTACTGGAAACAGAGAAAGAGTTAGTAAACTCTTGGGATGATACATGTTGATGTATGTAGGTCCCCTGTCTACACATGCCAAGACCGGTTCTTTATACTTCATTACGTTCTCTGATGATCTCTTTAGATTCAGACATATGTTCCTGTTGAAACACAAGTCCGAACCTTTTGAGATATTCACAGAATATAAGATAGAAGTAGAGAACCGAAATACGGGTATAAGTATTATGTCCTATGATGAGATCAAGGAGGAGAATACTTGAGCACGGAAATCCTGGACTTTTCTAAAGGAGAATGAGATTCTCTCTCAGCATTACTCCTCCGTATACACCATAGCATGATGGTATGTCGGGGCGGAGCAGATACACCCTATTTGATATGGTGTGCTCTATGATGAGTAATACTGAGTCACCTAATTCCTTTTGGGAGTTATGCACTTGAGAAGCTGCATACCTATTGAATAGGGTTCCAATCAAATCAGTTGCCTACCATTTCATATGTGATATGGAAAGGGAAGAGCCCATGTCTTAAGTTAGTTAGATTTGGGGTTGTCCGGCCTATGTCAGAAAAGCAAAATCCGGACAAGCTCGAGGCAAGGTCTGTTATGTAGAACTGGAAGTGTTCCAGCTGTACAAACTACAGCAGATGATTTAATAGAACCAAGGGATTCAGTAGATACCAACGAACCTCAGCCTCTCCGCCGATCTAGTAGGGTTCCTCACCCACCTGAGAGATACTTCTATTTCTCTATGACAGTGGGAGCGAGGATTACATCATGAGATGATGACCCAACTAGTTTCGAGCTGGCCATCAGGAGTAAGACTCTGTAAGAATGGCTGGATGCTTAGTAATCTGAGATGGAATCCTTATACACCAACAAAGTATGGACTTTAGTTGCTATATCTGAAGGGTTAAATCCCCATCAGGAGCAAGTATATCTTGAGAAGATTACTTGGTGTAGATGGAAAAGTTGAGACTTTCAAAGCTAGACTTGTTAAAAGTTTGCATCATTTACCAGGCGTGGATTATGATGAAACCTTTTTCAAGTAGCTATGCTTAAGTCCATCCAGATCCTGCTTGCCACGGCTACATACCATGACTACGATATCTGGCGGTTGGGTGCCATGACTGCTTTCCTAAATATTGATTTAGAAGAGTGCGTCTATAAGTACACAGCCAGAGGGCTTCGTAGACAGTGGGAGCAGCGGAAACGTGTGCAAGATGTTTTATATGATAAAGCAGGCATCGCGGAGTTGGAACATCTGTTTTGATGAATTAGTCAAAGAAGTTGACATCATCAAAATGGTAGATGAACCTTGTATAAACAAAAAGGTAGTAGGAAGTATGGTGACGATCCTCAAAAAGGTACGTGGATGACATACTCTTGATAGGGAAGGAGTTTCCTATGTTACGCTCGATCAATCTCCGCTTATCACAATGATTCTCCATATAGGATCAAAGTGATACCTCCTAAATCCTGGATTTTGGATCTATGAGATAGATTTAATTGGATGTTAGGATTCTCACTAGTTGTAGTGAGATGGTATCAACCGATCCTGGGGAGAATCACTGGAAGGGTTCCAGGGTGATAAAGATGACTGAATGTCAGTCACAGGCATTGTCTTTACCCTCAGTGAAGGGATGGTATGTTGGAAGAGTTCCAAGCCAGATACCGTGGCATACTAGATGATAAAGGCAGGATACATCGCTACTAAAGATGCTACCATAGAGGCAGTCTGGGTGTATAATAGTTCATGAGATGAACTTCGTTCCTACCATTGTGAGACAATGGAGTTGTGGCTTATGCCAAGGAACACCCGTCCCATCAGTGACCCAGGCGTATTCTGAGGCCGCATCACCTGATCATGGAGATAGTTGATCTCCAAGGTGATCGAGGTAAGGAGAGTAGATTCTGAGGACAGCACAGCGGATCCACTCACAAAGGCCTGTTCCCAGAGAGAGACTTTTATGGGATGGTTGAGTATGAGATACTACAACCACTGCTACAGATGGCCCTAGTGCAAGTGGGAGATTGTTAGTTATATGTATGCCCTAGAGGCCATTACTGTACATAGGATGTATATTGTAGTGGATGCTGGGACATATATAGGGAGGACTTTCTTGCTCGACATGATAGTATGCTATCTGGTTACCCTTTACCTTAACGTGTATGCTGATTGTCTCTCTGTTACATGTTGGTAAAGCCCTTAGGATCTGTACTTGACTACCTGGACTATGATGAGATCATACTAGTGGGGACAGATAGTCTATAAGTACATCCTTCAAAGTCCCTAGTCGTGGGTGTATCGAGACGGGGCATCGATATACCAGAGTAGACTAGCGTGTACCTTCTCGACCCATGTAGATGGGCGATGGATGATCCCATATCCATTCGTGTTTGACATCAGAGATGATATACGGGTGCTCAGTAGAGACTGGGTACACTGGACGGGCTCGCCGAGAACTCCCAGATGGTATTATACCTCACGTCAGATGGCAGTTCTCTGGTGACACTGGTACAGAGTAGTCTGTTGACCCGAGATCGTCATAGAGTCTTGTGTGGTTCCCACTGTGCTTTGATTTCCATCTTACCACGTCCAAGAGGGCGTGCAAAACGGTGGTTTTTGGGTACAGTCCCGAGTCACATGGAGGCAATGAGCGATAGGAGGGGATTCGTCTCTCCCGGTATAGGGAGTTGATGTTGCGCTGTGTTCGATTGGCTATAACAGGAAATCCCTGGCCAGGGTTGCTGAGATTTACTGGTAAGTGTTACCAGTAGTTTCTCGAACAGTTATAGACCTCATATCGACACGACTTATTGAGCTATTGGGGTCTGACGTTTACCACCCCTAGGCGAGATATGCGACATATCAGACGATCAGACCGGACTGTGCGGTAGTGTTACTGGTCGGATTCACTGGAGTGTGAGCGGGCTTGCTCGTCGATCTTCAGATCGCTCAATACCCGGGTGGCCGTTACGTTTAGCAGACCGCTTGCGGCTTGTGGATGCTTGATATGATCATCATCTGCTGCCGGCGTATTGACGAGTCTTTAGAGTCCTACACAGAGGTTTCCTGGCTCAAGCGAAACGAAATAGGAGCGCATATGAGATATGTGCGGGACCGAGAATAATGCGTGTATGTGATACCGTATTTCATTCTCGCGATGAATGTATCGAATGGTTGTATGCGATATAACCTAGTTATCGATTCAAGCGTTGATTCGATAAGCCGATACGTTGTATACTAGTCGGTTGTGTGCAACATGACCGGATCATTGAATCAAGTGTTGATTTAATGATTTAATGCATATTTATATTTTTGATATATTGCTTTGCATCAACTAGTATCGGTTTACTTAAGATGGATTTTCTCGCTCGGGTGTGCGCATTGTATATGCGATATGTTTATGTGCACATGTTTGTATCATGTTTGATGATGCATACCACTTTGGTTAAGTGTAAAGTTTGAACCATGGTTGTGTTTATGTTTAGGGTTTTATTTTCTTAATTATTCATTTATTCTTTTTGATAAATGAATAAAAGAAAGTGAGAAAAGAAAATGAGAAAAGAATGGTGGCTTCTTTTGTTGTTTAGTTGAAACTTCATGAAGCTTTGACCTAAGTCCACCATTCTTATCTCATTCTTAACCCTAACCATACAACTAACCTTGGTTAACTCTCTACACTTTACCATAGTTATAATTATGATAAGTATTCTATTTTTTCTATTTTCTAAGAACTTATCATAATTCTATGCTCATCTTCTTCTTCATTCTTCAAGTGAAGAAAAGCAAGGTCCATCAATGGTGATTGTTGGAAAAGAGTGAGAAATCCAATTCTAAAGTTAACCCACTTCCTATTTCTTCATCCTCTACCTCTTGCCAAGTAGTAGAGTGTGTTTTCTTCATAAGTTTCATGACTTGGTGAAGTGAGAGCTTGATCTTGCGATGCTTCGACGTAGATCATCTTCGGCATGGACATCAACGACCTAGCTTGCCCATTCTCCGACGAAGCCGACTCTAGAGCTCGGATTTGATTTGGACAGCGGAGAGGACCTCGTTGCGGAGCTATGGAGGTGGAGCACCGGATCTACAAAGGTTGTATTTCCGTATTCCCAATAGTTAAGTGTTAACTAGTTCCTTTTCGCCTAGACATCTAGTTATCGATCCGTAGTTTAGGGTTTGTAGGCACCATAATTTTTGAAATTGCCATGGTTGATGTCTTGGGAGACCTCACTAGTGTGCCTAGGAAACCTACAGGTCACAGGTAAAAGCTTAGGGTCTCTGGAACAACGCTACTACACTGCTTGTTTTCATAGTGAACACACTGGGTGACAGCAGGTTACAGATATCCTAAAATGACACTAAAACTACAATATCGTGTACAAAACTATATCTTTATCCCTCTAAATTGAAACTACAAGCAACACAGCAAATAATAAACTCCTAAATAACAGTAGAGAGCACTACCTTTCCAAACTTGCTCAAAACTCTATCTTTCTAAGCTCCAAGTGATCTCCATAGGCTTTGGCCCAAGTTCAATGAAGGGTGTAGTGAGTTTTAGTGAAAGGTAGTGAGGAATTGTGAGGGTTTGTGTAGGTTTCAGTTGAGGGGTGAGTGAAGAGATGAGGTAAAGAAAAATGAAGAGGAGAAAAATGAGAGTTGTGAATGAGAGAGTGATGGAGTCTGTATGTGAGTGTTTGTGTAAGTGAGGGTGAGGGAAATGAGGGGTGAGGGTAGCATGAGCCAAGCCTCCCTCTTCTCTCTCCTCATTTATAGCATGCCATGCCTCATCATGCCATGGTCAACCCTCTTTCTCTCTTCCCCAAGTCAACATAATTCAAACCCTAATATTTAAAACTAAATACTTATTACAACCTAATTGAAATGGTGTTAGGGTGCCATGGTTACTTAAGCATGGTTAACCCTAATTAAACCTAGGTTAACATGAACATGTGTGTGTAAGACCAAATTAAATATTAATAAAATATTCATTAATTTTTATAAAATATTTGAAAACCATTTTGGTAAACTTTTTACTAAAAATCCGCATTATCGCTTAATTAACCATTAATCGCATCCTAAGGTGTTACAGAAGTATGTGATATTTTGGATTTATGATGTCTAAGGATGTTGCGGATTCCAATTGTTGTAGTTTTCAGTTTCTTTTCTGCGACAGTAAGGGTAATATGTGGGATATCGCCGGTTTCATTGCTATACGTCAACGATAATTGGGATACGCATATTTACTTACTTTGATGATATGTGATGTTATGTGTTGCTGTGATGTGTTATATTGGATCGTCGAGTTTGAATAGCCGGGTTTTTTTTATTTGAGATGAGAGTTTTTCATTTTCATTCATGTAAAAAATTGTATGTAATATTCTTTTATTAAGACACTTCCGGGTTGAGGATGGTGTCACCATTGATGTATATTATTTTCTTTTCCGTTTGGATAGACCTAAGGAGGGAAGCACAAGTAACCGGGTTCTAGGGTTCAGTAGGAGACCATCTCGAGGAATCGAGATCGAGTTTCCTAACTCTAGAATTGGGAGGGTTGCTTGCCGCTCTCGTAGGGGTCTAGGGATGTGGGTTTGGCTATTCATCACGATCGTGGAATCCATGTTTTTTACTGGTTTAATTTAAAACACGGAACTCCTTATATATCCAATATTTCATATGTTGTTTTCTGCTGCTGATGTTCTGTGATGTCATCACTTTATATGATGAGACGAATGGTATATATTATATATATGATATATAATAAACATTGCTTGTGTTTTGCATCTGCACTAGTCCCGTCTCGCTATGCTGTTAGTTAAGTAACCTAGCGGTGCATAACGGAACATTGTGGCAAATGCGGTGGTATAAGCGTACGTTCTATTTTTCGTTTCTTTATCCGTGATGCTTAGGAAGCATAAATGATAGAACTTAATTAATAAGATTAATGAAAGAAAATAAACCTAAAAGATGTTGCAGAATCAAATTTGAAGCTCACTCGGCCTTTTTATGAAAAAACAAGTTTCAAAATACGGAGCTTAAGCCACTCCTTTTTGAAACTATTTGATTCTACAACAATATCAAGTTCAAAGTGTTAAAGATTTTCTTAAAAACCATCCACAACCCTTCGTCATTTTAGTAAGTTGAGTACTTAGTATTCAAGCTACATATTTTGACCATAGTTAAGACGTAGTGTGCGGTAGCTAAGTGGTGTCTTCCTACACAGCATATGATGCAATTAGTTAGGACATTCATGTGATTATGTTGACAATAGTTAAGGGTCATATCAGTGGGTCTAATTAATCATGAAATGACGGGTAGAACTTGACTAGTGCTTATGATATGTTGACCATAGTTAAGATCATAAGTGCTAGGGGTAAAAACCATTATCGGGAATTTCAAGTGTTGAAATTTTCAATGAGATTCCATACCTTCTATTAGATAGTTGGATCCCGATACCCACTGCGAGTAAGTGTTACTCCTGGGAGAGTTTTGCACTTTACAATTAGCTAACCCATTAGTTGTCTAGAAAGGCATCAACGAGGTTATGCCTCTGGGAAAACGAGATTTACTTTAATTAGGTATGTGCGAAAGCACAAGGAACCTCCCTCAAAGTACCGACACTGGCCTGCTGACCGGTTAGCGAACTTGTAGGGTGTAATTAATTCCGGCTAGTCTTACCTTTTAGGCTTTGAAGGAAGATTTGATGAAAACAGTGGGAGCCATCCTGATTAGATAAAATAATAACCAATTTGATCTTTCAAGAGTATATGCAGAGTGTTTTCTTTTCTCTCTCTCCTGTAGCAACCGTGACATGCCTTAATCAAGATAATAATATGGATGTACTGACCGAACCTGCTTATTATGCTGAGCTGGGGAACGTTGGTTCCGCTCTTCCTTATAATTGTTATAAGTCTGAGCAAGAAATAGGGGAATACCAGGATTCCTATGCCACCCAAACGAGGAATGAGCATATTGATGCATCTTCTTCGGGTGTGTTCATTACCGAGAACTGATTCTCAGTGTACTTTACGTCCTGGGTATCAGATACCGGACCAGGATCCCACATATGTAATCTGTTACATAGGCTTAAAAGAGGTAGGGAACTACGATCGGATGATAGTGCAATTACTGCAGCCAAATTAGTTGGCAAATATCATCTTGTATTACTTAATGGTAATACAATGATTCTGAACAAATGTTATAACAGGCCGAACCTGATATGCAACATTATATCAGTCTCTTTATTGAGTAAAGAATGATATAATTTTGTATTGCAGGATAATGTTATGAACATTTTCCTAAATCAAAAGTTGATTGGATTAGGCACGTTATGTAATTACATATACGTTCTAAATCAAACCACGGTTCTAAGTATACAGAACACACACAAGAGGAAGAGTTCAGAAATGAACGAATCCTTCTTATGGCATTGTAGACTAGGTCATATCAATGCGACACGACTATCTAAGTTACATAAGGATGGATATTTGAATCCGTTCGAATTTACATCTTATGAAACTTATCAGTCATATCTCAAAACTAAAATGACCAAAACTCCGTTTACAGGAAATGGAAAAAGAGCCACAAGAACTCTTGGGACTGATACATAGTGATGTATGCGGTCCCATGTCTACACATTCAAGGAATGGTTCCTCATACTTTATTATATTCACTGACCATCTCTTAATATTCGGACGTGTGTTCCTGTTGAAACACAAGTTTGAAGTTTTTCAGAAGTTCAAAGAATATAAGTATGAAGTAGAGAACTAGATGGGTAAAACTATTAAAATCCTTCGATCTGATCGAGGAGGAGAATACTTGAGGACGGAGTTCCTGAAATATCTAAAAGAGAATGAGATTCACTCTCAGCTTACTCCTCTGTATACACCACAGCACAATGGTGTATCCGGGCAGAGGAATCGCACCCTATGAGATATGGTGCGCTCTATGATGAGTACCGCTGAGTTACCTATTTCCTTTTAGAGTCATGCATTTGAAAAAGCTGCATACTTATTGAATAGGTTTCACACCGAATCCATGCCTACCACTCTATATGCGATATGGAATGGGAAGAGACCATGTCTTAAACGAGTTAAGATATGGGGTTGTCCGACCTTTGTTGAAAAGCAAAATCCGGACAAGCTCGAGGCAAGGTCAGTTCTGTATGTTTGTTGGATATCCCAAACATTCGCGAGAGAATATCTTCTACCACACCAAGGAACAAAAGGTGTTTTGTTTCTCGGTACTCGTTCGACTTAAAACCAGATTTTCTTTAAAAAAATCTTTATGCCACCTTTTTAGAAAAAGGAATTTCTTGAAAAACAAATTTGTGGTCATAAGGTAGAACTGGAAAGGGTTCTAGCTATACAAACCATGACTGATGATTTTATGGAACCAGAGGATTCGATAGTCTCCAACGAACCTCAGCTTCTCTGTGGATCTGGTAGGCTTCTTCTTCCACCTGAGAGATACTACGGTTTTCTCAGTGACGGTAGGAGCGAGGATTTCATCATGGAAGATGATGACCTAACTAGATTCAGGCAGGCCATCACGAGTGGGGACTCTGTAATATGGCTGGATGTAATGCGATCTGAGATGGAATCCATGTACACCAACAAAGTATAGACTTTGTATGTAGCTCCTGAAGGGATAAAACCCAACGGGAGCAAGTGGATCTTTAAGAAAGATACTTGGTGTAGATAGAAAAGTTGAGACTTTCAAACCTAGACTTGTAGCAAAAGGTTTTCGTCATACAACCAGGTGTGGATTATGATGAAACCTTTTCTCCAGTGGCTATGCTTAAGTCCATCCGTATCCTACTTGCCATCGCTGCATACCATGACTACGAAATCTGGAAGTTGGACGTCAATACCGCTTTTCTAAATGGTGATTTAGAAAAGAGCATGTACATGACAGCCAGAGGACTTCGTGGATAGTGGAAGCAACGAAAAGGTGTGCAAACTACTTAATTCAATCTACGGGTTGAAGCAGGCATCGCGGAGATGGAACATCTGTTTTGGTGTAGCGGTCAAAGAGTTTGACTTCGTCAAAAAGATAGATGAACCGTGTATATAAAGGAAGGATGTAGAGAGTAGATTTTCTTC
The DNA here is from genome assembly GCA_030015575.1 of Agapanthus africanus. Taxonomy (NCBI): domain Eukaryota; kingdom Viridiplantae; phylum Streptophyta; class Magnoliopsida; order Asparagales; family Amaryllidaceae; genus Agapanthus; species Agapanthus africanus. Next base: position 434,876,830 of record CM057340.1, on the reverse strand, counting down.
CTCGTATTGTACGTAGATGACATACTCTTGATAGGAAATAGTGTTCCTATGATACACTTGGTTAAGCTCCTCTTATCACAAAGGTTCTTCATGAAAGATCTGGGTGATGCCTCCTACATCTTGGGGATTAAGATCTAGATCTAAACAGATGTTGGAATTGTCCTAATCTAGGTACAATAACACCATACTAAATGGGTTTAGTATGGATGATTCTAAGCATGGCAATTCTCCCACTCACTTAGGAATCAGTCTCTCTAAAAATATGTCTCCTAAGACTGATTTGAAGAAAGCTCGCATGCAAGAGATACCCTATGCTTCGACGGTAGGTTCTATCATGTATGTGATGTTATGTGCCAGATCAGATGTAGTTAACTCACTAGGTGTAGTAATCAGGAATCAATCGGATCTTGGGAGAATCACTGGACAGCTGTGAAGGACATTCTTAAGTACTTGAGTAGCCCAAAAGAAATGTTATTGGTGTATGGTAACGTTAAACTCCAGTTGGAGTCCTTTACCGATTCGAGTTTCCAGAATGATAAGGTCGACTGAAAGTCAGTCTCGTGTTTTGTCTTCACCCTCAGTGGAGGGACGGTATGATGGAAGAGTTCTAAGCTAGATACCTTAGCAGACTCAATGATAAATGCTAAATATATCTTCACCAACGATGCTGCCAAAGAGGCTGTTTGGATATTTCTTGTTCATGAGATGAACTTGGTTCCTACCATTGAGCATCCAATACTAGTATATGACAGCAATGGTGTTGTGACTTTGGCCTAGGAACCCCGGACCCATCAGCGATCCATACATATTCTGAGGGAATATCACCTGATCAGGGAGATGGTTGATCTCCGGGGGATCGAGGTCAGGAGAGTTGACTTGAAGAATGACACGGCGGATCCACTCATGAAGGCCTTTCCCAAGAGAGACTTTTATGGGATGTTGGGTATGAGATACTACAACAAATGGCCTTAGTGCAAGTGGGAGATTGTTAATTGTATGTATGCCCTAGAAGCCAATATTGTACATGATTGTGTATTATAGTAGAGCTTGGACATATATAGGTAGGACTTTCTTGCTCGATATGATAGTATGCTATCTGGTTACTCCTTATCATAACATGTATACTTGTACCGTCTCTCTGTTACATGTTGATAAAGCCCTTAGGATGTGTACTTGACTTCCAGATTATGATGGAGATCATACTAGTAGGGCCAGGATAGTCAACAAGTACATTATTTAATTGTTCCTAGTTGTGAGAGTATCGAGACGGGGCATCGATATTCCAGAGTAGACTAGCGTATACGTTTTTGACCCATATGATGGGCAATGGATGATCCCACATCCATTGGTGTTTGACATCAAAGATTGTATACGGGTGCTCAGTGGAGACTGGGTACACTGAACAGGACTCTCTGAGAACTCCTAGATAGTATTATACTTAATGTCAGATAGTAGTTCTCTGGTGACACTGGTATAAGTTAGTCTGTAGACCAGAGATCGCCATAGAGTCTTATATGATTCCCACTGTACTTTGATTTCTACCCTACCACGGATCTACTGAGTCATGCAAACAGGTGGTTTTTGGGTACAGTCCCGAGTCACATCGAGGCAATGAGCGATAGGAGGGGATTTTGTCTCTCCCGGTATTGGGGTTGATGTTGCGCTGTGCTCGATTGGCTATAACAGGAAGTCTGTGGCCAGGGTTGCTAGAGATTTACTTGTAATTGTTATCAGTAGTTTCTCGAGCCGTTATGGGCCTCACATCGGCATAACTTATCAAGCTATTGGGGTCTGACGTATACCACCCCCAGGCTAGATATGTGACTTATCAAACGAAGAGACCGAACTGTACGGTAGTGTTACTTATTGGATTCACGGGAGTATGAGCAAGTATGCCTGTTGATCTTCTGATCGCTCAATACCCGGGTAGCCGTTACGTCCATCTAGTACCGTGATGGCTTGTGGGTGACTGATATGATCATCACCTACTACTGGCGTAACGAGTCTTTAGAGTCCTACACAGAGCTTTCCTGGCTCAGGAGAAACGAAGTAGGGCATATATGTGATATGTGCGGGACCAAGATTAATACGTGTATGTGATACCGTATTCTAATCTCGCGATATATGATATCGATTATATCCGATATAGCCGGGTTATTGAATCAAGTGTTGATTCGATAAGTTCATTTAAATGATATTAGTCGGTTATATATGATATAGCCGGATTATTAAATCAATTGTTGATTTAATAATTTAATATCTGATTATATATTTGATATATTAATATACATTAACTAATATTAGCTCACTTAAGAATTTCTTTTTCTCATTTATACAATTAATATATATGTGATATATATTATTGTGTTTTCTTTGTGTCATACCTGATGATACATTGTACATGGGTGTATGAGACTCACACCATACTTTAGATAATTGAAGTAATTAATTATTAAGGGAAAATCAAAATTAGGTGGATAATTTTCATGGTTAGTTGCTTTGAGAAGCTTGTAAAAACAATTGACAAAGTCCACTAATTTTGTCTTTCTCTAGATATTTATTAACCTAACCTTTAACTTTAGCCATGGTTAAGTCTCTACATGAGATAATATATGATATTTTCTCATCCATGGTTGCCATTATTCACTCTCATTCCATTCACCACTTCATCATCTTCTTCATCTCAAGAGAGCTCTCTAGGTTTTCTTGAGGTGAACAAAAAGAATAAGAAAATTATTCTAAAGTGAGAAAAATTCCTACTTCATCAATCTATACTAGACTAGCCATTTAGTATAGGTTGTTTGCTTCACCAATTTTCAATTAGTAAAGAGGTAGCTTGAGTTGGAGATTCCACGGCGTAGATCATCTTCGTCCTTGAAGATTTCAATCAATCTTGTTCCTTTCGCCTAGTGAAGCCTAATGAAAGTCCAGGAGACCACTACTTGGAGCGAAGGGACTACTACATATAGCTTTAGAAGTGAAGAACTGGTCTACAAAGTTTGTATTTCTCATTCACTTAGAGTAAAGTAGTTTACTTGTCAAGTTTAACCCTAATTCTCTAGTTAGATCCTCTCTTAGGGTTTCATAGCGCTCTAGATTTTTATAAAATGGCATGCCGGATGCCTTAGAAAACGTACGTAGGGCGTTAGGGAACCCAGCAGTATGACCGTCCAAACCAATCCATATATCCATGCAACAGAAAAGCATTACAGAGCTACCGCACACTACGTCTTGGTGAATAGTAACGACAAACGTAGCACAAATACGAAGCAATACTAATCTGAAATGACGGAGGGCTACGGCTGGTTTTTGGTAAAAGACCATTAACGTAATGAACTTGATATCGTTGAATGAAACAAGTGGTTTTACAAATATATAGTGGCACAAACTTTTGCTAAAGAGGTCGCTCCTTGTGAAGGGATCTCGGCTCTTTCCTCGTCGAATGAGGTGCTGGATATTCCAAATAGAATATCACGATGCAAAGGAAAAGAATCGACTGTAATGAAGTTATTATGATGACGCAAACTTTTGCTCAAGATATCACTCCTTATGAAGGGATCTCGGCTCTTGCCTCGTCGAATGAGGTGCTGGATATCATAACCGAATACCGCTGTGCAAAGCAAAAGGAAACGTCTGTAATGTCTGTTTTTCAAAAACTTGGTTCCAACAACATCATATAGGTTTGTTTTTCCATGCATTAATCAAAGTTAATGCAATCCCATCAATTAAACGATATAACACCACAAAAAGGAATGAAAATATAATGTACGTATATGCCATCCGCATTCGCCACGGGGTCTCATCATGCACCGTTGGGTTACTTAACTAACGGCAGAGCGGGGGCTGGATTACCGCGGTTGCAAAACATATACACCATCTACTAGTATATATATAAATATATATAACATTCATCCCGGGCATGATATAAGCAACATCACAAAATCTCAGCAAGCAACACAGAATGGTGGATAATCTTAGAGCTTCGGGTTTCATTTGAGCCGCAAATGAGACACGACGTTCTCTGTCGTGTGGATAGCCTGTGCAATAGAAACCTGGACCCCTACAAGCGCGGAAAGTTACCAGCCAATCCCAGAAGTGAGGCAACCCCAATCAACTAAGTGAATGGGCCACCCAGCACTTCACGAAATCTGCTAACTTGAGCACCCCATCTTAGGCCATCCTATATCCCCTACGAGTGCAGCGAATAGCCTGCCAATTCTAGAGTAAAGCCCCCTCCGTCTCAACGCCATGAGATGCGGGCTTGTTGCCCTCTAGAACCCGGCTATTCGAGCACTCCACCGCAGGGTAAACCTAGTAGATAAAGGAAAAATATGTACAAGGGTGACATCGACCTCAACCCGGTTGTGTCCCAAACAAATAATATACAAAATGGCAGAGACGACAGTCCACATGTCGGATGCTCGCCCCGCAATATCAAGTGTACAAAAGAATCTCAACTGTACTACTACCATTGCACCGCAAGCAATCTACTACGACAATCCAACCACAAGCTCAGCACAACACAGAACATCAACGTGAATGTCATGTTCGCAAACCCGTCTAATAGATCATATAGCAGTTAGATGGGTTATACCACTCTAATGACATTCACGGTCGCAGATAGTAATGTATGTACTAAAAACCACATATTTAAAATTTCGATCGACTAAACTTTTCCACATTGGCCCCCAAATGCAAACCAGCATTAAAACAAACTGGGCCAAAAAATTACATCCTAAAAATCATATTTCCATGAGATAGAGTGCCAGAAGAAATATGGTGCACCATGGCCACAAATGCCCGCGGAACAGCGGCCAATGTGCATATAACGCGGCGGTTCCGCGGCCATTTGGTAGGGTCACATGCCCAAATTTCTTCTGGTGCTCTAATTTTTCCTGCACGTATTTTTAAGATAGTCTAAAAGATTTTTTGAATACATTTAAAAATCGACAGCAAGCACACCAACATGGAAATACGATTCAAAAAAATTGGTCGATCAAGATTTTAACCTTGTGCAAACTAGCTAGTAAGGTTTATGGGGTGGCTCTGATACCATGTTGGGTTATGCCAGCGCCCTGGACATCTACCGTGACCGTTTGCGGAACAAAAATTTTATAAATTGGTTCTAGAACAACCTTTTAACCCGGATCTACCATAAACCTAAACCTAGCAAACTAAAGAGGAGTTAGAATGGTTATACCAAATGTTCCGTGTATTTCGGTCTTTAACCATCTTTCTAAGCTCCCAAAGACCTCCATGATCAAGCTTGATCACCGGTCTCCCTCCATCGAAAATGATCCAACTGAGGATTTGTAGTTCGAGCTCCTACCTTATAACCGAGGTAATTAGGGTACTTAGTTCGCTAAATTAGATAGCTTAGAGAACGTAGAGTCTAATGATGGATTAATATGTCTCATAATACCCAAGATTTCTCAACACATGAGCCTTTTAGGGTGGAGGTAGAAGAATGAAGCAAGAGGAGATGAATGTATTGTGTAACATTTCAGAAAAATAAAATATATTTTTGGGAATTTTTATAATTAAATAATAAATATTAGGAATATTTTAATAATGCGGTATAATTAAATACCGAAAGTGGAAAATATTTGGAAAATTATAGAAATTACTGAAATGATGGTGTTTTATATGATTTAGGCGAATTATGAAATTCTATGATTTATTTTGCACCATTTTAGCGCTAATCGCGATTAAATATCGCTAATCGCGCATTAAGCGTGTTTTGTGCACATGACATGCACCATATCATTTTTACACTTGTGTTATATTTTTCTACATGGCTTTCTTGTTTTGTTTTGGTTTCTATTTAGAGAAAAGAAAAAGAAAAGGGGAAAAAGGTATCATAATGATTTTGGAGAGAGAGGGGACAATCATGATAAGAGGCATGCTTGTAGAGAGAGAGGGTGAGGGGTCAAACCATAATCATGGCTCATTGTTTCTCTCTTCATCTCTTCACCATTTCTTCTTCCTCTTCACCCATGGCAACCCCCATCTCCCTGTTAGTTATATGTATGCCCTAGAGGCCATTACTGTACATTGGATGTATATTGTAGTGGATGCTGGGACATATATAGGTAGGACTTTCTTGCTCGACATGATAGTACGCTATCTGGTTGCTCTTTATCTTAACATGTATACTTTCTGTCTCTCTGATTACATGTTGATAAAGCCCATAGGATGTGTACTCGACTTCCAGGACTATGATGTAGATCATACTAGTGGGGCCTGGGTAGTCCATGAGTACATCCTTGAAATGTTCCTAGTCGAGGGAATATCGAGACGGGGCATCGATATTCCAGAGTAGACTAGCGCATATCTTCTCGACCCATGCGATGGGCGATGGATGATCCCATATCCATTGGTGTTTGACATCGAAGATGGTATGCGGGTTCTCAGTGGAGACTGGGTACACTGAACGGACTCGCCGAGAACTCCCAGATGGTATTATACCTCACGTCAGATGGCAGTTCTCTGGTGACACTTGTACAGCTTAGTCTGTTGACCCGAGATCGTCATAGAGTCTTGTGTGTCTCCCACTGTGCTTTGATTTCCACCCTACCACGGCTCTACTGAGTTGTGCAAACAGGTGGTTTTTGGGTACAGTCCCGATTCACATGGAGGCAATGAGCGATAGGAGGGGATTCGTCTCTCCCGGTATTGGGGGTTGATGTTGTGCTATGCTCGACTGGCCATAACAGGAAATCCCTGGCCAGGGTTGCAGTGATATACTGGTAAGAGTTATCAGTAGTTTCATGAATGTTATGGACCTTACGTCGGCATGACTTATCGAGCTATTGGGGTCTGACGTTTACCACCCCTAGGCGAGATATGCGACATATCAGACGAACAGACCGGACTATACGGTAGTGTTACTGGTCGGATTCGCAGGAGTGTGAGCGGGCTTGCTCTTCGATCTTCTGATCGCTCAATACCCGGGTGGCCATTACGTTTAGCAGACCGCTTGCGGCTTGCGGATGTTTGATATGATCATCATCTGCTGCCGGCGTATTGACGAGTCTTTAGAGTCCTACACAGAGGTTTCCTAGCTCAAGCGAAACGAAATAGGAGCGCATATGAGATATGTACGGGACCGAGAATAATGCGTGTATGTGATACCGTATTCCATTCTCGCGATGAATGTATCGATTAGGTTATATGCGATATACCCTAGTTATCGAATCAAAGGTTGATTTGATAAGCCGATACATTATATACTAGTCGGTTGTGTGCGACATGACCGGGTCATTGAATCAAGTGTTGATTTAATAATTTAATGCATAATTATATATTTGATATATTACTTTGCGTTAACTAGTATTGGTTCACTTTATATGGATTTTCTCACTTGTAATGTGCACATTGTATATGTGATATACATTTATACATTTGCTTGTATCATGTTTGATGATACATGATTGTTTAAGTGTATGTTAAGAATAAACCATGGTTATTTATATGATTAGGGTTTTATTTCCTTTTCTTATTTATTTATCTATTTATTCATTTTGGAAATAATTAGAAAAGGCATAAAAAGAAAATGGTGGCTAATTTTGTTTCATATTGAAGCTTCTTGAAGACTTTGACCTAGTGACCATTTTGTTCTTATCCTTAACCCTAACCATTCTATTAACCATGGTATTTTCTCTACACTTAACTAAGGTTGAATATATGATAAGTATTGATTTACTTTTTCTTTTTAATTATCTTATCATATAAGCTTCTTCTTCTTTTTCCTTGACTTCAAGAAGAAAAGCTTCACCTCCATCAATGGTGATTGATGCATATGAGTGAGAAATCCAATTCTAAAGTCTACCCACCTCCTATTTCTTCATCCTCTACCTCTTACCAAGTAGTAGAGTGTGTTTCCTTCACAAGTTTCATGACTTGGTGAAGTGAGAGCTTGATCTTGCGATGCTTCGACGTAGATCATCTTCGGCATGGACATCGACGACCTAGCTTGCCCATTCTCCGACAAAGCCGACTCTAGAGCCCGGATTTGATATGGACAGCGGAGACGACCTCGTTGCGGAGCCGTGGAGGTGGAGGACCGGATCTACAAAGGTTGTATGTCCGTTCCCTTAGTTAAAATGTTAACTAGTTTACATGTTTCGCCTAAATATCTAGTAAACGATCCGTAGTCGGGTTTGTAGGCACCCGTAAAAATTTATTTGTGCATGTTTGATCACTTGTGAGACTTAACTAGAGTGCCTAGGAACCCTACAGTGGTATCAGAGCCTAGCTAGAGCCTTAGGCGAAGTCCAGACGCGATTTGAAGTCCGATCGAACCGAAACCCTACCCGGAAAATTGCTCTCTGTCCAATTTTTAAAATCTGGTCTTTTTCCACATTAAAAATGTTCAGAAAAATCAGCAGGTAAATATATGAGGTACTGTGAAATTCGTGCCCCTGACTCCTTCATACTGCCGCGCTTCCGCGGCACGAGCATGGCTCGTGCGGCGGTTGCGCGGCGGTACGGCCACTTTATTCAATATTTTTTTCACAGTATCTCATAATTATTAATTCTGGATTTTCTGGGAATTTTTAATATTTATTCCAGAGTTGAAATTTTCTGAGTTGATTTGGGGATTCGGTATTTCGATCGGGGTATCAAATTTTGTCTGTTTGGCTTTCCGGATAAATTTTAGAATATCTTAAAAAGTTCGACCGGATATAAATACCCAATTTTTCCCCTGTCGGGAAATTTCCAAGTGTTGGATTTTCCGTAGTTTAACGACGTTCTAAGTAGTGCAAGTAACGCGATGGTCCCTCTAGAAGACACAAACCTTAACTCGATTATGTGACCGTCTTGAACTGCCCTTTGAACCTTCGGGTTTGGGGCAGTACGGCGTGCCACATGTGAGGCGTTGGCTTGACCCTTCTACGGCTGGACCGTTGGTACTGAGGTACGAACGGAATGTTGTTAGACTTATTTCATGTGTTGATCTGTATCGGGAAAACTTGGGTGTTCGATTGTTCGATCGGAAAGTTTAACATTTTCTATTTATCTGGAATGGGATACAATAATTGGAATTCACAAAAGTTATGAGATAACTAAATGAATGTTATAAACGTAGCAGTTTAGTCTCACTTGATCGGTTGCCACGGAATTTTGATGTGATCAAAAGTCCGTCGCAATCACGTAGCGTACGCGGATACTCGCCGGATAAACTTAATAGACAGCCTCACTCCATAGCCCCGACCAAGTGACTGTAGGAGAACCCCGTCGCCGAAAGCATCCGTCCGGGTGCTCGCGGTAGCGGTGTTCCGCCTTGGTGCACTTCGTCGACGGTATCGGGGGTGCGGCCGTCTACTAAAGTTTTCGACGAGCATTCGATCAGGATGTCGGGAATCTTGTTGAATTACCCGACTTGATATTGAAAAGTGTTTTCGATTTTGAGACTAAAATGCGGGGTTTATAATTATTAGGCATGCGATGTCTAAGTAATTCATTTTGTCAGGCATGCGATGTCTGAGGTGGTTGCGGATTCCAACTGTTGTAGTTTTTCATTTTCTTTTCTGTGACCGTAAGTGTAATGTGTGATATCGCCGGTTTCGTTGCTATATGTCAACGACAATTGGGATGCGCATATTTACTTACGTTGATGACATGTGATGTTATGTGTTGCTGGATATGTTATATTGGATCGTCGTGTTTGAATAGCCGGGGGTTTTTATGTGAGATGAGTGTTTTTTCATTTTCATTCATGTAAAAACTTGTATGTAATATTCTTTTATTGGGGCACTTCCAGGTCGCGGAAGTAGTCACCGTTTGTATATTATTTACTTTTCTGCACTAGGATAGACCTAAGGAGGGGAGCACAAGTAACCGGGTTCTGGGGTCCAGTGGGAGACCAACTCGAGGAGTCGAGTCCGGGTCTCCTAACCCTAGAATTGGTAGGGTTGCTTGCCGCTCTCGTAGGGGTCTTGGGGTTTGGGATTGGCTATTCATCACGACCGTGGAATCCGTGTTTTATACTGGCTCGTATTGAAAACACGGACGTCCTAGTATATCCAATATTTCATATGTTTCTTCTGCTGTGTTCTATCTGTGATCATGCGATGTTCTGATGTTCTGTGACAGATATTATAGTATATATGATATATTATATAGACGTTACTTATGTTTTACACCCGCGCTAGCCCTGCCCCGCTCTGCCGTTAGTTACCTAACCTAACGGTGCACGAGGGGACATCGAGGCGAATGCGGATGGCATAAGCGTACGTTATATCTATCTGTGATGTTTAGGTAATATAAATGATGGGATATTCATTAATGAGATTAATGAAAGAAAATAAACCTAATTGAGGTTGTGGAATCGAATTTCAAAATAAAACAGGTAGCTACAGTTCTTGCTTTGCATCGCGTTGTTCATTATAGAACATCCTGCACCTTATTCGATGAGGAAAGGACCGAGATCCCTTCACCGGGAGTGACTCCTTTAGCAATAACTGGCAGATGCTACAACCCTCAGTTTGTCTTTGATCGCTTCTATAGTTTCCGCTTTGCACAGTGATATATATGATATATCCCGCACCTCATTCGACGAGGAAAGGGCCGACGATCCCTTCACCGGGAGTGACCCCTTTAGCAAAACTAGAAAAGCTTCAAAAACATTCCATTTAAAAACCATTTGATTCCGCAACGAGAACAAGTTCAAAGCGTTAAAGGTTTTCACAAAAACCAGCCGCAACCCTCCGTCATTTTAGGAAGTAGAGTACTTAGTATTCGTGCTGTGTTTGTTGACCATAGTCAAGGCACAGTGTACGGTAGCTAAGTGATGTCTTCCTACACCGCATATGATGCGATTAGTTAGGACAGTCACGTGACTTTGTTGACCTTAGTTAAGGGTCATGTGGGTGGGTCTAATTAATCACGAAATGACGGGTAGAACTTGACTAGTACTTATGATTTGTTGACCATAGTTAAGGTCATAGGTGCTAGGGGTAAAAATATTATCGGGAATTTCAAGTGTTGAAATTTGCAATGAGATTGCATACCTTCTATGAGATAGTTGGATCCCGATACCCGCTGCGAGTAAGAGTTACTCCTGGGAGAGTTTTATACATTACAATTAGCCGATCAAGTAGGTGTCTAGAAAGGTGTTAACGAGGTTACGCCTCTGGGAAAACGAGGTTTACATTAATTAGGTTCGTGCGAAAGCACGGGGGACCTCCCTTAAAGTACCGACACTGGCCTGGCTGAAAGATTGACGAACTTGTAGTGTGTAATTAATCCCGGCTAGTCTTTCCTTTTAGGGTTTGAAGAAAGATTTGATAAAAAGCAGTGGGAGCCATCCTGATTAGATAAAATAAAAACCAATCTATTCTTGCAAGAGCGCACGCTGAGTGTTTTCTTCTCTCTCTCTCCAGGTAGCGACCATATCATGTCTTAATCAAGATAATAATACGGATTATTGACCGAATCCGCTTGTTATACTGATCTGGGGAACGTTGGTCCCGCTCCAACTTATAATTGTTATAAGACAGAGCAGGAAATAGGGGAATACCAGAATTCCTATGCCGCCCAAACGAAGAAAGTGCATATGATGCATCTCCTTCGGGTGTGTTCATTACAAAGAACTGTTTCTCAGTATCCTCTGCATCCTGGGTATATGATACCGGATCAGGATCCCAGATATGTAATCTGTTACATAGGGATACAAAAAGGTAGAAAAACTAAGAACGGGTGATAAGTTTCATGAGACAGAAACCGGGGCAAGTGTTGCAGCCAAGTCTGTTGGTCACTGTCACCCTGTATTACCAATACATTGATTCTGAACAAATGCTATTAGATGCCGAACCTGATTTACAAAATCATATCAGTCTCTTTATTAGTAAAGAAATGATAAAATTTTGTATAGTTGGATAATGTTTTGAACATTTCCTATATCAAAAGTTGATCGGTTCAGGTGCGTTATCTAAAAGTATTGATGTTCTAAATCAAACTACAGTTCTTAGTATATGGAACACACTCAAGAGGAAGAGTTCAAAAATGAACGGATTCTTCTTGAGGTATTGTAGACTAGGTCAGATCAATGCGACCCGACTGGCTGAAGTTACATTTAGATGTACATTTAAATCGTTTTGAATTTACATCTTGTGCAACTCGCCAATCATGTCACAAAGATAAGATGACCATAGCTCTGTTTATTGGAAACAGAGAAAGAGTTAATGAACTCTTGGGACCGATACATGATGATGTATGTAAGGTCTCCTGTCTACACATGCCAGGACTGGTTCTTTATACTTCATTGTATTCTCTGATAATCTCTCAAGATTCAGTCGTATGTTCCTGCTGAAACATAAGTCCGAAGCTTTTGAGGTATTCACAGAATATAAGTTAGAAGTAGAGAACCAATAACCGGGTATAAGTATTATGTCCTATGATGAGATCAGAGAGGAGAATACTTATGCAAAGAATTCCTGGACTATTCTAAAGGAGAATGAGATTCTCTCTCAGCATTACTCCTCCGTATACACCATAGCACGATGGTGTATCGGGGTGGGGCATCACACCATATATGATAAGGTGTGCTCTATGATGAGTACTACTGAGTTACCTTTTTCCTATTGGGAGTTATGCACTTGAGAAGCTGCATACCTATTGAATTAGGTTTGAATCAAATCACTGCCTACCACTCCATATAAGATATGGTATGGGAAGAACCTATCTCTTAAGTAAGTTAAGATTTGGGATTGTCCGGCCTATGTCAAAAGCAAAATCCGGACAAGATCGAGGCAAGATCAGTTCTGTAGAACTGGAAAGGTTCCAGCTGTACAAAACTGCTAATGATTTGATAGAACCAAAGGATTCAATAGTTTCCGACGAACCTCAGCCTCTCCGCCGATCTAGTAGGGTTCCTCATCCGCCTGAGAGATACCTCCGTTTCTCGATGACAGTGGGAGCAAGGATTGCATCATGAGATGATGACCCAACTAGTTTCGAGCAGGCCATCGAGAGTAAGGACTCTGTAAGAATGGCTGGATGCTTAGCGATCTGAGATGGAATCCTTATACACCAACAAAGTATGGACTTTGGTTGCTAAATCTGAAGGGTTAAATCCCCATCAGGAGCAAGTATATCTTGAGAAGATTACTTGGTGTAGATGGAAAAGTTGAGACTTTCAAAGCTAGACTTGTTAAAGGTTTTCGTCATCGACCAGGTATGGATAATGATGAAACCTTTTTCCAGTAGCTATGCTTAAGTCTATCCAGATTCTACTTGCCACGGCTACATACCATGACTGCGATATCTGGTGGTTGGGTGCCCTGACTGCTTTTCTAAATACTGATTTAGAAGAGAACGTCTATAAGAACACAGCCAGAGGTCTTCGTAAACAGTGGGAGCAGCGGAAACGTGTGCAAGTTGCTTTACATAATAAAGCAGGCATCGCGGAGTAGGAACGTCTGTTTTGATGTGATAGTCAAAGTGTTTGACTTCATCAAAATGGTAGACGAACCTTGTATATACAAAAGGGTGGTAGAGAGTAAGGTGGTCATCTTCGTATTGTACGTAGACAACATACTCTTGATAGGAAAAGAGTTTCCTATACTACGATCGGTCAATCTCCTATTATCACTAGGGTTCTCCAAATAGGATCAAAGTGATACCTCCTAAAATTCTGAGTTTTCATCTATGAGATAGATGTAATTAGATGCAAGGATTCTCACTAGATGTAGTGAGATGGTATCAATCGATCCTGAAGAGAATCACTGGTAGAGTTCCAGGGTGATAAAGACGACTGAATGTCAGTCACAGGCACTGTCTTTACCCTCAGTAAAGGGACGGTATGCTGGAAGAGTTCCAAGCTAGATACAGTGGCAAACTAGACGATAAAGGCTGGTAACATCGCTATTAAAGATACTACCAAAGAGGCTGTTTGGGTGTATATTGGTTCATAAGATGAACTAGGTTCCTGCCATTGTATGACAATGGAAGCATGGCTTTGGCCCTGGAACCCTGGTCCCATCAGTGACCCAGACAAATTCTGAGGCAGCATCACCTGATCATGGAGATAGTTGATCTCCAGGGTGATCGAGGTTAGGAGAGAAGAATCAGAGGACAACACGGCGGATCCACTCACAAAGGCCTTTTTTTTCCCAAAGAGAGACAATTTAGGGGATGGTTGAGTATGTGATACTGCAACCACTGCTACAGAAGGCCCTAGTGCAAGTGGGAGATTGTTAGTTATATGTATGCCCTAGAGGCCATTACTGTACATTGGATGTATATTGTAGTGGATGCTGGGACATATATAGGTAGGACTTTCTTGCTCGACATGATAGTACGCTATCTGGTTGCTCTTTATCTTAACATGTATACTTTCTGTCTCTCTGATTACATGTTGATAAAGCCCATAGGATGTGTACTCGACTTCCAGGACTATGATGTAGATCATACTAGTGGGGCCTGGGTAGTCCATGAGTACATCCTTGAAATGTTCCTAGTCGAGGGAATATCGAGACGGGGCATCGATATTCCAGAGTAGACTAGCGCATATCTTCTCGACCCATGCGATGGGCGATGGATGATCCCATATCCATTGGTGTTTGACATCGAAGATGGTATGCGGGTTCTCAGTGGAGACTGGGTACACTGAACGGACTCGCCGAGAACTCCCAGATGGTATTATACCTCACGTCAGATGGCAGTTCTCTGGTGACACTTGTACAGCTTAGTCTGTTGACCCGAGATCGTCATAGAGTCTTGTGTGTCTCCCACTGTGCTTTGATTTCCACCCTACCACGGCTCTACTGAGTTGTGCAAACAGGTGGTTTTTGGGTACAGTCCCGATTCACATGGAGGCAATGAGCGATAGGAGGGGATTCGTCTCTCCCGGTATTGGGGGTTGATGTTGTGCTATGCTCGACTGGCCATAACAGGAAATCCCTGGCCAGGGTTGCAGTGATATACTGGTAAGAGTTATCAGTAGTTTCACGAATGTTATGGACCTTACGTCGGCATGACTTATCGAGCTATTGGGGTCTGACGTTTACCACCCCTAGGCGAGATATGCGACATATCAGACGAACAGACCGGACTATACGGTAGTGTTACTGGTCGGATTCGCAGGAGTGTGAGCGGGCTTGCTCGTCGATCTTCTGATCGCTCAATACCCGGGTGGCCGTTACGTTTAGCAGACCGCTTGCGGCTTGCGGATGTTTGATATGATCATCATCTGCTGCCGGCGTATTGACGAGTCTTTAGAGTCCTACACAGAGGTTTCCTAGCTCAAGCGAAACGAAATAGGAGCGCATATGAGATATGTGCGGGACCGAGAATAATGCGTGTATGTGATACCGTATTCCATTCTCGCGATGAATGTATCGATTAGGTTATATGCGATATACCCTAGTTATCGAATCAAAGGTTGATTTGATAAGCCGATACATTATATACTAGTCGGTTGTGTGCGATATGACCGGGTCATTGAATCAAGTGTTGATTTAATAATTTAATGCATAATTATATATTTGATATATTACTTTGCGTTAACTAGTATTGGTTCACTTTATATGGATTTTCTCACTTGTAATGTGCACATTGTATATGTGATATACATTTATACATTTGCTTGTATCATGTTTGATGATACATGATTGTTTAAGTGTATGTTAAGAATAAACCATGGTTATTTATATGATTAGGGTTTTATTTCCTTTTCTTATTTATTTATCTATTTATTCATTTTGGAAATAATTAGAAAAGGCATAAAAAGAAAATGGTGGCTAATTTTGTTTCATATTGAAGCTTCTTGAAGACTTTGACCTAGTGACCATTTTGTTCTTATCCTTAACCCTAACCATTCTATTAACCATGGTATTTTCTCTACACTTAACTAAGGTTGAATATATGATAAGTATTGATTTACTTTTTCTTTTTAATTATCTTATCATATAAGCTTCTTCTTCTTCTTCCTTGACTTCAAGAAGAAAAGCTTCACCTCCATCAATGGTGATTGATGCATATGAGTGAGAAATCCAATTCTAAAGTCTACCCACCTCCTATTTCTTCATCCTCTACCTCTTGCCAAGTAGTAGAGTGTGTTTCCTTCACAAGTTTCATGACTTTGTGAAGTGAGAGCTTGATCTTGCGATGCTTCGACGTAGATCATCTTCGGCATGGACATCGACGACCTAGCTTACCCATTCTCCGACAAAGCCGACTCTAGAGCCCGGATTTGATATGGACAGCGGAGACGACCTCGTTGCGGAGCCGTGGAGGTGGAGGACCGGATCTACAAAGGTTGTATGTCCGTTCCCTTAGTTAAAATGTTAACTAGTTTACATGTTTCGCCTAAATATCTAGTAAACGATCCGTAGTCGGGTTTGTAGGCACCCGTAAAAATTTATTTGTGCATGTTTGATCACTTGTGAGACTTAACTAGAGTGCCTAGGAACCCTACACTCCCTCCTCCACTTCAAGCCTCAAAACCCCGCCGAAACAAACCCAAAACCCCATCTTCATTTCACAAAAAGCATGCACAAGCTCAAGGGAAGCACATTGGACCATGAAAAATCAAATTTTGAGGACTTTGGGCAACTCAAGAATTTTCTTGAGTTGCCAATTGAGATAATTTCCGCACCCTTAGAATAGTATTTAAATTCCTTAGGCATCTATATATGCTTAGTATCGATATCGAGTGGTTTTGTGAACCTAGAAATTCCTAGATAAGGGTTTTGAGAAATTTTAGATTGTGAAGTGTAATTGAGGTCAGTAGAGTCCTTATGACCCCTGTAGGGTTTGTATCTTGGACTGAAACCATAGAATAAACCCCGAATACGAACTTAGAAACACCGACATCGGATAACTGTGAAAATATGATGGTAATTGGAAATCTGCTAACACTCGGGGACCTGAAAAATTATTTAGCAAACACTGAGATACATGCAGGCAACCTAGGACCCCCACTAAAACCCTAGCCTCTAAGAACTCACCTTGACCACAGAAATATTCCCTCTGGCCGCAATTTGCTGCCAGACCTATTGCATTTTGGTTCGTATTTGCTCTGTAGCTCCATCTCCAGTAAATTAGACCCCTCCTGTATACAAAATGTCCTAATTGTCACCTGAGGAAAATCTGGAAGTGTTTTACTTAGTTGCTGAAATTGTTTTACGGCTTTTAATGAACTAGAAATTGGTATTTAGAGATGTGGGATGACCCGAGACCTTGGTAAAAGAAGCTCCCTTGACCATGAGACGTGCAGGAAACCTAGGACCTATACCTAAAACCCTGGACCCTAACCCCCAATCCAGGCTGCAGATTTAATGTTTTGGGCCGCAATTTATGGCCAGGTCAGAGGGGAACCTTTTGATTTTTGGTCCAGGGCATTGTTATCTTATATCTAGAGCAACTCCATATGCAAAATTGACTAGTTTGACCTGAATCAAAATCTGGGAACATTTTGGGCTGTTTTGGGTTATGTTTTTCCATATTTTTAGTGCTTGGTTTTGATGTTGGTGTTGTATTTGGTTGTTGGATGTTCGTACATCAACCACCGGGATTGTTTGGTTCTTCTTGCACGTATAGACCATAAGTTTAAACCTATGTGTGATACGTGCAGTGTTTTGGTTTTGTGCGAGATTTCTGTTTACGATGCTATATGTGACATGTAAGTACCCCATGTGGACTTCGAGACGACAAGCAAGCGCGTGGCGACGTCAGCATCGGAAAGCGAAGCTCAAGTGAGTAGATTATATCTACGGGGGAAGTCGGGTGGATGGCGTATAGCACCCCCGCAAAGTTGTGTGAAACGATGTGATGTGATATCGACATACTTTTACATGTTAGTGTGTGATAAGAACCTTAGCAAGATAAGCTTTAGGAGATTATGGGTTAGTGTTAGAGAGAATTGAAGAAAGTAGTTTAGTCGATTTCTTAGTCACGAAACCTTAGAGTAAAGATTTGCATACACGCACATACACATACTCGCGTACTTTTACTTCCTTATGCGTATTGGGGATATATATATTGTTAGTTATATATATGCCCTAGAGGCCATTACTATACATAGGATGTATATTGTAGTGGATGCTTGGACATATATAAGGAGGACTTTCTTGCTCGATATGATAGTATGCTATCTGGTTGCTCTTTACCTTAACGTGTACACTGATTGTCTCTCTGTTACATGTTGGTAAAGCCCTTAGGATGTGTACTTGACTACCTGGACTATAATGCGGATCATACTAGTGGGGACAGGGTAGTCCATAAGTACATTCTTCAAGGTCCCTAGTCGTGGGTATATCGAGACGGGGCATCGATATACCAGAGTAGACTAGCGTATACCTTCTCGACCCATACAGATGGGCGATGGATGATCCCATATCCATTGGTGTTTGACATCAGAGATGATATGCGGGTGCTCAGTGAAGACTGGGTACACTGGACGGACTCGCCGAGAACTCCTAGATGGTATTATACCTTACGTCAGATGGCAGTTCTCTGGTGACACTGGTACAGAGTAGTCTGTTGACCCGAGATCGTCATAGAGTCTTGTGTGGTTCCCACTGTGCTTTGATTTCCACCTTACCACGTCCAAGAGGGCGTGAAAAACGGTGGCTTTTGGGTACAGTCCCGAATCACATGGAGGCAATGAGCGATAGGAGGGGATTCGTCTCTCCCGGTAAGGGGAGTTGGTGTTGCGCTGTGTTCGATTGGCTATAACCAGAAATCCCTGGCCAGGGTTGCTGAGATTTACTGGTAAGTGTTACCAGTAGTTTCTCAAACTGTTATAGACCTCATATCGACACGATTTATCGAGCTGTTGGGGTCTGACGTTTACCACCCCTAGACGAGATATGCGACATATCAGACGAACAGACCGGACTGTTCGGTAAGTGTTACTGGTTGGATTCACAGGAGTGTGAGCGGGCTTGCTCGTCGATCTTCTGATCGCTCAATACCCGGGTGGTCATTACGTTTAGCAGACTGCTTGCGGCTTGTGGGTGTTTGATATGATCATCATCTGCTGCCGGCGTATTGACGAGTCTTTAGAGTCCTACACAGAGGTTTCCTGGCTCAAGCGAAACGAAATAGGAGCGCATATGAGATATGTGCAGGACCGAGAATAATGCGTGTATGTGATACCGTATTATATTCTCGCGATGAATGTATCGATTGGTTGTATGCGATATAGCCTAGTTATCGAATCGAAGATTGATTCGATAAGACGATACATTGGATACTAGTCGGTTATATGCGATATGACCGGATCGTTAAATCAAGTATTGATTTAATGATTTAATGTATAATTATATATTTGATATATTACTTTGCATTAACTAGTATTGGTTCACTTTAAAAGGATTTTCTCACTTGAAATACACAAGTTGTATATGTGATATACTTTTGTGCACAAGATTGTATCATGTTTGATAATACATGCTAGTTTGGGTGTAAGTTTAGTTTAAATCATGTTTAAGTGAATGGTTAGGGTTTTAAAATCT
This sequence comes from Agapanthus africanus, assembly GCA_030015575.1. Taxonomy (NCBI): domain Eukaryota; kingdom Viridiplantae; phylum Streptophyta; class Magnoliopsida; order Asparagales; family Amaryllidaceae; genus Agapanthus; species Agapanthus africanus. The sequence goes on along the minus strand of CM057340.1, from coordinate 434,857,364 downwards.
TCTCTTGATTATTTAGTTTATTTATTTATTCATTTATTTGTTTATTTCCTTTTAAGGCAAGAAAAGAAATGGTTGCTTTTTGGATTTACTTGAAGCTTCATGAAGCTTTGAAAAAATTCAACCATTTTTGTTTCTTTGCCTAACCTAACCATTCACCTAACCTTGGTTTATTCTCTACACATAACCATGGTTGCAATATGATACTTATCATATTATTTTCTATTAGAAAATAACTCATCATATTATCTTCTTCTTCTTCTCCTTCTTCAACATGAAGAAAGCTTGCCTCCATCAATGGCAACTAGTGAAAAAGAGTGAGAAATCCAATTCTAAAGTGAACCCACTTCCTATTTCTTCATCCTCTACCTCTTGCCAAGTAGTATAGGGTGTTTTCTTCACAAGTTTCATGACTTGGTGAAGTGGGAGCTTGATCTTGTGATGCCTCGACGTAGATCATCTTCGGCATCGTAGCCGACGACCAAGCCCGCCCATTTCTCCGATGAAGCCGACGCTAGAGCCCGGGATCCGATGATCGCAGCGAGGAGACATCATCACGGAGCTATGGAGGTGGAGGACCGGATCTACAAAGGTTGTAGTCCCTTTCCTTTAGCGTTAAATTCGTTTACTCGCTTTGTATCGCCTCATTATCTAGTTAACGATCCGTATTAGGGTTTGTAGGCACATGAAATTTTTTTAATTGGGCATGTTTGTTCACTTGTGAGACTTCATTAGTGTGCCTAGGAACCCTACAGTGGTATCAGATCCTGGCTAGAGCCTTAGGCGATGCGTAGACGGAGTTAGAAGTCCAATCGAACCGAAACCCTATTTCAAACTTGCTCTCTGTACATTTTCTGAAATCGTGGATTTTTGAGAATTAAAAATATGCAGAAAACCCAGCAGGAGATTCTAAGAATTACTGAGAAGCCCGTACTCCTGAGTCCATCAAAGCGCGGCGGAACCGCGGCATTAGCATGCTAATGCGGCGGTTCCGCAGCCCTTTAGTCTCCTCTTGCATTGAATTTTACACAGTAATTCTTAATTTGCAGTGCTGGTTTTCCTGGGAATTTTTAATATGAACTCAAGAGTTGAGTTTTCTGGGTTGTATTAGGGACTCGGTGTTTCGATCGGATTGTCTAATTATGTCTGTGTGCTTTTCCGGATAATTTTAGAATATGTTAAAAAGTTCGACCGGATATAAATACCCACTTTTTCCCCTGCCGGGAAATTTCCAATTGTTGGACTTTTCCATAGTTTAATGATGTTCCAAGTAGTGCAAGTAACACGATGGTCCCTCTAGAAGACAACAAACCTTAACTCGATTATGTGACCGTCTTGAACTGCCCTTTGATCCTTAGGGTTTGGGGGAGTACGGCGTGCCACATGTGAGGCGTTGGTTTGACCCTTCTACGGCTGGACCGTTGGTACTGAGGCATGAAGTGAATGTCTTTGAACTTATTTCATGTGTTGAGATGTTTCGGGAAAACTTGGGTGTTCGATTGTTCGATCGGAAAGTTTAAAATTTTCTATTTACTCGGAATGTGATACAACATTTGGAATTCACAAGTAGTTATGAGATAACTGAATGAATGTTATAAACATAGCAGTTTAGTCTCACTTGATCGGTTGCCATGGAATTTTGATGCGATCAAAAGTCCATCGCAATCACCTAGTGTACGCGGATACTCGCCCGGTAAACTTAATAGACAGCCTTGCCCCATAGCCTCGACCAAGTGACTGTAGGAGAACCCCGTTGCCGAAAGTATCCGTTTGGGTGCTCGCGGCAGCGGTGTTCCGCTTTGGTGCACTTCGTCGTCGGCGTCGGGGATGCGGCCGCCTGCTAAAGTTTGCGACGAGCATTCGATCAGGATGTCGGGAATCCTGTTGAATTGCCCGACTTGATATTGAAAAGAGTTTTCGATAATGAGACTAAAATGCGGGGTTTATAATTGTTAGGCATGTGATGTCTAAGGAATTCATTGGTCTAGGCATGCGATGATTAAAGAGTTTGCGGATTCCAACTGTTGTAGTTTTACACTTTCTTTTCTGTGACCGTAAGTGTAATATGTGATATCGCCGGTTTCGTTGCTATATGTCAATGACAATTAGGATGCGCATATTTACTTACGTGGATGACATGTGATGTTATGTGTTGCTGGATATGTTATATTGGATCGTCGTGTTCGAATAGCTGGGTTTTTTTATGTTAGATTAGTGTTTTTCATTTTCATTCATGTAAAAACTTGTATGTAATATTCTTTTATTGGGGCACTTCCAGGTTGCGGAAGATGTCACCTTTTGTATATTATTTACTTTTCTGCACTAGGATAGACCCAAGGAGGAGGGCACAAGTAACCGGGTTCTAGGGTCCAGTGGAAGACCGTCTCGAGGAGTCGAGTCCGGGTCTCCTAACCCTAGAATTGGTAGGGTTGCTTGCCGCTCTCTTAGGGGTCTAGGGGTGTAGGATTGGCTATTCATCACGACCATGGAATCCGTGTTTTATACTGGGTCGTATTAAAAACACGGACGTCCTAGTATATCCAATATTTCATATGATATTTTCTGCTGCGATATCTGTGATGTGATCATGTGATATGTTCTGTGATAAATGTTGTATATAGTATATATGATATATTATATAGAAGTTACTTATGTTTTACACCCGCGCTAGCCCTGCCCCACTCTGCCGTTAGTTACCTAACCTAACGGTGCACGAGGGGACATCGAGGCGAATGCGGATGGCATAAGTGTACGTCGTATTTATCTGTGATGTTTAGGTACTTAAATGATGGGATATTCATTAATGAGATTAATGAAAGAAAATAAACCTAATTGATGTTGTGGAATCGAATTTCAAAATAAAAACAGGTAGCTACAGTTCTTGCTTTGCATCGCGGTGTTCATTATAGAACATCCTGCACCTTATTCGATGAAGAAAGGACCGAGATCCCTTCACCGGGAGTGACCCCTTTAGCAATAACTGGCAGATGCTACACACTCGGTTTGTATTTTGATAGCTTCTATAGTTTCTGCTTTGCACAGCGATATATATGATATATCCTGCACCTCATTCGACGAGGAAAGGGCCGATGATCCCTTCACCGGGAGTGACCCCTTTAGCAAAACTAGAAAAGCCTCAAAAACACTCCATTTCAAAATTCATTAGATTCTACAACGATATCAAGTTCATTACGCAATAGGTTTTCAGAAAAACCTGTCGTAGCCCTCCGTCATTTCAGATAAGTACTAGTTAGTATTCGTGCTGCGGTAGTTTGGCATGCGTCAAGGCGTAGTGTACGGTATCTAACTAGTGCTTATCTGCTAGCATACGATGCGATTGGATTAGGGTATTCGTACGGCGTTGTTTGGCATGTGTCAAGGGTCGTGCGGGTGGGTTTAATTCAATCAAGAAATGTACGGGTTGAACTTGACTAGCGGCCTATGGGTTGTTTGGCATGCGTCAAGGTCATAGCACGCTAGGGGCAAAATTTTTATCGGGAATTTCAAGTGTTGAAATTTGCAATGAGATTGCATACCTTCTATGAGATAGTTGGATCCCGATACCCGCTGCGAGTAAGAGTTACTCCTGGGAGAGTTTTACACATTACAATTAGCCGATCAAGTAGGTGTCTAGAAAGGTGTTAACGAGGTTACGCCTCTGGGAAAACGAGGTTTACATTAATTAGGTTCGTGCGAAAGCACGGGGGACCTCCCTCAAAGTACTGACACTGGCCTGGCTGAAAGATTGGCGAACCTGTAGCGTGTAATTAATCCCGGCTAGTCTTTCCTTTTAGGGTTTGAAGGAAGATTTGATAAAAACAGTGGGAGCCATCCTGATTAGATAAAATAATAACCAATCTGATCTTGCAAGAGCATACGCTGAGTGTTTTCTTCTCTCTCTCTCCAGGTAGCGACCATATCACGCCTTAATCAAGATAATAATACGGATTATTGACCGAACCCGCTTGTTATACTGAGCTGGGGAACGTTGGTCCCGCTCCAACTTATAATTGTTATAAGACCGAGCAGGAAATAGGGGAATACCCGGAATCCCATACCGCCCAAACGAAGAAAGTGCATGAGATGCATATCCTTCGGGTGTGTTCATCATAAAGAACTGTTTCTCAGTATCCTCTGCATCCTGGGTATTTGATACCGGATCAGGATCCCAGATATGTAATCTGTTACATAGGGCTACAAAAGGGTAGAAAAACTGAGAACGGGTGATAAGTTTCATGAGACAGAAAACGGGGCAAGTGTTGCAGCCAAGTCTGTTGGTCACTGTCACCCTGTATTACCAATACATTGATTCTGAACAAATGCTATTAGATACCGAACCTAATGTACAAAATCATATCAGTCTCTTTATTAGTAAAGCAATGATAAAATTTTGTATTGATGGATAATATTTTGAACATTTCCTATATCAAAAGTTGATCGGTTCAGGCACGTTATCTAAAAGCATTGACGTTCTAAATCAAACTACAGTTCCTAGTATACAGAACACACACAAGAAGAAGAGTTCAGAAATGAACGAATCCTTCTTGAGGCATTGTAGACTAGGTCATATCAATGCGACCCGACTGGCTGAAGTTACATTTTAGATGCACATTTAAATCAGTTTGAATTTACATCTTATGGAAACTTACCAGTCATGTCACAAAGATAAGATGACCATAGCTCCGTTTACTGGAAACAGAGAAAGAGTTAGTGAACTCTTGGGATGATACATGTTGATGTATATAGGTCCCCTGTCTACATATGCCAGGACTGGTTATTTGTACTTCGTTACATTCTCTGATAATCTCTCAAGATTCAGACATATGTTCCTGTTGAAACACAAGTCCGAACCTTTTGAGATATTCACAGAATATGATTTAGAAGTAGAAAACCAAAACACGGGTATAAGTATTATGACCTTTGATGAGATTGAGGAGGAGAATACTTGAGCACGGAAATCCTGGATTATTCTAAAGGGGAATGTGATTCTCTCTCAGCATTACTCCTCCGAATACACCATAGCACGATGGTATATCGGGGCGGAGCAATAGCACCCTATATGATATGGTGTGCTCTATGATGAGTACTACTGTGTTTTCTATTTCCTTTTAGGGAGTTATGCACTTATGAAGTTCCATACCTATTGAATAGGGTTCGATTCAAATCAGTGCCTACCACTCCATATAAGATATGGTATGGGAAAAGCCTATCTCTTAAGCAAGTTAAGATTTGGGATTGTCCGGCCTGTGTCAAAAGAAAAATCCGGACAAGATCGAGGCAGGGTCAGTTCTGTGGAACTGGAAAGGTTCCAGCTATACAAAACTGCAGCTGATGATTTGACAGAACCAAAGGATTCAATAGTTCCTGACGAACCTCAGCCTCTCCGCCGATCTAGTAGGGTTCCTCATCCGCCTGAGAGATACCTCGGTTTCTCGATGACAGTGGGAGCGAGGAATGCATCATGAGATGATGACCCAACTAGTTTCGAGCAGGCCATCGAGAGTAGGGACTCTGTAAGAATGGCTGGATGCTTAGCGATCAGAGATGGAATCCATGTACACCAAAAAAGTATGGACTTTGGGTGCTATATCTGAAGGGTTAAATCCCCATCAGGAGCAAGTATATCTTGAGAAGATTACTTGGTGTAGATGGAAAAGTTAAGACTTTCAAAGCTAGACTTGTTAAAGGTTTTAGTCATCAACCAGGCGTGGATAATGATGATACCTTTTCCAGTGGCTATGTTGGAGATAGTGCCCTCAGAGTCAATTATTGGATCACAGGCACGTGATTGCAATGATTGAGGGAGGACCTATCCCGGTAGGACAGTCTTACTCGAGATGATAGTATGCTATCTGGTTTACCTTTATCATCGTGTACTGTTTCAGGTGACCTTACAGGTCGCTATTACACGTTGATAGAGCCTCTAGGATTCTTGCTTGACGACCAGCAGTATGATGGCGATCATATACGTGGGAGCTGGGGTCTATAAGCACATCCTTAAATGGTCCCTAGTCGTGGGAGTTTCGAGACTGGGCATCGATACTCCATTAGTAGACTAGTGTATACAGTCGAGACCCCGACGAGGGGCGGTGGCCGGTATCACAAGCCACTGGTGTCAGTTGGTTCACCTAAGATGTATACAGGTGCTCATTGGGTTATGAGTACACCGGACAGGACTCGCCGGGAACCTGCTAGTTGGGATTATACCAGATGTCAGATAGCAGTTCTCTGGTGACATGTGTACAGGTTAGTTCATCGACCTGAGATCGTCATTTGTCTCGTATGAGTTCCCACTGTGCTTTGATTACTACCCTACCACGGCTCAAAGGAATCGTGCAAACAGGTTTTAGTTGGGTACAGTCCCGAGCCACATGGAGGCAGTGAGTGGATCTGCAGGGGTTCGTCTCTCCCGGTATTGGGGGTGAGGTCGCGCTGTATCTAGGAGAGCCATTACGCAAAGCCCTCGGCCGAGGCAGGAGATTTACTGGTAGGCATTCCAGTAGTATCTCAGGGCGTTCTGGGCTACACTCCGACACGACTTGTACCGCCTTTGGGGGTCTGACTTTTACCAACCCCCTAGGCCCGACATGCGATCCTCATAGACGAACGGACCGGACTGTACGGATATTGTCACTGACAGGCTCAGTAGGGTGTCAGGATGAGTTCGCTCATCGACGTCCCTTTTTGGTCAATAGCTGGTGGCCCGTCACGTATTGGCTTATACCTCTGACGTGCTGGTGGTTAAATCCACAACCATAGTATTGACGAGTCTTTAGAGTCCACCACACTTTCAGTTACTCAGCTTTCGGGCGAAACGCTGTAGAGGCCGTATGGAGATATGGCAGGGTCCGATCAGATACGTGCGGTATTGCACGGATCAGGATCGGACGGTTTGTACTAGTGGCCGTATGGTTATATGGCAGGGTTCGATCAGATACGTGCGGTATTGCACGGATCAGGATCGGACGGATATTACTAGCCGGCTTTGGCTTAAGCCGGTCCTAGTTTAGTACAGTGTAGATTTTGTCTCATTGCATTTGTATCCGGTCGGAATACAGATGCGGGTGTGTATGCACAGTATCGGGGTTTTCCTGTAATTTATTACGGGACCAGTTTTCTGGAGTTGCCAATTTGCATTCCGTTCCGGCCGGTTTTCCTTTGTTCTTTCCCGGACGGACTTTTCTGATGGAGGGGGTAATTTGCAGTTTTGCAAATTACACTTTGTGGAGGGTTTTTCATGCAAATGTATTTATTACGATAGAATCTTTAGATGCCCTTCTCATCACTTGCTTTTGGTTGATTAGAAGTGATTTGGAGTTGATTTGATTTTGTGATGATGATGTTTAGCTTGTGGTTACCCTCCACCTTTTCCTACACTCACCTTCCTTCTAAGGTGATGGATTCATATTCTTTTCCTCCACCATTTTTTTAAAATGAGAGAAGTTTTTCATGGTTGAGAGAAGAAGAAGAAGAGAGCTTCATCTTGAGAGTTTCATTCTTGATCTCATTTTCATGCTAGAAAAATGCAAGCACCATTTTTCTAATCTTGATTCCTCCATCATCTTCAAATGGCAACAAACCCAAATGAGACATAGCTTCAACCCTACACATTCTACAGCAAATCTTGGACGCGTCGGCTAGCCTACTTCACGCCCGAGTTGCCTCGGTATTGAGGTGGGAGCCCGTAAAAGATGCAGGCGACGTGGTGCCCTTCCGGCGAGGAGGCGACGACATGGAGACAGGACTTTCCGCGGGAGATCGGGATGATGACGAGAAGACCGGAGGATTCGGATCCCTTGGTATACTTCTCTTCCCATCTCTTGTTAGCTAGCATTAGGTTAATGGTTACGATCCGGGTTTTCTTTGTCCGCGGTAGCGCCGGTTTCCGAGTAAGGAAAAAATTTTGATTCCGCATTTTGGCCTCGAGTACGAGGCCGGGGCGCTGCCGTGGCGCAACATGGTATCAGAGCCACGCCATTAACCTTGCCTAGCTTGTTCTAATGCGTTTTGCTTATCCGATCGACCAAAATTCCAAAAACATCATTTTTGTTCACATCAGTTTTCTGTTGGAATTTTTTAGTGTCTAAAAATTTTTCAGGTTGCAGAAAAATGATGTGCTAGAAAATATAAGGCTACTGTAGAAAAACGATAAAGTGATTCACTAGTTGGAGCGCGGAACCGCGGCCAAAACCCCCTTGGGGCCGCAGTTCCGCCGCACTATGGTGAGTTCACTTGGTCGTTTTTCTTCGGTTGCTTTCTGGGCTGAAAATAGGGCTTTTGGGATATTAACTTTGGGCCCAGATCTTCTGTGACTGCTACAGTATTACTTGGGGGCCCACTTGTTAATTGTTTGATCGATCGGATATTTTTAAACACATTATTTCACAGTATTTACATTATATCTGCGACCGTGAATGTCACTTGATCGGTAAATCCCGTCTAACTGCTATAGCCCGGTTAGACGGATTTGCGAACGTGACTTTCACGTTGATGTTCTATGTTTATGCTGTGTTGTTGCGGATCGGTCGTGGGGGATAGCCTGGATGCAATGCTAGTACAGTTTTTGTTGTATCATGTACATTTGATATTGCGGGGCGAGCGTCCGACATGTGGACTGCCGTCACTGCCTGATTGTATTATTCTTTTGGGACACGACCTGGTTGCGGTCGATGTACCCGTTGTATGTATATTTTACTTTCTGTACTAGGATTACCCCGCGGAGGGGTGCACGGATAGCCGGGTTCTAGAGGGCAACGGGCCCACATCTCATGGCATTAAGAAGGAGGGGGCTTCACTCTAGGATTGGCGGGCTATTCGCCGCACTCGTAGGGGGTACAGGTTGACCCAGGAGGGGTACCCAAGTTACCGGATTCCGTGAAGTGCTGGGTGGTCCATTCACGGTACTGAAGGGGGCTGCCTCGCTTCAGGTTTTGGCGGGTGACTTGCCGCGCCCGTAGGGGTCTAGGATTTCATTGCACAGGCTATCCACACGACCAGGGGAACGTCGGGTTTCAGCAGCGGCTCTGTGAAACCCGGGGCTTCCAGATATCTGTATTGTTCTGTGATGCTGTACATTTCTGTGATGTTGCATTTTATCACGCCTTGAGCGAAATATAATATATTGGTATATATATTAGTAGATGTTGTATATGTTTTGCATCCGCGCTAGTCCAGTCCCCGCTCTGTCGTTAGTTAAGTAACCTAACGGGTGATGACGGGACCCAGTGGCGAATGCGGATGGCATATACGTACATCAGTATATTTTCGTTCTTTGTGGTGTGATCATTTGATGGGACTGCGTTGATTCGGATCAATGCAAGATAAACAAACCTATTCTGATGTTGTTGGAACACTTTTCAAAAAGCTGTTATTGCAAGGACGTTCACTTTTGTTTTGCATCGTGGTATTCATTTGGAATATCCTGCTCCTCAGTCGACGAGGCAAGGGCCGAGATCCCTTCACCGGGAGTGACCCCTTGGACAGAAGTTTGCGTCAGGGCATTAACTTCACTATAGCTGATTACTTTTGCTTTGCATCGTGGTATTCAGTTGGAATATCCTGCACCTCATTCTATGGGGAAAGAGCCGAGATCCCTTCACCGGGAGTGACCTCTTTAGTAAAGGTTTTCGTCACTATATTTTTATAAAAGGCTATGCAGTTCCTTCAACGATATCAAGTTCATTACGTTAAAGGTTTTTCGCCAAAAACCAGCCGTAGCCCTCCGTCATTTCCTACAGGTATTATTTGGTATTCGTGCTGCGTTTGTTGACCTAGTCAAGACGTAGTGTTCGGTAGCTAAGTGGTACTTGTTTGTTGCATAAGTAGGATTGGTTGAGACAGTCGTGCGGCCTTGTTGACCTAGTCAAGGGCACGTGCGGGTAGGTTTAATGCAATCCAGAATAATGACGGGTTGAACTTGACTGGCGGTTTATGGTTTGTTGACCTAGTCAAGGTCATAAACCGCTTGGGGTAAAAATCACATCGGGAGTTTCAAAAGAACTGAAACTTGCCAGGCATGCGCATACCTTCTGGAGTGTGGTGACTTGAGTGGATTCCGTCAAGTTATCATGCGATGATAGTTGGATCCCGATTTCCACTGATGAGTTGGTTTACTCCTCGGGTGATCCCGACTAATTCTTCTTTCAGGTTTGGAGGAGAATTTGAGGTACAGTGGGAGGTTTCCAGATTAGACAAAGTGATAACCATTCTGATCTAGGTTAGAGTGCACGCTGAGTGTTTCTTTTCTCTCTCTCTCTTTGGCAGCGACCATTGACTCGACCCTGGACTATGACTCAGTGACCAAGTTGACCGAACCTTCTTAACACTGGCTTTTGGATTGTCAGAGTTGCAGACCTCATTGCCACTCCTACTTTTACCCTTTTCTCCAGGACACCCCGCATTACTGCGAACGTCCACTTCCATTGGACAAAACCATCGTATGGTTATATACGAACTCGAAGGACTTCGAGGATGGTTTCTGGTTCTGGAGAAAACGGATAGGATTATTCAGTTGTCTTTTCCCTTTTACCTTATCTCAAGTTGTGAGTACTCCTTGGTTTAGGAGATAGTACACCTATTACGCAAATTGGATAGTCTTCTTCCAAACCTTAGGCTGGTGCCGAACGGTGGGGAATGAAGAAAACCAATTAGCATAACTATGGTGTGCAGAAGGTATTAAGTTAAGACAAAGCAAGGGATTAGTAAGAGGGCAAAGTGAATTGCGACTGCTATTCACGACCGAACCAAGTGTTTCTTCGCCAATCCTAAATCACCTTTGTATTTCTCCAGGACACTCCGTATCACTACGAAGATCCACAGTTTAGTGGATACTCCATCGTATGGTTATATACGAACTCGAAAGGAACTTGTTCCAGTTCGGGGATGGATTCTGGTCCAGGAGAAATAGGAATAAGGTTTATTCGGCTGTCTTTTATCTTCACCTTCTCTCGCTTTGCGAGTGCTCCTAGGATTAGGACGGTACACCCTTTATGCTTATTGGATAGTCTTCTTCCAAACCATAGGCTGGAGCCGAACGGTAGGGAAGGAAGAAAACCAATTGGCCTAAAGGGGTGTGCAGACGGTAATGACTAAAGACATATAAAGGGATTTGGACAGATGGCAAAGAGATATACGGTTACAGTTGTGAATCTGGATAATGGAAGAGACATTACTAAGAATACCAGGATACCCCGACGAAACATTTCAATGTTTCAGTTTCACCGTGTACTGTTAATGGAAAACTGATTTCCCAGTTAGACACTTACTCCAGGGTATGTATTTACCAGGTATGATTCTCACATCTGTATGGTTTTACAGATGCTAAGTGGGAGTAAGTTATTGGGAATAGGGTGATCATCCTCATTATATCGGGATTCGTTGTAATCGGTGATATTTGAGGAGATCATCTGGGCTGTTTGCCGGTCAGCAAATATTTGGTTTTGAATATCCGCTATTGTGCACCAATTTCAAATTATTATATCTGTACGTCTATTTGAATAGAGTGAGATGTACCTTTTGATATTATGTCGATGATATTTACCTATATCAGTGGATGGTTAGGTAAGGAGCATTAAACAGCGGTGTAATTCTTCTTAACCATAAGTACAGTTTTCAACCTACGACGCACAGTGAAAGAGTTGTTAGACTCAGCGGACTTATACAGAGTATTGTATGTTGTCCAGTGTCCATTAGGACAGAGGGGTTGGTCCTCATACTATATTCTGTTTACTTTTAACTTCTTTAGTTCTTAGACATGTGTTTCGTAGGAACACAGGGTCTAAGTTTTGAGGAGTTATAGGTATTTGAATAGAGTAGAGAACCAGGTGTAGCAAGTATCGGGATTCTTCAAAGTGATCAAAGATGTAGATACTTGTGTATGGTGTTCAGTTGATAGTAATGATAAAGAGAACTTGCTTCTCTTTCAGGTTACTCATAATTGGAAGCATTCCTAAGTTGAGTAACGCTGATCAGCCTCCTTCTATTTAGTTGACATGCACTGGTGACAGCTGCATGATTTGAATCTGGTTAAATTAAATCAGTGCCTCTGTTCCTATATTGGATATAGAACAGTTCATATCTTGACATTGTTAAGGTACGGGGAGTTATCCGGCTTATGATTAAAACCAGAATCTGGATAACTCAAGGCACGTTTCTGTAATGGCTGTTTATGGGTTGACCCAGGCTATGACGAGGGTTGACTTTCTACCATCTGGAAGATCAATAGTGATATTGTTCTTGAATCGCCACAATTTTAATAAAAATGGATTTTTTCAGAAAACAGTAGTGGGAGTATGGTAGAACTGGAAGTAATTCCAGAACCACAAACGATTACTGAAGATTTGATAAGGAACCTAAAGATTCAATCTGATTTGACATTCCATTGGCCACTCCGCAGATATGATGGGTAACCTCAGGCACTCGAGAGGTACTTCGGTATTCTCAAGGACGGTGGCAGGGAGGTTCTTGTTTACCCAGACTTACCATTGCTGTTGTTCCAGACCGTGAGACCCGGCAGGAGGATGAGTATAGCATCGTTCTAAACTAGCTTTAGAAGTGCATGTCTATATGACTCTGGCAGAGGGTTGTCGTAGTCAGTGGGAGCAGCGGAAGCATTGGTGGTCATCAGGCTTATGTCTACTTATAGACTAAAGCAGTTACAGCGGAGATAGATCATCTATTTCTGACCTGACAGTCATAGGTTTGACTTCATCAGAATAGGGGATGGATCTGTTGAGAAGGTAGTAGAGTATGATGTCCTGGTATTTGGATGACATACACAGAATAGGAAAAGATACTCCTATACTATGATCGGTTATACTTTGGTCGTCACACAGTGTTTTCTCCATATAGGACTTGGATATTATATCAGACATACTGGTTACTAGATGTATGGTTTTAGATCTAGATTTGGGTGGTTTCCCAATCTGGGTACCTTGACAGCATTCTATGAGTATTTAGAATGGACGACTCCTGACACGGTAGTGTACCTGCAGTTGATGGAGTCACCCTCTCTAAAGGTGTCTTATAGACTAAAGGGGAGAGGGATACTCATGATTGGCAGATCACTTGCTTAGGAAATTGAGTCAATCATGAGATGTCAAGTACCACACCAGATGTTGTTCTTGCACTAGATGCAATAAGTTGATATTGATCCAATCCTGGAGAAACAGTCGGAAGCAGTCTTAGAACATAAGTGGATGTTCTAGGGATATGATAACGACAGCCTCATTTGGGAGACAGTTATCATTCCAGGCTTCCAAGGTGACATGGACGACAAGGAGGTTGTCAGAGTTATAATTTTCCTTCTGACAAGGGGCAGTATTTTGGACAGGTGGTCCAAAGCAATACTGAGGGTGGAATAGCGCAGGATACTGATTAAGTTCAGTTGACGATACAGTCTAAGAAGTTTGGATTTGGAGTTCATTTATGAGCTAGGTCCCATCAGACATCCAGACATTCTAAGACAGGTATTGCTCATTTCGGGAGATGGCTTTCTCCGCGAACTTGAGATATAGAGAGACATAGAAAGAAACATCACAGGGGATCCACTCACTGAGGCTATTCCTCGAACGCAATAGTTTCGCAAACGAGCTTTGTGAGACTGACTAGTAGAGGATTTGGGTGTTCGGTATCACACGGGCTGTGAGTATGAGTCATCGCAATAATTAGCCTTGAGTGCAAGTGGGAGATTGTTGGAGATAGTGCCCTCAGAGTCAATTATTGGATCACAGGCACGTGATTGCAATGATTGAGGGAGGACCTATCCCGGTAGGACAGTCTTACTCGAGATGATAGTATGCTATCTGGTTTACCTTTATCATCGTGTACTGTTTCAGGTGACCTTACAGGTCGCTATTACACGTTGATAGAGCCCCTAGGATTCTTGCTTGACGACCAGCAGTATGATGGCGATCATATACGTGGGAGCTGGGGTCTATAAGCACATCCTTAAATGGTCCCTAGTCGTGGGAGTTTCGAGACTGGGCATCGATACTCCATTAGTAGACTAGTGTATACAGTCGAGACCCCGACGAGGGGCGGTGGCCGGTCTCATAAGCCACTGGTGTCAGTTGGTTCACCTAAGATGTATACAGGTGCTCATTGGGTTATGAGTACACCGGACAGGACTCGCCGGGAACCTGCTAGTTGGGATTATACCAGATGTCAGATAGCAGTTCTCTGGTGACATGTGTACAGGTTAGTTCATCGACCTGAGATCGTCATTTGTCTCGTATGAGTTCCCACTGTGCTTTGATTACTACCCTACCACGGCTCAAAGGAGTCGTGCAAACAGGTTTTAGTTGGGTACAGTCCCGAGCCACATGGAGGCAGTGAGCGGATCTGCAGGGGTTCGTCTCTCCCGGTATTGGGGGTGAGGTCGCGCTGTGTCTAGGAGAGCCATTACACAAAGCCCTCGGCCGAGGCAGGAGATTTACTGGTAGGCATTCCAGTAGTATCTCAGGGCGTTCTGGGCTACACTCCGACACGACTTGTACCGCCTTTGGGGGTCTGACTTTTACCAACCCCCTAGGCCCGACATGCGATCCTCATAGACGAACGGACCGGACTGTACGGATATTGTCACTGACAGGCTCAGTAGGGTGTCAGGATGAGTTCGCTCATCGACGTCCCTTTTTGGTCAATAGCTGGTGGCCCGTCACGTATTGGCTTATACCTCTGACGTGCTGGTGGTTAAATCCACAACCATAGTATTGACGAGTCTTTAGAGTCCACCACACTTTCAGTTACTCAGCTTTCGGGCGAAACGCTGTAGAGGCCGTATGGAGATATGGCAGGGTCCGATCAGATACGTGCGGTATTGCACGGATCAGGATCGGACGGTTTATACTAGTGGCCGTATGGTTATATGGCAGGGTTCGATCAGATACGTGCGGTATTGCACGGATCAGGATCGGACGGATATTACTAGCCGGCTTTGGCTTAAGCCGGTCCTAGTTTAGTACAGTGTAGATTTTGTCTCATTGCATTTGTATCCGGTCGGAATACAGATGCGGGTGTGTATGCACAGTATCGGGGTTTTCCTGTAATTTATTACGGGACCAGTTTTCTGGAGTTGCCAGTTTGCATTCCGTTCCGGCCGGTTTTCCTTTGTTCTTTCCCGGCCGGACTTTTCTGATGGAGGGGGTAATTTGCAGTTTTGCAAATTACACTTTGTGGAGGGTTTTTCATGCAAATGTATTTATTATGACAGAATCTTTAGATGCCATTCTCATCACTTGCTTTTGGTTGATTAGAAGTGATTTGGAGTTGATTTGATTTTGTGATGATGATGTTTAGCTTGTAGTTACCCTCCACCTTTTCCTACACTCACCTTCCTTCTAAGGTGATGGATTCATATTCTTTTCCTCCACCATTTTTTTAAAATGAGAGAAGTTTTTCATGGTTGAGAGAAGAAGAAGAAGAGAGCTTCATCTTGAGAGTTTCATTCTTGATCTCATTTTCATGCTAGAAAAATGCAAGCACCATTTTTCTAATCTTGATTCCCCCATCATCTTCAAATGGCAACAAACCCAAATGAGACATAGCTTCAACCCTACACATTCTACAGCAAATCTTGGACGCGTCGGCTAGCCTACTTCGCGCCCGAGTTGCCTCGGTATTGAGGTGGGAGCCCGTAAAAGATGCAGGCGACGTGGTGCCCTTCCGGCGAGGAGGCGACGACATGGAGACAGGACTTTCCGCGGGAGATCGGGATGATGACGAGAAGACCGGAGGATTCGGATCCCTTGGTATACTTCTCTTCCCATCTCTTGTTAGCTAGCATTAGGTTAATGGTTACGATCCGGGTTTTCTTTGTCCGCGGTAGCGCCGGTTTCCGAGTAAGGAAAAAATTTTGATTCCGCATTTTGGCCTCGAGTACGAGGCCGGGGCGCTGCAGTGGCGCAACAGGCTAAGCTTAAGTCCATCCGGATCCTACTTGCCACGGCTAGATACCATGACTATGATATCTGGTGGTTGGGTGCCATGACTACTTTTCTAAATAATGATTTAGAAGAGAACGTCTATAAGAACACAGCCAGAGGGCTTCATAAACAGAGGGAGCAGCGGAAACGTGTGCAAGTTGCTTTACAGAATAAAGCAGGCATCGCGGAGTTGGAACGCCTGTCTTGATGTGATAGTCAAAGTGTTTGACTTCATCAAAATGGTAGATGAACCTTGTATAAACAAAAGGGTAGTAGGGAGTATGGTAGTGATCCTTGTAGAGTACGTGGATGACATACTCTTGATAGGGAAGGAGTTTCCTATACTATGCTCGATCAATCTCCGCTTATCACAATGATTCTCCACATAGGATCAAAGTGATACCAACTAAATCCTGGGTTTTGAATCTATGAGATAGATCTAATTGGATATTAGGATTCTCACTAGTTGTGGTGAGATGGTATCAATCGATCCTGGGGAGAATCACTGGAAAGGTTCCAGGGTGATAAGGACGACTGAATGTCAGTCACAGGTATTGTCCTTACCCTCAGTATAGGGACGGTATGTTGGAAGAGTTCCAAGCTAGATACCGTGGCAAACTAGACGATAAAGGCTGGTAACATCGCTATTAAAGATACTGCCAAAGAGGCAGTTTGGGTGTATATTGGTTCATAAGATGAACTAGGTTCCTACCATTGTATGACAATGGAAGTGTGGCTTTGGCCAAGGAACCCCGATCCCAATAGTGACCTAGACATTTTCTAAGGCAGTATCACCTGATCATGGAGATGGTTGACCTCCAAGGAGATCGAGGTTAGGAGAGTAGACTCAGAGAACAGCACGGCGGATCCACTCACAAAGGCCTTTTCCCAGAGAGAGACTTTTATGGGATGGTTGAGTATGAGATACTGCAACCACTGCTATCAGATGGCCCTAGTGCAAGTGGGAGATTGTTAGTTATATATATGCCATAGAGGCCATTACTATACATAGGATGTATATTGTAGTGGATGCTTGGACATATATAAGGAGGACTTTCTTGCTCGACATGATAGTATGCTATCTGGTTGCTCTTTATCTTAACGTGTACACTGATTGTCTCTCTGTTACATGTTGGTAAAGCCCTTAGGATGTGTACTTGACTACCTGGACTATGATGCGGATCATACTAGTGGGGACAGGGTAGTCCATAAGTACAACCTTCAAGGTCCCTAGTCGTGGGTATATCGAGACGGGGCATCAATATACCAGAGTAGACTAGCGTATACCTTCTCGACCCATACAGATGGGCGATAGATGATCCCATATCCATTGGTGTTTGACATCAGAGATGATATGCGGGTGCTCAGTGAAGACTGGGAACACTGGACGGACTTGCCGAGAACTCCCAGATGGTATTATACCTTACGTCAGATGGCAGTTCTCTGGTGACACTGGTACAGAGTAGTCTGTTGACCCGAGATCGTCATAGAGTCTTGTGTGGTTCCCACTGTGCTTTGATTTCCACCTTACCACGTCCAAGAGTGCGTGCAAAACGGTGGCTTTTGGGTACAGTCCCGAATCACATGGAGGCAATGAGCGATAGGAGGGGATTCGTCTCTCCCGGTATAGAGAGTTGGTGTTGCGCTGTGTTCGATTGGCTATAACCGGAAATCCCTGGCCAGGGTTGCTGAGATTTACTGGTAAGTGTTACCAGTAGTTTCTCGAACTGTTATAGACCTCATATCGACACGATTTATCGAGCTGTTGGGGTTTGACGTTTACCACCCCTAGACGAGATATGCGACATATCAGACGAACAGACCGGACTGTACGGTAAGTGTTACTGGTTGGATTCACAGGAGTGTGAGCGGTCTTGCTCGTCGATTTTCTGATCGCTCAATACCCGGGTGGCCGTTACGTTTAGCAGACCGCTTGCGGCTTGTGGGTGTTTGATATGATCATCATCTGCTGCCGGCGTATTGACGAGTCTTTAGAGTCCTACACAGAGGTTTCCTGGCTCAAGCGAAATGAAATAGGAGCGCATATGAGATATGTGCAGGACCGAGAATAATACGTGTATGTGATACCGTATTACATTCTTGCGATGAATGTATCGATTGGTTGTATGCGATATAACCTAGTTATCGAATCGAAGATTGATTCGATAAGCCGATACATTGGATACTAGTCGGTTATATGCGATATGACCGGATCGTTAAATCAAGTATTGATTTAATGATTTAATGTATAATTATATATTTGATATATTACTTTGCATTAACTAGTATTGGTTCACTTTAAAAGGATTTTCTCACTTGAAATACACAAGTTATATATGTGATATACTTTTGTGCACAAGATTGTATCATGTTTGATGATACATGCTAGTTTGGGTGTATGTTTAGTTTAAATCATGTTTAAGTGAATGGTTAGGGTTTTATAATCTTCTCTTGATTATTTAGTTTATTTAATTATTCATTTATTTGTTTATTTCCTTTTAAGGAAAGAAAAGAAATGGTTTCTTTTTGGATTTACTTGAAGCTTCATGAAGCTTTGAAAAAATTCAACCATTTTTGTTTCTTTGCCTAACCTAACCATTCACCTAACCTTTGTTTATTCTCTACACATAACCATGGTTGCAATATGATACTTATCATATTATTTTCTATTAGAAAATAACTCATCATATTATCTTCTTCTTCTTCTTCTTCTTCAACATGAAGAAAGCTTGCCTCCATCAATGGCAACTAGTGAAAAAGAGTGAGAAATCCAATTCTAAAGTGAACCCACTTCCTATTTATTCATCCTCTACCTCTTGCCAAGTAGTATAGGGTGTTTTCTTCACAAGTTTCATGACTTGGTGAAGTAGGAGCTTGATCTTGTGATGCCTCGACGTAGATCATCTTCGGCATCGTAGCCGACGACCAAGCCCGCCCATTTCTCCGATGAAGCCGACGCTTGAGCCCGGGATCCGATGATCGCAGCGAGGAGACTTCATCATGGAGCTATGGAGGTGGAGGACCGGATCTACAAAGGTTGTAGCCCCTTTCCTTTAGCGTTAAATTCGTTTACTCGCTTTGCATCGCCTCATTATCTAGTTAGCGATCCGTATTAGGGTTTGCAGGCACATGAAATTTTTTAATTGGGCATGTTTGATCACTTGTGAGACTTCATTAGTGTGCCTAGGAACCCTACATACATATATATATATATATATATATATATATATATTGGTATTCATATGCTTGGATGATGAGGATGTTATATGATACTTGGGAATGAGTCGATATGATCGGGCATGATGCCATGAGATATTAATATGTGACCGAGATATGTCAAGATGTTATAGCGGATAGTTGGACGACGATACCATGTGGATGATGATATATATGTGATAGTTGACATATGATCGAGATATGAGATGAGATATGTTATGATATTTATAATCGATCGATTGGGTGATGTATATTTCTATATGATAATATGTGTTGATGACATCGGATTGTATGAGACTTTAGATCAGTAGCCAGATCATGATATTGTTGATGATATTAGTAGTGTATTAGACTTAGATCAGTACTCCTTGCTCACGATATGTGATGATGTGGATACCAGATGAATAATGAGATAAATGTGATATTTGACCCGTACCCTAATTTGGGATGCCGTACGATGGATTTACCGTACAAGCTATTAATGATAGATCCGCACTCTTAACTTGAGGATGTCATATTAGATGGTGTATCATATGGGATATTATTAAGGCGGGATCCCGACTATCATATAGATATATATATATACATATCGACTCAGATGTAGGTGGTTTCCTTACCTTTTTCGATTAGCCTGTTCGCTCAGTCCTATAGTTTATTGTAAATGTTAGACTAGATTCGATTCATACCTATTTCAAAGTTAATGAATCGTGGGTATTTTAAATACTGGACAAGGTATTCTACGGATATTTCAAAGGATGTATCTTTTCTTAAAAACACCATAACCCTTATTTTCAAAAACACCACGATTCGTATTTCTTCAAATGGCAAAATAGTATGACACATGTATATCGATGTAGATTCCTTATTGTTACGTTATCATTCATGTCCCGCATATTATTATTGCATTTACTATTCATTTGCTATTTGTCATGTTATTATCCTCTCATTGCATGTTTACGGTGTATTTAGTGATTATGAGACCATGTTGTCAGGACACCGGCACCATTATTGATGATTCATATGCTCCACATACACTTGCTTGCCGGCTCACACACATCTTCATCGGTAATTTCCATGTCACGTACACTTTAGAAAATACTATTTCATTGACATAGCTTGCTAACTGATAGTTGCTACAGGTTTTAGCTTTCATATGCTAATTTAATTATTGCATGATATCAGATGCATCCGTATATTCATTGGTTATGCAATATTATGGAGATTTATGCCAGTTTTCATTGTTATTGGCATGGTGACTTAATGATTTCGGATTCTTCTTGATATTTTCTGGATTTGGAAACCGCATATGAAAGTTTTGTAAACTGATGAATTATTTTAAAGAAAAAAAAATGTGGTTTTCCTTGATAAGTTGAGTATTGTCCACCATGGTGTTTTCTCGGTTCTGAGATGTTTTCGAGACCCAATTCGAGGAGTTGGATGAACCGTCTCGGGTACATGGTGGGCCCGGTAAGGTACCCCGGGGCAAGTGTAGGGTTGCTAGGCACGCTTACAAGGTTCTATGAGGCATCAACCATGCCAAATTTAAAAATTTAGCCGTGCCGAACAACCCAAAGCCGGATTCTTTAAACTAGGGTTTAGGCGAAAACTAGTATGTTAAACAGTTTAACACCAAGTGAGAGGGATTACAACCTTTGTAGATCCGGTCCTTCACTTCTAAAGCTCCGTGTTGAGGTCCCTTCGCTGCAATCATCGTGTTCCGGACTCTTGAGAGGTTCCACGAAGAGAAAGATGCAGTCTTGCTTCCGATCTTCGAAACGAAGATGACCTACCTTGAAGTTTCGTTAACACAAGCTAACACTCATAATATGAAGTGAACACCCTCATCTAAATGGCAAGGATAGATGAGGATGATGAAGTAGGATTTTTGCTCTCTTTTATTTTCTCATTCTCACTCATATTCATCACTTGGAAAAAAGCTAGTAAGCCTTTTCCATGAAAAGTAGAAGGAAGAAGAAGAAAAAGAATCAATTATCATTTGTCATGAATAATAAAATGTTATCATAATCATTTATGCAACCATGGTTGTAGTAACCTATGTAGAGATTTTACTAGGGTTAGGGTTTGGGTTGAGTTATAAGTGAGTCACTAGAAAATATCAACACAACTATCTTCTTCATGACAAAAAGAAATACTTCTAGAAGCAACAAGAATGTGCTAACCCAAATCAAACCCTAACCTTGTTTAATCTCCACTAATCATGTTGCATTAATAATTATAACATGTTACAATATTATATATTACATATATAATATTTATTGTAATAATAAAATAATACAATTAACATATATCGCATATATATCAATGTATTACCCGAGTGAGAAAAAGAACCTTTTAGTGAGCTAATATTAGTTAATGTAATTTAATGTATCATATATATTATTATACATTAAATTATAGAGTCAACACTTGATCCGACAATCCGGCTATGTCGCATATAACCGACTAATATTTATCCGTACCGATTCATCGAATCAACACTTGATCCGATGACCCGGCTGATATCAAATATCGTGAGAATATAATACGGTATCTCATATCGCATTATCCTCGGTCCCGCACATATCACATATGTGCCCCTACTCCGTTTTGCCTGAGTCAAGAAACCTCTGTGTAGGATTCTAAAGAATCGTCAATACGCCGGCGGTAGGTGATGATCATATCAAACACCCACAAGCTGCAAGCGGTCAGCTAAACGTAATAGCTACCCAGGTATTGAGCGCTCAGAAGATCAACAAGCAAGCCTGTACATTCTCCTGTGAATCCAAACAGTAACACTCCCGTACAGTCCGGTCTCGTCGTCTGATATATCACATATCTCACCTAGGGGTGGTAAACGTCAGACCCCAGTAGCTCGATAAGTCGTGTCGATATGAGGTCTATAACAGTTCGAGAAACTATTAATAACACTTACCAGTAAATCTCAACAACCCTGGCCAGGGATTTCCGGTTATAGCCAATCGAACACAGCACAACATCAACTCCCTATACTGGGTGAGACGAATCCCCTCCTATCGCTCATTGCCTCCATGTGATTCGGGACTTTACCCAAAAACCACCTTTTTGCACGCCCTCTTGGAGTGGTATGTTGGAAATCAAAGCACAGTGGGAATCACACAAGACTCTATGACGATCTCGGGTCAACAGACTACTCTGTACCAGTGTCACTGGAGAACTACCATCTGACGTGAGGTATAATACCATATGGGAGTTCTCGGCGAGTCCGTCCAGTGTACCCAGTCTCTACTGAGCACCCGTACAACATCCTTGATGTCAAACACCGATGGTTATGGGATCATCCATCGCCCATCATATGGGTCAAGATGCGTCTATGCTAGTCTACTCTGGTGCATCGATGCCCTGTCTCGATACACCCTCGACTAGGAACAATTATAGGATGTACTCGTCGACTACCGTGGCCCCACTAATATGATCTCATCATAGTCCCAGTAGTCGAGTACATATCCTAAGGGCTTTATCAACATGTAACATAGAGACAATCAGAGTACATGTTAAGATAAAGTACAACCAGATAGCATACTATCATGTCGAGCAAGAATGTCCTCCCTATATATGTCCAAGCATCCATTACAATATACATCATATGTACAGTAATGGCCTCTAGGGCATACATATAACTAACAATCTCCCACTTGCACTAGGGCCATCTGTTGTGGTATCACATACCCAACAATTAGCTGTGGTATAAGTATCTCATAATCAACCATCCCATAAAAGTCTCTACTGTGAAAAAGGCCTTTGTGAGTGGATCCGCGCTGTTGTCCTCTGTGTCTACTCTCCTAACCTCGTTCTCCCTGGAGATCAACCATCTCCATGATCAGGTGATACTGCCTAAGAATTATATCTGGATTTCTTATGGGACGGTAGTTCCTTGGCATAAGCCACAACTCCATTGTCACACAATGGTAGGAACGAAGTTCATCTCATGAACCTATATATATCCAGACTGCCTCTTTGGTAGCATCTTTGGTAACGATGTATCTTTCCTTTAATCGTCTAGTAAGTCACGGTATCTAGCTTGGAACTCTTCCAACATATCGTCCCTCTACTGAGGGTATAGACAATGCCTGCGACTGACATTCAGTCGTCCTTATCACCCTGGAACCTTTCCAGTGATTCTCCCCAGGATCGATTGATACCATCTCACTACAATAGTGAGTATCCTAACATCCAATTAGATCTATCTCATAGATCCAAAACCCGGGATTTAGGAGGTATCATTTTGATCCTATATGGAGAATCCTTGTGATAAGCGGAGATTGACCGAGTATAGCATAGGAAACTCCTTCCCTATCAAGAGTATGTCATCCACGTACTCTACGAGGATCACCACCATACTCCCTACTACCTTTTTGTGTATACAAGGTTCATCTACTATTTTGATGAAGTCAAACTCATTGACTACTACATCAAAACAGATGTTCAAACTCCGCGATGCCTGTTTTATCATATAAAACATCTTGCACACGTTTCCGCTGCTCCTACTATCTACGAAGCCCTCTAACTGTATACTTATAGACGCCCTCTTCCAAATCAACATTTAGAAAAGCAGTCATGACACCCAACCACCAGATATCGTAGTCGTGGTAAGTAGCAGTGGCAAGTAGGATCCGGATGGACTTAAGCATAGCTTTGAAAGTCTCAACTTTTCCATGTACACCAAGTAATCTTCTCAAGATATACTCGCTCCTGATGGGGATTTAACCCTTCAGATAAAGCAACCAAAGTCCATACTTTGTTGGTGTATAAGGATTCCATCTCAGATCACTAAGCATCCAGCCATTCTTACAAAGTCCCACTCCTGATGGCCAGCTCGAAACTAGTTGGGTCATCATCTCATGATGCAATCCTCGCTCCCACTGTCATAGAGAAACCGAAGTATCTCTCAGGTGGGTGAGGAACCCTACTAGATCGGCGGAGAGGCTGAGGTTCGTTGGAAACTATTGAATCCTTTGGTTCTATCAAATCATCAGCTGCAGTTTGTATAGCTGGAACATTTCCAGTTCTACATAACAGACCTTGCCTCGAGCTTGTCCGGATTTTTCTTTTAGACATAGGCCGGACAACCCCAAATCTTAACAAACTTAAGATATTGGCTCTTCCATTTCCATATCACATATGAAGTGGTAGGCAACTGATTTGATTTTAACCCTATTCAATAGGTATGCAGCTTCTCAAGTGCATAACTCTCAAAAGGAAATAGGCAACTCAATAGTACTCATCATAGAGCACACCATATCACATAGGGTGTGATTGCTCCGCCCCGATACACC